>CM030899.1:6645677-7845677 GCA_018136845.1 Heterotis niloticus | reverse complement strand
CTGTCCCCGTGACGGTTTTCAGCGTATTCATATCAGAAGGTTGTGGGTCTCACGGTGACGTTCTGACAACCAACGAGGGACCGAGAAATATGGTCATAAACGCACCGTTGTGGTCACTGTTTCAAAGGGGAGATGAAACTTGCTCGGCTCCACCTCAAAGACACCTTCTACTAAAAGGCAGATCTACTGTACTTCCGAGTGGACCAAGGAAGGACTGCTAACAAATTCCCACAAAAAAATAATTATGCACACAGAATTTTACAGTTCCATCATTGACTGCCATTTATTAGTATCAAACCACTGCTACAAAATTACGTCAAACATAATGAAAATGGACTTGCATACGTGCTATACACAATGTAAGCTTTAAGTAATTCAAAGTACATTAATTTCAATTCATTTTTTCAACAAATATCAATATATATATTTATATATCAATGCCACTTAAAGCCATATATATCATTCCAGTGATCTAGAGCCTATAAATATACAACTATATCCCTGGTGGCTAAAGGACCTTCATACACATTTTGAGTAAAGACAACCGTCTCAAATTTCTCATCACATATAATTCAGCATTATGCTTAGAATACTAAACAATAAAAATTCTCACAAGTTTGTTTTAGTTGATTAGGTGAGCCATCCACCTACCTTAAAAAAGGTAAAAAAAAAAAAATGATACTAGCATACTGTATATACAGGAAAAAAAAAAACAGAAACAAAATACAGCATACGTCTCTTGAGAAAAGCCAGTTGAAAATGAGGGAAAAAAAATTTTTAACATTCTTTACCCAAAGAAAACACATGCTTTCATGAACATGGAATTAGTTGTTCACACTCATACTTGCTCATTATAAACCAATGCTGAAATACAAATTTAATATATAATACAAGCATGAGGAGTAACCAAACAAAATAAGAAATAAACGGTGTGACATTTACTGTCTGTTAAAGAGAGCAAGCGTAACAGCCCCCCAAACTTTAGTTCCAAAGCTGGCAACCGCTTTCAAGCTACTTACACAAACGCCACCCAATTTGACCGAGTAATCGGCTTCACACACAACCCAGGATTAGATAGCTGTTATAAAAGTTGATTTATCTACAACTCTGCATCATTGCTTTGCTAACTTATTTTCCAGCTCACTGAAAATAATAAGAAATACACCGACAAATACTTCATAGGAGCTTCAAAGCAACATTCTGATGTTTTTGGCGAGCACTACGTCGTGTAAAGGGGGGGTTCTGTAACAGAAGTCAATGATTGAATACATTCAGGTTGAAGATGTGGAATTTGGGTGACCTGTCGAAATATTGTGTTTATGATAAATAAAATCGTTGCTGATCGGAGCTGAGCGCGACCGCGGTGAGGAGTTGTGGCTGCAACCAAGTTCTGGAGAAGTTTGTCCAGCGTGTTAAACGATGCCGTTCGCTACTCTGATCACGAGGAGCCAAGAATGTGGGCCAAAAGCCGGGCAAAACTCTCCGGGGCCTGACGAAATTCTCCGCAAAAAAGATTTAACTAACCGCAGGGTCAAAAAGAAAAGAAGAAAAAAGGAAAACAAAGTCCCAGAATCGCACAGATTTCCTCACAGTAACCACTTCTTAGAGGGACAGCGTAAAAATCCAGTGCGTTCTAATCGTTGCAACAAATGCTTGTGATGCTCTCCTATAGGACCGGCCAGTTGCTCACGCCTGACGGGAAATGAACTGTTCTAAATCTCCAGAGGCTCAGGAGAGCAGCGACTGGAGTAACTTCTCCCTTGACTATCCCCCACCCCCCAATGAACTTCCTTTACACTCATAAAAATATTTTCTCTACCTTTATCTGCAGTTTAAGTCAATGCAAGCTATCAATTTTCTGTGAAAGTGTATAAATCATTTCATGTTTTATCTTTAAGCATCTCATATTAATTTAATATATAGAACACTCCTAAGGGCAAACACTATCACGGCTCATTTTTAATTAAAAGACAAGTTTTTTAATGTTCTTTTTTTCTGCTACTATAATTCCTTTGAACAAGGGCTGCCCATAATCACCATGGAAGGCATTAGATGAGTTAAGGCAGTAATATTTTAAATGATACTGGGCAGTTTATCAACTATCATACCAAAAACACAGCTGAAGATAGTAAGCACTGCTTTGATGCTCGTATATTTATGTAACCAAAAATGCAGAGGGAAAGGACAGCACCCAGGAAAGCGGGTAACTTGGAGTTTATAGCGAATTAATTTGTAAAAAGAATACATTCAATACAGTGCTTCGCAAATAAAATGAAATGTTACACCCCAACACCTTGTTACTGTCACGTTGGTCAATGAAAGAAAGATGCGTCTGTCGATCAGTTACCGTGCTTTATACGATATCCGTGGTTTCAGCCGAGCTGTCACAGCAACGTTGTCATAAAGGATTTTGAAGCTGTAATGAACATGTCCATAAAAAACTCATCATGGGTCTATATCAAATATACCAAACTATTATTACAGGAATTTAATTATAATAATAATAAAAAAATCCCTGACAGACCACTTACAACGCATACACTTGGAGGTTTATCAATTCATTTAATCAGTGCAATGCTATTAAATAACACGTTATAGAGCAAATGAGTGGGCCGAATTTTCCGCTAAACGCATAGCCTCGTCCTTCTGTACTTCAAGCTGAACGGTCACTGGAGAACAGAAATTCTCACCCAAGGATGCGTTTGAGAAATTAGCTTTGTACGCATCTTGAATGCACGCGTTACGAAACGGGGTGCATTCAAACGGACGAAAATCACACGCAAAAGGCATTCGTTCTGACTCTGAGCAACACAGACCGACTCTTAACAGGCAGCCTGGAATTGTTTCCAAGCAAACGTGTGGTTTTACTTTAACTGTTTGCGTCACCATGAGGGTTCGCATTAAACGGTGCGTGAATATGGAAAATTGCGAAGACGTTTCAGTACCTGGGAAGAGTCACTCTGCAAAACGGAGGAAACCTGCAAATTCCCTTCAGTCATAGGAAGTTACTTAGCTAATTTAGTCTTGTTTATACGTGAGGCTTGGATGTGGTATTTAACTTCAAAGGCACATTCAGTACAGTACTTGTTCCTCGTGTGGATTAATTGAAGGCTTTCGATTCCTTATTGAAAACAATTCCTTATGATCGGTATGAAAAATTGAACTTTTATCATGAATGATTATTGTGGTGGCGAAGGTTGAGAAACTAATTTTAAAGTATCTATAGCCCTACTTTCTAAAAATACCAGTGTAAAATTAACCCATTCCGGCATCAATACTGGTCAAAGCACGCAGAGGGCTTCTACCCACATTAGGTTATCGGTCTACAGTTCTGCACGACGGGTTATGTGCTGGGTAATAAAACAAACAAGATTGGTTTCAAAGCGCTAGCAACAATGGCTTGACTTAGTCCGTCATTTAACAAACAGAAAACATATTTCAGTTGTGTCGTAAAAGTTTTATACAGAGTAACTCCCTCTTAACAACACAGAAAAAGTGCCGGACGTAAATTCCTAGCGGTTGTGTAACACCTCCTGCAGAAATCTGTTAAGGCCATTTTCCTTCAATAATAAATAAAAAAAAAATAACAAATGTGGTAAGATGTGATTAAAATTACAGCTCATTGTTTAAAACTTGAACTGTGTTTACTATTAATAAACCAGCATTTTGGAACAGCAAAGATTTTTGTGGTGTAGCAGTGTCTGCAGAGAACATTGATTAGGAACCAAAACCCGGAGGAGATGAACATGGTGTTGGCAAAAGATTATGATCCCCGCTGTTTAGCTCATTTTGCACAGTATTTAAACAAAAGCCCCCTATCAACAGTGAGAATATTTAGAGACATTTAACCCTCACTTCTAATCCCACACCTTTTTTTTTTTTAAATTGTTTAATACAGTTCACATCACTTGCAGTCCTGCATTTAACTCACTCGGAACATCAGCCTAAAGCAGCGTCTAAACAGCATATCAAAATTCAGCACAGAACACCGTAAAATTCCATTTAAAAGCAAAAACAGGAACAAACATGGCTAACGTGAAGTTAAAACCATGCTGTGTCTTCCGAATCACAGCAAACAAGTTAACCACATTTCGGTTTAAAGGGCTCTTGACAGTGCAACAACTAACAGAAATGAAAGTAAACACTGGTTAAAATTTATTGTAAATCATTTTTTTTCTGTGAATACGCAAGTTTCACTTTTTCATTCAGTGGTGCATTGTTGAAATACCGATCATAGCATCATGCTACACAGTCGGACATTATTAAACATTTTGGCAACAAACTGTATTAATTACCACATGAGGAATAATTCGGCAAAGACACAAAAAAGTAGTTACATTTTTTTCCCATGTTAGCAATAGCTACAGTATGCAAATTGCTTTCTTTTGTGCTTTTTGAAATTGCTTCATTCCGCGGGCCAGATTTAAATTACCAAGATGGAGAGACACCTGTGCTAAAGTGCCAACTTGAGCAATTCGGTGAGAAACTTCAACCCGATTTTTCAATACCAGCATACAAGGAGCACCGCGATGAACAAAGAACCCTAATCTACACGAAACCAGTGTACTACATGCTGCCACCTGCTTGCCACAATTGAACAAATAAAATGAATGTGAATAAACGATGCCTCTGATGAAACAGCAGGAGCCACCCTTTGTTAATATTGTCATATATAACACAACCAAATTATATTTTTTGGGACAAAGATCTAAATATACAATGTAATTTGACATGCAGCAGCACCACCATCATCTCTGCACAGCATAATACACACGTGTGTAAGAAAAAAGTTTGCTATAATACCAATTTTGGATATTCACAAAAATTTGTTAAAATTGGTTATAAAGACAAAACTCCACAGTGCCCAAATATATATTAGCTAAGAACATATTTCTATAACATGACGTGTTTTACACCCTGTCTGAACTATCAAAATAACTGTATTAAAGACATGTTCATAATTTTTACGAGGGTAAAATACAGTTAAAGCCTATCAATGGCAACTGTGCTACACAATTTTGTCAAATTTTGGGAAATTCGGTGAAGTCAAAAAAAAAAAAAAAAAAAAGTTTTGAAGCAGTAAAACAAAAATAAAGACTTTTTGTATATCCTCTAGAAAATACTTGTGGCGTTAACAACGTTCCATATTGTGTAATATTTCGAGAAACACGTTAAGTCGTGTCAAATTCACACACTGGATGCTAAATAATATGAGATCAAATGAATATACATAAAAATAGATGACAAAAAAATTAAATAAATAAAATATACACTGTAGTAAAAATGGCCCATTTTTCAATGAGTAATTTATTAATAAGTTGTCTATGACAGTTATCTGTATGACAGTAATATGTGTTTAAGAAGAGGGCAGCTTACTGCTTATGGTCATGGCAGCCCTGCTTTTCTACTTATGTATGAATATTTCACCTGAATTACTACAGAAAAACATTACTGCAATATGAAGGAATATGTTGTTACAGACCCGAAAAGTCTGCCCAGCAATTAATAACATTAAAAAACAGTTGAACAACTGCTTGAACAATTTAAAAAATAATATGGATCAGGTCAACTCTACAACTGTTAGCATCCAACATTTCTTCCCTTGTTGTATTATAAAAATTGTTCTTCTCTAAAGGTTCGTAAAAAAATGACAATATGGAAAAACAAAGAAAGGAAGCTGGTTTTCAGCTTAAGCAGCCCTCAGTGCAGCTACTGGATTAGTACAATTTCCAGCTCTGAAACTGAGTTTATTTAATTTTCTTATCCTTTCGCAAATATACCAGAGAGCTGCGGCAAGCCTGATATTATTATATTTAGTTAATTTTTAAATGTTAGAAAGGGGTTTTGATATAATTTCAAAGATGATCTCCACTGTCAAAAATAAAAATAAGGAAAAAAAAACAAATAGCCAAAAAGAAAAAAAAAAAAAACAGAAAAAGAAAAATACGAAATCATTTCAGACAAGTTGACATATCGATATAAATACTAGTGGCTAATCGGTGAGTATCTTGGTGTTAATACATTATGTCAGTACTACATAACTGCATTGTTTTTAAAGTCACAAAAAAATAAATAAAAGCTTAAACAAATTAAATAAAGATTACAGTGGCCCTGAAGTGCAAGAGGGAAATCTACGCAATAGCTAAAGTGACTTCTTGCTCCCTTTGCTTTGGTAAATTTTGGTAAAACAGAGTACTGCTCCCTGGCTGAGTGCTTCTGAGAAGAGGAAAAAAAAAAAAGCGCACAGTAACACTTAGCTTATATCAGACTTTTTTAATACTTACCAATAAAGATTTTTCTTTATTTCAGTTTCTCAGATTTATTTTTTTTAGGTTTTGCATTTAAGGGCCACCATAAATGTATCATTAAATAAGTTAACAAAAGAAAGCCCCCGTAACAAAGCTAGTGTTATGTCCACTGTATAAGTGATAGAATAAACAAATATAACAATTACATCACACATATTTCAGTTATTTTGAAAATTTGTTGAGATAATTCTCTTGCGGAATGGTCATGTTGTCAGAAATTAGAACTGCTGTATAACATTTGCATTTACTAATCTTTCAAATGCCTGATACTGGCATTCCAGCAATATTTGACACAATATGATTAATTCAAACATTTTTTACTCCTATCCATCCCTTGTTCTGCTGTATCTGTCCACTGATTAAGAAAAAAAAAGAAAAATTAGGACACCATTCATATCCTTTTGTTATTTACTGAGGACATGTGATTACGTGAGCAAAGACAACTGTTGTAAGAAATAAACTATTAATAAAAGAAAAAAACATTACTACAGTTTAAAGAATTTATATATATATATATATATATATATATATATATATATATATATATATATATATATATATATATATAAATGCAGCAACACTGTTCGAACTCACTTTAAATTCTTCTGGAATTTAAACTACAGGCAAAAATTGACGAAACTGAACTTTTTCATCAAACCCTTAAATTTGCTTTTTCTGCAATCATAGTCTCTTTAGTATCAAAACTGGAATACTTGAGGCTGTGCTGAACTCCTTTTGAATATAATATAAATGACACCAAGTACTACAATAACCAGTAAAAATATTTCTTTTCCATTTAATGATCAGTTGACTCGGGTAAGAATACTGATAATTTTGGCATTTAGACCAAGTAACTTTCGTTTTCAAAATTCCTCCATGGATAAATAAATAAAAGATTAAATGTTAGTATATCACCAATGATTTTCTATGGGTACACTGTTGGGATATCTGAACAAGTTTTTTTTTTTTAATTTCCAAACAGTAGTAATGCAGTTTACTGTACACCATAGAAAAAAAAGAAGAAAAAAAAAACTTACATTATAGCTAATTTGAAAGATTATCAAGTATTGTAAGGAAGAGGGGGGCATCCCCATATGCTACATATAGAGCTACCTATCAATACAATGGTAGGAAAACCCTGTCTTATTCCATGGATGAGTCCTTTAAAAAGGACAATGCTTATTCCGAGCTCATGGGGTTAAAATGTCTTTCGGAAAACAGAATGCCACTGAAACATATTAAACTGAATACTGACAGATTAAGGTTAATAGGTGTCCATAAAGTTCCCCGTCAGATGCCTGCACTGCTGCACCATTATAATACTGATAACTGCAGCAGATTCCACACTCCCTCCACCAACCCTTTCTGCGCATTAAGGTTTTTAATAAGATTCAATATTGTGTCTGTTTTTTTGGCCTCACTTCACGACATTTTTATTCAAATTACTCGCTGCAATAGTCAGTTTGGCAGACTGGCCTTTTTTCACCCATTTACGATAACACAGATAAAAATGTCGATCGATGCACATTCACAAAAGAACGAGGGGGGGGGGGGGGATCAGAGCCTTTATGTGCATTAAAAAAAGACAATGTGTACTGATTCAGCAAGTCGGCCATCGAAGGAGGAAAAAAAGAAAATTTGAGTATTTACATAATGAGGAATTCCACAGAAAATGACCATTCCCACATGTGTAATGCTGATTATATCCCACGCTGCTTTAACCAAATTGTATCAGATTTGATCCAGTCACCAGCATTGAGTATTGATAAATGCTTTAAGGGTTCGTTGGAGTCACTGCGTAGAGTGTGGCCGTCCTCAACTAGTATACACTTAAGAAGAAGCAGAGAGCCAAGACCAGGTACCGGCAAGATGACAGGACTTGGGCGCCTCCTGTGCTTCCATACGGTGCTGTGTTTGGTGCTGCAAGAAGCAGGAGAAAGACAAGTCAGTGTAGAACTTAGACAATGCAAAAAAAGAAAAAGAAAAAGAAAAATCTTTCCCTGATCTCTGCTCTAAACAGCAGTACCCATATGATCTTAAGTTTTTTTATTTTTTTTTTTCTAGGAGGAAAAAAGCGGTGCTTAAAAATAACGGCAAACAGGTGAATTAGTCCAACTTGGTTTTAGTAACATGGTTTTATTTTCCATTGCTGATGAAATAAGCATCTTTCAGCTGTTCCCACAGTGAGAGGTTTACGGAGGCCCGACGCGCTACTAGGATTACATCGGAACACCAGGGGCCGGGGTGTGAGCTGCTCCCCAAAGCAAACAGCGATAGAGCCGGACGCTCAGGAGACGTGTCTGGGAGCAGCTCAGTGCGTGCGCGCACATCCACACTCCGCTGCACCGGGGGAAATTATGTATTAATAAAAGCAAAATCGTGCTTACCGTTTGCCTACTTGTACAAGAAGTGTGCAATTATCTCTGAAGCTTGTTAAAGCAACCTCTGCGTGAGGGTGTTCCACAGATGGAGAAACTTTGACAAAGAAAAATGAACTTTTTCTTTCCAAAAATACATGCATTCATCTTTTCTGTTTTCTCTTCTTCTGTCTCTTGATGGACTGCCGTCAAGCAGTCATAAACAGCACAGTTGTTCAACAGTGATGCGCCAGTTCAGCACAGGATCAAGAGCACAACTGGCCAGGAAACATTGCAGCAAAACGTTTCCCTTTTCCTTTACGGGAAACCTACGCAGCTGCCTGCACATCATCGGACATGCTTCCATACAACACGTGCTGCAAGAGCAGAAGATGCTGGTTTTAAATCAGATAACATGCCACCATGTTCTGGCATTTGCTTACGAAATTACGTTACATTTACCAGTTTAGCGACACATTTGCCTGGGTGCCACATAGGAAGGCCGCAAAAAGAGAAGCGGTTATAAATTGCAAGAGAGTCTGGCTAATGCGTCCTCCACTTCCTTGATGAAACTACTGCGGTGAGTGCTGCACACCACTTTCTCCATCTTATTCCGCTCCCATCCGCGGCAGTGGATAATGACACATTTTTACTGAGCTAGGGGAGCGAATATGGTAACCATAGAAACAGATAGTCCGGGATGGTGTTTCTGCTGGAGTCGGCGAGGATGCACTGCGTAACTACTGTAACAAAATGATTCAAGCCCAAAGCTGCTGTTGCAGTATTCATCTGAACATTTCACTTCCTTACAAGAACCGTAATAAAAGTATATTTACACTGATGGAAGGGAGCGGTGAAAGATGCATGTTTTTGTAAGATATATCAAATATACGTTCCTCTTTCAGGCCACAATGTAGGTGTAGGGAGCCCTGTACATAAGGACCGCATCTGCATCTTGTGTAATGAACACATTTGTATTAAATGTCTGCCAACAATTTAATCAGGTGGTAGAAGAAATTAAGCAAAAAAGTACATTGCCTGGATATTTACGGCACTTTTTATTTTGTGCTGGGTTTAACATCTTGCAGCAACGCTTCTGCCCAGGTCACCCTCTGCATTTGCGACCGCGCACGGTTATAACTTGGCATTTTAATTAACGGCATCTCAAGAAATCGCACACGGCGTCAGGGTTTGAATGTCAGGGGCGCAGAATGAGAAATAATTTTACGGCAAGACAATGCAGATCTCGGCGCTGCTATGGATTCTGATAGCAGAGAAATAATTGATTTTAATCTCTTACTGTCATTCTTTACAATAGACAGTGGCAGCGCTCTTTTTAGTCCGGTAGTTAATAGCAGTAATAACGGAAATCATTTGCTGAGTACAGTTGTGGTTAGAGAACTGCTTATCTCTGTCACTCCTCTTCCCCTCTTCCATCTCTCGTAGGCACGAGCAAAACAACATGCTACACACCTAAGCCCTATAGCATCATTCACAGTTCCATTCGCACTTGTTTGTTTGATTTTTAACACAATTCGTGACCGTTTCTTTATTATAATACTACTGCGTAAAATAAGCACACCTGATGCTGAGGAAACAGGATTTTTTTTTTTTTTTTTCCGGAGTCTTCCACTAAACCACGTATTAGTAAACTCGTACTGGAATGGGAGGCCACTTATTGTTTACGTGGACTGCGGCTCACTACCTGGCAGCACTTAGCTCCCATTTTGGCTGAAACCACATCGCTGTAATGATTTTAGTGTCATTACCGCGTTGCATCAAATAAAAGCCACAAATAGTTCTGCTGTAAATGCAACAGATGTGTCCCTGTGAAACTTTGTATTATGTTCATTTGCTCAGTGAAAATAATGGTTGCAATGGGAAAATGCTGTTCGTGGCAGAGTATGTAAAAATACATAACTGTCACCCGCACAACCCCATGGCACAGTCGGTTAAATGAGAAGATACCGCAAAGCAATAAATGACAAAGCACATGAAAATAATGAAAGGATGTGGAAATTGTGACCCTTCTTTGTCAAAAGTGCTTCATAACATCCGACTTCTGGTCTGTCCTAGCTGTTTGCACTATACCAATTGTCTAAATGCTTCTCTACACTTGTGGCTTAGGTGCACAAGTGTAGAGAAGCATCGGAAATTAAACACATAGAGCAAAAAATGCCCCCCCCAATAACACTTGCAAAAGTCCACATTTATGGAAACCGCATTTTTCTATTTATTCATCATATTACAAACAAACCACTCAGTCCTACAGCAGAAACTACTGCACTTTTGAAGACTGTAAAATAAAGTTGACGAAAGAATAAACTGAAACGTTTTCTTGTTCTTGCCACCAACTTTGCTGCAAGTGATTTTTAACATTTAAAAAAATACCCGCTAAGTACAATTGGCTTCCAAAGACAATTTAGCAGTACGGGAGTGTAGTACAATGCACCGATGCCTCCCAGTCCTTGGACTGTAGGTTTGTATCTGCCAAGTCAGTGCCGCTATTTGTGTGGCTTTCCTCCCGGTGCTCTGGTTGCCTCCCACAGCCCAAAGACACGTGTTTCAGGTGAACCGGTCATTTTGAAATGCTTCAAGTATGTCATTGAATGTGTATTTTATGGCAATTCTGATGGACCGGTGGCCCATCAAAGGTGTATCCTGCCTCCAGGATAGATTCGGTACCACCACGACCCTTCATCAGAAAAGTAGCTCCTGATAACGGATGGATGAGTATAGGTACCACACTGCTATTTCTGTTGCAGTTTTATTATGCTTGAGAATAATAGAAGACATTCATACCTTGAAATGTGAAATGATGACTTCAAATATTACTGTTCATACAGGTTTTTTTTTTTTTTTTTTTGATTCTGTACGCTGCTGTTTTCAAGGCACCCATTGCAAGCCAGGGGAGCACCACCTGCAGAGCTCTTTGTATTTCCATGTTATGCTCAGGGCAGGTAATCTGCTACACATACAGTGTTGCTTAGGGGCAGGAGAGATGTTTTCCACTGACTTTGAGCAAGACTGAACGTCCTTGACCATCATTCAGTGCCCTTTGATTCCCCAGTCGCCTCCCGGGAACCTGAAATGTAATGTGCATCTACACCTCAGCCATGTATATAGCATAGCGGCCTGACATCACTAAGCTTGCAAAGTAGCTCCCATATTCCGTACCATTTCATTACCAGCATTTTGACAAGCCATATGTCTTCATCAAGATATAGAGTCCTACCAGAAATTCTTATAATCGTGCCCAAAAAGGGACACAAACTCTATTACATGCAGCAGTGGATACACAAAGTGCTCACAGGGAGTAAGACAAATCCTACATAAACACTGGCATGTCTCACAATTTGATTAAAAAATCAATAATTCTCTGCTGAATCCCCCTAACAGGGGTTTTTAAATGAGGCTGTAATTTGAGAGATCATCTCATGCGGTCCCCACCTCCTGTCTTCTCTCAGAAAAAGTCAGGCAACTGTGAATGTCTTAACAGTCAAAGTGTTTATCAAAAACACCTAGGCAACAAGTACTTAAAAAACATTAGGGCGGGTCTATTTGATTCTCTGTGTTTAAGGGCATTTAAAACAAAAAAAGGGGAAAAAAAAATATTGCTAAAACAACCCGCTCTAAAACACACTTCACTGAAACTCAACATGGCCTCCCTTTAAGTAAAACGCTAAAGAAAATGCTGATATGTCTGTGCTGGGTAAAAATTAGAATAACCGATTCTATAGGGAGAACCATTTTGGCTACAACATTATAGCACTAAAAGACTTTTAAATTAATTTTAAATGCTAGATTTTAGATTTGGAAATGTTGTTTTGTCTCTGTACAGGGCCGCTGCCTGGCATTGGTTCCGGTTTCCATCCATCGTTGGTCCCGCCATCCCTTCCTCCATCTGGACCAATCATCTCCAAGTTTTGCCACTGCTTTTTTGTTCAGTCTCTAGACTTCTGTCTTTTTGTTCTGAGGTTTGAAGATTTTGGCTTCTGTTTTGACTAGTCTGTGTTATTTGGTGTGTTTGTGGGTTTCCAGGGTGTACTTTTTGAATAGGGATTTGTTGTATTTAGTGTGTGTGCATTTGTATGCTTTTACATTGCATGTGTATGGTTTTGCATGGAGAGTGGTGTCCTATTCCTACTTGTGTGTGTATTTAGGTGGTTCGGATCAGCGTAGTCAGTCAGGCACAGAAGACTTTGTTTTGGCTTTGCTGTTTTTTCTTTCTGCGCTCGAGGTAGCCAGTTGGTCTTTGGTTCACATGCAGCAGAATAGCGAGCTGGTTTTCCAATTGGCACACCTTTGACCACATCACAATTTTTTGTTAATATTCACTACGAATCACTAACTTCTGTCACAATAAAACGCACCCACAAATATCCTTTGGTTTGGTTCCTGGTGCGTTGGCCAGACCCTAAACCCTACAAACTCTTTTCCCCTTTTCCCATCTATGCGTGTGCCTTTCGGCCCCTAGACTTTACTGAACTAAAAGGGGTCGTAAAAATGCTATTTGTAATATAAAAGAGAACTTACTATTATTAGGGAAGCTAAACAGCATTCATTGAATAAACTCCTTAAGGTTGTGAAAGAAGAACCTTCTGATTCTGACCCAGCTCGATTAATCGGCTTGGTTGAGGTCACAGTGAAGTTTAATGATTGTAATGAATGGCTTCTTAGTTTTTACAATTGGATTCCTAAACACTGGATAAAAGGATAGGCGTAAACCTTTGGTGGCGATTCTACCTTTCGGTGAGCCACGTTTGACAGCCTCAGCCTGGATTATCTGCATGAATGTGACAATGCACTTCTGAATGAACTTTATGAAACAGCCAATAGTTGAGCTTTCTGCTGTGGATTTTGGACAAAACTCTCAACCGTGCTATGATTTGAAGGGTTATCACCGGAAATGGTGTAATACTGAAAACACATATGGCATCTGGTTGCAAAATGTGTTGCGTTCGACAAATACATCTTTAAAAAATATACTCTGTTCAGCTGGTACTAAACCTTAACCTTGGTGGAAAAAAGGCAGCAAACTAATGAAAGAACTTCATTAGTTATGGCAATGTCCTGTGGAGCTTCATTTCCAGCCATTTATTACGGTAAAACATTATGGCATTTCGGGGAACCAGATGGACAGTGACAGTGGGTGGATTTGCAGCTGTTTTTGCTCTTCTTTCCTATAATAACCAACCACACCCCTGCAAACAATGCATTAGTGACACAACAAATGGAAATTAAAACACTTGCAACCATAACAGCTGCAGCTATAGGACACGGACACAGCAAACATTCCAGCTCCTGCTTCCACCTCCAGCAGCTTGATGGTCTGCTGGTTCTTGGCTTTGTTACCACTATGGTGGAATAAGCTAACTCTGCCTCAGAACTGCTGAATCTCTTTTAGCATTGAAGAAGGGTCTCAGAACCCATCTTTCTAGGATCCACCTCTTTCCTGATGTCCTAAAAGCTCCATAAATTTCATTTCATCATTTGTCACAACCAACCTTGTATTTCCTGATGCTATGGGCAGCTACTGGTATAATGTATACTGGCAAAAATGGAGTCATCAGACAAACTACCTGCTTCAACAGAATGGGAAATCCTTTTGTTTACTCTGAGTTGCTTTGGAGGAAAGCATCTACCAGATGAATAAATATACATGTAAATGGCAGGGACATGAACCCAGAGCTCTTCTTACCACCACAATGAAATGTGTGCTATGCATTTAGGGTCAAAATATGCATTTCCTCACATTTCCCTTCTACACATTTATTAGAGTTATTAGTAAATTATTCTTTAGAGTATAATAAAATATATAAGGCATTAAACAAATGAAATATAATTTTTCTTTAGCTTATGTTGCTAGGTTAAAAATAAAAATGTCACTGTT
The DNA here is from genome assembly GCA_018136845.1 of Heterotis niloticus. Lineage (NCBI taxonomy): Eukaryota > Metazoa > Chordata > Actinopteri > Osteoglossiformes > Osteoglossidae > Heterotis > Heterotis niloticus. The sequence goes on along the minus strand of CM030899.1, from coordinate 7,831,119 downwards.
AAAGTGGAGTTGACATTACTCATGCATTTAATAAGATACAACTGTTGCACAAATCACCTCAAGATTTTTCATTAAGGCTTCTTCCTGGAGATATCTTTTTCTTATCTTTCACTCATGTTACATAAATATGACAAATCTCTCACTGCTATGGTAACTCAACCCAGGTAACATTGAACATTATCAGCATTTAAAACAGTCTGCGAAACCCAATTTATCAAGTCGATAAAAAAAATATTTTTTTCCTGCTCATCAGATTTTAAAGACTGTCAGATGCTTAACGCTGACATTTTAAACAAAAAATTCAAAGCACGAGTTTAAGAAAACTATTAAACAAAGTGAAACACCTCAGATGCTTTTGCACAAAGCACCTATTGCCTTATAGGTAATACTTTGAAAAATCACATTTTGATTATAATTTTATTCTTTGAAAATACTAGGACTGCCTGGAAGTGCGTACCTTTTATATCAGACTTTTCTGAAAAGGCCTGTTATGTGTGCGTGTGGACTGTTTGTGGGTTTTTCTGCTTTTCTTTCAGGTTCACCACTCATTCCTTGCTCCAATCTCTGCTTTTCCTGTGTGCTTCCACTTCCCGTTCCAGTGCAGTCTGAAATCCAGTGTCATTTCTCTGTCCATCCCATCCAACTAGAATTCTGCCCTTCAAGCCATTCTATAAAAGACGCCATCAGAAGCAGACACAAAGTCTTGTAGCTTGTTTGGCCTATTATTGTATGCTTTGGACTACGCTTAGATTGTTTTGACCCCTTTGACTTGTCTAGCCCTTGAATGAATTTGTATGTTTGTATGTTAGTTAAGGTACTCTTGGCTGGGTATAAGGAGTGCCTACAATTTATTTAACTGTTTGTCTGTGTTTTGTGTTAGGCAGTTAGGGAAGTGGTTCTGTATATTTATTTTGTTGTGTAGGTCTGGATTTGCTATCACATTATTTTGTTCTGGGTCACTCCTGAAGCTTCACCGGTTTAGATACACTTTTGAGATTTCACTTGTGTGTGTGTGTGTGTGTGTGTGTGTGTGTGTGTGTGTGTATAAATATAAATTTTCATTTGTATAATACATATCACTGTGCCTTTCTCCTGTCCCATTCCTCCACTCAATGCTCCTGCTTTCCCCACATCACACTCATTCTGCTACGTCCTGACCCTAGACCAGGTCATAACAGGCCAAGAGCATTACATTAATGGGTTAAATGAGTCAGGCTATCCTCAAACACTCTATGCTACCGAGAAACGTGCACCAGAACCCGTTTGTTTGTTTTTCCCATCTACAGCGTTTATACTAGTATTATGTGCTATTTTAATATCAGAGTTAATATAGAAGCTGCCCAATTTATCAAACAGACAGAACAGATAGAACAACCGTGACAGAACGACTGCTTATCAGATTGTACTAATAGACAAGGTATCTGACAGCTGGAATGCAGAGACTGCTCCTCAAATGGACTCAAGGGGAAGTTAAATATCAGGAACTCATTTTTGAGAAGATGAAGAAAAATACTTTTCAAATTAATTACACGCACACACACACACACACACACACACACACACACACACACATATATAGAGCAAAATACATGAGACGTGCAGTGGGTCACAGTGCCTGAGTTTGAATGCGGATCAGTCATTGTGGACTTGGTTTGTTCTCCTTGTGTCTGCGTGGGTTTCCTTCAAAAGACATATGATTCATGTTAATTTGTCACTTTGAATTGCCCATATGTGTGAATATGTGTGAGAGTGTGACCACACTGAGATGGACTGGTGTCCAGGGTGTAGCTTTATAGCCTAGTACCAATGATTCCAGAACAGGCTATGGACCACCGCAACCCTGACCAACATGAAGCAGTTAATGATAATGGATGAATACAGTATAATACAGGGCACATGTGTGATGTTACAGTTCTCACTAAAAATCATATCGGTCACAAAACTTCAGTCTTTTATTATCAAAATCCAATTATCGTTCTACAGTATATGGCTGTGCTGGTCCACAGCCTATCCTAGACTCATATGACTTCCTAAAGTCATTTTTTGATGTTAGAACTTCAGGTTTATTCTGATTTCACGTGAAGAGCAGCTTCATATTTTTCAATGGTCACTGTATAAATAAAAATGCTTTATTGCAAACAGTATATCTTGTGTGTTTAAAAAGACCGGTTTGTTTAATAGCTGCTATTATGCACATATTATTCCATATATTTGTGGAAGCTTTGAGACAAAAAAAAAAAAAAACTGTTTAAAAGATGTCATCTGTGAGTGTGATATGCATACCTATGACATTCTCATGCCAGCTCAAAATAATAATTGTGTTACAATGCATTTCACACAGTTATTGCACTTGCATTCTAATTCATTCTAGAAATACTTATAAATGCCAGTAATCCCACAATACTTTCAATCATTTAGAGTTCATTTAATTATCTCTTAGAATGCCTTAGCAATGAGTGGGATCATAAAAGTGAGAATGAACCTTTATTCTATCAACACGGTGTAAATGAGATACCTACATTATAAGACAATTAAACACGTCAGATTAACTGCAATTCATTTCATCCTATACAACCAGCTAAGCTACGACACAATTTGGCTTATTGCACTGTCTAGAAATGACACAATACCTACATTTAACTTTGACACGTAGTTAAATCACAGGACTCATAACAACAACTAGCGTTTAGTTTTTTTAATCAGTGTCGCCATTCTGCACAGAATTTCAAGGGAAAGCAGTTAGAGCTTTTTAGCTACTTTAAGGTCTTAAATATAATACATTAGTCAAGTTTTCTGGTGCTGCCTGGATCAGAAAGTGGAAAAGCAATAACAGTAACACATTATATATCACCAAACTCTATTAGTGTTAAAGTGGTTGCATTTAGTACATACATACTGTCAGTATTCTTGGACGAAGAGACGCCACAGAGAGCTACGCACCAGTTACAGTCTGGTGGAAAAATGGAAGATAGAAAATGTATATCACCAAACTTTATTACCCTGATGTATGTAGTGCTGTGCAAGTGTGTGTTTTACTGATGCTCATCTTGGAGTCTCAAGAGTGTAACTTCACAGCCCAGTGGTTCTGAAACAGACACCAGTATCTGTATCAGGATAAAGTGGTTAATGATAATGTATGGATAGATGGGTATACTAAGAAATGTATAATTAAATTTACAATTATTTTCTCTTTTTATAAAACATGGTAGTTTTTACTGGAGTAATTCTGGGCAAGTACTTGGTCCATGGTGCTCAAGTAGGAGCAAGAACTAAGACCAAGATGTTTGGATCAGAAGGTAACTATGTTATCTGCCAGCCTCTTAGATATAACAACTGAATTACAGTGGGAACTGCAGATATTTATTTTTTTTAAAAAAAACTACTTAAAGTCATAACTATTACAAATCTGTCAGTTCTATTGGTTTCATAATTATTTATCCACAGTCCAAGTTCAAAATGGCTTCAACAAGGGGCAATAACTACATGAAACCATGAAAGTACTTTGTGATTACCATCTCAGATAAAGTAATATTTTCCTGATTAGGGGAATATTCTGTAAAAATTCAACACAAATTATTAAAACAAACTTTCCATCCATCCATCCATCCATCCATCCATCCGCTGTTTTATCCTGGTCACATCTATGGCAGACTGGAGCACAGACAATAAACATTTATAATAATTATATTATATAATATTATATATTACACATATATTTTATATAATATTATAATTACAACAAAATGTTCAGAAAAGAATCTTTCTTGATTATTATTGAATTATTACTGCACATGCAATACTTTTAATTTCATACTACTTTCCAAAAAACAGAATCAATGTGCAACTCCAATATTTGGTTCTATTATCCAGTTGGCTCCATTTATTACTATGGTAAAAAGTAAAAAAAAAAAAAATGGAAACAGAGAGTATGACGCTATGTCAGATGAAAGTGGCGGCACTGTTTCAGCAGCAACTCAAAATAAGTAAACTGTTAAACTTATTTCCTAGGCTAAAGGCTACTTCAGCCGAGACAGCACATTCTGCTCTACAATTTTGCCACAGACAGCCAGACACCATGTGTTTACACCATTGCAGCTGTGCCCTCTGCTGTGTCCCTCCATTATTTGTGGAAAAGACCTGGGAGCCTGAATTTCTCCACACTCTGTGTTTTGTTCACTGCCCCAAGGATCAACAGATAAAAGTTGTAGTGTCTTGAAGTAAGTTACATTCATTCAAGTGTTTATTATTCTGTTCATTGCTTGGAGCAAAAAGGTCTTCAGTCAAAATAAAAAAAAAAAAATTTAAAGCTTAGAAGCTTTATCCCCCCTAGTTTCATGATTGAATGCACTTACAAGGTGGTCGATCATTTTACAAATACATCAGACAAAACACATCTGTCTGGATCAATATAGCCAGGTACAATAGTACACTGTACAACTACAGCCACTTGAGGATTTCTTTTAAAGTTTGGAGTTAATTAAAAACCTATTAGTTGAGATTGGACATTTTCAATCTAAGCATTACAATGCCAATCTCGACTACAAACAAATTTTCCGATGAATGAAGAGAGGTACAACCACTTGAGTCTGCTGCCTCACTTCACTACATCTTTATAATGGTTCTGCAACTGAGGAACTAATATCTTTCTCAACAAATAGAAAATACAATCAATTTTAAATTTCAAGTGGGTCTTCAAACATCACCGCGTGTTCGTGTGTGCAAAACTACCGGTGGGATTTTAAAAAAACACCCGTCCATTCATTTATTTTGCTGACCAAGTTAGATTTTATGCACTGATGTATTTACAATTATGTACCCATCTACACGGCAAGGTAATTTTTATTGGAACAACTCAATGCAAGTACTGTGTTCAAAGGTGCTGCACTGAAAGTAGGGTTGTGAACCTGGGCCCTTTGTTGGAAAATGATAGTTAAAGCTACTCTGCTGCCTGCTTTCCAAATAAACGCACATTTATTGAAATTGCATTTAAGATGTGAGGTATCATATACCCGCTTGGGATTTACAATAACAACTGTAATTCATCTTGTACTACAATGTTATGAAATTATTACCCCATATAAGTTTTGTACTATGGTGAGTAGCAGGGCAATATGGCAACTCAAGAGGTTTAGAAACAAACTCAGATCGTGATGAACACCAGAGCCCTGATCAAATGATATAAAGTGGAGAAACTGCACAAAATGCTAAGAGGAAACAGTCATGAAGAAGTGGGATGGAACAGTGATGGTTTATTCTCTGTATTTTATACAATAAATTATCTGAACAATGGTCCAGCGTCTGAAGGGTAATAAAGCAGTAAACCATCTAGAACGGAATTTTGTGGTTCATTACTATCGGTGACTGATCGGGTTCCAAGGAGACATTAACTATTTTACCTAGATGCCCTCAGCTCTCCAGCAACTCTTTGTCTGGATGTGAAAGTGAATAAATTCGATTGAGAGCTGCAAGCGTAATGGTAAATAATTTTTGGCTTCAACTGTGTTTTAAGTTATTGCACAGCACAACATGTCTGGTAGTGTTGAAAAGTGAAATCCAAAAATGGGATAACCGTGTCAAACTCTAGGAAGAGCAGAAAGTGGAAGGGGGGGGGGGGGGGAGACTCAGAGTGTAACAAACTACTCGAACAGAAAATGTCAGAGCTCACACAAAAAGCCTTATCACCCCTAAATCCACTCTTCTTTCTTCTGTTGGCTTATCCTCTCTGGCACATTGACAGTATCTGAGTGTGACTTACACCATCGCATAAATATAACATCCCTGCCAGTGACACATATACTTTACCTTGATATGAGTGCTGTCAAGCTCCATGACTTCAGGGCAGAAAGTGCTCTACACCTTCATGTTCAAACTTCTTGCCAGAGGTATAAATTTGTGGCTTAGAATTACTCTATTTGTAGGGGCACCCGAGTGTCTCAGCCAGAAAAGCTGCTATTCCTTTAGTTCAGATGCTGGTTTGAGTCAGAGCTTTGCCACCGGCTGCTTCATATTTGAGCGGAACCCCCCTGCTGTGGCTCTGTCCCACAATGGGGACTAATATTTAACTTAGTCTAGGAATCAGAGCTCCTGCAGGTGTGTTGGACAAGTGAGACAGCGCTTCAGTTATCACTACCCCCCCCAGTGTAATGACATGTGACCCGTAGTGTGGGTAGAACTTAAAAAGCTGCATACATCAGTTGGTACCCCAAGGCACTCAAGAAGGCAGGTGGGATGCTGAGGACTGCCAAAATTTGTGCAGAATTGAAAACAGTCATACACTGAGATTTGTGGGCCATAAATGTCCTGGAAAATTTTACTGTACAATTAATGAACCTTTCAGCAGAGCCCTCCAACTGCTCCCTGGCAGCAACTTTTAAAAATCCCCTGCAAACTAAAAAAAAGTTGTGAATCAATTAATCTTCCTGCACATAAGTAACTGCTTCAATAAAGCAGAGATTATTCCAAGGTTCTAAGAAATTCAGTTCCTTATTTTTTGCTTCTTTTGCTTACAGTGTTTGAGGACCTGGGCTTTAGCTTGACAGGAGAAATGGGCATTACTGATGGCTGTAAGCTGTATTCATAAGCTGGCATTACAGTCCTACAAACTGCACCATACAGTTGCTCTTATCCATATTTATAATGAGAAGCTCATTAATTTAACTGAAAGTAGACTTTTGTCCAACAAAAGTGGAAAAATGAGATATTTAAAGTATGCATTGTGTCCATATACTGGCTTTTGGTTTTCTTCTGGATTCGATAAAATAATGAGCAACCCAGTGAAAAAGCTTTAGAGAAGCCACAAAATCAAAGCTGCCGCTGTATCGGCAAAAAACACTGAAAGCTGGCAGCTGGCAAATTTCGATAATATGCATATAAATGTATGTGAAGGGCTGGATCCTCAGTAAAGGTGGCACAAAATATTCCTCCTGGTTCTTAATGTAACTTCATAAATTAAATAAAAGCTGCAGAATTATTGTAAAAGATTTATAAATGTGGAGATATGTCAGTGAACGTGTATAAACAAAGAAGCAACATTTCCACGCGCCTGGATTTGGTTGCTTTGTTGACAGCATTACTGGATTTAACTTCTCCAAAGTTGCACGGTGCCCATTAACTGCAGAAATGCTGTTTTCGACTGCAGGGATTACTCATCAAAAGGAGAACTCCAAACAGAATAATTGGATTATATATACTTTTACAAATATATATTAAAAGCAAATGAAAAAGCTACATTATGTATAATAAAAAATGGTTAAAATTATGGTATCTAATGGTTTAAAAAAAGAAAAATCTGACAGCCTGCTTTTACTGCACTTCTAAAGTATTTCACAAGAAATTCTCCACATGTAATGTTTTCCGAATAAAATCTGATACTACCTTACTATATTGACCTGCCAAATTCATTTCAGGAGCAGGACAAAAGTACCTTTCCACTTTACTTTCATATAATCTGGTCCTGCCATTATTAGGCTTTTATTTCGGGGAAAGATATCAGTACCGTTCAGCAGGCTGTGAAAAGCCTCCCGTTTTTGCAGTGTTTTTGCCACTGGCTGCTACGTCTCACGAGTGTTTCCAGAACTTCAGACTTGATTGACTATTCATGATTTTGGGGTGGGAGGGGGGGGGTGGCGGTTCAAGAAAAAAAAAAAAAAAAAAAAAAATTCCCGAATGAAAATTGCTTTCACCTTTCAATTTGATTGAAATCGCTTCGGCACACAGGACTGTTTAACTCTTCTTAACTCCGAAATAAAAAGGGCCGACACTACGATGAACGGATGACTACAACGGGGGACCCAATATGCAGGAAGTACTGTAACTCACAGCTATCAATTTGTCAGGTCTCCACAACTGATTCATGATAACTGCCACTGCTTTGGTCAGACAGTATTTAGGTACTTGTAAATTTTAATTAAATGATTTGTCACTTTGAAAACCGTATTAATCTTCGGGCAGCTAGGTGCCATGTCTTAAGGGTAAGGAATGTATCTCTCTTGTCGTTCAGAGTCCCACCGCAATAATTTTGCAAGTCTTGTCGAAACGAGGCTTTCGGAAAGCAAAGCACGCTGCGCTACTTTCTAAATCTTTTTGGTCGAAACCACACAATTAAAAGAACGCGTGAATAAATCTGCTCTGCGGTTAAACTTTTTTCCAAATCCCGCAGTTTCACGTTTGACAGGTTCATTCAGAGAAGATTTTTCTTGCCTCCGTTTGTTACGAAAGATAATTACGTGACTTAGCTGCCAACATGTTCGGTGAAACGTTGAACCATCTCAGCTAAGTAAAGCATTTTCTTGTCAGCTCTTTCCAACCTGCGGGCTCATACAAAACACTATTGTGTCGCAAGCTAAACGAATGCTAATGTTTTGGAGAAATGACAAATAATTGCTTCCTTTGGGTATAATCCGTTGTTGCCATACAATGGTTTTTGTCAGATCTTTAAACCAGCCATGTTCTTTAAATGCAGAAAGCTAGTACTTGTTCAGATTAAACATTCTTTAAAAAATAAAAATAATTGAATTTACACCTCATGAAAATAAAATATTACGCTCAAATACTACGACACGAACCCTGCTGAATCTTCAGTGAATTTCCCAAAAAGTGATGTGTGGAAGAGCTTTATTATAACTACTTTTTTAATTCAGGAAAACAAAATTGCCCTTTAATAACTGTGGATTCCCTTTATTTTACCCCATCTCATTTCAATGACAGTTTCAACTCAGCCCTCAAAAGCTGTGCTCTTCGTCTGCAAGCCCACATCAATCACCGAAATGTCAACAAACAAAGAAAAGGACAGACTATGAAAATCTAATCTCACAGTAGACATGTACAAACCGTGGAAAATAAACAACTCGGAGAGTAAATATCTTTCGGAATTCCCCATGCAGAGCCTCCAGTAGCACATAAGCCGCTTTCACAGTTGCTGTATCCAACCCTGGGGCGAGTCAAGCGGGGGCAGCTTTAGGGTGACTCACCCGTGAGTTTAACAGTGTGTGTGGTCACAACTTCGCTGGCCAAAACGAAGCCTGAATGCTCAGGTTCGGCCACAATTTCCACTGCCTGACTTGACTGCAGGCAAAATGCATTAGATGAAAAACAACCAACAGCCATCATGTTCATTTTATACCGGCAGCTATTGTACAACACATTTGATTTTACATAGAATATAACAAAGGAGATGACTCTACTGATCATAGCAAATATATTTTCCTGCTGTATTTGTTGTTTCGTGTACTAGTAGTTAATGTTCATGGAAAATGCATGTCCGCGTACAATAAGCTAACATTTACATCTTTGTTCGTTTTCACGTTGGACTTTTTGTCTCGTGTTTGCCACTGCAGCTCAGGATGAGCCTAACCCTCGCTGAAGCTTTGCCCACACCAGTAAACGTACTTGCCGTTTGCCCCAGGTTGAAAATGCTTTGCGAAAGCAGAACAGACACTTCAATGTCTCAAATACACAGCTTTTATATTAATATTTCGCAATTTGGCTTGGAATGCAAAACAGTTCCAGCATGCAAAGGACATATTTGAAAAGGTTTTCACCCTCCAAGAAAAGGAAAGGAACTCTACAGCAAAATTGATCGGTCATCTCTCCTCGAAACTGTTCACAAAATGTGGCTGACATTCTCCAGAATACAAATTGCCTTACAATTGATGAGCTGTACGACAGGGCTTTTAATTATCCGATTGTTTAATGATGTTCATCCAAAACATAGCCATAAAATATGCATTGATAACTTCAGGATACAGATGGCCTTGGGGTGCATCCTTTAAAAAATGCGGAAGAGCTCTTCCCGGCGGCACCGCTCTCCAGTTGACCTCCTTAATCATCCCTAAACACTCAGTCAGAATCACTGAAAGCGGCACGGAACTCCGAAACGGCTTTGGCAACACGACAGAGGACGAGGCTCCAGTTACTAACACCAATAAATTATGTGACCAGATGCATACGTCAGTTATTAATACATCAGAAACCAACTCTTGCCATTTCAAAGACGGTAAACCATTAAGAAATGTATTGACAATGTAAGGGCGTACATAGTCTAATGCTCATCACTAGTCTGGGGGTTGGCCGTCCATTTAAATTATTTATTAAGGTATTACTCATGCATTTCTTACAGCTTCGGGGGGGGGGAAGGATTTTTTAAAAAATTTTATGCAATTCCCCGATGCTTACCTGTAAATGAATACAGTAGAGAACATAAACATTTTTTTTAAAATCATGTATGCATTTGTGTTGGTGAATAGCACTGCAACAGGGCTAAAATGCAACTTGTTTCTCATTTTGCCAAGGTCCTTATGTAACCTAAAGGAAGATAATGTAACACCTCATACAGCAGAAATTGAACTGAATTGAAAGAAACTCTTGAGAGAACTGTACAGAAATTGAAAGGCGATGTTTTGGTTTGGAAAAAAGCATCTGGAACATCTGTACTGTTTATACAGGTATGCACCGCAGAACGACGTGCTGGTCAATGACGGACCACATATATGACAGCGGTCTCATAAAATTAAACACAGTACATAATACTTGATAAAGATAATAAACAACTATGTTACTGGTTTATATATTTACTATACTGCACTTTTTATCATTTTATAGTGTATTCTTTCTAGTTATTAAAAAAGTTTACTGCAAAACAGCATGCCATGTTACGCTGGCAGCAGCCTCATACATCTCATGTTTATCGTGTCGGCTGTAACTGTAAAGGTTTGCAGCCTAGGAGCAATAGGCTATACCATATACAATAATAATAATAATAATAATAATAATAATAGCAATAATAATAAGTCAAAACGCACGTGATGTGGTGCATGTGCATGCTATGATGTTCACACAACGACAAAATCGCCTAACAATGCATTTCTCGGCACGTATTCCCCTTATTAAGTGGCGCATACCTGTATTCTGTACTATTCTGAAACATTAACATCTGTACATTTGCTTTTAAGGAGATGCTTTCCTCAAAAGTGAAGCACAATTCGAGAGTAAACAAAAGTGCAGCAATGGCTTGCACTGCTGTAGCTACGTATATCCTTCTCTTCAAAATTCCTTGTGAGGATGTAAACTTTTCCGAGTACACTGAATACCTCAGGTGTTCTTTTTTTTGTAGTTTTTCTCAACACATGCCATTAGTCTGTAAATAAAACTGGAAACATCAAATGATCTCAGAGAAAAGCAGTGGAAATAGCTGGGTGATAGAAGAGAGAAAATGAGGTTTCTCATTCAGTACAGTAGGTCTCATAGTCCCACAATGCCAAAAATATGATACACACACGCGCACACACACACACTGTAATATACAATAATAATAACCAAGGATGAAAAACTTGACGCAGCAGATTCAACAGAGAACTCCAAACTGTACAGCAGCTAGAAATAGGGCATGCTGGGGGAGAACAAAAAAAAAAAAAAAAACACAAGACATGTAAAAATTCTGATCATTCCTGTCTCAAATTTTTTCACTGTCACAAAAGCAGGAAACTGTGAAGAAAAAAGAGATAAAGTATGACAGATTGCATTCCTGTGTGAAATTCGTGCAGAATTACTCTTAATATTACTCTTAGGTTATTTTAATTGTAGTAATAATATCATTTCCTATCAAAGCTCATGTGTCATGGCGTCTTTTTTGCAGCAGTTTAGCTGTGGGCAGTTTCGTTGAGAAGGTGTCAATATAACCAGGAAGAACATTGACAACTGGGAGAGCAGGTGGAGTCGTATTAAGGACCTGTAAGCGAGATGGATTTAAAGTTTTGTGCATTCAGAAATAAAGACAACTACAGAGAGATATGCTATGCATTTTTATAGACTGCCTCTAAAGAATTTTAAACCCTGAAGTGTGATTTTAAGCAAACCAAACAAACAAAACAAGCAAGCAAGCAAATACCTAAATCTGTAAAATCTGAGATCTGTTTTATTGTAAAAACAAAGAAACATTATAATACTTTGATACCTGCTTTGCTTTAACATATTTCTATACATTCACTAATAATAATAAAAATACTTTAAAGACACAATAAAAAAATGCATTTTTCCCATGGTCCATGGAGGTCTGTCAATTAAAAAAAAAATGAGCAGAATGGGGGTCAAGCTAAAACTTTAAATGACAGCACGGACAAACCCAGAGGCTTTTATTTAATTGAATTCTGTTTAAGATGTTTGTTAAGATGATAGATACTGTATAAAACTATTTCACCAAAAACAACCCAACAGTAGGGAAGGAGGGACAGTAAACTAACTTACAAATAATGGTCTGTGTACAAACACTTTGCTGCATTCGAGCCCAGAAAACATAGAGTAGGAGATAAGAAGGACTGGTAGTATCCATATGATGGCCCCATGGTGCGGCCATTTGTATCAGCGGGTGACATTTCAATGAACGCCAGGTCCCATGGTGGAAGATCAATCTTGCTTCCTCTCACAAAGAGGTTATTTGTTACATGTGAAAACCGTACATCTGTTAAAAGTTAATAAGGATATATGTTTGGTGTGATTAACAATAGGACACCAGCTATATATACTTCAGCGGAAACGTTAACATTACTCTTAATTCATTTAACAGCCGTACTTTTTATCCTTTTTCTTAACAAGGCCGGTGGCTGGAGACAAATTGACCAAAATTCCCCAATGTCATTATTTTGCTCCTACTGCAGAATTTCCACCATATCAGGTGCACCCTTTACATTCAGGATTTTACTTAATTCAACTTTCACGATGGCATTTTACTAGTGCACCTAACCTCCCTCATGAACCTTTGTTGCTAAAATATTTGTTTTCACCATGCTTTTTGCAACCATAAATCCTTCAAGACTGCTTTTTGCCGCAGGTGAATCCAAAGTCACCAGCTATTATTAACTAACAGCCACAGTTGACTTTGTAGAATTTGGCATATTGAAATTGCACACAGGCTTATTTGTTCGCACTGGATTTTATTTGCTCAAATGTCACTACGTCTTTCCACTTCAATGTGTCACTCCTTACAGGAACAAAGCGTCGTATTAAGAAATTAAGCAATATCTGATTTCTACAATTAATGTATACACATCTTTAGGTTACAACTACATGAATCTAACATTTCAGAATATTTATAAGGTTTCTGAACATCTAGAATAAAAACTATGGTCCTTCGCACCAAACTGAGGACATTGCTATACTGGACCGGATTAATACAGGTATGCGTTGCTTAACAACGGGGAGAAACATTCTGAGAAATGCGTTGTTAGGTGATTTCGTTGTTGCACAAACATTACAGAGTGAACATGCTCTGTGTCATGTCTGTTTTCAATTATTATTATTGTATATGGTATAGCCTATTGCTCCTAGGTTACAAACTACCGTCGTATATGGGGTCCATTGTTGAGCGACACGTCGTTGTGCGGCGCATACTTGGATTTAGTAATAGTTTACCCTTGAACAACGCAGGTTTAAACATTTATCAAAACTTACACACACACAAACACAGACCATACATGGTGCCATTGGCAGTCAAAAGAAATGTAAACAAAAGATATTATTACAGTAAATCATAAATGCATACTGTAAAACTAACTGTGCTGTAGTACATAATGTATTACTGTAATAATGTCAATTTTATCATTTACTACCATAAATGACTACAACTGTACAGCGTACATACATTTCTTAAGAAAAAATACAAGATTTTGTAAAACTTTACGCACATATGTAAAATGCAGATGAATGCGCAGAAAGCTACACGTTCAAAATAAAAATTTCTTGTACAGTGTACAGTATGTTGTAAATGCATAAAATGTGTATCAGCATATTTTTAACCATTAACATAAATACAGTATGTATTACACAAATCTATTACAATAAAAAGCAACAAAGTATTTTTGTTTATTTAGTTATTTTTTAAGTTAGTCCTCAAAGGAATTGTGGTTCTGCAGGGTATCACATCAGGTCTCAAGGTTGTATTAACTATTTTCTGGGGCAGCACTAATTTTCCTCCCAGGTCGACCTGCATTTCTCAGTCTCTAATTCCCCTTAACCGCCTTATCTTCTTTCTACTTAAACATTCCCTAGTCCCCTCTGCTTCCCTAACAAACTGAACCACTGAACTTTCAGCCTCACATCCAGCCCTTACCTGCACCCTCCACCTCTCAATGGCCATGGCCAGGTATTTCAACACCTGATTGTGCCTTCGTGTATACCAACCCAGTGAAAAGCTAACTTTACAACCTGCTAATACATGTTTTACTGTCCCTATCTCCAAACACAGAGGACAAGCTAGGTCCTCACCAACCCATTGCTCCATGTTCTGTGGTGATGATAGCACATCATAAATAGCTCCTAGCAGAAACCTTATCCGATTTGCATCCATGCTCCACAGCTCCCTCCAACTCAGCCTCCTTTTCTCAACTCCCTCCCAATTCACCCACTGTTCCTGCTTCCCTTGTGAGACTGCCCTAATATACCTCCCTGCTACTTCCCGACGACGCACCTGCTCTACGACCAACCTCCTTCTCTCTACAGGGCCTGCCTTACTCCATATTGAGTTTCCTGTTCGCAAACCTAGTCCTCCTCTTCCTTGTTGGACCCTCCCAACCACCTATACCTGCCTCAAATCTGCTTTGGCTTCCTGTACTGCCTGCCTTGCATCCCACTTTTTACCTGTTACTATCCTGGGTACCAGCCCCCTTACGGCCGCATCCTTACTACCTGACAGTTGCAGCTCTAACCTCACCATTGCGCACTTAAACTCCTTTGTCAAGCTTGATAGTGCCAACTGCAGAATTCTTTTCCCATACAGAGCCACACTGCTTAGACACCAAAAAACCTCCAGCCACTTCCTAATGTAAGAGCTGATAAGCCTCTGCAGTTTCTCTATCTTTGTGACTGATGCCTCATGCATTGTTAGTGGCCACATCGCCCTTGGGAATAGGCCAAACTGTAAGCAGCACAGCCTTAGTTTTCCCAGCAGCCCTGATTTCTCTACTTTTTCCAACCCATCTACTATCGTTCTCCTAAGCTGCTCGACTTGATCCACATCAGTTAACTCCCTTGTATACCACCTCCCTAAACTCTTCACTGGCTTCTCCAACACTGATGGGCTGTCTTCGCTATCCACCAAAAAGCTAACCTTCTTTACCTTCCCCTTAACCAGTGAGATGGTATGGGACTTTCCTGACTTAATATTTAAGCTAGCCCACTTCAAATTCCCATCTAGCTTCCGTAACAGTCATCTCGCACACGCTACGGGCTGTTGTGTCATCCACTGTGGTAAAGCACATCCTAACATCTCGAAAATATTCTTTCACTAAATTAGCTATCTTGCCTGAAACTCTAAAAAAGTCAAACATGCTCCAGACAAGACTACATGGCACAGAGCCAAAGACATTTACCAGATCTAGAAACACCACATGCGAGTGCCTTTTCTCACGCTTAGCTTCTTGAATGTGATGCCATATTGCACTAGTGTGCTCTAAGCATCCTGAGAAACCTGAGACTCCTGCCTTCTGGACCGTTGCATCAATTAGTCTGGTTTTCTCCAAATACTCTGACAACCTCCGTGCCACTGCGCTAAAGAAGATCTTACCTTCCATGTTTAACAAACATATTTATTGGCCTAATCTGCCCCATCTCCACAGACTCCTTCTCTTTTGGTATAAATATCCCCCCTGCCCTATGGCAGGCCGTCAAAATAACCTGCTTTCTCCACACTATTCTAAAGAGCCTCCACAAAAACCTAAGTACATCAGGCGCACATTTATATACCCGGTAGGGGACTCCATTCTGCCCTGGGGCAGATGAGGCCTTTGCGCGCCTTATCTCTCCCTGTACCTCACTCCACTTTGTAACATCTATCCTATGCTCTAACTCCCCTAGCAGTGGTATGTCTAATGGGAGGCCCCTTTCCCCATCCTCTCCTGCACTTGAATATGTGCTCTTTAAATAAATCTTGCTTAGATACCTCTAGCTCCCCCTTCCTTTCTTGACTAAACAAACCTTTTACAAATTTAAACAGATCCTTATAAAAAGCAGCCCTGGTCCTCAGTTTCCTCTTCCTCTTCCTCCGCAAGTGTTCTGCCCTCCTAAGCACTCACAGTCTACTTCTAATTTCCTCTTGCAACACCTCTATTCCTCTGTAGCCCTTCTCCACTGCTTTTTTAACCGTCTCCTCTCTCTCACTAACCTAATAATCTCCTTCTGCCTCTTTGAGTTTGCCCCTGCTGGACCTGAACTCTCCTACATTTTTGTACCCCAAACCTATCAACACCATGCTCATAAATAACTTCACCGACCTTCTCTGATTTAGCCTCTGCATTCCTTTTCATCCTCTCTAAAACCCCTAACAAATCTTCATTAACTGCCTGCCACATTGCCTTCTCACCTGTCCTAGGCCACCTAACTCTAGGCTTCAACTCACAGCGCTTTTCCTTGTCCATCTGGGCTCCACCTACACCACTCTCTCCAGTACTTGCCCCTTCCTTCTCAGTGACTAGGGTACTGCTGATATCCTGCAAACTGTGGCTTTCTACCGACTGCTGGACTTCAGTCGACTTGACTGACTTCTTAAAAAGTATTGTTCAACGCGACCCCCCTGCACTCTTTCCACAAGCACTTTTTCGTACCTTGATGTATCCTGAGGCCCTGAGCTGTAGTTATCCTCTGCCACCCACAACAACAAAGCTGCGGCTCTTTACCCTCCTGTACCCCTCTGACCCCCCCCTTAATGTACCAGCTCTACTGGTCGTCGCCTCCATTCCAGGGTCTGTAACCATGTGATCTGCCTATGAGTCATCTTCCACCCCTGCTCTCGCAGACTCAAGGAGTACCCATCTATTAGTCATATTAGTAGGTTAGGTTGGGTGCAGCATGACTGTATACAGTATGCATTGTCGCTGCCATGAGGTGCTAATCCATGTCAGCCCTGGCGGGGGTCTATTCCCGGTCCTATTCACAACAGTCACTAACCAGGGTAGGTACCAGATTCATATCAACAAAAATTAATTAATAAAAAAAAAAAAAAAAATTAAAATTTAAATATTTATTACTCCCTCATAATATTTATTCTTATTCTCCTACACTGTCATGCATTGTTGCACTTATCTGTATGTTGTGTTGTAGTCACTGAGAACCATTGGGAACCAAAGGCAAATTCCTTGTGTGTGAGCATACCTGTCCAAAAAAATCTGATCCTGATATTAAACTGAGAGTAGGAAGCTGCTGTGGGTCTAGATAATTTTTTATTATAAATTTTTTAATCACTTTTTGTAAGCTTTGTGACATCACCATAAACTCTGCAACATTGATCAACTTTTATGTACAGCTAGCAAGGATGTGATACATCGCACTGAAGTTATAAAGCTTTCGAGTGGAACCCTTGAAAGATGGAGTTACCTTTCAGTTGAACGCTCATCACAAGCTTTTATTAATGCCTATTTGCAAACGTGTGCAAAGTAAATTACGACGATGTCATAAAAGTCTTGCAGTATGAAGAGCTCTTTTAAAGTGTTTACTTGTTTTGCCACTTGGTGGTTATATTTTAGCTTCGTGCAGCTAATCCCCCAGAACAAGTTAAATAATCAAATACTCTGTCAGTGTCATTTTTCTTAACAGCTACAGCTTGAATCACAGCACAAAGGAACCAGTTAAGCAGGATAACAAATGAACACGGTGTTAAAAACAAGCCTTTAATTCAGGCAAAGTCCGTGCTACACATACAGTAGAAGAAAGACAATAATCATATCTGATATGAAGAATGTTACTGTTCTTTGGAACCTTGGTCTGCTTCGTAGAAACTCAAAGCAGCTACTTCCAGCAGAATTTGGTCTTAAACAAGTTCTTGTTTAAATCCAGATAGATTGCAGTGCTTCGCTGGGGGTGAACGTAAGCACCTGTGGCCCACGTGTGACTTCAGAGGCTGGAAAGGTCAGCTGTGATATAGGACACACCATCTGCTCACAGTTTGAACCCAAGCCATTTTGGTTTTGGATGTGGTCTAAGATTATGACAAGGTAGTTTCTTGTATCTGTGCAAAGAAACATCATCTGTGATTCACTTTCAACAGGGCCATCACGTATTAAGCTACTGGCATGAGGCTGACAAATTATTGCTACTTGGTTTGTGTAAAACACATTTTGGATTTTTTGCAAAGACCTGGGATTGACCTTGCATTTCTGGATTTTAATGAGTGCTGCGTAAAAGTCCAGGATCTCACGCTAATAAAATTCCTCAGAGTTTTTCTTCCCCTCTACTTCAATTTATTTTCTTAATGACTTCCTGGAAATCATTTAACTATCAAATAAAGATTTGAATGAAATGAAAATAGAGATTTTTCTATGTAAGGAATTACATCTATGAGGCTTAAGAAAAAAGTCAATGTGAGAATTTACAAATAATTCTAATGAACTGAACCTATGAAGTGGGCTAAATTTTGTGGTAGGCAACATGTTAACATTCGGTATGTTTTTCCTGCCAGTAGGCCACGGTCACAGTCCCTTCCAGACAGTCACGGTCCCTGTCTCCTCTGAACGGTATTGTTTGGCCTGTTTGTGCGGGAAAAGCTATTTGTATTTCAGAAAGTGTGTTTGAAAAGCACATTCCTTTCAGCCTGAAGGCAGCCATCGCACTTCTGAAGAAAAGCAGACAGGAGTAGACACAAATATAGTGGGGCGAAAATGAACAAAGTATAGCTTTTTCATGACAGAATAAACAAACACCTAACAATAATTACTTTAATTAGTTAGTTTCATATTCTGTGACTGACTCGATGGCTCCCTGAAGCTACCCTTCTGTTTTTTAGATCAAACGCACAACAACTGACACTGTAGCCTTGCCAAATTCCAAAAGCAAACCTTGCACAAAAAAAGAAATTGAAAAATAGAATCGTTCACATCTATGCAAACATGTTGTCTGTTACCTGACTTTTTAGTTGAATGTCCAAAAAAAAAAAATCTATTCTTTAATTTATTTATGAATGCGAGTTATTTTGGATATCATTAACTTCCAAGCCATAATCATGGAAATGTCATCACCATGTATAGTATTTGTTATGCAAGGTATCAATATTATTATCATTCTTAGTAGTAGTAGTACTGCTGCTACTAATGCTATTTGCACATATAATTTAATTTATTTAGACATATGGAACAAAATAGATTATTATTATAAGTAGTATTACTACTGCTGCTATTTATACAAATAAATTATTGCAGATTAAATTATTTAAATTTACTTAAATTATGAAAATATTGCAAAAAATTAATGAAATTAGACATTTACAGAACAAAAAATAGATCAAAATTATTAGTAGCATTTCTTCTGCTGCTGCAAATGTACTTATTTAGATATGCATTCAACAAAATGTAAAAAACAATTTTTGAAAAAAATGGGGCTGATGTTGGATTTTTTTTTTTTTAATAATAATAATATGTGGCTTTTTGAAGCTATGAGCCTCTCCAAGTCCAAAGTATAGTGGGGATCAAAGGAGCACAGCAATGACTGTATAATCTGCGCTTGTCATTCTAAGAAGTTTAAAAAAAAAAAAAAAAAAAAAAAAAAAAAAACCCACTTCAGGTAGATAAAACTAATGCTTGTGATCGCTGTAGACTGTGGGCCATGGACCTGCAGTCTAATCACCTCTTGCAGAGAAGCAAAGCAGCCCACTGCTCCTGAGCTGTGAAGCAAACTGTCACACACTGCAGTCTCGCTTGCAATGGGAACATCAAGAAAGACCTTCTGCACAAGTTCTCACCCTCGCTGTACTGAGACCTTCTGCACACACGCAAAAAAAAAAAAAAAAAAAATAAAATAAAAAAGCACTCAGGAAGTGAGGAGGACAGTTAACCAACCTGAGGAGTGCTGAAACCCAGCATGGATTCTGCAAGAACAAACCGAGCCCAGGAGATGTTCAAAGGCTGCCACACACGTCAGCTGGTTCCTGCTGTCATCGCTATCTGCTGGGCTTCCAAAACGAGCCTAGTGCCCGACCAGCACTGATATTTTCAGGGAAAAAACCCCTGCAAGGTTCACTTTTTAGAGGACTACCAAGAATAAACAATCGCCGCCTCTGCAGAAGCTTGAAATTAATTGTTGCTGCTCGCCATAAACGGTGATACGGTGCAGTCCCACCTCCAACATGAAAATTTTGTCATATATATATATATATATATATATATATATATATATATATATATATATATATATATACACACACACACACAGGAAGGAATTACCAATATGCAGATCCATAAAACATCTGCACTTTCTGCATTTTTAACTAAGAAGTGGGGATTTCAAATGAATCTGAGAATATGGCATGTAAGAAGTCCTTTAAAAACACAGTGTTATGTCCTACTTCCATGTACAAAAAAGGGGGCATTGTTTTAAATCTCCAGTGAGCAAAATCCAACAGTTGTAATAATAATCAATATTCTAGTGAGGTGGACATACAGCATACGCTGTGCCATATGTTGGAAATGAAGTCTGAGGGTTTAGTATGCACCGCTTCAAGGCTGGTGAGCACTCATCCGTTCGCCTAGACACCAAAAGTGTTTGATTTCAACAACTGTACAGTTACTGTTTTTAGTTTATTTATTATTATGAAGCTGGTCTTCAGCCAACTTACTTCTTCACTTCTTTGTACTCCTCTAGATAAAAGATTCTTTAAATGTGGATCAGGTGGGAAATGCTGGATGTTAGGCCAAGAAAGTAGCCGACTACTCTTAGCTAGTATTGTACTAACTAGTACTGCAGCTACTTTATGTCCTGAATAAAATTAAAAATATTAATATTGTTTAATCTTCATTTCTATAAGAAAAAACTGCCATTACTACATTATATTTCAACCCTTGGGTTAAGACAGCAGTAGGTACGACAAATGATCACAGCACCTTGGCTGTGTGTACAAGTTCAGTCCCAGCTGGTAGATGAGTTGTGGACTTCTAGTTTTATGTTTATATATGTTTATAATAAAATGCCGTAAACAGAGGAGAGGGTTTGCCTTAGGCCCATTGAACCTACTTGGCCAGATGCTATGAATTAGGGTTTCACAAGCCAGCTTTGATAAATAAGCAGAAGAGATTGGGTATGAAGCAGAGGTCAGAAAGTGCAAGGTATTATTTAAGCAAAAAACACAAGTTTGGTGCTCAACAAAAACAAGATATATTATTTTGGTCATTATTTGAAAGAACTCTTAGCTTGAGTGTCGCCCCCTCTATGTTGCGCACGGCATTGATCAGATTCTCACATTTACTGCGTGGACTTGAAAACAAGTTTTAACAGCTCAAACACACCTTCCGTTATACCTGTAAGAGCGAGAAAAATTTCTTTACAAGTATAACTGTGCTATGTCTCATGTTAAAATACATGCAAAAACCATTGTTTCATTTTTAATTGTGACACAACGCCATGTATTCCTCATACCTAATTTGAAATTATTTTAAATCCAGGAGGTCCCACACTGCACCCCGGGATTACTAAGCCGTCCCACCATTAGATATAGAAAATGACTCCATTTCAAAAGCTGTATTTTTTTCCTGTACACAATGAGACCATACCATGCAAGATGCTTCTGTCTAGAAATGCCATTCGTCCCAAACAATAAAATTATGAGAAAGGTACAAACACAAAGAATTAGTACGCACATCCAATTGTTACTTCCCAAACATATTGTATAACGCAGAAAGAATGAGTTCCATTGTGCTTCGAAATATAAATTATATTTGACACTAAATTATTATAGAACCCTGTACTCTTTATAAGGGGGGAAATTATAAATGCAATTCTTTCATGGAACTGTGCTTTAGATGAGAAACCAGCACAAATCAACCTGATATAAATGACCTAGAAATGTTACTATTTTAATTTTGAATCATAATTTACAAATATAGCTATTTATTTGTGTAGAATACTAATCCGACTGCCTCTGGCACATGCGTTTTTGATGTGACTTTATATTCTTCGACTAGCGATTGCCCCAGGTTGGTAAACAGGCAAGGTGACTGTCTGAAATTCTTATTCTCCGCTTGACACATCTTGCTCAAAGCAAGGAACTGCGGGTCAGTCATCCCTGAGCAGTCATGGGCCCGCCAATAAATGCTCCTAAGAAGCAACTGGGGTATTTCACCATATGCATTCGGTATTAATTTTAATCACGAAACTTACATTTCCAACTAAATATAAACAGCTTTAGTCCTCCCATGCATTGGTTCTCCAAAAAAATATTCATCACAGACCATCCACAGTTGTCAAAACAGCCATAAAAATTAATTGCATCCGTGTATCACTTTCTCCAACATTTCCTACGAAACCTAGAGCATAGTAACAAGGAAATACTAACTTGCAGTTTTATTGCATTTTTAAATAAATCAACTTGCGACACAGCTAAAAGATTAAAAAAATAGTAATCCAATCTTTTCTAAAAATGTGGAATGACTGCTACGATTCCTTTACTAATTTAAGAGGACCTTTCTGGTCGCAGCTGCATACTAAACATTAAGACACGTGATGTCAGATGTTGCACTTCATGTACGGTGAGAGGGAATTCTATAGAATTATGAAATAAAAATGTGATGTGATGCATTGCCATTAAAGGGTGTGAATGAAACCACCCCCAGCGCTTCTGCTGCATTCTGTGATCCAGACCCCTGAGTGTGTCAGCATGATTCATTGCTGACTTAAGGTCACAGCAGCTATCTGTATGCTCTTGTACCTCACTTCGGAGACTATGATGGGAGTCCCTAGCAGCATAATGGCATCTGAATTTATCAACTCCATCTTATTTCTACTGAGCGCAATAAATGTTCGTCTGAACCTGAAAAGGCTGAGTGTTCGTATAGGCAGCCGCACTTTTGCTTTGCAAAGTAACACATAAAGCAGTTGCAAAATCAAAAGGTTTTAAAAGGTGAATTATGTGCTGGTTCCTGAAAATATCCAACCTAATGCATATCCCTAACATAAATTATACTAAATGGCATTCATTATGTCAATTTTTTTACCCCCCCCCCCCCCCATTTCACACTTTCCAGTTTTCTGATGGACTCTGGTTTTAAAAGAATAAACCACACGACAACAAAAATGTAAAATACGACAATCTCTTGATATGCTGTACTACAAAATGATCCTTTACTTTAAAAATTCCCCAGAATTCTACATTTGCACTTTGCTTTTAACAAAAAAAAACAAAAAAAAAAACAAAACCACTGCCTTTTAAAAAAACGTGGTCCTCATGTAAAATAAACTAAGATTTTGCAAGTGTTTATTGAAAAACACTGTTTTTATCAAGGTGAAAAATGTTATTTTTGATAACAGTGGAAATGCTGCTGCTGACTAACTGCCAAAAGTTTTGCCTATTGAAAAATTATTGCTTTTGGGTATTTAATCCTTTCAAGTAGCAGTAGAAGGTACAACCTGCCAAAATGTCAGCTAACAACAAGACTGTACTTTTAGGGTCCCCCATGTGAAGTGCTTCACTCAGGGAGAGACTCATGTCCTGCTCATCAAATCGCAGGCTTGCTCACCTGTTCAAGATGCTGTGGAAGCCAAAGACTCTTATCCCATAAAAACAAAATAAAATAAATAAATCACAAACATTGTATAAGAACAACCCAAATCCTTCTGATATTGGCTGCCCACAACATATAAGTGCTCAAGTACCAATGAGTGAACTAGACAATAAAAGTCCCTGACAAAACACTGCAAGCTATCTGCTGCCAGAGATCCAGAATACCATTGTCTGGACATCAGTTCCACAAGGAAATGCAAAATTAGCCATCAAGTCAATTTGGAAGAAAACAAAACATGAACAGTGGGATGCTAAGTTACTGTACCTCAAAAAAAAAAAAAAAAAAAAGATACTGTAGTGCTACATTAGACCATGAAATTGTCATTTGTTGTGCAAGCATTAAACC
Source organism: Heterotis niloticus (assembly GCA_018136845.1). NCBI lineage: Eukaryota > Metazoa > Chordata > Actinopteri > Osteoglossiformes > Osteoglossidae > Heterotis > Heterotis niloticus. Next base: position 7,807,249 of record CM030899.1, on the reverse strand, counting down.
AAATGAAAGCAAAGGGTTGCATACTGCCAGAGAACTGATTTTCACTTGCAATTTCACAGAAACCCCATGGATAATTATATTCATTTCAAATGAATAGGTAAGCGACACCGCAGAGGACATGCTCATACAGAGTGGTGTATCCACATAATGGAGCACTGCAAAGAATCTATGGAGTAGGATGAAAACTTATAATGACATCTGATGTGGTTTCATTCACTGTTGGTTGCCGTGTTGGTTTGTGTATAAGCGTTAAGCAAAATAATGTAACCAGATATGAGGTTACATTTTGTGACTTGTTCAAAACAAAAGATACATACTCTCATAGAGGGGGTAAGAGCTGAAATTCTGAAGTTAAGCAGCATAATAGTGAACAACTGCAACAAAAATAAAATAAAAGAAAAGAAATAAATAAATAAATACATTTTTAAAAAGCGGCAGAGAAGACTGCAATTGGGAAGAAAAATCACACGGGAGCAACTAAACAGAACAAACAACAGAATTACAATAGCCTGGAATCCATATCCCGCTCTTCATGCAGATTTGCACTGAGCATAGAAGGCATGAGGGAGCCAGAGGAAAGCTGTCAGCCTTTAAAAAAAAAAAAGCATTGGTCTCAGAGCCACGAATGACAGTAACACGGATTACATCACATTACTCCGTGGGAGGGTGCTGGTGGGGAATGAAACGGCTGCCCACATTGAAAGAAACTCAAAATAAATAAATAAATAAATAAATAAAACACATAAATGAAATCAATTCATAAAGGACAAGGAAAGCTGTACATCAGCAGGCATCCCAGCCAATCAACGGAGAACATTTAGGATGGAAAAAAGAAAGATTATCTGGTTAGTGTACAAAGGATCCAAAGGTTCTGGCTTGCGTTCAGCATGTGACCATATACTGACCTGGGCTTGAGACAGGGCTAGCTGTGGTGGGTTCAATAATTGCTACAGGGGAAAAAAAAGGGGAGAAGGAAAAAAGAGGACATTCATGTATTATTAGCATAATGGAGACGCAAAAGAAAAATTCTGCATGCAAAGACAAGACAGGGAATGAAAACAAAGAAGAAGGAAAAGAAAAAAAAAAGAAAAGTTTTTGAGACCTCAGTGTCCTGTTCGTGGAAGCAAAACTAGTAGATTTTTGGTCCGTTTCTTATTCAGCGTTTTGCAAATCTGTGTCCCGGGAAGCAGCCATAAAGAGGATATTTGCAATGTCTTATTCATGAATCATTAAATGCTGCTATGGGTATGGGGATGGAGGCATGTATTCTATATTTTGACCAAGAATCACTCAAAGCAATCATAGCAAACTTCATAAAAATATTAAAAAAAAAAAAAAAAATACTGCTCATGCCATGCAAGTGAATATGTTCTCATCTCATTCCATGCCCATTCCGTTGCAGAATCCTTCATGGTCGTGACTGCATGACAATCATTTCAAAATTCAGAGTGGATTTACAGAATTACCATACATTCTGAGTATTCTGGAAACAGCGCGTGTTGATCGGCATCAGAAGACGGAGCCTCGCTTATTCTGTTATTGAATCCCGTTTTCTACCGATGGCAGGAAGACCAGATGTAGATGCAGAGTCCACACTGTTCATATCACTGTGCTGCACCTGACCGCTAATAACCTCCGTAGAGACTGGACTTAATGGCTTTTAACTAATGGCCACCAGCTACTTGAATGTGTTCTCAGCGTTACAATACCCCTAGGATCACAAAACGCCGACTGTTGCTCGGTTTAAAAAGAAGGAATGAATCCATGTTAAATTCATACGTTGAATGAAATCTGCACCAAGCAGGCAGCAGTTTAATCACTCATATAAATCTCATTCAACATTTTCAATGCGACAGGTCTCATGCCATTCCTAGTTTCTTTCAAACTGAATGTTTTTAAGGTTAACCCTACTATGCCTAAAAGGGAGCATTTTAAATTTAAGCCTTTTTGTGTTGCTTTCTTTTTTTTTTTTTTTTTTTCCCCCTCATCTGCATCAAACCTGGACTGACAAACAAAAACATTTCTCTGAAAATGCATTTTATCAAACAAAACAGAAATGACAGTTGGTGAGTGAATATTTGTGTAAGTCTCTGTTTACTAAATCACAGAAGAGCATTTAACAACTGGTCACCGATTGACATGGTTGAGTCAACTTAGCACTCAAGGCCGAGATTTATTCACGCTTCTGTCTTTAAACGTGACAATATCAAGCAGTAAAATTCAAAACCTCACATGCTTTAAAATATTTGTTACACTGAACAAATTAACATCCTCAGATGCAGATAAATGCAAAGGCTAAACAAAAACATTACATTTTGATGGCTTTAGTCCCACACTTTTAAGTCAAGATGTGCCCAAGTAATCCAAAAGTGGCATTAAAATAAAAAATAAAGCAGCCAAATATATTACACGAATGGGCTGCAAGTGAAAAAGACAGCTATTTATTACCATTAATGTACAAAGCTTTAAATCATAGGCTTATTGCTGTGAATATTAATGGATTCATATATAAACCTCTTACTTTTTCTTGCAATCGTGCTTCAGATAGTGAAAGATGTAGAGAATCAGTGCAAGTCAGTTATTACTTCTGCAAATGTGAGCTCTCAAGCCTCAAACAATACTGTTAGTATCATAAACATTTTTTTTTTTTTTTTTGCTTGATGGAAAAGGGCTTTTCCTCTATATTCAGCTTTACATGATGGTGTAAGTCAGATTAGTCACCTGGGAAATTCTCTCCATTTGCACAGTACATTTCCTCGCAGAGCGTTCATGCGTTTCCCTGGCATCCCCCACCTTCACTTGTGAGCCAAAATGCATTTTGTGGACAGATTTTTCATTCATCTTCACCAAATGATAACCACAGAAAAAGACAAACTGTTACATAAAGTTTATATGGTTGGATTAATTTTGGAGGGAAGATGAGGGTTTATTTATTTATCCAAACTTATGGGGTGCGTCTGTATAATGAACATAATATCCTGCATGAACATTTTCTTTACGGCTCTGAGGTTTATCATTTCCTTTACAAAAACCTCAACTCATAACTGGTCTGTTACCTTTACAGTTCACTTTCCAGTGCACATTTCGATTTTTTTCTTCATAAAATCTCAGCTTCGTTTGTCTTCATAATGGAATTTACATTTTAAGTGCAGTCATAACATTTTTCAGACTCTTCTATCTTCTTAGTGAGTTCCATAGAATGTTCTGTATTTTAATCCATTTTTATGGAACACAGGTACATTTTCTTACCATCACACTGTCTTCATTTTTACCCGTTCTCTATAGTTTCATTCCAAAAAAAATAAATAAAATAAATTAATTAATTAAAAATCAGCGCTAAACTGGAATCAACACTGCACTGCTTTCATGCAGTCTTCATGAAATATATCTATAACTTTTCTCCCTTTTTTGACAGCTAACAGTTACAAGCTGAATACTAGTTATCAGCAAAATACTGATTTGCATAAAAAAATAACAGGTGCATTGCACGATGAAGCTTGTGGGTACAAATCTGACACCTTACTCAGTTTATGTGGATTTCGGAGCCTCCGCTTTTCACTCATGGTCAAAAGAATGATTCATATGAAAATACAAGCATATGGTATATTTCATATTTTAATACTACACATTACCTTGAAAAACAGGTAATGCTGTTCCATGTTCTAAAACCATAAACATTGGAATGATCATAGCAAAACCATGGTGCACACCATCAGATAGGGGAACGGGAACGAATTATACACATTGCAGTTGAAAGATAAAAATGATAAATTACCGTCATTCATTAACCATTAGCCAGAAGAGCCTTTAGCCGTTCATGGCACATCTGTGCCAGGGTGAGAAATGGTCGCACTACCCCAGGTGTTGTGTTCTCCGTGCGTTTTATGCAGAGATGCGGTGCTAACTGTACTGGAAGAACAACATGTTTACAGTAGCGGCCAGCAGAGTGTGTAAACTATTTAAAGATATAGCAGATTGGCCAGAACCTTCTTTTCACGGTCATATTCACTGTATAGATTCATCCCTTGGTTTGCAGCTGGAATTAATTCAGTGGTGCAGAAATTTATATTTATAAATATTAAGCCGAATATTCCTGAAATCTGTACTCAATTCATCCACTGTTTTAAATTATTCTGGTAAATCTTGGGGACATTCTGGGACTCGGGAAAGTGTTTAATAAAACTGACAGAAAGTGCTGTGGTAGAGTTTGCTGGAGGAGAACCAGCGCAAATGGTCCATTGACCTAGATGCACAGAAAAGGAGACATCACACTGTGCTGCTGTCAAATGAAAATCCCTAACCCCAAAAAAATGTTACGATACCATTCAAAGACTTGCAAAATTCCATTACAGTTCTAGTTACCGGGAAAAGTGACCGCCACAGAATTACAACTGTTAACCCGGGACTCCGCTGAATGTGACATCTTCACTACCCATAAAATATTTTTTCAATTTTAATTCTTTGTTAACCTTTTTGATCTACAAGAATAAACCATGGTAACGGCTCTCCTTACACACTGAAGGTCACATATTCAAAAGAGTTATAGACAATTAAGTGGAAAACACATCTCGTGCCCTAGGACAAATAAATAATTAGACTAGTGGAAATATATAAGGCCACATCTCTCAGTTCTACAGAATAAGCGGTATCAAGTCTTTCATAGGAAATTGGTTTCGTAGAAGAATCAGAATGCTAAAAATCTTGCACGACGACTCACAACAACCCATTAATCATGGTAAAAAACACTCCATATATTAAGGATACATATCGGCTCATGATAAAAATGTCAGAAATAATTTGGACTTAAATTGAGCATTTTTTAATAAAAGAGCTACATTCTTCTTACACCCTAGGAACAATAATCTGCCACAATCAGGTTCAATCAGCTGTGATAGGATTTCGTTCAAGACCAAATAGATACGGTATATGAAATCTTTGAGTTTCACAAACTCAACTTACAAGCTGAAAGTGGGTTCAGTTTAGGTGCCATCAGTTTGAGGTTAATGAATCACTTATCTTTGGCAAGCAACCGGAAGTATGAAACATACTGTTGACAGATTAAGTTAATATTATCAATGCACACGGCGGGCAGAGATCACTTTAGTGTAACTGGATTTGCAAATTGGACATGAAAGTTGTTTTGATAACTGTGTACCTTTTAGGGGTTTCACAGTTTAACTATTTTCAGATTCCGAGAAAAAGAAAAAAGGGGGAAAAAAAAAAACATGAAAATTACCGATTATATATTGTGTATCTGTCCTTTGGTTAAAAGTTACTGAAGTTGGCTTAAAATATGAAACATCTGAAAAAAAATGACATGAGATGACTGAAATGAGGAATTTATGATTTTTTTTTTTTAAATTATGAAGTCAAAATTGCCCTACAGCAAAATTGCCCGATACGGGTTTGTTGCATAACTGTATAATACATTTCATATTGAAAGACTACTTTTTCCAAAACTAATTAGGTATTTCAAAATACAAAATGCTGTGTGTGGTACAAATCTAATGCTGCCCTGGGCCCAGAAGCCCCATCCCTGCAGTAGACTATGGTGTGTGGCAGCATCATGATGTGGGGTTCCTGTTTATTAGCAGGGATTTGGCATAGTGTTTAAATACAAGGCAGAACAAATGGACCAAAATATAGAGAAATACTACAAAATAACCTTTGTCAATCTAATTTGGACAGTTCACCTTTCATCCTAGTGATGACTTTAAGCACAAACCAAAGTAACCATGGACTGGCTCAGGTACAAAGAATGAATAAACTAGTACTCCAGTCTCAGTACCACTGAGTCCTCACCTCAGTTCTATCAGGGAGAAGAATACAGAGAAACCTATGCCACCATTTGAAAGCTGCAGTCCACAACCATTTTCCATCACAGAAGAATATGCAAAAAATCTCCCAAATAGTGCAAACCTGGAAAATACAATAATTTAAATCTTTGACATTAAGTAAGAAAATGTCATTCTAGTCAGTATTAAAGTACATGGTTTGACCACTTAAGCAACTTTTCAGCTGCCCCTTTAAAATACTTTATAGCATTAAAACAATCTTACGATTCAGTTCTGAAATACCATGTCAGAAAATAAAATTTCAACGTACCATTTGTAATTCCACAAAATTGGTGAAGGTTATGGACTTTTCCAAGGCAATATAACAATACAAAATATTCCATGCAATCATCCATATTTTAATACCTTAGTGACTTGAAAACTTGAAAAAAAAAAAAAAATTATAGATGAATAGTCTTCCATGTTACTATAACTATACAAATCATTTTATGCAAAAACTATGCTAATTATTCTATTCCAACATTCATATTTTAACATTTTGATGATACTTCTTTGTGGGGGAAAAAAAAAAGTAATCTAATGGGGGGGGACTTTAAAAAAAAAAAAAAAAAAAGTATTTTTTCTTGTTATTTTTTTTTGGGCATTTACAGAAGGATTTGTTGCCTTGCTTTGGAAAATAATGATTTATTTGACACTATTTAAAACTGTCCTAGTGGTTCATTAAAGCTACTTTACTATATTAGGTCAGAAAAATAGCAATTCATCCTCAAATGCAATGAGAAAGACAAATTCATGCTTCAGTAGAATATGCAGGAATCATGTAAATTCAGTAGGACAAGCCTTTAGCCTGATATGAAATTGAAGCATGAAGAGCAGTAACCCTCTGGCTATTCCACAAAGCCCTTAGGATGATTACGTCAAGGAAAGAGGCAAAGCTATGCACCATAAATGACCACGTAAGTATGGAACAAGTTACAGTTTTCAAATGCTGAAAAGGAAAGGCAGATTCAGACAAGTACCACACTGTGATGTTTTACAATTTACACCCAAAATCTGTTGTGGTTTCTATAGTACAATATAGAAAAGTTTGGATGAGTCAGCCAACAGATTTTTCTGTTGAAAATGGCAAAAACAGGTGATGGGTCATGAGCATAAGTACATAATATCTCAAAAAAAGGTTGAAGTTTCACAGTGGAGGAAAGGAAAACCTGCTCACCAAACATGTACGTTTCCACCATCCTTTACAAGGTGATATTTGAGGATGACCTGCACAAAGCGCACTTTTGCACTTTTATGGATAAACACCATCACGATGCATAGTTCATGTTAAGATCAGGGTTCCTGAGGAGTGGATGACGACCACTTCTTACATGTTTTAAAAGTGGGGTTCAGAAACACAACACGCACGATAAAAACAGTATATTTTGAAGCTTGAAATGGAAGTTCATAACAAGATATGAAAACAAGATATCGCATGAAAAAAAAAAATCAAATTATATGTTTAAACCTATGCTTGTCATTAATGATTTTTGTCATCTCTATCAGTTATGCAGGACCTTGTATGTATTTAACTTGGCTGTGCAAATAACCAGTTTAGTGGACATGTATAAAGCCACATCTATTCAGACTACACGATAAGAGATGTTAAGTCTTTTACCGGAAATAGGGTTTCAAGAATCAGGATGCTGTAACATCTTGCCTGATGAATCACAACAAGCCATTAACCATGATAAACACACTCTATATGTTAAGGATAAATTTCAGTCCAGTATACAAGTGTCAGAAATAATTTGGATTTCTTAAAGTGAAAATGCTTTTTTTAAAATTTTTTTTAAATTAAATTAAAGAAGTGCAGGCTTAAGGTTTGTGAATTTAGTTTATCTGTGGAAACTCCAGTGGCAGTTTCTCAAGCCATTCTCAATGCTATTGTGTTGTCACATGTAAAAAAAAAAAAAAAAAAAAAAAAAAAAAGATACTAAGATCATTGTGTCGCATTACATTCTTGTAGCCGCCTGGTTTTATGCTTTTGAATTCAGCTTCATTACTGAAACAATATCAAAGAAACCTGTTTTTCATCTAATTTTTCCTCTATGTGCCAGAAATGTGTGCATGTTGCACAAATCTCTTGCCATTTCTGATTAAAGAATGATAGATACTGGTTTCTTCTTTATTACTGTTTGTCATAAAGTGAGAAGCAATGAATCTTTTATGGAACACAGGGACGTGTAGCCGAATTCATTTAAAAGAAATTCGGATTATGTGGTCTTTGAAACCTTACTACCGAATTAAAATTCAGAACTGGAGAATCCCACAGTTCATTGCTGTCATTTTAAAAACAGAAGATGTCCCTTGATGTTCACCACTTTAGAACCCTCTTACCCATTTTCTTTCTTTGCTTTTTGCATAACTTTTAGCAAAAAGCACAATAAGCAACCAACCCATAATGCATCAGCCACAAGCATCTGAAAATGAACACATGGTACATAATTCACCTTAACCATCAACATAACCCTAAAGAAAGGTACATTCTTCTCTTCAACATGCACTTATGTTCATGGTAATTCTGCACCCACACCAACATTTAACATCACAGCAAAAATAAATGTCTCCTGTACCTTCTTGCAACTGCCCTTATATTTGAAGGAAAAATTCAAAGACAGACAGACAGACACACACACCACTTACAGTCAGTTCTGTCACTGTACATGTTTTAATTGGATGAAATATGATGAATAAATTGAGCAAGTTGCATACTACAGACTTTCAGTCCCATTTGAAATACACCATTCAATTCATTTGTTCAGCAAAATCACTTTGCTAGATAAATTCCCCATTACCAGAGGGAGGTTACCATTACTTTTTAATGGAAATGCATTTTAAATAGCCACTTGTTCAGGACAGGGTTGTGAAGGTTCAGTGTGCATTTGAAAAGCATATAGTGTAAGGGAGGGTACCCCTTGGATGGAAACAATTGATAATGGGACTCATGAATGCTTATTATGAAGAAAGAAAGTTCAGATGATCACTGCCTATGCTTCACACATGCCTTTCATGATCCAAAGCATGCAGATACTCTGCTGTTTAAGGTAGCACTTAATGTTACTGACAAATGTTTGATTCCCATTCTTGCAGCAGTACCCTTGGTCTTGGTTCTTATCAAGAAAAATGCTGTGCTGAATACGTGGGTAATAAATAGTAAATAATTCTCTAGCATTATAAATAATGCTAGAGAAAAGCAATGAATTAAAATTATTATTATTATTATTAATACTGAACCAGCTATTTCAGGTATATTAGGTTTAAATTAAACTATTTCAACCATTTGTTGAGATTTTCTGTGATCAGAAGTAGGAAGTATCTGAATGGATTTGTTATGGAGGAAGTGTACAAACACTACATGATAAACTAGATAGATTGACACCAGTGAGAGACAAAAACTTTTTTGGTTGGATAGCAAGTGTGTATTGCAAGCATCTGATAGAAGCCAGTGCACATCCTGGCCAGATTAACAGGCAAAAACAAGAACACCACTGTACTGAATAATAAGCATGTTGTAGGAAAAATAAAACGTGCATACATTTTCCATACGCAGGATCTTATTATGTAATGAATTTGTCAGCAAAGATGAACATTTTAAGTCTGGAATGGCCACTTCTTTACTTGGTATTTTCATTTTCTCTGCTACAGTTAAACACGGTCGGCCAATAAATGTCATGAGAGCGAAGTAGCATTCTGGTGACACAAGTGGGTATCTTAAAATAAAAAATAAAAAAAGGCTATAATGCTATAACGGAAGTTGGATGTTACAAAGCACTTAAACACAAAACAAAACAAAATGAAACAACTCTGCATCGTACATGGAAGAGTGTGTTGGGAAAGAAGTGGTACATCCTCATAGTCAATGCTGAGAATCAATAAACTGTACACCAGAAACAAGCCTGCCTATTCTTTCCTTATTTTCAAAGTACTTTGTCATTTATTTGCAATGGATAATGTTTTTCATACATTTAACTTCATTTTGAATGTGCTATAAATTTTTTTTTTGTAGGTGAACATAATTACACTTTAAGTACTCTTACTTTTATTATGTAAATTAGCATAATATGATGTTTCATAGGAAGACAGCTATGGTGTTATAACAGAACTGGGATACATTTTAAGATGTAATAAATTCATACTTAAGTATGCCTGTGTATGTGGGTGCTACATCATGTGAACTAGGGGCGCTTTACTGCATCCGCATTCCTTTTAGGGGATACATTTTGTTAAATATATATTTTCTTATAATGTAGAAGAACAGAAAAAAACCAGAAGGAGCATGGAAGTGTCTAAAAGCATTACACCGCACAAAGAAGTATTCACGTAACGGAGGCTCACCCTTACGTAAACAAGTCAGCTGTTAAAAAAGAAAAAATAAAAAACAAAGGGAAAAAAAGACCATTACTTACGAATCAGAGGCACACTGGCATTGGCTGTTCCCAGCCTGTTGACCGCTACACATGTGTAGTTACCGTAACGATCCTCTGTCATGTTAGTCATGGTCAGGATTGATCTGGAGCTAAGGTTATTGATGTCAATTCCGTGACCTTTAGTAAGCCTGCAAAAGGACAAAACATTTAGAAACATCTCTAGTTTCTGTTTTATTTAAAGCAAACGGCAGTTTGAAAAGTTAACAGATTCATTTGCATAATATTTTTCCCATATTTTATTTATACAATTGTAACAGCCCTGGACCGGCTGTGTTTGTATTATTTTTTCCCATCCTCTCTCCTTGATTAGGGTTGTTGAACAGATTGGAAGCATCTGGAAAAATTGAACAATGAATTGCTGGCCCCACCTCCCATCATAATAAAGACCAACATGTGCATGGAGGATGGTGGAACCACCCCCCCCCTACCAAGATGTAATTACCATTAGTTTCAATAGTACAAGATTTAATATGCTTTTGGGCCCCAAAATTGATATCTACAGTATATATAGGAAAATATCAAGTTACATTAAAATGGACATGGCTAACATTAGTAACCTAATACATACACAATAGCTAACATTAGTTAGCGCAACATAAGGCAGAATCCTTTCATTAATTACTCTATAATCCTGTATGGGTGTCAATCTGTGCTCCTTCAGCTCTTTCATACTGTATGCTTAAGAAATGCTCATAATTAAAACATACCTATAGTATATATTATTAGAGGTATATTACCTATATTATAATGTTGCAGGGAAAACTGTAAATTATTTCCCTCGTACCAACATGCACTAAGATTATGCTTTTGTAGATCAGTTTACCAGTTCCGCAACGCACGACAGGTTAAGGGAGTTGTAATATCTGGGACTGACTTGCCCAGGGTTTAGAGATTTTTTTGTTTTGTGTAACTGCATTTCAACCTGAGTAGTACTAAGAGTTTTTCTGAAAATGCCCATCTCTGGGACTAATCTGCAGGCTTATCACAGGGGTGTGGTACAAAATCATAGTTTATACTCATGTTTGAAAATAGTATATCAGTAAAGACAAATCCGCAAAACAATGTGGATAAATTTACATTACCTGAACATGTTAGACAGTCCGATTGGGACACGTATTTATTCATTAGCTAGCAGACAAGGGGTACAGGAGGGGGAGAACTTAATGCAGATAACTAGACAGAAGACTACATGGTGGTTTGGTTGTGTCCAACAAAAAAAGGGGGGGGGGAAGAAAAAAAAAAAGAGGGCACACTCCTCATTACATTATAATGGTATATGATGAATAATATATAATTATATATTAAGATATTAATTAATCAAATTAAATATATATTATAATGATATGAATATATAAATGTGAAGAAATGCCTTGTAAGGTAACATAAGGATATTAAATTAAATTGGAATTATTGTCACCAGAATCAACGTAATGTCATGAACCACTGTTATATTTGGTGACACTGTCAAAATAATTAATGCTCAGTCCTAAAATATATTGACAGATGCCATGAGGTTTTTTTTTTTTTTTTTTTGTAAACTATGCTATATTTTCAGTATGCCATATTTAGTCATTCTCTGCATTTATGTATTTAACTCAAAACATACCTACTGTAATATTTTCTCAGACAATTAAAATGAAATTTGCAATAGCTTCTTTTATATTCTCAAGTAAGAACGGTAGTGGTGCAAGGTGAAGAATCACTTCTGCAAATACCTACAATGCCAATCAAAAAACCTGTAAGCAAAATTTCAAAATGGCACTATTATAAAATTATAAAACTCAGCTGTGACTTGCTTCTGTGAAAACATTTAGGTTTAATACAACCTGTTTTCACACAATAATGTGCCGGTTGTTTCAGCATGAAAATCCTCATTTGACTGGGATTTGTAAATTATGCCAAAATTAAACTATACATGTATTAATAAGATCAATATTCCCACATTCAACTAACAATATTCATTGACCTTTTGCAAGTTAATTTTCTTTATAACAGTAATAACCTTAGTAGACATTTCGGAGTGAACCTGTCACATTAGGTTCCCTCTGTTTCATTACAACAAAGCCTTTTTAGTACCTCTACTGAAGCTTTTCCCTCAATGAATTGTTATCATCTCATTATAACATGACTATTCTAACATAAAGTGCTACCTGCGGTTGTCTCCAGTAGAGACACAAGAATTAAAAAAATGAAAAAGCAAAAAATCTGGCTGCTCACTATTCCACCTTATTTTGTAGACTAGATAAATGAGAAGTTTAAGCAATTTAACAGGTGTTCAGAAAGCATTTGAGGCACACTTATGAAATATAAGCAGCTCACAGTAACAATTTTTTCATAATTGTGTTAATCAGGTTAGAATAACCCTTGGATATCAAGAGATGTTGCAAAAAATGTGGAGTACATATATTTTACACCTCTTAAGCCATCAAATCCAGCTCAGTCTGTGTGGCACCTGCATGTTCTCCTCTTGTCTGTGTGCATTTCCTCCCACAGTCCAAACACATGTGTTTTTTGTTAATTGTTAACTAAACAGCATGTGCATACAGTATGTGTCCACCCTGCGATGTACTAGCATCCCATCCAGGGGGTAGCTTCTTAGGCTAATGCTCAATGATGGATTCACATTCAAACCCACATCCATCAGCCCAGTGCTACTCACTGTGCTGCGCTATTTTAAACATATTTCAGCAGCTCACCTAACACGGTTTTACTAAAAATATTTCCAATTAAAGTACACAAGTTACAAAACACATAAATGGGGGGGGGGGACTACATAATGACAATGCATGCTACAAAAATAATGTCACCAAAAAAGGACATTAATTTTTATTCAGACATGAAAGAGTTTATTGTTTTATACTTGTATAAAGGCCACAAAAGGTGCTGGACCTGGAACTAAGTAAAAGCTGGAATCATAGTTACGAGCCTCCTTAGCAATTTAAACAAAATGAATGCACCCCATAATTTCAATTAGTTCTGTATGAACTGATGATTTGAATTGTGCTCACTGGGAGTGGGTAAATGATGGTTAATGTGGATAATTTGGTATTTAAATTCAAGAACCACTATTTGAATCTCTGCTGATTACATTATGTAGAGAATGTTCTTAGCGGTTTGATTAAGTTATTCAAACATTTATTTAAAATCCAACGTGTATATATATATTCCCCCCCCCCCCATCTTACTAAATTGCATCGACGCTAATATGGCACACAGAAGAAAACACTGTCTGGACACCCAACAGACCCTCCAAGTTAGATGTTTGTATATGGTGAGCGCTGCAGACTTCTACGCCATAACTCCGGTAGTAAAATCTGTGCCTCTTGCTCTGCAGAACTTCAGCCCACAGCAATATTGTGAATTATTACTGCAAAATCCTGTCCAAGCAAGACACATAATACACCAAGATTTACACCGACAATGTACATTTCTGAAGGGAAATAAAGTCACGGTAGCGTAACAAAAATACATCTGTTTCAATAATCTAAGAGCTCGATCGCTGCTTTGTGTCGCACGTTTATTTATTGCGCTGCTGATGTATTTATTCATGCGACGGCCACCGTAAAAATGCTGAGCATATAAATAAGATGCAGCACAATGCGGAAACTGGGCTGCATTCTTGTTTGTCGCTTAGGCAACCATGGGGGGTACAAACATTTTCAACCTAACGTACAGAAACGCGTTACAAAGCGCGTGAGAACCGCGGCGCCGTCTAGAAGCTGAGGAACCTTTTGAGTCCCCTGAATTTTCTTGTCTTTCCTAGAAGGAGCAATAACTGACAAGTCATAAGTGAGTCATGTGAATGCAAGCGGAAGGTCACTGCTATTCAGTGTGAAGCTTGCAAAGGGTTTCTGTCCCTCGGAATGTAGTCATCCTAATCGAGGCTCTTCAAGTTACTGATTTTGTTCGACGATTAAAATAAAAGAAACAGCTTAAGTGCTGCTCTCTGAAGTCTATTTTCGCGTACAAGTGGCCATGTTTGTTTTCGAGCTCAATGAGGTCCTTATGCGCTGAAAAACAAATCTGAACACTAAAGGGCTCTAAGTAGAGTTCACTTGTGATCAGCTGAACGCTTCTTAAGTTATTACGGTACAATTGCACATTAAAGAAACACTTAACTGGATTACACCTTGATATTAAAGTCCCAGTGTAACATGCTGAATTTTATGCGGTTTTGTTGGATTCGTTCGCGGGTCCTTGGAAGTTCCGGGAGCATTCGTTGCAATAAGTGCAGCTGAGGTTGGGTAATGCAGTAAATCAAAGACGAACTGGATTTCCACGTCATGTTGCGAACACCTCATCCTAACCAACCCATGGTTTACTTTTTAAGAAGGTGTTTTTTAAGCCTTGTTTATCGTGCTGTGTTCTCCTCAACCCTCCTCCTTGTTTTCTATACTTTTCTACTTGACATAAATGATGTGAGCCCTGGGTACCAAAGGATGATGTGGATGAGTTACTCAGTCATTCGGCTGTTCTTACTAACTTTGTTTAGCAGGCAACTTTATACGTGGTACTTTATAATGTGAGCTCAGCAAATTTAAACTGATTTACCCATTGATTCATTCTGAAATTTTATTGGGACAATTCTATGTGGGTATACTGATCGGCACATGGAGGTATTTGAGCTTCTAGTTGCAAAGGAACAACCCTAAGCTGTTTAAAATAAATTAAGCACAATATGTTTTGTGTTTCTAAAACAGCACAATGGTTTTCAACAACAGATTTGAGAAACAAATCCTGTACTTTACAGACCGGATTAACATGTTTTTTTCCCCCCTTCAATTTCTCGTCTGTGTGTGAGAAACAGAAACTCTGATTCCTTTAAGTTGTATCATGGCCCTATTTTTATACCCCCCATAGCCTCACAAAACAAGCAAATAATCTCTGTAGTACTGCTATACCACCATGATATCTCAAGAGGATTCTTTATAAAATGTATGCAAATGCATTGCAAGCATAATGGATTCCCACTACTTTTTATGTAATCTGGCATCTTTTATGCATATCTAAGCAGCATTTTTTTCCATTTGTTTTTGGTTTCTCTGGAATAATATCTTTGGTCAAATCAATCTACATTGCTTTCCTCTCTGACTGTTATATGTGAAGGGCTCACCTTTTATCGCCTTTGTACCACTCAAACATTGGTGATGGAACAGCTGCTGCCTCGCACCTCAGCAGAGCAGTGCGTCCCAGACCGACTCCAGAAGACTTCATTTCATGTATTGTTGGTGGAACTGCAATAAAGGGGGGGGGGGGGGAGCAATGCTATCAAAAAAAGCAGCAAAAATAAAACCAATTGTAAGAAGTGATGAGAATAAACAATTATAACAATTTAAGGATTATATGCATTTCGTCATCAATAAATAATGTACAAAGTTCTTTTTTCTAGGTCTTACAAGAGCATTGTAACAAATAAAATGTTAACGTATCTAGACAGGTGCGTAAAAGCAACAAAAAAACAAACAGAATCATTGCAATAAATCAGCAGGCCTTGGAAATAAGAAATGCTCCCTGGGTCCTGGTTGTCTCACAGAAACTGAGTCACTAAGGAGCAAGTAGAAGGTCTTCACCCACCAGCAATGTCTGAATTTCTGTGACATTTTATTTATGTTCCAGTCTACCAAATCTTTGTAATTCACCTGCCAGTCAGTGCAAGCCTGTGTTCAGTAGAGTTCTAGCACAATGACAGAATGCCCTGAAGCCTTCATTTCCACTAGTATCTGCGAAGTACCCCGGTACAACCTCTAACAAAATAGAGAATGGTTTGTGCAATGTCTCCTCACCTGGTCACATTACAAAAACATTTAAAAAAAACTGGACAAAGCATTTCACCATATAAGTTCCTCATTGTTTTCAAACAAAAAATGTTATACATTTTATGATTTGTATATATTCTCCCGTATTTGCTGATGTTTAGCAGTGACTCAATGGGAAAGTAAGACAATCCTAGAGCTGCAGTCAGCAGCACATACAGTATGCCAATTGCAACATGTGAATTGGCAAAAAAAAAAAAAAAAAAAAAAGTGGGCTGATCAGAAAATAGTAAATTGATGGAATATTTATGGCAAAGAAAGATTTATACAAACTATTTTCAAATTGTTTCTGATTCCAATTTTTGGCTGACACATCTTCAGTAACGTTTTGGTGGTGGGTGTGATGGAGAAAGATGCAGGAGACAGGAAGAAGTGGAAACAATTGATCCCTAACAGGAGCAACCGAAAGATGAAGAACGTTTTCCAGTTCAAATTCGATCGATCATACACTTATTTTCCGTGTTTCCTTGTTGGTAGCACAGAGCCTATCCAAGAATCAGTGTACAGTAGGCTAAGAGGTATACACTCATAGCACATGCACGCGCGCACACACACACACACACACACACAGTCACTCGGAAACGAATACACTATATTAGCCTATACAAATATTTTATATGCAGATGCACTTTGAATTATCTGATTACCTGAACTACAAGTCTTTGCATTGTGCACAAAACCACAGCACCTTGAGGAAACCCAAGCCAACACCAAGAGAACATGGAAACTCTACACACACGGAGCTGGATCTGAACCTAAGCAAACATAGCCATGGCGCTGTGAGGAGGCAGTGTTCAAATTCTGGGTATGAACTGCAAAATTGTGATCTGGTGATTGAAAAGATTTTGGTTTTTCTTAGATTTACAAAAATTTTAAAAAGTCAGACGCAGTGAAATCATTTCAACTATCTTTTTTAGTAATTTAGAAGTGATTTTAACCAAAGTTTCACATTTCAATCATATCACCTGCTGCTTAATTTCAATTCCCTGCAACAAGGCAGGAATAGTTTAGTCATAATCTTACTATTACCATTCTGTAGCATCTTATCTTCATGCATTGTTATTTTCCTATTGCCTATTTGTTTTAAATTAATAAATGACACAATTGTCGGCAGTTAAAATAAAGACCGCTTTCTGAAAATGTTTTGAATAGGGGTTTCTACTAAAATGCAGATTGTTTAATACAGTAAATGACCAAGGGCCTGTGTGTGGATCTCCTCTGGCAAATATGTAAAATGCACAGTTGTGGAACCTTTATGTAACTTCTGAAAATGAGCCTGCTATGGAAGCAAACATTTTTTGCTAACCAAGAAGGCTCTCTTGGCTGTAAGTACGTACCAGAGCACAAAGATGGATGTGTTGCCTTCAGAAGCGACATTCTTCCGGAAAGCAGCAGCATTCAAATGTGTTGATTTCTAGTGTTTGAGTGTGACTTGGTGGAGTTAATACCCCCATACATCAGTGGTGTTTGTGGAAAACACACAACAGCAAACACCCATCTACATGGGTGTCAGGGACTTCCCTACTCATTCATCACACTAATACGTGTTGCATTCTGACAAACTGTTGGCACTCGGTGAGCTTCCTCGCTGGACCTGCAGCTACTGACCATAATAAATTTGTACAACGCTAATTCTACACCACCATTATACAGATATGTAAAATAATAAAACAAAAACACAAAAAGACAGAAAACTTTGAATTGTCTGCTACACAGTGACTATTGTGTATATGTGTGTATGCATAAATAATGTAACAGTTTTAGTAGTGCTAAAACCTAAATACATTTATTTCACAATTCTTAGTCAAACACATACATAACTACTGACCTTTAACTTGACAGAAAACAAACATTTTTCACAAAATAGTTTGTCAGAACTCTACTAACATTCAGAAGTGCCATTAACAATGAAATACAACTATGGAATATGTTTGTCCAGCAACCGCACCTTAATGGCATGAATGTGCTTTAACTGCATGTGTCTGCTCTGTGTACGGTTGGTTGTTTTTGGACCAATGGGCAACTCTAAGTTGCTGTAGCTTTTGTGTAACAAGTTTTGTAGCAAAAAAAAAAAAAAAAAAAAGTTTTTTTTTATTTAAAGCTAAATAAAAATGTGCATTTACATGTGAACTGCATGTTTATTCAGGTTGAGAATTTGGCAGCATATACAGTAGACATATTAAAGCTAAAACCCTTATGATTTATGCAACATTTAAATGCTTGAAGGTATTTAGTGTTTAGCATTTAAATCAAATTATCAACATTTCATAAGCTACTATCTATCCCATATTATAAACTGTGCATCATATAATACCCTGAAAGCCAGGTACATTTGCACATTTACAAACAAAACAGAAATCTTCCTTTTGACAATATACAGTTTGCTATTAAAAAAAATAATAATCCCTAACTATTTACAAATTAATCTCTTTCAGGCTGAAAATGGGATTTTAAGGCATTTATTATTTCACTCTCCTGAGCATTACTTGATAAACTGAGTTCTGTGTTACAGCATAATATAACCTCTTAGATCGCAAGGATTTTTTTCAGTGTGTCCTGTTGTCCCGAAGGTGCATCACTGTTGAGCAAAGCCTGAGACTGAGACATCATTGCACTCAGGTTAGTGTCCATTGCAGACTGATTTTTTTCATCTAAATGCTAGTGGAACCTTTCACAGTGAATAAGAACAGAGCCTCGAATAGACTCTGATGTGTTCATTAATTATTTTACTTATTTTAGCAGACTCTGTTTATAAAGACAAACTAACATAATATATAAATACACAAACAAGAAAAGTATAGTCATTTAAATGTGGCCCCTAATGCACGAGTATTCTATATATATGATAAAAAAGACAATAGATTGAGACCGTATTATGTTCTGATGTCTGGAGTGAATTTCCAAATAAATCTGAAGCGATGACCCCTATACCACTGATCAGAGTGAAGATCTCTGTAGCCACATAGTTTCATGTAAATCTGTAGACTGGTTGGAGGTCTATCCCTACCAAACCAAAAACTCAGCAGAAGGTGTTTTTTGGCTTGTTTTTTTATCATTATATTCAAGTTCCAATTTAAGTTATAGGAGTTGGCCCTTGGTGAGCTTTCTAGCTGGGCCTGCAGCTACTGACCATAATACATTTGTACAGTGCTAGTACCACACCATCATTATACAGACATGTAAAATGATAAAACAGAAACACAAAAAGATTCAACCTTTAAATTGTCTGCTACACACCGACTACTGTGTGTGTGTATATATACATATATATTATTACCACTACTAATGACAAAGTTCATAGTTTATAGTACATATTTTTTTTTGCCCATGTGACAGCTTCAACTTTTCAGATACAGCAGTGGTTATTAATAAGGGTTGCAGCAGACAGAAAAGGGAAAATGATGTTATGTCGGAATATTTAAGTAGGTGGTTTAATGAATTAATAAATCTTGGCTGGACACCTGCTGCTAAGTGACAGAAAGGGACAATGAAGCAGAGCCTATCGCCGAACAGCCTTTCTGTTTATAGGCAGATAAGTCATGGACTGATGAGTTTGTTTCTTAATTGCACAGAAACCTCACCGACGAAACAGAGGAAGCGGTAGATTAATAACTGATCTTCTATAATAAATATATAAAAACATTTCTGCTGCCCAAAAGAGTTGCACTTCTGTAAATAGTATTCCTATGAAAACCACTGTCTGTAAAAGCAGATTAAGATTTACATTTTAAATAAATCTTTACGCCGTTTATGGAAAAAATTTCTTGTGTGACTAAAGTATTTAATATCTTCTTTCTGTTATTTCACACGCTTTACAGTAAATGTAGTCTGTTTTACTTGTTGCCTACTGATGGACACAGAGGGCAGGTGAGTTTTTTCTGCTTCTGAACAATAATGTTCATGGCATTTTTTTTTTTTTTTTTTTTAAGAAACACACTGGTTTGATGATAAATTAATATTATGAATTTATTCAGTCTGGTGGAGTTGTGAACCAGGGAATTCTGGTCTTACAACAGGAGAGGAAACATCTCCTTATGACTGCAGTAGTTGCACAACAACTGCCCTATTTCCTAGTTAAGCCTCTGCTTGCCTGTTCCACTGTATCTCATATTCTGATGTGAGCCTCACTGACACTCATACTTCCCAGGGAATATCATCCAAACCTTGCAAACCCTATAAATATGGCTCTATTTGATACTCTGCAGTCCAGTAGTCTGTAATAACAGACCCAAATGACACATAAATAAATAAGTAAATGAATAAATAATAGTAGTAATACAATTTCTGCTCATCCTTCTTATAAGCTTGGATATACAATCACAGTTTGTGTTGTTAGTGTTTCCCCATATGTTGTTATGATTTAAAACAGTCCCAAGTACAATGTTTAAGACTCCACTTCAGGTAACGTACGGACTGTTTGGTCCCATTAAAACTTTGTGCTATACCTCTTAAAGCACAAAGATTTTCTGACTCATCTTTATAAACAATATTCACCTAAAATGAATTGCACAGGTAAGGAACTATGTGTCCTTATCTGGCTCTTGCAGCAATTTCATACTTAAAATTAGATCGCTAATACCAGTAATGAATTTGCTTTATGGAAAGATTGAAAATGCTTGGCTGACTTAACCACAACTTCCAAAATGATCACGATTATAAATTTCTATTTATTACATACAACTCAAGGTAAACAAGCTGCACGCAAAGAGACTGAGAGCTTCAGGTACAAACGCAGAAATGGCTATTTGTTAAACAATTAATAGATTACTTGCTACTTTCACCGCACACTTTGTCCTTCAAACAAGCCCACCGGGAGCTGCTTCACAAAATTTTTTGTTTAATTGGCATAAATCTGTTCTCAGTTGGTGTTATGTTCCCCCACTATGTTCAGATAATAAAACCGCAGCAATCAAAAGACACCTGGGTGGCTGAGACTGTTGTTCCGTCATATCTGACAGATTTGAGCTCGGTAGCTTTTATTCTTTATATAAATTAGCCACCATGTCATGCAATACAGTGTTCTGGCTACAGTGCGCGAGAGACGTCTTCTGCTTATCACATATACGGTGTTGCTTTTATTTTGAGACAAAACTGCTACACAAATTAGGTTCAAAATTTGAACCTATGAATTTGCAGATTACTTAAGACTGCCTTATTAGTGTTTCAACCGCCCCCACCACACATGTCAAATAGCTCAGTAAAATTTTTTTTTTTTTTTTTTAAAAAGTCACAACACAAGGGAAACATTTGGATTAAATCCCTCTGTTAAAGATGACTCAGATTAGCTTCACATGGAAACCATGAAATAGTCCCAAATATTCCTAAACAACTTGGTTTCTCTTTTCATTGAAAGTCACTGAAATTAAAGCACAGATTGTACACAGCACACATTAAAGCCGAGGTGCTGAAATATATTTTCTTTTTCACACCACAAAGTTCAGGTTCAGTTAGTCACTCTATCCATCTGTATGATGGACTACATACAAAGTTCAAAGTTTTCTGATCATCTCCGTGTCCATATGACTAATATTTTGTGAGTGACTGCCAGTGAGTGCAGATGTAAGTTATGCAGGGGCTTCTCAGGTGACCCCTGCATCATCACTGGGATCTATCACACACACCTATGGTTTCCAGTTGCCTGCAGGAGAGAGTGGCAGAGCTCCTCCAGCTGGTGCCCAGTTTACAAATGCGGCGACCGTAAGCTGGCAACAGTGCAAATCGGACAGGTGCACGAATACTGAGTGGTTTTGCGGGTTGGATTGATCCGTTTAACCTGTACTGTTCTTGTTGTTTGTACAGAACTGGAACTGAACTTTGTCTTTATTCTGGTAACTGCTGTTTGTTGTCTAAACATCAAGGAATGTTCCTTCGTGCGAGGAAAGGCCTAGAAGAGATAATAAGTGGACAGTGACCCGAGTTTTGTTATTCGCTGACTGGCTGCTCTGGTTGTTTGGTCACCAAATGATATACAAGAATTTCCTCAAAAACTCACATGCTTAGCATTCTTTTGTGGCTGGAAGGCTGTGCTGAATTACACTGAATAAAGAAAAGAGATTAATTGTTTCCTAGTACATTGCAATGTGAGGGTTTGAAGGAGACAATTGAATGTATTAATAAACCATTGAAATCACATTAAAAAAGCAAGGGCTACAGGACTGTTATACCATCCTATAAAGTAACTAAATAAGTAATTAACACTTCAATAATGTGAATCATAAAATCAGTAAAGCTCAAACTGTAACGGTACAGCAGGGTAAGCTGGTGCCTGACAGCTCCTCAGCTGCTTGTCTGATGTGGGGTTCCAGTCCAGCTCAGGGATGTTTGTGGAGTTTGTATGCTTTCTCCATGTTTGCAGCCCTCTAAGAAAAAAAAAAAAAAGCCGGAGGAAGGAAATGGCAAACCACTTCCATTCCTCCTTACCTTGAAAACAACACTAGTGGTTGCCTAGGATTTAGACATCGCTCAATGGCACCTTCCAACATACAACAAAAATAAATGTATGTGGTAACATATAGGATATGAAACTGTTGGCAAGATCAATTATAACTTTTACTCGGATGACAAAGGTGTTTGCAAAGAATGAACATCATCTGGAAGAAGATGACATCACAACAGAATATGGCCTAGACAAATGTGTCAGGGCAGTATTAAAGCATGAGAAGATAGTGAAAAGGCAAAATATCCCACTGGATGATGAGGCTGCTATTCAAAACTTTGAAGATGCACAAGTACATTGGTGGGGGAGAAAGAGATGGGATGCAACATACCTTCATGAGAGAAGATCAAGAAAGAGTATTATTGTCGAAGCAAGCAGGTTCTCAACATAAAGCTGAGTTCAAACAGCAAGATATCAGCTATAAACAGCCTTTCAGTGTCAGTGCCAACTTATAGCTTTGGAATAGTTGATTAGCTAAGGACTGAGACACAAAAGACGGATTGTAAGACAAGAACATTTTCACTAGAGGAGGAATCCAAAAGTTGGCATCAAAAGAATATATATCAAGGGAAGGAACGATGGGCGTAGACTGACTGAACTAGAATCTGTCTATAACCTAGCAGTCGTCGACTTTAGCGACTACATAGTTAGGCAAAGGCAAGTTCTTCAGGCTTGTCAGATCATGTGATACAGAAAAAGCCAAACATTGTTCTAATGAGAAGCCAAAAAAAAAAAAAAAAAAAAAACCCTTAAAGAGAAATATTTGTCCCAAAAAGCAACTGCCGAGAACACCAAAGTACGGCGCAGCTTTGACAAAGAGAAAATGTACTTGCTGAAGGACAAACCGCTGCATTGGCAATTCTTTGGAAATCTTCATAAGATGGCTGACAAAGAAGCAAGCATGTCCTGTTCACTTGCTGAACAGCTGGTACCATCAGAAGAAAATTCTGAAGAACTAGGTGGATAGCAAATGCAGAATGTAAAACAAGGTGTATGGACATGTACAGTAAACCACAAAGGCCCATACTGAACTGCTATAGCACTAAGAGATCAACAGACGTCAAGGTGGTAAGCTACACTGGACAACATGCAAACATCTGAAGATCCAAATGACCTGAGAAGGTTGTCAGTACCAGAGATATCAGCGCAGTTTGGGACTTGCCAGATGTTAAAAGATTGCACATCATCAGCGAGCCATCCCGACGTAGTCCTGAACAACATGGAGACCTCTCTAGTGATTGATATAACAGTCCAGATGATGCCAACATGTTGAAAGAGGCTGAAAGACCTTGCAAGTACAAGGACTTGGAAGTTGAGGTCAGTAGTATACAAGAATTCAAGACCATGGTGGTACTAATAGTGGTGTATGCCTTAGGAACACTAAGAAAGACTTTAATAACAACATGGAGATGTTCCCAGGCCAACTAAAGCTCAGAAGATGGCACTTACGGGAACTGTAGTTATCCTACGCAAGGTGCATGGATGAATATCTTTGGCCTCTTGGTGAAATACGAACTTATCAAGCACTGGTTGAAACATCTGACTGACAGAAAGGGAATGATAATAATCACAATTCATATTTGATTAAAGAGAATGATTATAAAACCTTTAAAACAGCTAAAGCATACCAGGTAAATGTTATATGCAGTCTGCAGCAAATGATGCACTAAGAAATGGGGGATGTGTGTTTTTACAGCCATGGGTTATATAACCATGAAATTGCCACATGGTGTTTGGTTTCTGCTGAGTCAGAAAGCTCGTGCTCAAGGTCTTCCCACCACTTGCTTGCACATAGCACAATAATACCTTTGCTGGAGGTGAAGGCATTGGAGATTCACTTCCCCCTTTGCATAATGAATAATACAGAAGGGTTAAAAATGGCTGATCAAGAACATAAAGTAGGATGAAGCACTGATTTCTTTAAACACTGATCATGTGAAAGTGCAAAATGCTCAAATTTGCGGGTGTTGCAAAGAATGTTTACAACCAATAAGTTAAAAAGCATCGCTAACAACAAAACTAATACAAGATCCAATCCCATAGAAGACATTACCGAAAATCTAAAGATGCATGAACTTAATTTGGTTTTCATTACTTTCACTGCTCATTTTTAATTGGTGCTCATTACCTAAAAACTGTAATTATTCTTTACAAGGGGGGGGAAAAAAAAAAAAAAAAAAAAAAAAATTTGGGCTTTTTTTTAAAAAAAATTTTAAATTGTCCTGTTTATCATTGAAATGACAGCGTTAACGTATTAACAGCGGTATTAATGGGTACCGAATAAGGCTCCTGGATTAGCAACTATTGGGCTCAAATGGACAGTTAATCTTCATCAGCTCTATCCTCAGTTTAAAATGAGAGCCACATGTACATGTGCAGGGGGTGTAGATTATTCCGGAACCCAAAGGCACCTTTTATGCAGCATCTTCCATGCCACCTGACTCACAGATATTTGGGAAAATACCTTCGAGCATAGAAAAAGCCTTACTATTAGATTAAGAGAAATTTATTAAAAATGTAATAAATTCCACATGCTAAATTTACAGTACCTTCAGCAATAGAGGAGAACAGGACTAGTATGGTAAATTATGTGGCTGCACTTCTTCCTCTGTTCAATAATAATTGGCATGTGCACCACACCTCCATTTTCCACCCTTTTTCAGAAACTGCTTATGCAGTCTGTGGCTGTGATTCAAAGCATTTTTCTGGGAAGTGTGAGATGAAAGGCAGGTGCCCCACACACACCCATCCCCAAAATAAGAGTCATTTAGAGTCACACATTCACCCAAACAGTCCTTCGGCACATGGGAGGAAGTCCAGTCCTAAATACGACATAAAAAGGAAATTATCCAAAGACAAATCTAGGGTCAAATTTCTACTCACAGTCTTACTTTCTGCCAGGATGGAATGTGACAAAACAACCTACTGGCAACCTTATTTATGATGCACAACTCATCAGCTCTCTGACAATGCCTTCGCAAACTTTCTGTTTTTAACTAAAAAAACATTTTAAAAAATTGCATTTATATAAAACTGGAGTTCTTACAGAAACCTCTCAAAGGACACAGAACTGAGAGAAACTTTGCTTTCTGAATCGCTGTGGAGATGAAACCTTAACAAAACTAATTGTCAGGCGGAAATTCATAATTCTGATTTACTTTACCCCCCCCCACACACCTGACATCTCATTACCATGGAAGACATTGATGTAGAAACCAGTAGTTTTTATGTAGTGCCTCCAAATGTGGCACAAAAAGAAAACAGTTTATTTTAAACACCCCAGCTGAATGGATTGTGCCTTTGTTCTTATTTAATGTATTTTTTCAGGTACTGGAGGAGAAAATGAGCTGAGTAACAATTCTAAACTTTAAGTATTGTTTTAGAAATGCCAACTGACAGGTACAGTGGATACACCTCAGCCACAAACAGACACAATGACAAACCCTGATGCAAAGCCATTAATATTTTATGACAAATGTGCACACTGGATTTCCTTCACAAACGCCCTCACATTAGTGTGCACTGTGGTCGTTGCTGTCGGTCTGCTGTTTGTCTGGGGTACAAGAGGATGATGAACTTACCATGTGCATCTTTGTAGATTTAAAAAAAAAAAAAATCATGTTTGTTACTGTGATGGAGCAGTCTCTCCACACATGTATAACATTCCTGTATTACAAAATTTGCACAATGTCACAGAATGTTTCTAGAAATGTGGTGTATACATGAGCAACAAACACTCACCTTACCTCAGGTAAAATGGACGCTGATGGCCAAGAGCAAGAGTGGAATTATGGGAGTTGCAGTTCTATAAATACTAATGGGAGAGTCCATTGAAAATGCATAGATACACTGATTAAATTCATTTGAAGAAATTGAGAAATACTATATTTTGAAAACGTTGTGTTAAAGAAACATTTAATGTGTTGTACTTAAAATGAATGATGGTTATTATGCTGCAATTTAAAGAAGAATGAATGTATGTTAATTTAAATGGTGACTTGAATTACTGAGGGGAGAGCCTATTGTATACAGCTGTTCATTTCAGATAGGAACAGAGAGGCAGACGTGAATGATAAGTTTTGCTGTTGCTCAACAGTTCTTCAGTAATAGAAGGCTAAAATTTGGAAATAGTCATTGTTGGGATACTTGCACCTGTGAATAGAGCACTGGAGCACCGTTGAAGAGAAATAAACCTGTTGCGGTCCCACATTAACCTCATGTTCTCCCCATTACTTGGCCAGCCAGATCACAGTTGTCTTCAACTTGTGCTGTGGTCTGGAACCCATACCGGAAATGTACAGTGTAAGATACTGTATGGTGCACCCTAAAATGGATGCTATTCCACCACAGGGCAATTACAAAAATGTTTATTTACAAAATCCATGTAATTTAGAGCCACTACTTTATACAAAACACAATGCTGATCTTTGGAAAGAACTTGAAGGAAACCCATAGAAAGGAAGAAGATGCACATGAATATAGGCAGGTGCTAAACTCTAAAGTATGTCTCCCTCACATCTGTGAAGAACTAGTGCTACCCACTGTGCAGCCCTCATTACATGCATGTTAAGGAAATATCAAGACACTGAGTCTCCTGGAAGTGGGTCTGTGTTACAGAAGATCAGCAATAGTCATGAGCTTGTGACAGAGAGACTCTGCCAATATAAAGTGTTAAAACAAAACTTCTATTATTTCACAGGTTCTTTGGGTCCCAAATTTTACAGATTTTATTGCTTAAAATAGTCAAAGGACAGTAAGCAACTTTGTCCAGCAGTCAGCAGGCTGATCATCCATTTTTTCGCTGATTCTTCATAATGTGCAGCTAAAAAAAGTTTATACTGTTGCCTGAACAAAGAAACAAACAAAAACACAAAAATAACACAAAATAAACAAAACTAATGATGGATAGATAGATAGATAGATAGATAGATAGATAGATAGATAGATAGATAGATAGATAGAATAACTGTGCCCACAGTATAGAGAAGGAGAACTAAAAACACAATTAAAAATGCAAAAGCAAAAATTTTGACAGCATCCTCTTTGGGCTCAGTCAACAGTATCAATAAGAACAGATGAGCATTATCGATGTCTATGCATGGACAGAAGACAATAAAATAGGTGCAGAGACAGATTTTTGGAGAGACCCCTTAGTTTCATTTAGCTATGATGAAAAAAGCAGGCATAATTCATTATTGCAGGGACTGCTCATTACTGTCTTTTCACACTTTTGAAAGAATCATTACCTGCATAATAGAAGAGTCCGTACAACATTGAAATCTTTCCCTACAGAGAATTAATCATCCTTGCGTGGACAAAAGGGAAATTTTCCTGTAAAATATTCTGAGACTTCCATCAGGAAGATGTTTTAAAACTTTTGCCTTGGTGGCACGTCACTTGTGGAATTGGACAGCTAATGAGACGGGAGCGGAAATGTAGTCTTAGATGCGTGCGGCACTCGACCGACTTTGTCCGCAAGATGTACAAAAGGGTAGCGTACTTACAGTTGACTGTGACTTTAACTGTTTTCGTGTCAGGGAAGGAGATGTCATTCTGAGCGTTGCATTCGTAGTCTCCCGCCTGGTCTCTGGTGATGCCGTTGATTATGAGATACTCTCCATTTTCGTACTTCTTGGCTAAAAGAGAGGGTGTGGGGGTGTTTAAAGGAAAACAATTTTTTATTAAGTGACAAATTCATTCGACATCACTCAGTAATGAACTCAAAGGCCTAGTATTGGCATTTTTTAAAACTATTGTGTTAAAGAAATACTGTCAATGTCACTTCATAAGAAACCAATTACCAGCAACGACTGACTGGTTGGCAACCTTAAACTAAAGTAATGAGAACAGACAGTAGCAGATGTAAGTATAATCTAATTGCAAAAGTGATATTTCTTTTACCAAAATAAAACATGCAACCGTTACACAATTACAATAACTGAGCATAAAACAGAAAAACAGATATTGACTTCTTTTGCTGAAACTTATACATGGCAGCCCATGATGCTGCCTGCTTATATAGGAGAATCTCCTGGAAGGTGTGGAAAGAAAAGATCTTTTTGTGACTCCAGTAGAGATGGCAGACATAGATTGTGACTCTGTTAAAACACTTAAATGAGCACAGTCTACACAGATATGCAATGTGAGATGTCGTGTACAGCACACATTAAATCGCAGGCAAAAACTAACCAGTGGTATCAGGGCTTCCGGCTGTTTTTCTTGGCTTTTCTATGTCTTGGCTGTGTAATAGTCAAGTTCTAAGGTGATAGATTGAATCTGGCACAATAAGTACACAAAACTAGCACTAAGCACCACTTATAATGAATAGGGATACAGGACGGGGGTTCTGTTAAGCGCAAAATAAGCACTCTTTATCTCAAGGTTTATCGCAAATGTCAACTTTAACATGGACTATATGGTGCTGTTTGTGAAAAATTGATAAGCTTATTTATAGAGTGTTTGAACACTTTGCCACACTGTGTCACTGACACCTTAGTGTTCAGAAAACAGCAAAATAAAAGGCTGGGAAAAACCCTCAGTTCAAAATAAACAAGTCCAGCAGTTCATGATAAACATAATGGGCATAAATTCACAATTAGCATCTGGCCATTAGCAATTTGGCTGTTTTATCTTGAAATTTCCCAGAAAATTATGAAATACCTCTACCATAATTTGGATGTATTTGTAAAATGTTATTACCGACTGTAATTAAAACATGGATTTCAGAATAGTTTGGAGCCTTTCGCTACCATCATGTAGTGCTAAAAGTGCATCATGGTGCACACATCTTAGTCACTACTAAGGAAAAAAGCCACCTTTGAAACTTAAACTAAAATATATATCAATCCTCTTAGCCCAAAGGTAAGAAGGTGAAGAAAATCCTAGTCTGGTTCTACGTAGATATTTCTGACATACACTTCTGACAGCACGAATTTATATTTTTTGCTGCTACATTTTACTCCTCGGAGTGTAATATCGGAATAATAACGTCCTTCTTGTACACAAAAATTGGCATATTTTTCTACAGTATAACTACAGCACAGAAGGCGTTCCTGTACATGTCATGTGTTTCCCTTTAACAGAACATCATTAATCTGAACTGCTCCCCTTAACTTCAAATAGCCTGGAAGGAAAAAAAGTTAGGCTCTCATTCAGGAATCGCATAAAAATAATACGTAGCATTTGTCCACGGGATCATAAACTCAAAAAAGGTAATGCAACACTGAATATTAAATGAACAGTTGTACTGGAGACAGCTGCTGCCAAACATGCAAAAAAAAAAGAAGGCCAAAGCATATGGTTTATAAAGCGGTATTATTTAGGAGCAGAATTACTGCTGACCTGGAAATAAATGTAATATCTTGTAACTGAATAGAAAAGGAAAGAAATCCACAGTACTAAAATGTGGAACTGAACCGAAAAGGATTTGTCCAGGATGGCTCGTTGCTAACAATCTTGACTGAAACACAAATACATCTCACTATGCCATTCATTCTTTCCAGAGACTCCATCTGGTTGCACAGTAGAACAAGAACTGAAATCTGCCTTCCAGGTCTGGAGTCTGAAATCTTTTTGTCATCATCTGTTCTCCTCTCCCTAGTAAATACCAATCCACAGCTGATTTTAAATAGTTCATCAGGGCCCTGGATAATCATAGCCAACAAAGTCCCTCAAAATGCACATACAATCCCCGTGCTTGTGAGAGTCTGAGTTTCACTGTGACCCAGCAGATCTTTCTGCAGTCCCCACAGGGCCATGATTGGCCACCATCTCAGTGTCTTATAGTGGAGCCTTGGTGCCAGCTAAGGACTGCGGTGACCAGTTAGTGCTTCTTGTTTAATAGAGTGCCATGTGAAAAACAAAGCTGAGTGTAAAATACAGCATTCAGCTCCGAGGCTGTCAGGCTGAAGAGCACACGGATTAGAAGTTAATTCCTTCCTCTTTTCACGTGTTCAGAGGCAATACTTAAGACTTTGACTGAACGATTTGGTTCACGTTTCCACAGGCTGTGTGTTACAACAATACTTTCCGTATCTATTCCAACAAAAAATTTAAAAAATGAAACCTTTCACACTTTACGTGATGTCTCTTCCCATCCAACTCAATGGAGCCCTTATAGCTTGAATCTTCTTGTACTGAGATGAAGGAACATGAAATCTAAATCATCACCCTAACAACTGAACTCACTACCAGTGTGTGAAGCATGTGAAGAGCCTCCTTCATATTCTTGTTCCACGAAAATCAAAAACCTTTGGCGGAACCTTTTCAAAAAGCGTACTTCTATTATAGTACAGCCTTTAAATTTTGTATGGGGATTCAATCTTGCAGTCAGGTTTGAAAACTAGTCTATTAAAGCCTATCCTATTGTCATACCATGGCAGTTCAAATGCTGACCTGTGACTGTGGAACATTCTGGGTGCAAAACTGGCCTTGCACGCACACACACACACACACACACACACACACACACACACACACACACACACACACCCTACCCTTTGCTTCGGATTGCCCTTTCTCTTTAAGTGGAGGTGGGTCTCTCATCTTCATACCCACAGGTCATGCTCTTGTTTTCATTTCTATAGCGTGCAGCTATACAACTGTTCTTTCATATGCCATAGAATGCAGCTCTGTACTTTACTTTTATGTGAAAATTTATGGTGGCTGCTTATTCTAACCTTCCATTCCTTTCCCCTTTTTTCGCTTTTCCTGTCATATGCTATTTTACTGACAAGTTCACAGCAGCACAAACCCCAGTCGCTACAAGATCCTGATCTAAAAAAAAAATAAAAAAGATCTGGCCCACCTCAGAAAAGCACATTAGATCAGAAGTGTCCCCCGTAGGCCAACAAATCCCGCTGACAACCACCTCCCAAGCCAACGGCGAACAGTTAGATCCGATTAAGAAAAATTACTGCTTGTTAGATAATTATCAGCCCCCCCCTTGCCTTCCCAGTTTTGGTCAGAAAAAACCTGAGGTTAAGCAGTTCTCCTCCCAACCCCAATCTCCCCTCCAAAAAAGGTTCACTTTAATGCTTCTTTGGAGATTTTGATTACCTCTGGAAAACGCACTTTCTTCAGCACTTTCAGGTACAACACATTAAAACCAGGAAAAAATATTGCGGGCAAATGAAACCCTTGCTCTGTCCTGTGCAGTTTTCTTAAGATTTGGCGGGATTTCTTTGGGCTTATTTGTTGCACAAATTAATTAAACAAAATCAATATTTTAGCTACACAGTTGTTTATTTGTATTGCTACTGCGTACTTATGTAAAGCAAGCTATGGTCAAAAGGCTGTGCCCACATCTTATGCAACGTATAAGACTTCTCAACATCATGCTGATTTCTTGATCTGCCACTTTCATTTTTACGGATTTATGACACAAAGAAAACACATAAACCAACAAATAAAAGCATGCATAACATTACAGTATGTTGGTAATGTAATATCTGGTATGCATTCATTTCCTTATAGTACCGTCATTTATGAAGACACTGCATATCACAAAGAGCAACAAATGTGCGTAATATGTAGGAAACAATTTCAAATAAAATGTTCAACAATAGCGGCGTTCACACCCAAGGAATGTACCGTTTTGAACCGTGAAGAGGAAATCACAGCCAAAGCTAATTTAGTATTCATATAGCCTTGCCTTTTTTTTTTTTGCTAACTCCAGCTCCACTAAGCAATTTTCCATGTTTCCTTCAGGGTCACAAGAACCAAGATAGTGTGAGTGCGAGTTAAAAAAAAGTGCACGTATACATAAAAGATCAAAATAAATTTTCCACACTGGTTTTCAGGTATTACAGTATAAACTGATTAGTCTGTAAATGGGGCTGTCTGCTGATAAACACTGACTGTAGATGACTCATTTTAATAACCTAATGTCAACAATATTAAATATGAAATACATTATTGCGAAAGGGTTCTTATGCTGTTATATCAGTTCTGCAATTACTGCATATATAACACGCACCTGAAATTAAATCCATAGGCATTATTTTCAATTTAAAAAATTTAGGAAGTATCTTGAAACAGTTAGGTCAGCATTAAGACTCCGAGGAAGAGCCGTGGATTCGAACAGTTGAACTCAGCGTGCGCTCAGCACACTTTACACTGGCGTACTGAGCTTGTATGTAAATCCTAAACGTGTGTTTCTGTTAACTAAACCAAGGTAACATGGAAATTTGATGACTGTCTTTGATGGCAACTGCAGTTGTGGGCTAATGCAACTGAATTAACATGAAATAATAGTTCTGGCTAAAGCAAGCTGGAGAATATATTTTAATAAGTGTACAAAACAGAGGAAAAAAACAGCTCTATATTTATCCAAACCTGCTATTTTAAGAGTTATGGATGGACAGAAACCATTTACTAAAAGACAATGCTTTGGCTTACTAATGGATGACTTCTGTAGATCCTTTTACCTAACCCTAATTGAATAAATGATAGATAGATAGATAGATAGATAGATAGATAGATAGATAGATAGATAGATAGATAGATAGATAAAATTGTGTAAAAACATTTAAAATTTGCAATTTCTCAGTCCCATTTAAGGTCTCTTCCTTCTACTGTGGCGACATGTGGCCACTTTCAAAGGGAGAGAGCAAGCAATGGAAGGACTCTAAGGAATAAAAAACGGAATAAATAAAAGGAAAGAGGCTATAGGGAAGAACAATGGGGGAGACCAAGGAAGCACGCGCTGGCCTGATGGCCAACACCTGCTTCCTTGTTCAGTAGGAGGTCAGAGATTTCATTGTTAGAAACGAGTTGAAATGCAGGAGACAACAATGATTTCTCAAAACCGGGCAATGAAAAATTGCTGTTAAGGAAAAATTTTGTATTGAAATGAGATACAGGCTGTTCGCTACACAGGTGAAGTGGTGACGTTTTAAAATGCTCACTAAAATGTACCACTGCATTGTTGACATTCTGTAAAATACATTGGGAGAATATGTGCGTAATACAAAAGAAAAGCAACCGCCAACACAGAAATTATCAAATA
The DNA here is from genome assembly GCA_018136845.1 of Heterotis niloticus. Lineage (NCBI taxonomy): Eukaryota > Metazoa > Chordata > Actinopteri > Osteoglossiformes > Osteoglossidae > Heterotis > Heterotis niloticus. Next base: position 7,773,728 of record CM030899.1, on the reverse strand, counting down.
TGGAATGTGGCCTCTTGCCTTGAAACGAAATTGTATCCTCTCACTTGAGCCACAATAACATATAACAATCATGTAAGGAATATTCTATTCAGCTGTTTCAAAGGTTACTAGAATAACCCAAGGCTTCGAGACAATAGAAAAAAGCTTATCAAAGTATTTTTAAGGCTGCACTGCTGGGCTTCGCTCAGCACCTTTAACTCTCTGTCTTTGATCTGACGAAAAAGCTTTTCTTAAAGTTTCTCAGCCCTTTTAACCTCCTTTTTTTTTACCACTCGCCAAGGCACAGTACTTTAAACTTTGATGCTACAAGCATATGACAAGCAGAAATACCTGTAATGTAATAATATTTATGTTTTCTTTTGTGTTTCCCTCTGCTCCTGACAGTGATATTATATGGTGAGTATACAGGATGAAAGGGTGTTTTGGGCTTGAAAGACCAAAAAGAAGCTCTGCTTAGAAACTGAAAATGTGAATATGGTGATATTAACATTATTTACTATATAGAATACTAAAGTCTGTTATTTTTGTCACTGGGATGACAGTAGTTTCTTCACAGAAGCCAGACTGAAGACAAACCTGAAGGCTGTCTACAGACCGGAAAGTAGAGAACTACAGCAATCCTTCAAATTATGAGCGCAATGCACTCCTGGAAAACTGTTGTTGTTAACCACAAAAATAAATCTTAATTTCCTAGTCATAATGTTTAAAACATTAACAAACCAGGTCCACCTATGAAATTCCCAAAGGACCCAAACACCATCAAGGTTGGTATCTGTCCTGTTACGGCCCACAACTGTTAAATAACAATTTACACACATTTCTGTAATACACACAAGACAAAAACATAGTATTACCAGCTGTCCCAGAGGATATTCTCTCTATTCTTCACCTCTTTAAAACTCTTTTATGTAAAACCAGTACAGTAAACAGCAAGACATGATGGGAGAGCCACAGCACGGTAGTAGTTGCAGTGAATGACTGTTTTTCCCATAACTCGTGGGATGCTGACGCAGAGGGCATTGAGACTGGCGAAGACAAGACATGCTTTTACACGCATTCTGCAAATCTCTTTATTTCGCTGTGCTGTATTGGCAACAGAAATCTGCACATTTGTACTGCCAAAGCAAGGCAACAAAATCAATCTGGAATACAAGAACAGTCTGCAGCGAACCAACAATGGCAACAAAGGCAGCTCATAAGTTCATCAAAAAGTGCAGTGAATACACACACGCACATGCACACACACGTGCACACACACACACACACTCACACACTCACTCTATGGACAAAAATATGTGGACACCCAAGCATCACTCTCATATGTGCTTATTGCAAATCCCATTCCAAACTCATGGGCATTAATGTGGAGCTGTTCCCCCCTTTGCTGCTATAAAAGCCTCCTGGGAAGGCCTTCCTCCAGATTTTGGAGCACGGCTGTGGGAATTTGTGCCCATTCGGCGAGACTGGGCGAAAAGAAATTCTATGGAATTGAGATCAAGGCTCTGTGCAGACAACTTAAATTCTTCCACAACAACCTGGGCAAACCATCTGTTTATGGAGCTTGCTTTGCGCATGGGGGGCACAGACATGCTGGAGCAGGAAAGGAGCTTTTTCCCCAAACTGTGGCCACAAAGCTGGAAGCACACAACTATCTGTGTGGGTGCGGCTGAAACATCTCAGCTCGATCATTAAGAAGGAGGTCCACACACTTTTGCCCATATATTGCGTGCGTGTGTGCGTGTATGTGTGGAGTGAGAAAATCTGTCAGCATCACGTACATATGTTCTGTGTGTGATGTCATTGCTTCTCTTGTCACTATTTCCACTTTTTTGAGCCCCGCCAGAGACCAAATATTACATTTTGAAAAGAGCACGTAGCCTTTTAAATTAAACCTTTAAAGCTATAAAGGTGAGTCTGGTGTTTTATTTCATATCTGTGATATACTAATAATAATTTAGTAACTAGAGTGGGGCACCAAACTTGTGTAGTGGTAATATGTGGTTGGCCTTCACCAGCTTTGGCTCGAGTTGCATTTTCTGCCTTCTAAGTGTTTGTGTGCTGCACTTTGCATCATTCGTCATTCGTGCAAGGAAAGGTTTGTAAATAGAAACGAAAGAAGTAAACAACACTAATAGCAAGTTTTGTATTTTGAACACTGGCAAACTGAGGGACAAGTGGACTTTTGTACTAGGCAGCTCCATTTTTTTTAAATTGAAAAATGAGGAGACAGGTTAGCAGCTTGAACGTCACAGCTAAGATATGGCCGTTTTCGTCTTACTGGAAACTTCATCATCATGTTGACTTAATCCATGAACTCGGTCCATTCCATTTGGTTTGTTCCAATATATTTTTCATGCCACAGCTAATGGTGCCTCTGAGTGAAGTGAAATTAGAGTCGGCGATCTCCTATGATAAAAACCTGTACCGGCTCTTTTGTTCATGTTCTCATCAGCCATCACTTAAACCCAGGTATGTGATTATAAGTCAAAGAGTAAGGTTCAAAAACTGCTCTTTTTTTGCTGCACCTACTTTTTATTGTTTCCCATAAAAATCAAGCATGGCGGTTAGCATTTAAATGAAATGGTGCCAGAAGAGTTGAACTAATCTTATACCACCAAGAGTTGTAGAGCAACAGGATTAAACTTTTTTAATTGCGCTTTCTCTGGTCCTTGCAGCCACCTTCAACATTTCATCAGCATCAGTTCTGCTTCAAAGTCTTCTAGCTACTGCCGCCTGCTACTAAGTGTGTTTCATTCTCCTAAGCCTTAAACTACGAGGCTCTGGTGGCTCTTGCCTTCTGTTAAATGTCTAACAAAATGCATGATTTTTTGGTTCTAGTCCAACCCCTTATTTTTTCTGTCAAATGTTTACCTGTTGGTCATATTTTTGATAAAAAGCTCCTTGTCTGCCGGTTTCAAAGCCTCTGCCTTTGGGAATGCACACATAAAGCTTCCCTTGTGGAAAACATTTTAAAACAAACCTCGACATTTGTAAAATGTGTACAATAAAATACTGTGTGACTCTCTCCTTTTCTTGCCCCCATTTGGTTATGGCTCAGACTGACGATTCCATAGACCACTTCACACACTGCCAGTAACATGTGCTACATTGAAGAATATGCTTCTCTCCTTCATATCTCAGCCCGCTCCACTTGAGAAAATCTCTGGATCAATCCCACTAGGTGTTTCCTGGAGAAGGTGTTACTGGATCTCTATAAAAAAAACCTTGTCCTCAAGAGCTCCTTTCAATCTCCTTATCTTATATGCACTGCAATACACACATTTTGTTCAACAGTTGACGGAATCTATTTCATTTTGCCCCACTGACCATGTAAATGACTCTTGGGCATGTCAGCTAAATTAACTAAATGTAAAATGCAGACACTGCTGAACATTACAACAATTGGGAAATCGAAATTCAGAATCATCAATGCCTTGTCCTACAAAAAATCTGAAAAAAGTCAAACTTGAAACTGAATTTGCATTTTGAAATTGTTTACTTCTCATAATAAAAATAAATAAGTGAAAATAATCCTTCATCAGTGATCTCGATGTCAGTCCATTTCTGTCTGGTTTTCTTATTCAAGCGTGTTTCTAACATTAATGCAAATATTAATACTTTTAATTTATTTAGAAAGTATTCTATTCTATAACTATTTACACGATTAGACAATGGATACTGTATGATAATACTAACAGTATTGTTATTACATATCAATACTATTGAAAATATAAAGAATATTGGACCATATTTTTCCATGTTGCTCCAAGTTGTTTCTATTGTTTAACATTCGGATGCACGTTCTCACTCGCATCACCTGTGGCCGCATATTTATGGAGGCCATTGACTTTGAAAGGTACAGAAGGACAATGGATGCCATTATTCGTTAATGTAATGGTTTGTATGGAAAAATACTGACTCTCCAATTTGGCATAATGGTGCACTTCACCGTGTCCAAAACCGATTCCTTGGTTCTAGCTATAAAGACCCCCAGCGCCGTATGTCTTCATCACACAAAATTAACATTTTAATCATATGCATTCTTCAAAGCACTTCAAATAAAGACACGCAGCTTTGGTTCTCAGGACAGCTCTTTGATCAGTTCCCAAAGAGCAATGCGATGAGAAATACAATTCAAAGGCAGCCATCTGAAGACTAGACGGTCATTTAATAAAGACGGTCATTCTCACTGTTATCATGGGTTATACTCACCTAATGGGGTTATATGCCTCCAAGTGATCGTGGGCTCTGGCTTCCCGCTTGCCATACAGATGAGAGAGACGTTGCTGCCTTCATTTAAAGTAATATCTGCAGATATGTCATATATCTTGGGTGGAACTGTAAAATACACACACACACACACACAAAAAAAAAACAATTACTTTCACATGCACTCAGTTTAAAAAGAATATCATTTTTACTGAATCACATTATTTACACTAACTGTCTTAAAGCAGGAATATATTCTCCAAGTGCAGTACACAAATTTCAAATATGTTGAAATATTAGTTTGTTGCTTGATTTTTTTTTTTTTTTTGACATTGAAGGGGCAGTTACTGCAAAAACCCTGGCTCTTTCAAAGCCATCCAGGGGCGCAGATTCACCTGACAGCACAGCACATAGACAGCTGGGTTTCCAGTGAGATGATAGCGAACCATGAGCAATAATTACGATTGCCAAGGGTTATACTGTATGTGACTTTGTTCATCAGAACAAGTAGGCAGTAAAACACACAATAAAATGTACCGTTCTTCTTAACTATTAGGTAAAATTTGTCGCAAACCGTTCAACAGTCCTCCATGCAAAGTAATCCAGCTTTAAAAAAATGCAAATTACTAGTGCAAAACTTACTGATGTGGAACACTGATCTGCAAGCAGAAATGTACCTTCTAGCTTTAACATGGCTGACGATGAGTTACCAAAATCCTGTCCTAAAATCCAGTGCAGTCACAGTCGGCTCGATATCTTCTTTTCTTGAGGATCATGTCCTGCTGGAGCTACAACAATCAGGCTTTTCCGCGATTCATTCCGGAGAAACTGCTCTTATCTTTTACTAAGTCTCTGCACATCACCTGTGCTGCTTCTCTGTCTTCTCTCATCATCCTCCTTTATCTCTCTGCAGCCTCTGACAATGTTAACCAGTCCATCCTCACTGCCTCTCCCAGAGTGATTTGGGGGCTTCTAACAGCGCTTCACTGATTTACATTATTGTTCTTACCTGGCTTGACAAGGACCCTGGTCCTCTCTCTTGCATTCTTCCACAAGTGTCCCCCCATTGACCACCACTGGAAATTCTCCACCCTATAAATTAGTTTCCTTCAGCCACCAGTATCTTCCCCTTTGCTTCTCATTGAATTTTCTTCTCCTTTATTTTGTAGAACATAACAGCCCAACTAAAAAACATCAAGAGAACAGGACGACGAGCCACCAAACCTATCTAAAACCGACAATGTCCCTCAGAATGGATTCTCTGTATGTTTGGAACTCTAATTTCATTCTCCCATGAGTTATTTAAACATTTACTATTTGGCACAGCAGGTAAAGCAGATGCCTAACAGTTCCTGGGCTGCTTGCTCAAGGTGTAGGGAGTCTACATGTTCTCCCCCATGTTTGCAGAAGGCAAGGAAAACTGGTGCAGTTCCCTTCTTAAGGGATGGGTGGTCACTGTGAGTCATCCATCCATCCTACATCGGGCATTGCCCAAGAAGCTCCCTTCAATGCTCATCTGTTGACTGGGACTTCCAAGGTCAACATTGTTGTCATGCTTTTCAAACCATTCTTTGACCACTCTTGCAATGTGGATGAACATTGCTATCTTGGAAGCCTCTGAAACCACCAGGAAATGCTCCACCACAGGATGTGTGTGATTGCTCAAAATTTATTTGAATTTACAGGCATTTAGTCTTCCCTCTAAAGAAACCATCCAACATGAACTACACGAGGAAAACACACCCCATGCACAACATCTGCAAGACCTTTTATGTGAGAGATCAGGTTTCAGTCATGTGAAATTCCTTGATTGTGCCATTCTGGGTCTACTCAGGTTTTTCCTGTTACCACAGCTTAATGCTCTTAAGGATCCACAAGTGTAGAAGCACCTTCTTTCAGTAAAAACTCTATCCCCTTTTCATGTGAATATTTTGGCAGTAATTTATATCACTGCATCTAACAGAAACAAACAGTTGGACCTCTGAAAACCTGACATTCCATCTTTCTCCCCTCGCCTTCTTCTGAGCCCCTGTTTTTTATTGCTACTGTAATATTTCTTTCTTTGGTTCCACACTATTGTTCTCTCAACGTAACATTTCACGGAAGACTTGAGGAAACCTTTCATACCCGCAAACCTTCCACTAAAGCAAATGTATCCTTAACACAGCTCGCACTTCTACGGTCCACATAACTTATTCATAACTCTGCTCTGAGCCATACATAAAAGCTGCCTTGAACAAAAGTCTCGGCGATGCAAAGAAATGGAAACAATGGAAATAATGAAGGGGCAGAAGGTGTTGCAAAGGTTAATGAAACAGGAGTCTAACCTTTAGGTTGATGGTTCAAGTTCCACTGCTTAGTTTTACCAGAACTTCTCAAACAAAAAATATCTTACTGTGTTAATGGCTTAAGTATTATAAGTCGTCGTGAAAAAAATGTCAACTCGGCATGAACTCAATATTAAAAATACGAAAGCCACACTTATCCTGTAACTCGCAAACCAAAAATAGATTTCCCTTTCCTTTTTCTGTCCGTTTTTCCTTGAGGCTTAATAAGCTTTCCGACCCCTGCTGAGGAAGAGCATCCCCACTGCATTGTGCTGCCATCACCGCACTCAGTTTTATTCACAGTTTCCAAAGGGACATGTGCTGCTTTTCTTTATGGAGCATAAAACTTTCCCAGAAAAAAAAAATCAAAATTTTTAGTTGAAAACTGAATGTTGGCTTTTATTCACCTGGTTTTTAGTAATGAATTTGTGGCCCTCACAGAGCAGTTTAAATATTGTAGATGTTGTTGGTTGATAAGTACTGCTTCCATTTCAGCATTTTTGGTTTTAAATTCCAGCTTTCCTTCACCATCACCCTTGGTGTCTCTGCCTGACCCCTCAGCAGCTCTTTCCTTACCAGGCTGTTCATTTTGAACAGATACAGGCAGGTCTATGGTGCGAGGCTGCAGCATGATCCAGCTTCCCTCTCAGGAACATCAACAGACTGTGCTCAGAGTGATATTCACAGGCATATTTTGGACCATTCACCTTGATGTGCTCTTTTGTCCCTGAGAGGTTTTGAAAGCACTGTGGTCTATCAGGAATGGACGATGACTCAAATGTCTGCTCGAGGAGCCTTACAGTGACGTTTCTTTATTGTACAGATTAATAACAAACACTTTACCCTACTGTACGGAGTCAGAGGGCACTCATAAAATGGTGTGGTCTGTTAAGGTCACATCATTAACCTCAAATATTTTATGTTTGTATAAATATAATTGTAACCATCGCAACAGTTAATCAACTTATAATTTGGCTGCTTGTGACTCGAAGTGCTAAGCTTTAGAAGAGCAAAGTGCGAAAGCTTTGCACGTTTCTCACATGATATTGTTTATACAGATCAAGAGGTTATTCCTGCACGTTTTAGTGTGTCTTTAAAGGTGTTGCTGAAGGACCTGTGCTTGTCTACTAATATTAATCTCTTTCAGAAACAATCTGACTCTTGAAGCTCTGCGCTGTTGCTTGGACTAAATCTTGCTGGGGTCAAAAATAAATAAATAAATAAATAAAATAAAATAAAATAAAATAAAATAAATAAATGCTGACACCTTGGCCTTTTTTTTCATTAAATACTTTCAGACTAAGCCACATTTGAAAGAAACAAAAATGCTGTTTAGAGACTTAAGGGCCTAATGCAGTTTTGCTCTCACGAGGCTAAATGTGGTGCTCATCATGTGGAGACAACCCTCACTGGAAACCCAGCTGTCTGACTACGTAGTCAAAATGGAGAGAAAATGAACCCAGTGGAACTCAGAGCAATAAGCTGCACAGCCACAAAGTCAGTCTGCAGATAGACCTTATCACTCCAATGTTAGGTGATATCCTACCTTCTTACTTACCCATCTGTCCATATATCTACCTACCCACCCATCTGCCTGTCTGCCTACCTACCTGCCTATCTGCCTGTCTGCCTGCCTGTCTGCCTACCTGCTTACCCATCTGTCTGTTTACCCACCTATGGACCCATGTACAAATTACCATTAAATTATAAATGTGGAGATAATGACATTACTTGCTGTTCAGAATGATAAAGAACATTTATTTAGGTTACAGGGGCTGAAACTCAAATCAGGTTAAGGCTGCAGTTGTAGTTTCTTAAGTATGAGGTACTGTTTATGCGAGCTGTGTGCTGTTTGTTCTGTGAAAGAGCAGACGAAACAGACGTCATTCCGGGAATCCAAACACGCTGGGACCAAATGGCGAGAAAAAGGGGAAAACAGCCTGGATGGTCAGCGCAGCTCAGCTCTCCTCTCAGCAGGCAGCCGCCCACAGTAGCAAAGGTCAACAACGGTGCAGTGCGGACTGCTTTACCCTCGGCTAAGCGTATCATTACAGCAAATGTTGCCTGATCTCCAACACAGAGGATCCACCACTATATTATTTCTTTGCAGCTGTTTTCGCTTTCAATTCGACAGAAATCCATTACAATGTCATAATGGCATCCTGTCAAGTGAGGAGCAAAAAGCAGCAGTAATAATTAAATGTTCTTTTTCATTACCTTTTTTCCTATTTATTCAGTACTTAGATTAATAATTAGAATGAATACAAAAACTGGCGCAAGTGCATTTTAACTCCTCGCAAGCCCTTTCTGTTTATTATTTACTCTACGCGTTAATAAATGAATTACCGGCTGTTGTTGCGTTTACTCATCTTGCTGTAATTTTCTTTGTGGAGCCCTGCAGGAGCACCACAGTAGCACTGCCACAGGTGATCAGGATATTATCATCTTGTAGGCCCACAAATGAATAAATAAAGCTCTAATGATGCTACCTTGACTTGCAGGAATGCTTACAGCTGCATTACTGAAAATGCCGGGGGGGGTTGGGGAGTCGCTGTAACAACAAAAGTGGAAAAAGTAACTCATCTACAACAGATTCGGACGGGGTCTCGGGGGCTCATTTGTGCCACAGAATCGCAGGACCTTGTTTTTTGACAACCCCTGGAGTCCCAGCCCACGTTCCCATCACTCGCCTGCAGCAGTATAGACACAAGCTGTGGCTTTGAACGCAAGGCCAAGTGCAAAATGTTTGTTTCATTTGTTTGATTCGTTAATGTTTTGCGCATTTCACAAGATATGCAGGGAGACTAAATATTATTTACAGTATTTTTGCAAGCTAGCAACTGAAACTTTTTTTGATCGATCATTGCTTTTTAACGCGTCGAGAGTCCGTGTTTTTAGAGGAAAAGAAATAGCACAGAAAATGTTCATGGAAAGCAGAAATTTTTGGGGTTATTTTTTATAAAAAGTTTTTACAGGCCTACTTCGGCTCCCTTTTATCTCTTTAATACCGAAACACATTTCATTGGACTGCGACTCTTTAAACCCTAATTTCCGCTGCTAGAAATGAATCTGTTCGATAAACATATAATATATGCCTTTCACACATTACATTTCCACACTTCATTTGTATTCAGACACTGAACTCGAGATGAATACATTTCGAGCTTGTTCTGTGTGGTATATTGCGCTGCGTAGTTATGGTTTACTCTCGTTATAGTATTAAATTATAATAAATAATATATCTGCATAATATGTTCTGTTAAATATTCATATAACAAAATGTATGCTGACTTCAGACTTTGCTGCCAGTCACCAGGTGTTCTTTGGTCCACCTTTTCTCCTTTAAACATAGTCCTTGTTTAAATACTAATTATTTTTTCCTTCATAACTATACTGTTAAAGATATAACTTAATATATTACACACAATATTTATTTGCTTGTAAGATCCAAGTTTAACTAACAATGCACTGCTAATGTATAACAAATAACATGTTTGATTATATATATTATATATAAATAATTTTATATATATATATAAAATTAAATTATCAGTCAACTACCAGTGACAAAGTGAAAAAGAAAAAATCTGGAATGGAGATAATAGCAAATGCACTAGATTACAGTTAAAGCTTTGCAGTCCTGGCCCTCTGTAGACCACAAATGTGCAGCAGTGACACAATTTCTTTGCGACAAGAGACAGGGATTTAATGCGCCCTTCATTCCAAGAAAATGCTCTGAGCTGTCATACAAAAGCAATAAAGTGTTTTAAATTAAACTATTTCCCAGTCCCGTGGGCACTACCTCACGGCACCGAACCTACAGGAGAATAACGCAGATGCAAAGCTGTAATATGCCGAGGTGACGTAAGGTGCTTAATGGCGATAAATGTCACAGAGGGAATAAGAATTCTGAAAGGTCATGGAATCCTCAAAACAGATTCTGTTTTTTTTCCCCAACAAATTACTTGCGCTAGTGTTATGTAACTGAATGGCCATGTAGAAAAAATATACTGTTTACAGTACAGCAATGCAAGAGGAGTGTTTCTGATCTTATTTGTCATTTCATAACTGTATGGAAAACAAGAGCAAAGTTAAGGCAGTTGGACCAATAAGCTATTGGTGTCTCATCTCAGATAACATTTAATCATAATCATTTAATATTTTAAGAACAGCATATAAACTTCCCCATTGCGCTATATTTATCAGAAGGACTACTATATACTCATATATGGTGTATCAGTAGCTATGCATCCATATATAATTTATATATGTATTTCTTAAAAATAAAACAGAATAATAACAAACCATGAAATGTAATTGTCAGGAACCGGCTAGGGGCAGCCCGCCTACCCGGCGCAGCTGCACCAGATCAGCCTATTAGCTCTGAGATAAAAGGTGCAGAGCCGGACGGCTCCAGCACGGGATCTCATCTGTAGCTTTTCATGGTTACCACGTGTTATCCCTGGGCTTCCTTGTTAAACGTCTTTGTCCCTGTGAACCCAGCCCCTCGTATTGTGTCCGCAATTGGGTCCCTTACCCCGTCCCCATCAGCGTCCTGACAGAAAATCCCATCTAACATGGACCCAGCAGACATCAGAGACCTTCAGACAGCCGTCTCCATCCAAGGCTTGATTCTCGGGTCTCATGAGCAGACACTAACTCAGCTCTCTGAATCTTTGGACAGAGTGCTGCGATCCTTCAGTCCCGGACATCACGGGCGCTATGCTTGATTGGGCAACGGCGATCTGGGACAGCCCCGAAATGGTGGAAATGTCCTATGATCAGTTCAAAGCCCGGTTCCAGTCCGTCATCCACCACCCTGAGGCAGGACAGTCCACGAGCAACTGACTGCTGCATCTGCAACAGGGCAACAAGACAGGACTACGCGCTGGAGTTCCACGTCCTGGCAACCCACGCTCGCTCCGACCGCCCGTCCAGATCAGCAGCTGGGTTGTCTGTCGGTGTGGTGAGTGGCCCCCTGAAATGCACCTCACAGTTACTTTTGCCAGTGAGATTATATTGGGGAGAGCAAGTAATTGATGCCCAGGCATTGGTGGATTCAGGAGTGGTGGGCAATTTCATGGACATTGCGTGGGCAAAATCCGCTGGTGTGCTAACACAGCCGTGCCAGAAACCGCTGCGTATCAGCTCCTTCGATGGGCAGCCCTTAGGAAAAGGGGTGGTGGAGGACGCAACTCACCTTATTGGGGTACAAGTAGGCGTGGTACACCGAGAACAACTTTCCTTTTATTTAATTAAGTCAGAGGAAAGTCCTATCATCCTGGGGCACCCCTGGTTGGCAGCACACAATCCGATGTTTTCCTGGAACACTGGGGAATTTGTAGCATGGGGACCCCAGTGTCCAACCAGATGTATGAGTCTCCCTGTTCGAGCTACATCCATAGAGAGTCTGGGAGCAGACAAGCCAGTGGCTGTACCTGCTGAGTACCAGAACCTGGCAGAGGTGTTCAGTAAGAGCAATGCAGCCTCACTGCCTCCTCACCGAGAGTGGGATTGCACCATAGATCTCTTGCCTGGGACTGCCCCCCATGGGGACGTATTTATCCACTTTCCCTCACCGAGCAGAAAGCCATGGAGACTTACATTTCTGAGGCCTTAGCAGCAGGCATCATCCGCCCATTCACCTCGCCAGCGGCCGGTGGGTTCTTCTGCATGGAAAAGAAGGGTCTGCGGCTATGTATCGATTACAGGGGACTCAACGCGGTGACCGTACCCTACCCGCATCCCCTCCACTGATCACAGCTGCGTTAGAGCAGGTCCACGGGGCCACTATTTTTATGAAGTTGGACCTGCACAGCGCGTATAATCTAATTTGCATTCACGCCGGCGATGAGTGGAAGACGGCATTCAGTACAGCCATGGGTCACTATGAGTACCTAGTTATGCTGTTTGGCCTGGCTAACGCTCCCTCAGTATTCCAGGCTTCATGTCTTGGGGAACTTTGTGAATCACTTTGTCCTAGTGTACCTGGATGATATACTGGTGTTTTCCCATTCTTGGAATAACCACGTGGGGCATGTGCGGCATGTTTTGGAACGCCTGCTATGCCATGGCCTGTTTGTGAAGGGTGAGAAATGCCAATTCCACCTGTCAGAGGTGTCTTTCTTGGGGTTCATCCTAAGATCGGGGGAATATAAATGGACCCAAGAAAGGTTGAAGTGGTGGCAGCCTGGCTCAAACCCCTGACGGTCAGGGAGTTACAACAGTTTGCTAATTTCTACTGCCGCTTTATACGGGACTTCAGCACCATCGCTGCCCCTCTGGCAGCACTACTGCGTGGAAGCTCAAAGCACCTGCAATGGACCGACGCTGTGGTTTCGGTCTTCGAGGCCTTGAAGAAAAGCTTTACCACAGCACCTGTGCTGAGACATCCAGACCCAATCCGACAGTTTGTCGTTGAGGTGGACACCTCCATGGTCGCGGTAGGGGCGGTGCTCTCACAACCACACGGCACTCCACCCCGGACACACCCATGTGTATTTTTCTCCAGGAAGCTCTCTCCAACGGAGCAGAATTATGACGTGGGTAATCGCGAGCTCCTGGCAATAAAGCTCGCCCTGGAGGAGTGGAGGCATTGGCTGGAGGGGACCACACTACCTTTTGTGGTACTCACTGACCTCAAGAACCTCCAGTATTTGCAGTCAGCCAAACGGTCGAACCCTCGTCAGGCCCGGTGGGCCCTGTTCTTCTCCCGTTTTCGATTCACTGTTTCTTACAGGTTAGGCTCCAAGAATAAGAAGGCTGACGCCCTATCCCGACTCCATGAGAAGAACGGTGACCCACCCGAACCCACAATAATCCTCCCAGCGTCATGTTTCATGGCCCCGGTCTGGTGGAGGTTCTGGGAGGACCTCCAAGACATACCACAAACAGACCCAGGTCCACAAGACAAACCAGGTGGGAAGGAATATGTCCCAGCTGCACTTCGGTCCACACTGCTTCATTGGGTGCACAATTTCCTATCAACAGGGCACCCGGGGATTCGGAGGACCCTCCAGCAAACCCAGCAGCAGTTCTGGTGGCCCACTATGCGGGAATATGTCACAGGCTTCGCGGCGGCTTGTGAGATCTGTGCCCAGGCAGCTCCCGGCAGGGGAGTTGGAACCCTTGCCCATCCTCAATCAGCCCTGGTCCCATATAGTGCTGGATTTCCTCACAGATCTCTCAGTGTCTGGAGGTAACACCACCATCTTAGTGGTAGTCAACCAGTTCTCCAAAGCCTGCCGCCCTTGAAGGGCCTTCTCACAGCCATGGAGATGGCAGAGTTGGTTTTCCTTCATGTGTTCTGGCTATTTGGACTCCCTGAGGAAAATGTATCTTACCGAAGACCCCAGTTCACGTCGGCGGTCTAGAGAGCCTTCTGGGGAAGATTGGGGGTCAAGATCAGTCTGACCTCCGGTTACCATCCTCGGGCTAATGGACAAGTCAAATGGCTAAACCAGGAGATTAGCAATTACCTCCAGAGTTACTGTAGCTAATACCAGGCAGATTGGAGATGTTTTCTGCCCTGGGCTGAATATGCTCAGAACTCCCTTGTGCATTTGTCTACTAACCTAACTCCTTTCCAGTGTGTCCTAGGTTAACAACTCCCCTGTTTCCTTGGGACCCGATCCCGAGCAACATCCCGGCAGTGGACAAGTGGTACCGAAGGAGCGGGCAGGTTTGGCAGTCGGCACACCGCCACCTCCAGAGGGCAGTTTGGTCGCAGAAACCCCACGCTGACAGGAGACGGCGACGTGTTTCCTTTCAGGTAGGACAGAGAGTTTGGCTATCCACGAGAGACCTCAAACTGAGGCTACCCTCAAGAAAGCTCGGCCCACGATACATCGGCCAATTCCAGATACTCAAATGTGTCTCCCCAGTCTCTTACCGCCTCCAGCTGCCTTCCTACTACAGAATCTGCCCCACTTTCTATGTCTCCCACCTGAAGCCCTACTGCTCATCCTCCTTGCAACGCAGCAGATTGCGGCTGTCCCCGCCACCGCCGGTTGTGGTGGATGGTTCGCCGGCATATCGTGTGAAGGCATTCTTGGACTCCAGGCGCTGGCGGGGGCATCTGTTCTACCTGGTGGACTGGGAGGGTTATGGGCTGGAGGAACAGTCCTAGGTGCCTGTGTGCGACATCCTGGACTTATCACTGATCAGAGACTTCCACAGACTGCACCCTGATCGTCCGGCCCCTCATGTTGTGTCCGCAATTGGGTTCCTTACCCCATCCCCGTCAGCGTGCTGACAGTAATACTCGCTGTTAAAAAACAGATTATTTTCATTCACGTTTTGTCTGCCCTTAATTTCTACATTTTTTTTAAAACACTAAGCAAGAGAAGCCCCACATTCAGTACGCAGCAGCTTTGGAATGTAGACTGCTAGCTGCACTTTAGATGCAGTTTGCTCTCATTTACTTCGGTCACATTTAATAGGGTAGAAATTAACTGTAAAATGCTCATACGGTGGAATAATTTTTATTTAAGAATGGGCTGCAATTCTGTTAAAAGGCAGACATTTTCTTTCTCTGTATTTGGCTAAAATTCTTTCCCTTATATGGTGTGGTCCAGTCTGTCTACAACTAACCCCTCACTAATTGTAAATAACCTTTGTAGCTCTCAAGTTACTTCTTTAAGTTTTCCCGCCAGGTTCTACTGTATTATTACAGTATAAAATAGAACGGTTTGGCTTGTTTTTTCCATGTACAGTGTATAGAAATAAAATTCTTTGACACTCATGCTTCCATATCATGCTACCATGAGTTTTAAAAAAATTAATCATTCAGTGTAAATTCATCTAAGTTTAAATCTCTTTTTGCTGAGGTTATGGAGCCGAACCATTTGAAAGTCACCACAGAACAATTTTTTGGTGCACAAGAGTATCAAAAACTATCTTTATGTCTTGACATAAAACCTTAAGGGAATTGTTGTTACATTCAAGGACTGCTCTTCAGCTGATGATATTAACATGAATGGGAGTGATAGAAATATAAAAAAACACAGAATTTTCTCATTCCCCACATTTCAACAAAAAATATGCAAGCTACACACATAAAATAGTGAACGATGGCAAGCAGTAATGATACATAATTTATAATAATGTTATCTGACAACACCATTTATGAAAAAAGCAAACACTGTGCTGCAGGAAAGAATAGATAGAATAACTCCTTGTACCATGTACCTCAAAACATTCCAGTGTGAAACCATGAAATGAGTACCAGGAGCAGTTACCTCAAATTTCACCTTAAAATCCATCCATCTAAGAGCTCTTAGAGCAAAAATTTGGATACAGAGAGTTTGGATGGCAAGGGATTGCTGCGCTTTTGTGGTAGGACCTCCAAGACCTTGTAATAGATTGTTGCTATAGACCAAATGTTTGTTTCTAAATAGCAGTAAGTAGAAACTGTTGCAAAATATTAGTTTATTTCACACCTGTGGGAAACCTTTTGAAATTCTTTACAAATATCTGACCTCGATTCAGTATCCATGTTTCTCGTATGTGCATGCTGTAACTTGAAACCTACAAAACCAATGACACAAAATACTGGAAGAATAACACTTTCAGGTTTCGCTTTTATTCAATTGATTACAATCACAAAGCCAATTTGTCAGACGTCATATTTCATCCTTTAAGATAATGCAGTGTGAAATTAGAAAATCATCACAATAACACACACAAGAGAGAGTGTGTTATTGTGATTATTTTCACGGTTATGATGTTGTCTCCAGGTAAAAGGCACAGCCTTGGTATGAAAATAGGTGTATATTAGGTACAGTCATTAAGAGTTTCTGCCAGCATGTTAGGAATTCAGTTTTGACCATGAGGTCAATTTAATTATGCTGAGGGTAAGTTAATGTCGAAATAAAAGTATCAGGAACTGCTACACTCAAACTTTCAATGCTGAAGCAGAAAGCCGGTGTTAAAAAAAATCTGACTAAACTGCTACTTTTTTTATAAATAACTGACTAAACTGCAAAAATGGGAGATGGGTTGGTATAGCAGGATAAGCTGATGCCTGGCGTAGGGTTCAAGCCCAGCTCAAGGGTGTGTGTGGGTTGAGGTTGCATGTTCTCCATGATGTTGGCACCTCTCTAAGGAAAAACATCAGAAGGCAATGGCAAACCACTTCTGCCCCTCCTTGGCTTGAAAACCACACCAATACTCCCCTGGGAGTCAAGCAGAACTTGATAGCACTCTCCAAACTGAATAAAAAAAACAAATTCCTGCAATTTATTGAATCTACATTAAATAAGAAAATAATTAGAATGTCTAAAAAAGGAATTCAAACCTAAGGTTGTACAAGGGAGAATTTCTTATAGCTAGTCTTTTCTGGCCATTGCATCTATTTTTATAGCCATCCATCCATCCATCCATCCATCCATCCTTCCATTCAGTTTTATTAACCACTTCACCCTGGCCAGGATTGCAGTGGTCCAGAATCATGCAGGGGTAAAAGATAGCGATAGAAGGAAGACGGTAGAAGAAGAGATAAAAGTAGAAAGCAGCACAGAACACTGGACCCCCTGGACTGTCGGTGAACTCTGCAGAACTCTGCTTCTTATCAATTGCTGGTTGCCATACTTCAGTCAATTTAATTGATCTGTTCACACATGCACAATTATATTGCAACTACTGAACACAATAGCCTACCCCATAAATAATTTACGATCACAGGGCTCCCCTTTGGACCTGGTGGCACCATGCATTCTAAAAGTTCCCTAATTATGTTATTACAAGTTGTTCAGCTAATTAACCCCGCTGGGTAAATGATTTTTTCTCCCTTTGTACCTTGTGTACCGCAATGCGACGAATCATACAGCTCGGTTATGGCTCATGGCAAATACCATCTGTCCCATGAGTCCAGCTATTGCATTTTAGGGAGAAACACACATATCCCTCCATCTATTCCGCTGTCCCAAGAGGAGAGGCCACATTACATTGTAGAAGAGAACAAATGAAGGAATTTAAAGATGACAGAGCAGTCTTGGACAATGAAAATGCTTGCTCCAACGGTATGGCGAGATCCCTTCTGAATACTTTGAAAATTTCTCAGGTTCTGCTTTGACTGCCAAACTGAGTGCTGCTTAAATTATGTCCCCCTGTATCAGTGGTAGAGATGACAATTATTGATGGCAATGATAAAAAAGGAGGTTTACAACCCAATTTCAAACTGCAGTGTTTTGCTGCTTCAGTTTACAGTGATAAACAGCACCTAACAAACAAACAAGCAAACAAATAAAAGCCAAAATAGAAAAAAAGCAAGTAAAACATCTAAACTCATGGCCCTGACTCCACAACAAGGTGCAGTGGATGTACCGTTTCCTTGCAATACAATTTATACCTATTCATACCAGGATATGGGTTACACACAGCTGCTACTTACTGTGAAGCATCAATCTTTTTCTTGCACAAAATTGTTCCATAAAGACAAGATTGCAGATTTCTTTAAATATCGAGCATGAATTACTGTTGTTAAAATCAATTAAGTATGCATAAGAAGAACTAATGTTTGTCTGGCAACAGCAATATACTGTACACTGCAAAAAAATATTAATCTAAAGGAACATACCTTTCACCGTTAACTGAATGTGCTTCGATCTGGGATTGTATTCATTCTGCACCGAACAGGTGTACTGGCCATCGTCAGAAACATCCACTTTCTTTATCTGGAGGCTGTATTCATGTTTGTCTCCAACCCCGGAAACGATGGACACTCGAGGGTCTACTGACCACTTATCATCACCGGCAAAAATTATGCTGGAGCGGTTTAGCCAGGCCCCTTTCGACAATCCATCCAGCAAGTAGCACCTAGGCAAAAAAAGAAGAACAAAGGGTAAAAATTTTAGGATGTCATGGCTATAGAGGAGCTCAGTGGCATAAATCTAATTTGAAAGACTTTTCTGGAATAAAGGGCATGGAAAATGTTAGGTAATGACAAGAAATTGAATGTGGAGAAGAATGGCATCACTGGTTAAGAGTGAAACACACATTTAAACATGCCCACCTTATCTTTTACTACAGATTTTCAGTTACCTCATATTGTAAAAGATAGCTTAAAAATAGAACAATGCTGTGAAATTATCCCAAAAGTCTAAAATGAATTAACATGCAGCTGTTGCACGTTATACTTCGCGTGGTAGTGTGGTGGGTGTTAAACAGTTTACATTTAAAGAAAATACTGAAGGGCAAAATGATACAAAAACACATCATGCTGAAAGTCAAAATAGGAAAGAACAATCAACCTAACTAAATGGCTATGGGTCATGTAAAAGCGTGGCCTAAACAGATCCATTTTCCTGTGATTCTTGGCCAAGGTTCAGTGCAGCACAACCTAACCTCAAAGCCTCACTGAAAACAATGTGGCGCACAGAAGAAATAGAGAGATTCAACATAGCTATGGTTCTGCTCGTGCTAAAAACTAAATTGCATACAAATGTACGTTTTTTCATCCTTAATAATGCCAGAGCGCCATTGGATTGAAAGGAACGCATACAGATAACTACAACACCACACATTATCGAGAAATTACAATTTGACAGCATTGACAAAGTTTCTATTATTTCTATTTATTCCAGGCTGATATTTTTTTCTGCTCTCATTTTAAGCAAGAAATTACGAAAAAGAAAGTCGCATTTTCTTGACTTAGCATTTTCAGATACAAAGACAAATGAGAAACTGTAGTTGACTCGGCGCTTAATAATTGTTTACGTGCAATTTAGGGGCCCAGCTTCCTGCATATAAAGATGGATGAAAATAATTTCATCTCCACCTATGCTGCCTTTATTTGTTTTATATATTTTGAGAGCAAAGTGGATGTTCATCCCTGAGGACAAATGTTATCTAGTAAGAGGAAATGGATGATTTCTGGGTACAAACTCAACACAGTAATCCAGCAGAAGTCAGTTTATTTCAATAAGAAACACAACCGGTTCAGCATTTATATTTTTTCTTTTCCAATTTAGAACCCGAAAACAGCTACATAAGTGGTTTCTGGATTGTTCCTTGACTTTTTTTAGAAATGACAAAAGGGAATAATTGTGCTTCTGTTTGTATCTGGTTATAAGGGTAGTCCCTGAGCTGCAACATATGTCAGTACATTCTTA
This sequence comes from Heterotis niloticus, assembly GCA_018136845.1. Classification (NCBI taxonomy): domain Eukaryota; kingdom Metazoa; phylum Chordata; class Actinopteri; order Osteoglossiformes; family Osteoglossidae; genus Heterotis; species Heterotis niloticus. The sequence goes on along the minus strand of CM030899.1, from coordinate 7,754,080 downwards.
CACTTAATATAATAAAAGACTTTTGTTGACCTACAATAAGACTGACTAAGGCAAGGACCACTTGTATAATGAATGAATGAAAAACAAATGCACCTTTTTTCTTTCAGCAGCAACAGTTCTGGAATGATTCTCCTGAAGTATTTTAATACCAATACTGTACATTAATAGATGAGGCAGCATCTTGTAGTGAAAATTAATAATTAAGTTGATAATTGTACCCCTGTACCTCAGCTTAGGAAGACAGCAGGGGCTGAGCTGGAAGTCTGCAACTCAGGGCTGTTTGTTAGTATTTCTGCTAAGTCATAATAAAATCTTAATAACGCAGCTTAATCCCTTGATATATCATGGGTTTGAGTGTAAAAACATCAAAGAAAGCAATATTGATTTAAAATAACTGCAAGATATTTATTTATTTGTTCTATTTTCATCAGTAGTTCATAAAATACAGCCTCTCAGTGTTCCCTCTATCCTGGAAGCACAGGGCACAGGCAAGACAGGATGCAATCTGAATGGAATATCTTTTTTATTTTGACACAAATGCCACAAAATTTAAACTTTACTTGAAAAAACTTAATAAATGTTAGAAAATATATAATGTTCACGAGCTCCTATTCAACTTATTATGTTCTGCTTTGTACATTATGTTTCAGGCAGCAGAGGAGAATGCAGTGCTAGTGTAGAGAACGGAGGGTGAGTCAGTGTGACAGTGAATTGTGTGGAGTGAATTAAAGTGTTAAATCTTAACATTCAGTTTTCTCTTTAGCCACAAGATAACGTCTGATTCATCTCAGAAACATTTTTGTCAGAATCTGGTTACCTAACTTTTTAACCAAAAAAAGCCACAATTACAAGCATTCATTTCTATTTATTTGTGGAGTAGTAGCTGTTAAAGTCTTGGATGTAGCTATAACAGGTAAAAAAGGCCACTTCTTCTCTCTCACTCTTCCCACCACACCATATGAGCTGCTTTCCTGTCTGTGGAGTGTATTTTGTCGCCCACTAACTGCAGTTTGCAGATACCCAGGCTTTTTTTCATAGCATCAGACAATTTTGGACAATAAAAAGAAGAAAAAATCCATTAAAAATAAATCAATTCTCTTGGAAATGGTAGACTTTTCAAAAATGTGCAGCCCGCATGTTCCTAACTTGAATCACCGGTGTCCAAAATTTCCAGATACTTGCTTTCTGGATCTCAAACTTATTATATGCATTTACATTTTTTTACTCTTAGGGTATCGGAATTCACATCACTTTTTGCAATTATGAAGGAGGGTAAAAAACTGTGTGAACATGTTGAGCACATTCTATGAATCAAACATGATAAAGTACCATCATTAATTACAGTATGACAGTCATTTAGCAAAGAAATCCTAATCCTTTTATCCAAACTCATTTAGGCATTTCATGACTGAGCCATAATTAAAGCTGAACCGTAGGTCTGACCCGAATTTATTTATTTTTTTCATTTCTTTTGAAACTTTTCACTTGAATGGGTCACGCAAAATAGAACATTTCTTGGAATGAGAAAAACATTGTGTAACGATTACATCTTATATGCTTAGAACAAAAGTTAAAGAATTAAAACATGAGTGGTCTCTCAAGGGACAAAAAAGCAAGCATTCTTGTGGTCTTCTTCACTGTGCATGGCTTGTTGCCCTGCCAGTTCATTCACAAATAACTTGGGAGTTTTTGTTACACCCCACTATAATCCCAAATAGCTCCTAACTGCGTTAGAAGTAGATTTTTACAGTAATGTATTAATTCACTAATAAAGCAGTTCTAGAGGAAACGGTGCAGATGAGTGCAGCTGTAAGTGAGAGGATTTTTTCCTTTATTAAGGAAAAGGAATTCGTACCATTTTTCCTTTATCAAGATGCTTTATGTCATTCTTACTGATAATATAAAAACAAAAAACCTGCTGATATTTGTCACTGCAGAAAGACTATTCCTATTGTGCTGCATTTTCCAGTTGAACTGAATTGTATGATAATATAAACAGTGTGACCTTTTACAGCAGGGAATGATAGAACTCCAACATTGCACTCCAACAGATATTTAGGATCATTTACAGCCTGGATTTAGATTAATACTCCCATTTATACGCTCCTGTACTGTAAAAGATTAAGGACAAATGGGTTTTGCTTACACTTGGAACTATTTTAGCAGCTGATAAATGAAAACCTTCACCAGAGGATATGGTTTATTATTTATGTATGCAAATACTTTCAAATAAAAGACTTCACATTCAGCTATAACACAGTGCACTTTCTGAAGGAGATCAATGAGTAATATAAACACAACTTTAATGCAACTGATTTTCGTTATAAAAATAGGCTTGAAATAATTGTGCAAATTTTGTTTAATCTTGTGACCGTATGTGCTAATCTTTGGTCTTAGTAGTAGAGCTGCAAATGACATGAACAGTCAACATATAAACATACTGTAACTACTCATTGTGCGATAGGATGTAAGTATTTTTTCATAAGATAACGGTTTTTTGCAAACCTGCTTTTACCCTTAAATCGTTTACTTGGCATAAGTCCTTGGCGATAATGCAAAAAACTTACTTGAAGGAGAAAACAGAGGTAAAAAAAAAAAAAAAAAATAGTGGTAGAGCTTAAGGAAACAAACCAAAACTGCTCCTTGCCTCTAGTTAGATTAATGAGTTTCATTAGCTGAACAAACTAACTAATATTAACCTTTAATTTTCCAGCTGAGCACTGAACCTCTTCAGCCACAGATGGAATAACCTTCTTAGCATCCTTACAGCCTGGGCTCTGATAAATTAAATATCTGTCTTTATCAATGTAGCTAGACAAGTTATCAATGGGACTGGTTAACATTCCCATCTTAAATATGCTTATGTAAATCATTATACAATATTCTATTGATTAAAATGAAGGCCAAGGGTTTGGTTGACAACATTTCGCAATAAATATTCACATTCCCTTTTAAAGGCCTGCAAAACTATTGCAAAAGCCTAAAGTGATTCTCGAGCTCCAAAAAAAAAAAAAAAAATGCTGCGGTTCTGAGCAACAATAAACAGGTAGAGAGAGGAGGAAGGTGCACTAAATGCAGGTATGAAGGACTGAGCAATAATCCCCTTTTAATCTGGGCCTGTGTGGCTTGTAGGCCGTATCAGGAATGTCACGGTCATAATCCCCACAGCAAATGCCACGAAGCAAAATCCAACCTGCGGTCTCTGGAACGGAAAACAATGCTCTTCTATGCTCCTCTTGTCTTTAACCCCGACAGCAACGCAAAGTGACTGACTTAAGTGTCAAAAATTGTAAGAACGAAAAATAAATCATGAAAAGCAATTCTTATGATGAGACACATTTGTAAAGTATAATGATGGCTAATGAATGCGTAACAATTTTGTTACAATCAGTCGCATTAATCTTTTCATACAGCACTGTATAATTTATTGAATTTACATAACAGTAATTGTGGTTATCTTGTACTATTGTAATAAGCAAAAATAAAAGCTGTCATGATGCCGAAAGGCAGGCTGATGATACTGAATAATATATTTTTTTCCCAGCGGAAAACATGGTATTGTTCGGTGTCCTTATTATTTCATTGTTTTATTTTTTAAAGTTTTTTCCAAGTTTATCGGTTTTTACTGTAAATATGCTTTGTTGCTGTCTTAAGGGAAAAAAGTCGACATTCTTCAAAAATCTAAAGAACTGTTTCATAAAATAAAAATCGCATCAATTTGCCAATCGACAGAGAATCTACAGCAAATTGACCTGCGGTTGAGGGGAGCAGGTGACAATCGGTGCTGAAGTCACTGTTTTTATTCAGCTCAGCTAAAAAAAAAAAAAAAACATAAAAAAAATAAGCTGGTGCTTTCTGTTGCAAAGTATTTATGCCCAAGTTTTTCCTTGCTTTTTGTGTCAGAGAATCAAGGTCGTATGGCTTAATGTTGCATCATTTTTACCTGCAGACAGAACAATTCATTATTTAAAGCAGCACTTTTTGCGCAGTATGAATTTTCATTTGTATTTTGCATTTTTTAATGTTCAGATTGTAAGAGATTCTTAAAGACTTACATTAGTTGCATCTTTACATGATTTAGCACATTTTATTTTCGATTTAAACAAAAGTACATACTGCCGTCAGATAATATACTGTTAAGTATAATTTCGTTGAATGTTTATTAAAATTTAACAGTTAAGGATAGCGAATGGCCTGATATTCTAAGAATGTACTGGTGAAAGTTGTGGCCTGTTACAGCATTTTGAGTGATCCTGTGTATCCTGTTCCCTTCATTCACACTTTGATGGCCCAGTGCCCACTGTTCAGAGTTCTGCTCTTACAAATCACACTTAGAGAAAAGATAAAAAGGTCCAAAACTATAAGAAGCCAAGGCTGCAGCCAATGTAAAGAACCCACTGTTTCCTCTGACTATACCTCAGCTCAGCAGTCAGTTACTGATGTCAGAAATAAAGGTGCATTATTATTATTATTATTATTATTATTATTATTATTATTATTATTATTATTATTATTGCATCAAATATGACATGGAAACCCATAAGAACAGAAATGTACATGAGTAGGTTATTCCACAAGTGGCAAAGTATTTTATCATCCAGTGGTTTTTGCTTCAGGGCTAATAAGTAAAATTAGCATAATATAATTTCTCTGTACATGTTAAAATGTTGCGTGTTTATTCACGACCCAATAAGATTTACAATAAATTATCATTTAAAAATAGCTAATGGGTAAAACATACCTATGCAAATATGGTTATACAGCAAGTACGGTTTAAGAATTTCTTTTGTCTTAAAATTGTCATGTTTATTTCTCACACTGTTAGTGTCTTCAACCCCACTACATCAGATATAAATATATTTCATATATATTTCACCTCCCAGGCCAACAGAATGTACATTCTTTGCAGTTTGCCACTGCCATTCATTATGGGCCTAAAGACAATGGTAAACTACTGCACCTTTAAGCACATATTTATATTGCGAGCTACTTTTTTGGACCTTGTTCACATGCCAGCATTCTTTCATGTGGCAAATACACATCAGGAAGTTCTATTGAATTCTTGTAAATGGATAAATTAATTATATATTTCTCACTTCTCTCATTTTGTATTCTCCACGTTGAATGCATCAGGAACCGAATGAATGATAGATCTCTGTGGAAATGGATTTATTTCACATTATCCTGTTAGGCGGGCCCTCATTAATGTGTTTTAATTCACTGGTGACATGACGGAAAAGCCTGGTTCACTTCCAGCACGCTTCTCAAAAGAGGTAATGCGTTCATTATGATACCTCCCAACCGTTCCTCACTGTTCCTGTAGCAAAGCTTTCCCTGTATTCCACTAATCCTGCATTTATTGTGCTAACAGAGTTAAAGTAATAACAAGAAACATTTATAGAATTCTATCTAAACAAGTAAAACAGAATACTAAACTAAGACGGTAGACAGACCAGACGAACTAGCAGCAGCTAATATTCAAAATTATTCTACAATTTTCCACACTATTTTTCTGCCCAGACATACGGGGAAAAACCTGTCATTAATTTAAGTTACAGCATTTTGCTGGGCATCATTAATCCCGCATAAGCTTAATAAAGGTGAATTGGACAAAATGCATTTAATGGTGAATCAGAGCATGAAGCAGGGGAAATATAAAAGGACTTTTACAACTGCGTCTTTTTAGAATTCAAAATTCCACCATTCCTAGTAAATAAGCAAACAAACCTTTGTGAGCAAGGGGATGAGCTTTTCTGTGTTTTTTTTTTTTTTTTTTTGCAAAGCCCACAGATCAGTAGCCTTTCCTGAGTCTGGCTCTTTCCTCATGACTGCCCTGGCATTTCAGGTACTTACAGCATTGTTAAACTCTCAGGAAGGGGGCAAAATACTGTAAATGACCAAAACAGGACTGTCCACGAGGCTGTATCTGAGCATAAAAACCTATTAAGTATGTATAATAATTTTAAAGATTACTATTTAGTCACATCTTGTACATACATGGGATATGTTCTGCTAATCAATAGGAACTTAGTAGGAGGAACCATCAGCTAGTAACTGTTGAAGAGATTACAGTGGACGGCTTCAAACTTCAAGTAATTCACAGTGAAATGTTCAGTAAATACAGTTTCACCTGAAAGAAGGTCTTTCTGCTAACAGGTTGTGTGGCGGCACAGTAGGTAGTAGTGACTCTCATGTAAGCCATATCTCAGTATGGCTGTGGGTAGTATTGCTTGCCCTCGTGTTTATTTGTGCTCCCTATCATAATCCAAGGATGTGTATTGGTGACTCGACAGGGCCCTTGGAAGGTGGTAATTTGCACTGTAAATGGGATGGGTATGTATTACTTACTGTAAAGTGTCAGCTGCTTTGGACAAAGTCATTAGTAAATTAGTCAAACAATATATTCAGCGAGAGCAGAAATATGGAAAAATTTTGAGTTCACAATCATAGAGCTCAGTAGTAACTAACATACAAATGAAAGTAACGTGTTTCTATATTGCTTTAAAATAATGTTTCCCTTTAAATGTATTATTTCCCCATCATATTTGCCTGGGAATACTCATTAATGTCTCCTAAATATAAACTTTTAAAATGACAAGTTATTATGTAAATTACTTAAGTATTTATGAATAATTCTGTTGTTGTCCTAAATATGGCTGTTCAGCTAAATTCAATAGGCTTTTAAAACAAAACACATCAGATATGAAAAAAATCATAAAAAACCAAACTGATGGCAGCAGAAAGAGCCTAACCATAGAACCGGAAAATGACACCCATCCATAGCGTATTTTACAGTAGCCTGTGCCTCAGGCTAAACTCATATCCTCCATAACCGCACCGCTGCAACTGAAGCTCCGCAGCCCGGTTTCCGGTCTATTCTTCACCAGTTTCAATTTTACACACCTTCTCTCGGACCTCGCTGCATGCTCCATGAAGCTTAAGATGATGCTGATGCAACATCTGAAAGTCCAAGGGGCTTCAAGGCACATAACAGATCTCATATCAAAAAGAGTTTACACTTAGTCAACGCCACGCAGCCAAAATTGGAAACAAAAAACATTCACCCTGGATTTATTAATGTCAGTCTGCATTGCTGCTCCATCTCTGAGGAAGTGTGAAGAAAAACAAACTGGGAATAAGATGAGTTAAACTTCTGCTATACGATGGCATGTCACGCACGTCAGTAGCAGTGTCAGTTGATACAATGATGTAAGAAGCTGTCATTCTGTTAAAAGAAGTGTGTAAACAGCATCTGAGCACAAGAAATAAAACATTTAATTTACTGAAACTGTCCTCTATATTAGACCCTTAACACAGTTTACCACACAAATTTCAGGTATTTAACCCAATGCAATAAATTAATGCATTAAACCAGTAAGCGTGGCTGCTAAAGAGTCCTGCATCACAGTGCGTCAGGGAAGTTTAGGCATGTCTGTCATGCTGAGACTCAAATGTGAGCTGACAATGGCAAAGAATTCCACGCCTTGATGAAAACCAACAGGAGGGACCATTTTGCGAGAAAAAGGCAGAGAGGAATAAAAAAAGAAATGAAAACAAGAGCCTTCAACTTGTGAGAGACATCTAAAATCTGAGCCTTGGTTCAAAGCCCCCCCGTACCATGTCAAGCCACGTTCAGATCAGAAGCCAGGCAAACTTCCAGAAAATACATCACAGCGCATCAGTGAATTTGACTTTACTTCAACAGCAGCTCATCTCCACCAATGCTGCACCGTAGAGCGACGATCCCGAAAAAAAAAAAAAAAAAAAATCTCAGGGAGGGAATCTCCCTCCAAGCAGCAGGAAGAACCAGACATGCTAACAAGCAGATTCCAAACAAATTAAACAAATTGAATGACTGAAGATTTCTTCCTGTCAAACCTGAGTGCCTAGTTCAATTGATTTTTTTTTATATTTTCATTTCAAAAAGAAATGAGAGGCAGCTGTAGCTAAAGTAGATAAAAGCTAATAAAATCAAATAAAAAATATATTAGCATGACACATGACAACAGCAATGTGCATGAATGTCTCAAACTGCTGTTTCAAATGGAGAATATTCTGGGGAAATGTAGGCTTTTAGAGGGAATCCAACCCTAATTTTATGCACACAGCTTCATGCGTGAAACAACTACCGAGCGTGAACTGGAAGAGCTTCCCCTAGATGATCAACAAGGAGATTTTTCGCCGATTTACATGAACTGAACTACTTGTGTTCTCAGTCCTCCCTGTATATCGTGTTCCCTTCTCCCTGGAGACACAAACACCCCGGTCCAGCACTGGTTACCATGGAAACCAGCCCGATAGGGATATACGTGAGGAAGTATAAGGTGCCTTGGTGCCCGTGTTTCACTGAGGTTTGCAGCTGGAAACGGAGCGGCAATTGCTGTACATTGTGCTGGGAAACTGTGCTTTAACATTTCATTAACTGCACCTAGCCTTTCAGCAGAATGGTTTCGAACTCTTTTTTGAGTTTGTTAAAACGCAAATGCACAACTGCGATACCAGCGACAGGTGTGTGCGTCTTTGTGCCCCCCCTTTATTTCTCCAGGCCGGCCTAGGAATGGACAAGCCACTCACTGTCACGTTTTGTGTAACATTTAAGAATTAGCAGTTTCTTTCTGCCTTATTTTACTGTCATTTCTGGGATTCTTAGCACTTACATTTGCCACGTTGAACAAGAAAACTTCTGCTAGTTGCTTGCCCTGTCACTTTGTACCCACACAACTTGGTTGACCTTTTGTTATACCCCGCCACCACAGCGCTTCGTGGATAGCTGGGAGCCAAGAGGAGGTGGGAGATAAGAATATAAAATCCATACCTAAACAATGAAGTTTATGTCTGATGGCTGTTCTTATCCTCACAAAGGCTTAAGAATCCACGTGAACAATTAATTTTTTTGTATTCATCTAAAAAGTCACTCAAGCTCTAAAAAAGTCTGACTAAAAATACTACTGCTGCTAAACAAGACTAAAATCTTGACTGGTGTGCAACAAAGGGGTATAGGAAGAAACTCTTTGGACCAGGTGCTTCATTGCTCTGTTAAAGGCCTGGCACAGTGGTCTGATCCTGCTGCCACATTTAACCTGCGATTTGCTCCAAATGAGCCCTCTGGCTCCGATGCTCTGAGTATCTTGAATAAACAGCCGAGATGCCCCTTCAACCCTGTCTGTCTACAACAACTAAATGCCGCTTACTGCAGTCCATCCATTTTCCTTCACCACTTATTCTGATCCCGGGAGCAATAGGCACCAGGTTATGAAACCTCTCCTGAAACACCAGTCCAATGCAGGGGTCCACATACAACCACTGAAACCCACATAAATACACTATGGACAGTTTAGAGTTGCCAATTAACCTGGAACACAAGTCTTTGGACTGTGGGAGGAAATAGGGAGAACATGCAAATTCCACACATTTTAGGCCAGATGCAAACTCACCCCTGTTCTGCCCAGATGCTGTGAGGCTCTAGCGCTACTGGCTGAGCCACCATGCTGCCCAGTTACTGTAGCACGGAGGTTTTTTAAACCAAGTCCAGAAAACAGCAAGTGATCCAGTTAGAAGCCTTCATTTGTGTTATATTGTTTTTGCAAGTGTCACATTGGGACGGACTGCCTTCAAATTATAATTCATATAACCTGGACACTAATCTTATTTGACCATTAAAAATACAAACTGTTGAATTTATTCCTGGCCAGCAGCAGATGTTCACGTTAGACTTTTGGGCTGCTGGCCTGATGTGGGGTTGAAGGCCAGCTCAGGGGTGTGGGTGAAGTTTCCATGTCTTCCTCCGTCTTTGCGCCCATTTTAAGGAAAAAATATGCCGGAAGAAGGAAATGGCCGTTCTTTCTTGCCTTGAAAACAATTCCAGTAGTCACCTAGGAGTCAGACAGCACTCAATGGCACTTTCCAATTCCAAAAAAGCTAATACAAACCGGCTTTATTCCTGTATAATTTGTACACCTGCACTTTTGTGACCTGACACACTATTAATTCTGCAGCAAGTAACTGGGAGCTTTCGCTCCTAAAGTGTTTCTCATCTAATTGGGCCTCCCTTCTCCGGAAACAACTGTTTGCAGGTGCTGCGGCCTTCAAATGGTCCCACTGTTCTCTGAAGAAAGGGGTGTCAAGGATAGATGTGCTGAAGAAGCGAGAAGGTCACGTGGCCACCAGTGCTCTGTTATATTGTTCTCCATGAAAGAAGGAGAGCAGCTTGTCTTTCACAACCACTGCGCCGCACAATAAGCTCTCATCTCCTTCCTCTGTAATTCCGACTAACAATACGCCGGTCATTATTTATTGATTTCTGAGCATCGCAATGGAGCTCTTCTTCAAACTCATTTACATTTTGTGCAATTTTATTATCCGGCATACAATCTATAAAATCTATAAAACAATCTATAAAACTACACGCACACTTACATCTGGAAAAACATGAAAACGCATGCACGCAAACAGACTTTCTTGTGCTTACAGGCACTTCATACTCAAGCCAGACCCAAAGGGCCATTTTCCTGCTACAGCTACTTATTGTAAGCAAATTGTTGCACATATTTCTTATTTAACTCACATAAGTACAAACCATTCTGTGAATGAATGAAGAAGTCCATCCCCAGCTGTCAATACAGCAACTGTGCTTTATTGATTGTATGTCTGCCCTGACATGCATTATATATGAATTTTTAATTTTTTTTTAAGCATTAATATTTCTTGTCTAAAATTGCTGTTAGATTTCAGTGCCTGACAGAAATGAGAGTAAAAATCTGTCCTAATACCACAGACATATTACGACATAAAGCTGGAATATAAGAAAGTGAACAATGGTGGTTAATGATGCAAATTCTAAGCTCCTGGGCTGTTTGTGCTACAGGGCTCCTGAATGAGGTTCAAACACTAAACAGGTCCAGTAAGATCGCCTACATGCAACAAACAGTTAAATTCCATCCTGCTTTGGGCATGTAAGCATCTTATGTGGCACTGGACTTTGCAGAATTTTTTTTAAATACACAAACTCTTAGATAGGCAGACAGACGCTATGCAAAACATATGTTTAAGAAAATTGTATATTTAAAAGAAAAGCTGCCATGGCTGGAAATCTTTGCCTCTGGCTGACAGCGAATGATGCAACACACATGCAAAGGTGCTGGTGGAGTGAAGGTAATAAACACTAATGCAACATTTTGGTCTTAGCTTGAAATTGTTAACTTTAATATTGATATTAACGTCCTCTCCATCCAGGTTGGCTTCAAATGTTTTAAAAATACAAACCATTGAGGCATTTTTATCAAAGAGTGTTGTTAAAAAAAAAAAAACAAAAAAAAAAACAACTGGGGCATGTTTTTGTCCTTTTGGCTGGCTCCACATATCAGGTAAAATAACAGAAGTCATTGGGGACAAATGCTTTAATCTGATTGGTTCTATTTTTAAAAATAATTAAAAAAGGAAAAGGTATTTTGGCATTTTCATGCATATTCTTCGTATTCTGGCACTAAAGTAAAATTATTTTGCATTTAATAATTGAAAAAAGATTAGCTTTGTAATATAAATGTTTTTCTACAACATGCCCTGATGTTATACTTATGTATGTCTGTGAAATTATGAGAAAGGAGAGCATCTGAAGAAGCCTGTTAAAACAGAACAGACAAAATTAAAGTAGAATTCAAATGGCATTTTCCTACAGGTTCCCAGAAATCTGTATTTGCTACCATAGAACAGGAACATGATGAAGAGGTATCACAGACTGGCCTTAGTACAGTTTGTTAAAGGTACAACATGGTACAAGTTTACAGGTATCCCTCACTATTCAAATTCTCCCTATCCTAATACTCACTTTGATAAACAGCAAAATTTAGTGAAAATCTGAATGGAGCAGCTATAAAAATGTTTTCAATAAACAAAACATGTTTAGCAGATCCCTGTTGCAGTCTATTACTCACCATTGGGAAAACTGGTTTAGTGTAAATGTACCCTGCTGCAATAATACTGGTCCTTCAGTTTTCAGCATGATTTTTAACCAAGGTCAGAAAGATGCCAGAAAAGGTTACAAGAGTGCACTGCAGTTGCATCTTAGCTGTTGTTAAAACGTTTTGTGCATTACTGCTATCAAATTCCTTACATTATTAAGTGAAAGCAGGAAACGTTGTGTCTTGTTATACTTGTGTTTAAGAAAGTTTTCATGTTATTTGGCAAAATTATTTGTGCCTTTTGGGATAGGACTGCAGCACAGTACTATTACAGTACTATTTCTTAAATTTAAAATGAAAGAATTAAAAAAAAAATTAAAAATTGCTGACTCTTTTAGGAATGAATTAGCTCTGGATATTGAGGGATGCCTGTAGCCTAATAATCTTCAGGTACAGCAGTTATTTAAGTAACAACTATTTTAGAATTAAACTCTGTGCACAATTTACTCTCAGTGGCTAAATCAAAAAAAAGGAGAACCAACAAAAAATTCTAAATAGAAATTCCTTTTCACATGATCCCCTACGCAAAAATACTGTGAGTTACTCTTCTGAATATACAGTCATGTCCCTGTATCCACTAATTCAACATTCCCAGTTTCAGTTATCTGTGGTTTACTGCGGCCCGGAAAAAAAAAAAAAAAAAAAAAAGAAATGCGCGCCAAGGGTCCATATCATGGTGAAATCCAGCGGCCCAAACGCGCCCAGTACCAGGACTCATTTTCCTTTGCACCCATACCCACGCTTGCCTCCATTCTGCTTCTACCGTTCTCATTATTATTCGTACTGGTTCAGAGAGAGAGAATGTACACTGTAAATGCACAATGTAGTGTATGGTACAGTTTATTATTGCTTTATTTAATGTTGGTAAAGTCGTACTGTGCGTAATTTATCAATTACATTTTTCTGTATTTATATACACGAATATCACATTACATATAGCGTTCGGTAATATCCGCAGTTTCACTTAACCGCTTTAGGTCTTGGAAGATATTACCCACCGATTAAGTTCTAACTGTAATTACATTTCTTTTTTACATGTAAACCCCGTTGTACTCCGGCCACATAAAGCCACTGCATGCATGTTAGGAAATGTTCTGTGCCACTCTGGTGTCAAATTTGTGCGTTTTCATCATAGATGTTATTTACTAGTGTTTGTATATGATCAGCACTATTTTAATAAGCAAAGACTGAGATCTTATTAAAGGTAGGGGTGAGTGGCACATGCCTTCTAAACCCCAGAAGAAGCTTACTAGATAATTAATGGTATCAAAGCGGAGAAGGAAGGGCAGCTAGTGTTTAGGGGGAAAATGTTAGCCTCTGGCAAATATTTTTTATGGACTCTTTGATCACGCAAAGAAATGAACCACATTATACACAAAGGTCTCAAGGGTTTAAGGAACAACTCATTCCAGAAATTAAAATGATGTTGTGGGTTTCCCCACAGACCCACAATGGATAAAGCAGATACTCTTTCTATTTAGGGGATTACAAAAAAAAAAACCACTGGGATAAATAACTATGAAAAGCAAATAATGAAGATACAGCAAGCACAGCCTTTTCCTTTTGCATCTTTTATCACTTCTCCGTAATCCCGCAATTTATTGCAATTTGCCCCTTCCCACAGTAATAAATTTTCACTTGAATCAGTGAAGGAAATATACTGTACATTATACGGAAATACTTTGTAATTTGCAAACTCCATTAAAGCAAAATAATTAGTCAGGTTTACATGTGAATGCTGTGATTTTTGCAAATTTTTTTATTACATCTTAATTCCGCAAGTTTAATTTTCATGACAGAAAAAGTTAATATTTTGTTATATTAAGTTACTTATTTTATATATATATATAGTTGCATGTGTAAGCATTAATACTCACATTACATCTCTATATCTGACTCATTTCTCCAAAATGTTGTTCAAACAGTTGGATAATTTATATGAATTAATTAATGGTAAACACCTTGATCAAACCTAGGACCCTTCAGTCAAAAGCAGCAGCACCAACCACTGTGCCACCCGCTGCTCCTTTATTGAAGCAACTTCTATATATTGAAGGTTACACTTATTTATATATTTTTCTTGTTTTAGTTCTATCGACAAATTACAAAATTATTGCTTTCATATGAGTCTCAGTAAAGTCAACTGAAAATAATATACTGGCTCATAGAAACATATTACATTTCTTTTTTTCATATTTCTTTTTCCAGCCTTGGTATTTTTACCACTGGAAGTCTCGCCAGTAAAAAAGCAACAAGAGGTACTTGTACGGTTATATTTAAAGATTCGTTGCGGGTAAAATATATATACTGCTTCCAGTTTGCCTTTACTGGGAGTCCTAATTCAAGATGCAGGTGCTTTTCTTGCTCTCACTGAGATGACTGGATTTATTTTCAACAATTGATTGTGTTTGCTCAGCGCAAACTGCATGGCTGGAATCCTTGGCTGAATGACGTTGTTTGTTTAAGAAACTCTACCCTGGAGACAAATGGTCATTAAAATCTTGTCAGACTCCACAGTGATACAAAATGTCCTGTTTTTTTTTTTTCCTCTATAGTCCACTCTCTTTGGGCCCCGGGTTGACTAAGAAACACAGTACAGAGACTGAAGAGGGTGTCATGGCAAAGAGAGAGTTTCATACATTTTCACACTCCATTACCACCCATTTTACCTGAACTCTTTTCGTCAGGTAATTTGTATTTATTTGTGTATAAAAGGGTAGGGCACAAGCTGCTTACAATGTGGAATACAATAAATAAATCACCTTTACTATCCACTGAATAGATTGTCTCACTGCTAAAGCACTTAATGCCATCACAAAAAATCTATTAAGCACCGAAGTACGAAGGCATACAGTACATTCGCACATTTCGGTTCCTCCGTGTCACCCCTGCCAATAGCTGACGTCCAGGTTCACGTAAGACATCCACTGTCGTCTAGACACCTCGGCCATTTATACCTTTGGCTGTCCACTGAATGTTGCGTTTCCCTTGGAAAACCCGAAAGAAAAAAGTGATCGAAAGGAGAACAACGTGAACGCCACCTATTGTGTGCTTGCCTTGACCTGACAAAAGAAGAACACCACAGTCTAACCTGCAACTGTCAGCCATACAGTTTCCGCATGCGAGCAGCGATCGCAGTAAACAAGAAAGCGCTTCTTACGAAACAAGTATTTTCCGAGGCCCCGCGCGCATTTGAATAGTCGGATATTCTGCGATGCAAACCGCAGGGTGACAGCCACCTATTTGGTAATTACACAGAGCCGCCATCTTTCATTTTGGGGAGCTCGGCCCTGTTTAACTGTAAAGGTTTTCAGGAGGCTCATTCCCTGAAAGGCTGTCAGGAGACAATGGGTATCCATTACAGTCCTGACCACAGACATCCCGTAACAACAGAACGCTGATGATGAACAGAAAATGGAATGGGGAGAGGTGTTTCAAGAGAACTTGGAATATGTAGACCCATATTCCTCACCACACTGTTCTGCAGCCCAGTTGCAATGTTATGAGGCTGTAGGGCGCAGGATTTTTTTACTGTTCTTAGCAACCTATGTTGCCATTCCATGGATCTGACAGACCAGCTTAGGGGTCATGGCCCCAAGTGCTCCTCTCACCAACGCGACAACTGTTGTTTTCACCTTCCACATTCCTCTCTCCAGTCCCTGGTGTTTCTCCCGCTTCTCATATTCCTTCTTCTCGATGTTTCTGTCACTTGGAATCACCACAGCTATCACCACTACCGTTTCCTCCTCCTTATCTATTACCGCTATATCTGGTTGTTTAGCTATTACCTGTTTATCTGTCTGAATGTGGAAGTCCCACTTGATATCCTATATATACCCTGTATTATCAAGTAATTTTTATCAAGCAATATCAGTTCTATTGTTTGATACATGTAAAAAAAAAAAAAAGTAAAAATAAATTAGTAAAAAAATTATAAACTACCATCTGAACTCTGCCGTTATACTTCAACACAAATGTAAATATAAAAATAAAAGGAAAATGAACGCCTGATTTTTTTTTTTTTTTTTTAACTATGGCCATGGGCTTTTCACTTCTCCACTTGTCCAGGGTCAAATGAATCTTGTGGACCTGTGTCAGAGAAGACAGCAGAGAATCTCAGTCAGGTGCCCGCTGGGAAATGGCTGGAGATGTGGGCTGCCTGCTGGAACGGAATGTCAGGGGGAGAGTGGTTATCTAGTCATCCTGCCATCCCCTCAATGCCATCCTTTCAGCTGATGGACCTCAACAATAACATGTGCATCTTTCCATTCGGCACACCTGACAGTAGAGCACTTCATCTTTACAGATGCTGTAAACGTAGTCTTTTCTTGCCCCCCCCCATTCATTTTAATGGCGTGCCGCTAAGTAAATAACAATATTACAAATAAGAGCGTAGAACTGGTCACGGTGGATGTAGAGAAACTTTTTCTCACCATTTTCCCTTCCCTCCAGGCTTAATCAACCATGCCCACACCTATACTCAGCCTGGAGATGTTGACTTGTCATTAGTCACCTTAATGTCTTTTCAATTTGCTCCAGGTTCCTAACATTAACTGGCAAGAATGAGAGCTGAAAATGACTCCACTGGCAACAAGTGGAGACAACACATGACCCCTGCAGTTTGCTGCTGTCCACTGTCCATTCCGAGCATGTTTCCTCTTGCTGATGTGCTTCACCTTATTGACCTGTTTATCTCATTGTTCTGGACTGGTTTAAGACAAAGACTAGGACATCCTTATCACAACGCACTTGTTCTTGAACCTTTCCTGGCTCTTCTGGGCAGCAGTTCAGTTTCTGCCATCGTACGAAAGCAGCGTGACTCTAACGCCCAAAATATTTGGGGCTGCTGCTGACAACAAACCGTTTTACTCAACCACAGCCCCGTAAGTCAGAGGGATGTCTCTAGGATGAAGCGGAGTTTCACTATGAGCTGCCAAACATAACTTTCCCTTTTCATTTGAAAAAAGCACCAGTGAGCTGGCCTTTGTAAAATATTTCCAAGGGGGGCAAGAACAGGAAATGTTTCTCCTGCTGGTGAAAATGTAGAATTTTGCATAACAGCAAATAAAATGGTATGCAGTTTATCAGCAGTGATCCTATGCATGGCCTCCTTCTGAGCAGAGAGAGGAGAACAGAATGGATGCGCAGCAGGGAGATTCTGACGGCTGTGTGGTGGTGCATCAACGCTCAGTTGTGTCTGTGTAGTTTACATTTTCACTTGGATTTTAGGGAGGAACCCCAGCTCCTTTAAAGAAGCTGGACACAATTCTGAACATCTGAACATCGACCCTCAACGGCCATTGTTCTATTAACCAGGGGTGCAGGATTGTCTGTGAGGAGCCCATGATGTGCAACAGTATTGGCTGAAAAAAAAAAAAACTCCCCTTTCTAATTTAAGATTTGCAACCTCACAGCTCAATCTTTGTTCACAAGTTCATTTGAATCTTAATTCCCCTGAGCACTGTACCCATATTTCCAAAAAACATCCTGACGCCCCAAAGGCAAAACCCTAAAATGTTGTTAAATACAATTCTACTAAAATAACTCATTTTAATGCTAATAAACAGATTAAAAAGGAAATTAAGAACATTGTCATCTTCGGTTTAGTTTTCATGGACTACTTCACCACGTACAGTAACCTCTATATGTTTGATTAATCTTCTTTGACTTATTAAAATTTTTAGGTAATAACTAGTTGTATTTACAATAAAAGCATAGTGCATGTAGATGCCAAAAAAAAAGGCTGAAAAGCTAAAGTTAAATAAAAAATGTATTGGTATGGCATACATTTAAAACGGAGATGGATTTTGATGGAATCGATCCAAGTCCATATCAAAGGTCAATGTGTACAATGCATATTTGATCATTAATAATTCATATTGGAATCATAAACCTCATAGAAATTTATGGTGGGATTTCTTCCAATCTGAAGGTGACGGGCATAAAAATAAATGATTAATGGTGAGTGGGCACTTTAAGTTTGTAAGTAAATAAATGTTGTATTAATGTAATAGTATATATGAACACATTCACCATTACGATGGCGCGTACATTCTGGAGTTTCGGCCTTTTTCATTCACGGATTTAAGAAGGATCAGATGTCAGAGGATGATTTATAAAAAAAGAAAAAAGACACAAATAAGGTCATTCACTTTTTCCTAAAGCCGTTTATGTAACTGCGCAGCCGTGGAAATTTGAAGCGTCTACACTGTCATTCATTTCAGCTTTTTTTCCTTTTTACCTGGGATGCTGTGTTCATAAGCAAAGGCATGGCAGTTATAATTCTTTTTGTAAAACCACTTTTCAGCAGACAGAAGAACAGTGGCAGCAGTACGAAAGGCAGTTAATATAAATTTTAAATGAACCCAAAGTTAGATGAGCCGAAAGGATTCATTGCAGCTAAAAAGTCCCTTGTGTGACCTGTGACTCAGTACATCTTCTGTCACATGTTTGTATTTATTTATTAGCAAATAAACCATTTATTTTGAGATTTTCTACACAGCACTTTTCTATTTGGTAACATAATTTACCATGACACCCTGCTATACTCTGTTGCACACATAAGTTATTTGTGACTAAATGTTACTAAGAGAAACTTTTATGTTCCTACTTTAAAAATTGCATTTTTTCAAGTGTTTTGCAGAGGAAATACTTTTACATCTGCACCCTATTCAGAATATTATTGCATGCTTTCTATAATAATCAAAAGACACGCTTGTCGCCGTTTCCTGCTAATACTTTATTTTATTCACGACACCATGGTAATATATAGCAACCATTTTTCCACTGAAAACATCATGTAAAATGTCTAGAAATAACTGGAGCTTTTGCCACTCTCCATTTCGTTATGGGCTTCAGCCTGTAGTTTATCCTGAAAGCCTAGGGCATGAACATCCATTGCGTCCAGTCTATAGCAGGGCAGTTTTTTTTTGGTACAAATATTTATGGCTTTTTGGTAACAATTTGACTGGGAAAAATGAGCAAAACTGTATAAGCTTCAGAACATCACCCACTATATGATATGAGAAAAATATCCCCACTTAGCATTATTTAGACTAAAATTAATATGCAGTTCATTGTCCATATAATCCTACACCCGGTTTCTCCCATCTGCAATGACAAAGATTTGTCTATATGACTGTAAAAAGAATTGCATGCAATTAACCTTTACTGTGATGGGAAAAAAGAAAACACAACAAATGAAAAACCTCATTTAATAAGAAAAACAAATAAGTGTGATTTTTTTCCAGCTTCCAATCACATGAAACATGAAATGAAATCGTCTTGGGGTACAATTCATTGTAGGTCAATGTATTCAATTTTTAAATGCACAAGATAAAATTTGCTGCTACTTACTATTTTTGTCATCTTACTGTTTTGATTTCCTCTTTGTATTCTCAATTTTCAGAGCTGTAGCCCAACTCTTTCTTGAAGACTGAGCAGCAAAACATCTGTAGCCAATTACAACAAAAAGTATGGCAGATCTGCTATCCCTACAGGACATCTACACCAGGAGATGCAGGAACAGAGCGACTAGGATCATCGGTGACCTGTCTCATCCCAGCAACCATCTGTTCGACCTGCTGAAATCAGGCAAACGTTTCAGAAGCATCATGGCCAGAACGGAGAGGCTCAGGAGGAGCTTCTATCCACAGGCCATAAGACTTCTGAACCCAGACATGCTATCACAATCCTCACAAACCAGGGTCTATAGTATCCATTGACTGCTCCCCTCTCTGTCACTGTCCCTACAATGCACCTTAAGGTTTTTTTATTTGTTTTATTTATTTATCTATTTGTTGTTTGTTTCTTGTCTTCTTGGTGTTTGGTTGTTTGTTTGTTTTTTACTCATTGTAAATTTTTTGGAATATAACCATGCACGGTCTCCTGTTGAATCAGGGCACATTTAACTACATGGTATACTCGGTAACCATGTACGTGATGAATAAACTCTTTTGACTTTGACTTTGGCATAACTATATTGAATTTGCTGCAACAAATGCAAATCTGTGGCCAAGCTAAGCTCACTTCCTTCCCCAGATATTAAATTTGTAATCTTACGTAATCTTAGTACCTTCACTCCTCAAAAATCACCTTCACAAACTGCTATTCTGCATGACTCACCATTTACCACATATACCAAGATTCATAATCTATAAATTCATGACTCAAAACTAGCAACCCCAAACGGCCTCCACAGCTCACATTTTGCACATACACACGTTATAACACCTTCATATTATGTTAAAATGCAGACTTTATTGCTTATTTTTGGAAGCATTTTGCAAATCGGTCCCTCAGTTGAGCCTTACACAGATGGACTAATTACTATGTCTGTATCTTAAATAATCCTTTGTTTCATGGTGCATCACATGCAGGAACTTCTCCCAGACCTTTATTATTCACAAATATACAAAGGTAAACAACTGTACATATCTTTACCAATCCCATACACCTTCACATAACATTGCAGGGGATTAACCTGAAAGCATTTACTTCAAAGTGTCTTAAATGAGTAGCCAGCTTACTGCATTTTGGGTTGCATTAAGGCACAAACAATAATTAAATGGAAATAAATAAAGTGCAACCTGTAACCATGGGTCATAGGGGAAATGGGGGGAAAGTGGAAATAGTATTAAAACAGTTTAAGTACTGCTTAAGTAAGGCAAAAAGAGTGTTTAATTATATTATTCAGCAGTGCCTAATGCTCTCTGGAAACTCAAGATTGCTAAGTACATGTAATGAATTTTCAATCCACTATGATAAGAATATATATACTGCATTTCTCACCAAATTTAAGAAAATAATTAAGCAAACAAATAAGTACCCAGACACTTAGTTTCTCATAACCATTAAGTGGCTGTCAGTATCAGGGGGTGGCAGTTCAGTGCCCTCCTCAAAGTCTATTGCAGACCAGCCACACACACACACACACACACACACACACGTATGTAATTTTAATGTCTAAAGGGATAGATAGATAGATAGATAGATAGATAGATAGATAGAATAACTGTGCCCACAGTATAGAAAGGGAGAATTAAAAAGATAGATAGATAGATAGATAGATAGATAGATAGATAGATAGATAGATGATAGAATGATTTCTTATGAGGGCCAGCTGGCATTTTCAATGCCAAAAACATTGTGTAAACAACGCTATATGGAGGACAGTAACAGGCTGAACTGTTCACAGAACTGAGTTTGGTGTCCAAGGAGTGACTGTGCTCTTTCTAATGGAAACTAATGGGAAAAATTCTTCTCTGGGTTCTTGTAAAGGCCAACATGTTGAAAAACAGCGGCTGCTGTACGCTGAAATAATAACAGCAATTCATAGTTTATGAAATGTTGCAGTACAGCGTGTCTTCTAATCCACAGTGTGCATTCTGGGAATTCAGATTAAACCTCATGAAGGAAGGTTCCATCTCTTCTTGACCTTCCTCCCTGCCTTTCAGGAGTCCCCCGTGGGGGGTAATAACTCCTACAGTTTCCCTACAATTCGTATTGGTTTAGCCATGTCTGACAGGATGTTTGGGTCTCAGTGACCACACAACATGGCCATGAATTTTAAATTTCTGAGTAGCTCAGTACTTGAACCCGTTAACGTACATATGAGACTATGAGAGCCTATATGTAAACCACAAATTTTAACAGATATTTTTTTCATTTAAAAATTCAAATTTCATTTGTCTTTTTTTGAAACCTCATTGTCCGAAGCAGGGTCATGGTCATCCAGAGCCTATCCCAAAACATAAAAGCATCAGGCAGGTTACACTCTGGGTGGGGTGTTAGTTCATCTCAGGGCAATAATGTGATCATTGAATCATGTGCATACGCTGTAGGCAGCGATGTCCCCCGTACACCTAAAACATATGTTTGGACTGTGGGAGGTACCTTGAAAAAAATCACTGCAAACACAACGAAACCATACAGACTCCAGACTTGTAAGAAATACTTCCCATCCACATCCACACCAAAAGCCAAGAAGCTCTGAGGCACCAATGCTACATACAATACTAAGTCCCCATACCACCCCTCTCCTTTCTAAACCCCCGATTATTTGCACTCTAACAGAAATAATTGTATTTCGTAATTTCTATAAGAGCTTCCTTAATCTTAAGCCCTTTATCACTTTTTAATTGCTGTTTTTAAAAGCTATACCGTCACGACCCTTTGCGTAATCTGCTCTACCCACCCAAATCAATATCTGCTTGGCATGATTTTTTAAATTCTTTTTTTGGTGCAATTTTTCTTGCAACTGATTTATCCCAGCTTCTTTTGATGAGATGCAGCAGGAGATCCCGAGAGTATCCGAGTACAAAAAAAAAGAAGAAAAGAAAAAAATCCACCAGCTTTTAGAAGGAATAAACTAGCATGGCCATTAATAGATTGTGATCCCTGTAACCAGTGACACGTATGTTTATTTCAAACCGCCAGCGAAAGACAAAGTGACTACTAAGTTAATGACAGACATCCTTCCTAATGAACATTCATTACAGATATCATTCATACTGCAAACAAAACAAATCCCACACATATTTCATAAAGACACACAATAAAGGGCCTTTGCCTAGCTGATTAGAGTTATCTAAGAAGTAATGAACAAACAAAGCCCACCGCCGGATAAGGGACGAAATACCAGGGCTTTATTAAGTTCTGTCCGAGAGCTTCGTCTGACAAAGTTTCTGAAGAAATAAGTCCAGATATAAAACTAGACAGAGCAGGCCAATTTGTGTGACGTTTTACTTTCTCCTGGTGTTTGTCAATGCTATGATGCGCAGAAAGGGGTGGCGTAAATTTAGCTCACAACTATTTAAAATGAAACTTCTGGGAATTCACAGCAAGTGAGTTACAGTATTCAGCGATAACATAATGGATGACATTTTAAACATATTTGGAGGATGAGCCACGACCCAAGGAATGCATTTTACCAGTTAAATGTGCAATCCGTGTATTCTGCGCCAAGGGATTTTTTTTTTATGATTGCCATGAATAACATTAGAAAAAAACAACTTCAAAGTCCGATATAAAAAAAAATCGATAAATTAATTAATAAATGCATTACATCCTGCCTTGCAGACAGGTTCCTTCTAACGCGGAGGACTCGCACCCATCGATTCGGTTGGTAGCCTTATGCTCGGCTAATAATTCCGAATAAATGCAAAATAATAATGAATAAAGAAAAGACAAACACATGTCCGTCGAGGGAAAGGTTTGGTTGCAGACGCCGCCTTTTCTATGTTTGTCCTTGCACCCGTCATGGCGTTCCTGGAAGAAACAGACAGCTGGCCCCCTCCCACCTCAGAAAGAGGACCGGAGAAGTCGAGCTGTTATGATTGATGAGATGTCTCTGCTGGGCTGGACTCCCTTGCTGACAAACAGTCTCAGCCCAGCACTAATTGGACAACAGCAAAAGTTCCCTCTTGGAGGCCACACAGAAGATCCCCATTTGCTCTCATTAAGCCTGTCGGCAAGCCGCGGTGCTTCTGGGACGCAGAAGTAGGAAGAGCCGCTTTCCGTGAACGCGAGGTAGGGACAAGGTGGCGACGAGGTGCCGTCTTTTATTTAACACGCAGCGCTCCGCCGCAGACATCCGAGCTTTTCGTACCAGCGAGAAAGAAGCAGCGATAGACGGCGGCGGCGGAAGAATAATTGCCGGATGTGTTGTTGCTCTGAAATGAAAGAATTGCAGCGCGAGATAAAGCGACATTTTCAGGAGGCCGTTGCTTATTTCTAAGTGCTGTTCCATTAGGAATAAACTGAAATTCGCATTGCCCCCCTCTCCTCCAGCATGAAATCAAATGGATACGACTGTATGGTTAGAGCAAAAATGACTTTTATAGGTTTTGCTATTGCTTTCATAACAATATGATTTTCAAACCTGTAACCCTCTGATTCAATTTCTAAACCATTACACTGCATGGCTGGCTGCATGTGTTGACAAACAGGTAGCACTTGAAATAAAAATGAAATATTAAAGAGTGTTAAAGGCAACACTGCTAGGTATGTGAAAGGCGCACGCTGTGCTAAAATGTTTCACAATAGCAAAGATGCATGAAAGAATAAAAGAAAATATTTTAAAAAGGCAACGCCGCCACACAAGGAGAGGCTCAAGTTGAGTGCCGTCTGCCCGAAGCCGTTCCTTCGGTGGAATAAAATTTATAAAATATCCGGATCCCTGTACGCCGCTTGAAATAAAGATAAAATCCCTCCCAAGTTGGACTTCCTGTTTACATCTTGAAAGATTAGCAGGAGCCACACTGATTGTGTGTCCAACAGAGAGCGACGGAGAACAAAGTATTCAGTGTGAAGAAGGATGGAGCACAAACTCATTGACAAACATGAAAAAATCCAACAAGCGGTGCCAAGACAGGGAGGGAACAACTAAGAGTTTCATAACAGATGGGCATGGGCTCACAGAGGGATGCCAACACAACACCCTGCTTGGGGATCTTATTTCAGATGTAATCGCTGCTCGAAAGAAAGATTCTCTGTTTTAAGTTGACCTGCAGCTGGATGCTGGAACTGACACGTTTAACAAGACATGGATGCAGCTGCAACAAGGACCCATTTTCCTCGCTTCTCGCCTTTATGCAAAAATATGTGCATGCATACTGCGGCTGGTCGAACGTCCTATAGAGCAGCGAGAAATCTTTTCTTTCCATCTTGAGCATCCCGCTTAAGAAAATGAGCAGAGTAAATGAAGCAAAAGAGCTGTTTCTCCGGTGCTCTGAGACTGCAGAGGAAATGATGGTGGAATGGAGGGCAGCGATTTCCACAGAGCTGCAGTTCTGTGCTGCAAACAAGATGGCTGGAGCCAGATGTTGTGCCTCAGCGGCGAACCGTTAGGTTCTGATCCGGACATATGACTGAGATCGTTGTGACGGACATAAAGATAGAAAGATAGATAGATAGATAGATAGATAGATAGATAGAGCGAGCGAGAGCAAGAGAGAGAGAGGGAAACAAATTCCACCAGGATGGAGAATTGAAGCCTTCAGTGAAAATTCTCATTTGCCCCTGAGCACTCAGAACACCATTGTTTTCACGTAATGAGAATTATTACTACTGCAGGAGAGCAACAATTAATATTCACAGCACCACACAGGTAGATGCAGTGTAGCACCATACATGCCCTAAATCACCTGTGAATAGAAAAAGAGATGTTCTGTTATTATCCATTTCATCATACTTTATGGTCATAGTCAGTTACTTCCCTGCACTTGATATGTGGGTAGCAGAGGTGGTAGAAATGAAGAATTAACTTTGCTTTTCGTGTCACTTGCCTTATCCGAATCGAACCTTTGCTAAAAAAGTAATTATTCCCCTGGTCGCGCTGTTTACTAAGCAATTGAAATAGCAAAGCAAGCAGTTGGTGTATATAAACTCGTTGCTGGACAGGATTTCTTTGCTGCACTAAAGTGGCACCGAAACAGTTATTGGCTGTGAAGTGGAAGTTTCTAATGCAGGCAGCAATTTTGTGCTCGAAACCTTTCAGTACGGACCCGGGTGTCCCGAATGCTTGAAATTCTAACTGCGGTTAATTGTAAACAGGATCGGCCTACTCTGTGCGCTTACAAAGAACAAGGCTTTGGTTGCAATAGCAGTGAGATCATGGTAGAATTAACATATGTACTTGGCCAAATAAATCTGATTCTATAGGCAGAAAATTTGTTTGTTCGTTCGTTCGTTCGTTCGTTTAGGCCCCCAGCTAGGAATATGTACACTTGAACGCTTTTTCGAGTCACATTCTTAGGTCTTTCTTTCAAAGTTTCAGTGTCCGCCGTCATTGCGACGCCAAGGCTATCCGGAGGTGAAGTGGGGTGCAACACAAACTGGACCCCGCTCATAAACTGAGAGGACCTCGAACAGTGCATAAGAAAGACGCGCAAATATTTCACATGTGTTAGTGCAATTTCACGTACTATTTGGACTCTCGATTTGCATTAGTCCTCAAATATCTCTCATTGCTCCAGCTTAGTCACTTAAGCTCAGTGGCTGCACAGGTTTGAATGCAAATAAGTTTTAAGAGCGCAATTGAGATGTGAGTAAAAGGCACTTAAGCAAATCAATTGTTTGACTCAATCTTTAATTGTAGAGAACGGTTTCCGGTAATTATGTGAAGCAAAAATAAAATGGTCCTGCGCTGAATAACCACTCGATCGCCGCTTGAATATTTTATGTTTGCATATCCTGGCTTTACCCTTCAGTCTCATTTGTTTGGAGCGTTGTCCTTAGTCGCTTGCTGATAAACTCTAAACCGGTATGACTGTGTATCGGAGCGAATATTTCTGGAACTATCTCAGACACATACTTTCACGGGACATCCCCGCACACAGAAAATGAACAAAATTGTCTAAAGTCTGTGACATAAACTTGCATTTAGACATTTTCATAATTAAACTGGACTTTTAAAGCTGTCTTAAAAATGAAAGAGACTTGAAGGGAAAAGAAACAGTACTGGAATATGCTTGGAAAATTAAGGTTAAACTAAAGCAAAAAGGCTTTCTGGAAACAGTGACACTATTTGAGGTTATATTATGTGGCTAAATATCTTATTTTAGAGGGTGAAACAGGACCCTGACCGTCTAATCATACCATCCTGTGGAGTGGTTAGAATGTACTGTACATTTTACCCATATTATTGTCCAAGGAATTTCATGTTGCTTACAATGCATAATATTCTATTAACAATGAAATATGACCTGAAATGGCTTAATAGTTGCTGTAAAAGCCCCCGAGGACAGTTCCCCCATTGACTAGCAGGGGTCCTCACAATAGGTAAAACTGCACAACTCCATTCAGTCTGTGAGCCGGCTGTGCTATTTAACTCACAGGGCCCATCAGCGTGCTCACGATCTTCCTAGCCTGCCTACGTCAAGTGTGATCTGCCCATTGTCAACTCTGCGGTCCTCATTTGTTAAACCTACCTCCTTGTTCCTCAAGTCCTCTGTCCTCCATGTCCCTAAGCGTCCCTGTCTTCTAAATCATCAAGTCCTCCAGTCATCAAGCTGCCGAGTCTCGTGATTGTCTTGGCACTCAAGCTCAGTGGTCTTTGTCGCATTCGTCCATCCTTGTTTGCGCTCTTTCCCTGCACAAACACCTCCTTCACTTGAATCCACAATCATTAATCACTGGGTGAACATGACAGTTGCAACCGCACACAAGCAAAACACGCTTAGAAAAAAAATGGCTTATTTAATTTAAAATGCACCTGACAAAAAATACAAAAAAGTGCCTGCCTACATTTCCCATTACTCTCATGCTATCTCTCCAACACTTTTCCGATCAATACATGTAATCACTACTTTTTCATATTCATACAATGCATTTCATTACAGCTGTATAGCCCTGATTCTTTAACTATGTGCAGTCACCTATTCTCTGACAGTTGGAAACTGCAGGGGATTAAGTACTGCACATTTTTAGGAGGACATTGCCAGAATACTAATTTTGAAGGCTGTACCTACAGCAGCGTTCCCATTACTATGCATTAGTGCTTTTCTTTAATGACTGAGTGGAAGAGGTATCCATGCAGGTGTTCTGAATGTTTTTTTTTTTTTTTTTTGCAAAACTCTACATCTTATTTCAGGCATACACATAATCTAATATGTGTATATGAATAATACATGGTGCTGTGTAGAGTGCTGCCTTGTTAAAAAAATTTCATGATCCATAGCAAAGAATTGAGCTGCTCCTACCAGGTCATATTAATGCAAAAAAAAAAAAAAAATCTAATCATAACCTCATGTTTGTTTGTATAACCTTTGTGTTAAATATTTTCTCACTATAGAGCTTAAACTAGCATATTGTCATTTAAAATAAAGTTCCTTAAAACAATGCTTAATACATGCTTAATTTTGTTTGGGCTTCTGTTCATTAATCTGGGCTCTACCTAGGGAAGGTAAATTTAAGACTATAAACCTATCTGGAGGAAAAAGCAGTTCCCTCAATTTTATAATCGTCTGTGACACAAGACAGTAATGAAATTTGACAAAGTTTCTGAAGAAATAAAACTAGACAGAGAAGGCCAATTTGTGTCACGTTTTACTTTCTCCTGGTGTTTATTAATGCTATGACGCACAGAAGCAATACAGGAAATAAATGTAAAGCCAAACTCAGAAGGGGTGGCATAAATTTAGCTCGTAATTATTTAAAATGAACTTTTAAATAATTCACAGTAAATGAGTTATTTAGCAATAACATAATGGATGACATTTTAAATGTCTTTATTTGGAGGATGAGCTATGACCTAAGAAATACAATTTACCGGTTAAATGTGCAATTGGTGTATTCTGCTCTAAGGGATTTTTTTGATGACTGCCATGAATAACATTAGAAAGAAAAACTTCAAAGTCCGATATAAAAAATTGATAAATTAATTAATAAATGCATTACATCCTGCCTTGCAGATAGGTTCCTTGTGGTTTTGCTATTAATTATGGGGTCTAGACATAAAAAACTTCAGCTTCAGCTAAGAAAACCCACTCCTTAAAATGTTTAAATTATTTTTATTCCGTTAATTTAAAAATAGTATTCAATTCCATCTTTTAATGAGGGGGATAAATTGAATTTTGTCTGGCTCTGACAATGCACTGAAGCATAACTTTCAGGAAAAATACTTTCTGCAGATCGATATCAGCACCTTGACTACCTCTGTATCTAGAGCCGCCAGACATTAAGGGACGTGACTATGAGGGTCACAGCAATCCAGAGTCTATCTCAGAAGTACATGGTACAAAGCTAGCGAGAGTACATCCTGGACAAGACACCACTCCATTGCAGAGCCATCGGCCGCATACATATACACACTAGTGCCACCAGTTAATGTGAAACACATGTCTTTGGACCGTGGGAGGAATCCTCCTCGAATGCAGAATAGCAAGCAAACATCCACACAGACTGAAGTGGGTTTGAACAGCCCCAGTCGCACAAGGTAGAAGAATGTCCCTCCTCACCGAATGGTGAACATCAAATACTTTTTGCTAATCAAAGAAACCATTATTTCTAAGGGAAAAAATCTAATATTCAAAATAATACAAAAGATGTCACATGAGCTGGTGCAAGGGAATCGAGTCACGAGTGTCAGATAAGATCAAAGTTTCTTTTTTATTGTCTTTTCTTAGATGGAAAAATGAACATTTTTCTGAATAGTATCAGAGTAGTAATCAGTTCATTATTCCTGTTATCCTTTAATATCAGAATACAGGAAATGACCAACACGCAGTACAAAATGGCAACAGTCTCTGGCCAAACTTGGAGAAAAAAAAAAGTGCTTTGTGTACGTTTTATTTATTTATTTATTTATTTTCTTTTTGCGAGTAACTTCAGCTGTTACTTCATTTTGAATTGTATGGAGTCCATGCAGGTTACAGCAGCTGCAAAACTATTTTTGAATAATTCGACAGACAGCGTATTAGGAATATTCACCTGTTCTTTGTTCCATTCAGCAAAAAAATGATTAAAACTGTAAAAATACTTTCTGAAAATTCCAGAAGATGACATTTCAGCCTTCTGCATTTCATCATCTGAGTCTGAAGGAAACTTAGCGATGCCAATTAGGCAAAGAAGAAAAGAAAAAGGATAGAACATGTCTAAAAAATTTAATTCATACTGTTCTACTTGTCACAGAAAGTCTCGGGTTCTGTACATCTTTAGATTTAGTCTCAATATCAACACCATAGATCAATCCAATTGTATTATCCATTATTGTTCTGCCAGCCAATTTGATTTTCCAAAGAATGGTCTACATTCTGACATGAAAATAATATTGCAAAAGTGGAGCAGCACATAAATGGTACGTGCAGCATCATAAAAGAGTATGAAAAATACTGTAAAGAAAGATATTTATCACATGTTGTGTCTGAATATGAATGGTCCAGTATGTAAACTGCTGTGAGCTGGATGTGTTGAAGGATGCCTGCTATACCCTGAACTTTATCATGTGTCAAATCTGGGAAGACGATACGAGCACCATGAAACACCATTTTCAAACGTAGATAAACTTGCCATTGCCACACCAGTCAGGTGCATACCAACAATTGTCTGTACTGAGAGAAAATGAACACCGGAAACAACTGCATACTATTTTTGTCAAGCAAAGGTAAGACATTATGTGAATCACAAGTCTGTCAGTAAATATCAGCAAAATACATACCATATAATAATAAAGTCCACTTAACAGCCAGAAAACTACTAATGCGGGTACATTCAGTAATTTAGATTTAACGCATGGATTTTGCACCCAGTTTTCCAAAACTGCTACAGACATGCTGAAGAAGTTTAATCCAAATGCATAATCCAAATACAAAATACATTGTGTGTGTATTTTTTATCATACTGAACAGCTACATAATTAGGCCTCAGTTGTCAGGACATACATAAAATGGTGTTACATATGCTGTGAATTTGAAGAATATTAAATATGTGCACATGTGCCCTTGTAAACATATTTAAAATATCTTGTATTTCAAGTCGCCTTTAGGAAGTAGTAATGCCATGATAGAAATGTTTGCAAACACACACACACACACACACACACACACACGATAACAATAACTGTTCACATTTTTTAGTGTTAGATAGTATTAAGTGTATGATTTCCTGGGGTGTGATTCCTAAAATACATTGATGCACAACTTAAAAATAAACCAGCTGTACCATGGTGTTTGAACAAAACAGCACTAATAGAGTGCGACATGGAGTCAGCTGTGGGTTTAGATCTTTTTTGAAGTAATCAGACATCATTCTTCCTCAATTAATTTTAGCAATTCACACCAGCTGGAGAGTGCCAAACATCTTCCATAATGCTGTATGACAGTGGGGTGTGGTAGTATGGAGGATCATAAGAAAATAGGGTTGTTTTTTGCTCCTATCCCAGAAGCTACCCAAACGCTTGCTATCCAAATATTTAATAAAAACAAATTACAAACATTTGTAATTTAAATTCATTATCTGAATTAAAAGCACATTATAACAAATCTGCATGTGACAAAATGTAAAAGCATGTTCTGTGGAAAACAAGCATTATGGGAAGTAAATGCAGCTCCAGAGCAGTATCTGTTGGCCATGTTGGGTGTGTTACTTTATTGGCATTATGTATGTATTCGGCAGAAAGTGCATAGTTATAAAGCTATTCAAAATAAAAGTAACGTGCAGCGATTTGTAACTCTTTGGGAAAACCCATCAAGTTAAAGTGGAAATTACCTCAAAGCAGTAACTCCAGCGCTGAAGTTTTCAGCACAAAACTCGAGAGAAAAGGTAACAAGAGTGCGCTGCAGTCATATCTTAGCTGTTCTCTCAAGAGGAAACGATCCTACTTTTTTCATCATTGTGCATTATTGCTCTCATGTTCCCCACATTACTAAGTGAAAAACATATTCATGATGAATCTTTAACATGTCATTTTGCTATTTATTTACATTACACTACATGTGTCGATGTGTAGCAGAAAAAAGTATTTTGTATCTGATACTGCACAATACTGTTGCATACTGCATACAAACATACCTGCTAATAAGTCCATTAGTGTCTAATGATTAGGCAGCTGGTTTCTTGAAAGCTTTATACTATGCAGAAATCCTTGGTAGACTGTTATATCTGTGTTTAACAGTGTTTTAGCTATATTTGAGGAAATTAATTGGTGGAGCTTTTTAATGGCTGGGAGTGCATTATTATTTTTCTCATTTAAAGCAAGCGAGTATAAGCTCCCGCAAACTGAAAATTTACCGGCTGTCTAATGCATTTCAGGAATGCATTAGATTCAGGGAATGGGGAATGGATAGCAGAAGTCAGTATTCTGTTAATACATTACAGTAGCGATCAAAAAAAGCTGCCAATCATCTGCATATATAGCTTAAATGATCTGAATAGCTGATGCAAAGCACTGCTTCTGTAGAACTTTGCAGCAACAAAGATCAGTAAGAAAGTGCATGTGTGTCATTTACACAGAATTTAGGCTCCTGATGTGCATTATTGTTAAGATATCTCTCATCCCCCCCAGTTTAGTCACTTAAGCGAAGTGGCTGCACAAATTTGAATGCAAATAAGTTTTAAATGCATAATTGGGATGTGAGTAAAAGGCACTTAAATCAGTGAGGAAAATGCCATTATTTTTAAGGAGATGTAATGTGGAAAATAGTTTCAGGCTGTTATATAAAGCAGCAATAAATGGTCCCGTACTGAGTAACCATTTTATCACCGCTTGAATTATTTATGTTTACCTATTCTGATTGTAGCTTTCATTCTCCTTTATTCAGCCCATTGTCATAAATCAGTAGTTGATCATTTCCAAATTTGCATGGCTTTGTGTTGTAAGTATTACTTTCAGAAATCATTATTACAACCCAAACCCTACCTCCAAGAATCACAGACAGATACCTTCACGGGAAACTCCCAGACAGAGCAAATAGAAGAAATTATTAATATAAAATTTTTGCCTTTAATACGAAGTTGAACTTATAAATTCCCATAATCAAATTGGATTTTTAAAGCTGCCTTACAAAATAATGGAGTTTTAAAGGTAAAATAAACAGCATGCATGTAATTTTATTCTGAATTTAAACTCTTCTTCCTAACAGTCTGCGGTGTAGCTCTTATACGGGTCTTTTATCTACAAATCCATTAATTCTCGAATCCTTAAAGCTGCATACTAACTAGCTTGTTCTTCATTGGACTCCTAATCCCTGCTCTCATTCCTTTTTCAGTGTACAGCAATCAGCCTTGGATGCCTGCACAATGAACTTTGCTGATGGTATTACCATTCTGCATGTAGTGGTGAACTAATTTCCATTTCAAACATACGTATCTTCCTGGAGAAGAGGACAAAGGAGCTGTGACATGGAGGGGGACAGAACACACATGCATGTGGACTTCACAGCATCAGAATGCAGTACCGCAATCACAGACCAAACACATGTACAGGACACTCAGAACCTCAACTGGAAAGCAAACATGGGCAAAAGACCCTTTTGTGCATATCTCACACAGCATCTTTCACACCAGGCATGGGAAACTGTACACACCCGCACCAGGACACCATACTGGAAACCGTGCCAACCTTTGCATTTCCCAGTAGTCATCTCCCCCTTATTTAAGCCCGCCCTGTCCACAGTCACCCTGGAGCAAGAAGCAGAAACCCATCCTGATACATTTGGCCCCAACCCATAAGCCCCAGAGTAAAGCGACATCAAACCCGAACTCCTCATGTGCATTTGTCCCACGAACCAGTTGTCTGAGGACCATTCAAATAAAGTAAATGATTTTCAAAACTAGCATGATAGGACATGCCGACACCGCACGTTAAGTCCAGCTTAGGCTGTGTGGAATTTGCATGTTCCCTCGTGTTTGCACCATGCAAACATTTACAGACGAAAGCGGCGGCAAACGACTGCCATTTCCTTCGATGCTCGTGACACCACGATGGGTGGCATGTCCGTACGTTCACTGTTGAAATATATCTACTGCTTTTTGCATTTATCAAACTGCATACTTTTTTCAGAAAGTAGGACTAAGTAAAAATATGTCTGTGCACATTTTAGTGCAAAATACATGCAGTTTCAAGCTCCCTAAGAGCAGGAAAGAGATGGTGCTCTTGAGCCTGAAAGACTAATATTAGTCGGTACCTCTCCTATCTGTAATGTCTTGCTGCAGCCTTTGCGTTCCTATAAATGCTGCATTATGGTCGCAACCTTGGTATCTTTGTTTAGCCCATCGATGCTTGTAACTGTGCTCACTACACTATGTAAGTAATGAAAGTTAAGCCCTTATGCTTTCATTTAATCAGAAATATACAAGACTTTTTTTTTCTGTATAACTGCTAGTTTGACTTGATAAATTAACCAGTTTACCTTTGTACAGGTAACATTTTTATTTATGAGAGGGGAACATTTTATGGGCTTAAACAAACAGAAGCGGGAGATGGAATGATCTAATCACCTTTTACAAATGCCACACTATCCTTCTTAGGAGATCTTACAATTTATGCTAGCATGAAGTGCACACCTTTTGAGAAAATCTATAAAATAAACTATACTCCTGAGGCCTTGCGATGGGAAGGGCCATGAAAAATATGAAGACTTTACAGCAATGGCCCTCCAACCCTGCAGAATTCTCATAAAAGAAAAACCTCCCCGAGTACAGAAAAGTCCTCGGTGTCATTCAGGTGGCTCCTCTTCCTCATTAGCAAGTACCTATATCAGTAAGTGCATAAAATTACGAAATGATAATGTAATGCGCTGTATAAATTGTGATGTTTTATGGCACCTTGCATATGCAGCATGGTGTAAATCTCCACTAAGACCTTTAGGCTGCAGAACTCATTGGGTAACCATGTGCAACCATAAAACTGTTGAGAAAATAGCGAGGGATAAAATGGTAGATGATGACCAGCAAAGCCTAATCAGGGTTCGCTACCCACAGATACACGCGTTCATCACCAGTCCAGACCTGCCAGATCTTAACCACCGAGTGTCACATTCACTCAGCTGAGCCTTTTCACATTCTTGCACGCCACAGTTGTAATTTCTCACACTCTCCATCACTGGTGCCAAGTGCAGAATTATGGTCTAATATTTTATTTGTATGAAAGCAATGCAATCACTTATGACTCAAGCAAGCCCACAAACTGTGGTACTGAGCTGTCACCCACTTCAATGTGACTTGTTAAACTGACAATGCACACAAAGATGATGACACTTACTGAACTGTTTGCTTTAAAGTTGCTAATGGTGCTAACCATTTATCTGGTTTTAGTCTTTTTCAGTGAAGCGGTGTTAACAATGTATTTGGTTTTAGTCTTTACCGGTGAAGCGGTGCTAACCATTTATCTGGTTTTGGTCTTTACTGGCATAGTGGTGGTAACCATTCATCTGGGTTCAGTGGTTACTACTTGATCTATTAAGTATGGACCAGTAATTTAAATACTAATGATGGTACTTCATTCTATATTACTGTGTAATAAAAAAAGTTTAACTGCATTGAGTCAATTTTAGTCAAGCAGAATATGGTTTAATATAAAATGTACAATTTCTTAAGTGTTTTGCAGCTATTTATCATCTTAGGGCAAATGCACTATAATACAACATGGAGCATGCATATTTGTATATTTTGAGAGCTTGAGTTGAAGCTTGTTCAGATTTATGGCTTTGCAAATATGGAGAAAATAAAAATAGCTCAAATATTATTCATTTGCACAAATACCCTGTTATTCGAGCTCTTGGTTCCCGAGTTCCAGATATAATGAGGGGTAAAGATTAATGTCCGACTGCGGCCCATGTTCAAATGCATGATTTTGTTCAGTAACAGTTCATTACTGTAACAGCCCTTAACAGTAGTTACATTGTACAGTAATCCCTTTGATATCTAAATCTAATGTGTCCCTAAAAATGCATTGGATAATAATTACCTATTTTCTGTTATTTAAAATGAGGGGAAAAAATAATAATACACTCCCAGCTGATCGAAAACACCTGTGTTCCTATAAACCCCTGATTTCAGCATAATAAAACAGTCTTACACATATTTAAAATCATTAAAGGTAGATAGTTTGGTACGAAAAAACAGTATCAGTAAGGCCCAAATTAATGTGTGTGTGTGTTGCAGAGGAAATGCTGAATAACAGACAGCTACTGCACTACATGCAGATGCTACAGTAAAATGAGCCCTTTTGCCCAAAATACAGCAACATTTGCCTGTGTAACTTTCCTAATTGATACACAGCTTGCAGAAATGTGCAGGATATTTTATTATTTACGATTTTGTGATAAACAGTAGCTACGGTCGACATGACACTGCGCTGATGAATTTTTGCTGATAAGCTCAGCCCTAACATGTAGTCCTGAAAATGCACAGATTGTGCTTTGGGACGATGCTCTACATCACTGAGATGAGTTTGGATAACAACTCTGCAGTAAAGAAGCGTGGTGGGAAACGGCCACCTTTGGGCAGCTCCGCAAAGCCGCAGATTGTAATTTCGGAGAATTTACTGCCTCCATTAACTGCAGTCCACTGTGATGACCTGTACTGTCCTGTATATCATTCAGTGAAAAGTATTACACTATATTATCTCTTTTAATAATGCAATACTTGTCCGAAAGAAGAGTTTAAATTTGTTTTTCCCCTCCAGCTGCAGGAATTTGGGATATGAGAACAGCTATGAGTCTTCATCAGAAACTTTGCCCCCTTAAAGCCTTAAAAATTTCTGCATAATAAATATGACGTGCAGAATAGAAAAAAAGGTCACAACTATGAAAACTTCTGAGCTCCTGTCAAACAAGACAAAACGCCAAAGTTAAACAAGAAATTTTGAACCAGACATTTTATTATAATGATGAGAAAAGGAGTGCCCCATCCTTTAAAAATAATTTCCATATCTCCATTCAGGCTTTCAAAAATATGATGCATTGTTCTTTGCCACATTTCTAAAGGATTAGGATCAAGGACCCTTAATTTCCTTTACTCTAATGCCAAAAGAAATGCAAAGAAAGGAATAAGAAGTAATAAAAATCCATTCACAAACATTTTTTAGAAGCACCCTTTGAAAAGCTGCTCTAAATAATAACTTTTTACAGGAAATGAAGAGACATCTGAATGTAAACAAACACACTGAATTAAACATTTTACATAAATTAATACATTAAAATATTGAAACAAATAATATGAAAATGAAGCGCTTGGACTTGATGAAGGTGACTAAACTACTTTCCAGATGTGATGGAACCACAAATCACTGTGAATTTACCTCTCTTTAGCAGGTTTGTTCAAATATCACATTCAAATATGTCTCAGGAATGGTCAGATGTGTCCACCCAACTGTTCTTTCGGTACTTAGATGAGAGCCAGTAATGGCTGAAATAGCTAAGCAGGTTCAGTATTGATCAGGGCTGCAGGTCCCTTGTCGAAATCCCTGCTCCTGCTGCAGTGCCCTTGAGCAAAATGCCTACCTCGATTTGCATCAGTTCCAGAAGAAAGAAATGCTTAAAATGCTATTATAAACGTAAAGCAATTGCAAAGTCCTTTACCTAACATTGTAAGCTGCCTACAAAGATTTCAGATAAGTTAATAATGATAATAATAGTAATAATGTCCAAACAACTTAAGAGTTTTTAATGAAAGGTTTTTCACTAATACCTCCGTTTTTAGCCGCTTTTTGTAAGTTCCTAAAAATGTCATATTCAAAGCATAAAACAAAACGCCCTATAAACGGATTTCGTGAAAGCTATATTGTTCAGCATCACCATGCATTATTTCCATGCAGCTTCCCAAATGTCCACCCTGTTACAGAAAGCGCTTTGTGTTTCCAACTTTAAAAGAATGCAGCCTTATGTAGCTGACGCACTGCATGGCGTCATTAATTCTGTTCACACTGCCCCTTTGACACGGAACAACAGAACTGGAACAAGGAGTCACTACCTGGTCAGTGTACACTTGTGTGTAGGCATCAGACACCAACAGGATGTGTACACAGTGAGGTAATTTACAGTTCATATAAATGAAACTGTTAATGAATGATGTATATACAGTAACTGCACTTTGAGGCAGACGGTGAATACGGCAGACCGGAAAAATGGTGAAACTTGGCGGGGGGTGTAGATCCACCAGCCAGAGTAGCTATGGTGCTCTGGCTGGTGGATCTACACCCCCTGCCAACTTTCACCAATTTTCAAATGCAAACAGGCCAATAATTAGCAATAGCTTAAGTTTCCTTATTTGCCTACACTGCACTGTTATGAAAGGACACTGGAGGTCCTTGGATTCTTCGAGGCAAGTTCTACAAATTTTCTACACACCCTTGAAGAGGACAAACCATATGTATGTAATGTTGTACCATCACAACATCTGCTAAAGGGACGTCATTGGTGTTATCAGTGTGACTCTTTATACGATCAAAGCTCAAACACTCAGATAAAATGCACTTTGATGGCTTGTATAGTCATAATAACAGCAATAATTCCCCTGAAGAGCGATTAAATATTTTAAAATTTGTTTACCATTTCACGTTGTGTGTTCCCAGGTGCAAAAATATCAATTCCATGGTGAAATGCTTTGCGACTCGTTCATTTTTTCCTGGGTTGGCATGCAAAGGTGCGACAGACATTCATGACCGTGCAGTATAAGCAGATATCTACACTAAATCCACCACCTCACCTTTGAATGTTCCCCAAAGCCACTTCAGATGCCCTAACTGTGTATGTTATACTACCATGGTGACACTGGACACCTACAAACACCAGCATTCCGAATCATACCTTACTGCAAAAGTGGCTTATTTGTTACTGTGCCCATGTGTTTTACGCCATGTAGCAAAGACAAAATGTTGCTTTAAAACAAGACCATAAATGTGTTATCAAGAACAATAGTTCTAAATCTTTGGTTGCAGGACATTTCAATAGTCTTGGACACAGAGTGGGTTATTACAGTTCATGGGGACTGAGATCATAGTCAAACATGGGACAGGTGGTACCATAAATACCCCCAAAGAAAAGCATGGTATATCTACACGTTGAACACCTGGTATTCCTGGGTATGAATGAGAATATTTCTCTGACAAGTGGACTGTAAATAGTGGGGATGTCATTTTGCATAATGGGTGGACTCTAATCCAGCTCAGTCTATGTGGAGTTTGCCTGTACTTCCTGTGTCTGCGTGGGTTTGCTCACACAGTCCAAACACATGCTTCTCAAATTAACTGGTCACTCTGAGCTACCTGTCGTGTGTGAATGTGTGTGACAGTGTGTATGACCACTCTGTGATGGACTGCCTTTCCATTCAAGGGTTGTTTCTTAGTGTCCAGGAATTCCAGGATAGGCTCTGGACCACTGTAACGCTCACTAGGATAAGGAAACTAATAATGATGGATGGATGGATGGATGGATGGTTAAAGAGGTTATATGTTTGTCTATAGGTATTGCAGGTATAGTTGTGCCACCTGTTAATAGGAATGCATGTGCCGGTCACAGGGTGGGCATCATCAACTTTAACCCTAACACCAAAGTAGGTGGTTTCTTATGCTGAAAGGTCAATGCTTCAGTTTATCCTCTTTTGCTTCTTCATGATTTAATAAATTCTGCATTATGGAAACCACATTGTCTTCATTCTCCTTGTTAATGCACTCTGTTGCAATTTTTATTTCACTATCTGGCACCTGTTATGTTGACTTTCTCTAGTTTGGAATTGGCAGGTCTAAAAAAGCATATTTCAGAAATGCACAGTGTGAACAAAATACTGCTTTGATGCAAAATTTGAAAAATTAAAAAAAAAATAAAAATTTAAAAATGCAGCAGAAAAGAATTAAAATCTTAATGCCAAAATTTATGGTGTCAGTGGGATTATTGCATACATTTTCCACGGCCTTATTGAAAAGGATCATCTGAGAGTTCTGTTTCTGCCTTGTGACACGGAGTGACAAACAGAGAAAGATAGACAGGTTAATTATTTGCATACTGCATTTTCCTCAGTCTTTCTGTGATTGTCTTGCTTTCATGGCTGGGAGATTTGCATGTAAGCCACTTTCAAAAGCAAACATTTTGGCATTGATGGTGTGGTTAATTCTGATGTGAACAGCAGCTTCTGTTTACTTCTCTCTCCAGACAAGAACCCGCTGAAGGTGATCCCCTTGATCGCAAACAATAAGCCAACTATATGAACACAGCGTGCTTATCGTGACGTAGACTCAAAGTAAATAGAAAGCATTGTGAATGGGAGAATGTCTTAGGATTATCTCCAGATCCTCCGAGCAGACATGGTCATGTGACCAGCTTACGCCGCCAAGTCATAAGAGACTCAAGTCAGCGTAGGAATTCTACAGCCATTAATTAAAAAAATATGGTTGGCGGAAAAGGAGGCAGTTATTGCAACTCAATTATAAATGCTGAATGGCTTCTTGCTGCTAAAATGAAAAGCTTAATAGTGGCTTCTCTTAAAAATAAGTTGCTAAAGTATTATAACTCGGTGTGTATGAAAAGGCTTTATAGTGCAAAGCTCTCATCTGTGAATTTAAGAAGAAACAGCTAATGTGACAAATAAAAGTAATAATATAGTCTGAAGTACTTATAAAAAGCAATAAATAACTAACCTCAGTGTTGTTATTTCTTTAATGGATGTTGCTTTGTATAAATAACTAATACTTCTGCATCAGACATCTCATAATATACTTTTTTAAAGCATGTGAACTCATTTGACTATATGGGGAAACACCCATCCCTCAGTAAAAAAACTGTGTCTGAAATCTTTGTGAAGATACAGTGAAAATTCTTTTTTCTTTTTAAATGAAGGAATTTCAAACACTCCAAAGGGCAACATTATAATTTGCCTTTGTGACAACTGCACTGGTTTGCAGGACACGAGGAGGCACGGCTGTTGCTTCCCTAGATTACAGTGCTTTATTTGGAATCCACAGGTCAGGGTAAATAGTGGTCAGGACAGACCTGCGTGCACCATTTCGTGCTTCAGAGGAGAAGTTCTCATCCCATGGACAGAAAGGGCATGAATAGGGATGCCATGCCAACTATGTGTTTGTTTATCATAACCAGGCATGTGTGTTAGGGTTCGCATTCTGTACAGACCTGGGTTGTGTACAGTAGTGTGTGTAAATTATATTGACATGTAATAAAATAAGAATAATTTGTAATAAACTATCAAAGACTATGTTCTGAATCATCCCGTGTGGCACAGCTTTCTTCTCAAACAGCTAACACTAAAATTATAACTATTATTATATTTATAATATTGTTGTCCATTATATATGATCAACCAATTTTCAATTAGGAAATTTAAAAAAATAAAAAATGACATTCGCCGTTAGTATCAGAAACTATATATAAAATATACATTAAAACGTTCTTAAATATCATACTATTAGAACTTTCTTTTTCAGACAAGTTGTGGGTCACAGGCGTCTCACTGATGAGGCACAATAGTACGTAAAAATGGGTTGTTAGTATTTCTACAGAGTTTCACCAGGTGTTATTTATCGCTGGCACACATTCATGCAAAGGCAAGTGCTGATATTAATCTGTCCATGTACATTATGCTTGTGTCCTGTATGCTTGTCTCATGGAACACTGTGTGTCTCTGTTCTGTGTCTCTGTTCTGTGTCTCTGCTCTGTCTCTTAATGGTGAAGCTTACTTATCTGCTTGTACTCGGAAACAAAAAAGCCATTTAGTCCCCTCTTCCCTTCTATAGAAAATTACCCGGCTATAGACGTTCTCTGAATTCCAGAATGGCAGTTTCGCAGTAAGAACAGAAAGAATGCAAAACACATAAATGGATAAATACAATGAAGAGTAAATAAGAGTGAAAAATAAAGTAAAATAATAAAAACGGTGCGCATGCTCTATCAGCACCAAAAATGAAAATGAGTGAACATTACAGCATTGATATAAAGGTACGGGCCGACGAGCGGATTCTCGCATAACTTTCATTGCTTTATTCTGCACATCTCTTTTAGGTTTCTAACCCTGGCGCGAAAACCCAAACTCCACACACCCTCATCTGAATCCAAACCTCCACCCAACTTATGCAGCTTAGTCCCCT
Organism: Heterotis niloticus; assembly: GCA_018136845.1. NCBI lineage: Eukaryota > Metazoa > Chordata > Actinopteri > Osteoglossiformes > Osteoglossidae > Heterotis > Heterotis niloticus. The sequence goes on along the minus strand of CM030899.1, from coordinate 7,712,590 downwards.
GTGCCATCAGCATTACCCGCTGAAATCCAATAAGACTTAGCCTGGCTTAAATTTAATTCTGCTTTTACATTTTAAAGCAATTTTAAAACTGCCCCAGTGATTACCGTGTAACTGTTAAAGTTCTCAAATCCGATACACATCATACACCAAAACCAGTGAAACGTCACTGGCCACTACATCACAAAATAACTCAAGCCAGTACCTTAAAATCTCAATAGCCGCCGTTAAACGAAAAATGTGCTTTATCGGTTTTGCCACCTAATGAGTTGCGCACATAAATTCAGGACACTCGCAAATAAATTACCATTACTAATAAGGCGGTGGCTAATGTCACTGCTGCGTGACACCTCTGTTACATCAACAGATTCCCTGTGGAAGAAAGTGGGGGGGAATCACCGCCTAACTGCATTGATTCGCTTCACTTCTTCCTCTTCCACTTGCTAATAATTACCAATGCAGTCCCTCCAATTACTCAGCTCAACTAAACATTAGCCTAACAGCAGCCTGCAATCCTCACATTCAGTATGCAAAAAAATGGAGACAAAAAAAAAAAACTCAAGACTTGCATGGACAGATTCAAATTAAAATCTTCTGACCAGGTGAGACGCAACAAAATGAATTATGACAGCCTTCCTTTTATAGTTTCTCTGGGGAAAATAAGGGAAACAGCCATCTTAATCCTATGTGCTGGGGAGTTATACCTTCAGCTTAACTTCAAAGTGAGGTGTTGAAAGGCCAAGTCGCTGTGATTATTATAAAATGGCTTTGATGTGATGTCTTTCTCTGAAATATAACAAGTTGTCCTCTTCTAGGTTCATATTCAAATAGCTTGGCACATCCTTCATGGCACAGCTTCCCATACTTATCCACGCACCAGTTATTCTGCGTATATATGTAATGCTGTAGAGTGTTGGCCAGATAAGGGCAAAATTTCAGTGCAGATGGTAAAATCAACACTTTCTACAGCCAATCTGGATGCCCGATCAAAATGTAACCAAATTTTACATGTTCGATAAATTCAGTTAGTAGGGCATACAAATGGTATCTCACTACTTTGGATTTTGATAAAACATTAAAGACAGTTTTCAAATAAAACATCTGCATAATACATAACAATCTAATTCTAATCATGGGGTTGTGGGTATTGAAACTTATGCAACATGACAGCATTAGAAAAATCCAAAGTTTAACACTACTACGAAATGCAGAACTCGGTGTTAGAAACATCCAACGTTTAATATTGCTACAAAATTCAGAATTTTGCATTAGAAACGTCCAACATTTCATATTGCTACGAAATACAAAATTTGACGTTAGAAATGGCCAACGTTCCATATTGCTATGAAATCCAGAATTCGGCATTATAAATGTCTGATGTTTCACATTGCTACGAAATCCAGAATTCAGCGTTAGAAACGTCCAAAATGCAGAATTGATTTTTCTTATATTTATTCATTTTAGAAAAAATAGCAGACACAACACAAACATTCAGCAGAGTACTTTTGCATTAAAAGTCTCATTACATAAGCATGAAATGGGTTTTACTAGTAAACACCGTTTCAGGTGCCACATAAATGCTGTGTGTCCTGGTAGCTGGATGCAATTATGCTGTCACAGCTCTTACAGTCAAGGATTGGTATAAAGGCTAAATGCCTGGTTAAACGGTACACAAGAAGAGTCAAAAAATCAACATGCTCAAGCCTTTGCAGATTATACAAGCAAAAAGGCAATTAGTTTTTCAAGTACATTTGAGGTAATTGCTGCAAGCAGTTCAACATGACTAGTGCAAAGGTGTGACAAATTCAGCACATTGTAGTCCAATGTATTACAAATAAATAACTATTATATTTTTTCCTATAATTTATACAATTTTTAGCAGTAAAACGACACAAGGGTCCTTTTGTTAGACATCATAAATTATCTGCAGTAAAAGTCGATCAATAATTTCATTAATGAAACACGGGCACGTTGCACAAGCGCTATATAAGGTGTCTTTACTTTAGAATCACAGTGACAGCACTAGTTTCACACTTATGTGAGGAAATTCATGACAAACACCTACATGCTTCGTGATTTATTTTATTCTTTCTTTATTAACTTGCCAGCCAGCACATTCGAGTGAACATATTATGGAAAAGAGAGATAAATCTCTTTTAGCAGATTTGCAATGTAAATTCTGTAGCCCAGAAAGGTTAACAGGACCACATTTCTGGGTCACTACAGGACAAAACACTGTGCATTCAGTCCAGCATTGTTGCTTTCAAATCATTATTATTACGCTTTTTATCATTACCTTCCAGGTTATTTCTTGTGGCCATTTTTTGCAGATTCCATTCACAGCTTAGCCATCCATTTCATTATAGTGTGTATTATTTTTATTGTTTTTTAAATTCTGTCCTTTTTTTCATTCTGTCATTTCTGTACCCTGGTCAGCTTGGTTGGGTTAACTAAACCGTGCCCGGATTGTCTTTTTGGTGACGTTATTGAACAATGGAGGATTACTCATACATCCTTGGCATAGAAATCTATTTCAATGGCTTAGTTGACACCTGAAGTCTCGCTGTAAATATGCAGATGGCTCAACTGTTACATTTTCTTCAAAAAATTAAAACTTGATCTGCACAATGTATGAATACCCGCACGTAACTTGAACATATAAACCTGTGGCACACTGTAACCCTAAACTCAATGTAAGTGGACATGTTTGCAGTCCCTCGGTATATTATTAAAAATATTTAAATATATGCATCTGTACAGACCTGCGACTCTGTTTTTCTACTCCATATTTATACCATGGGATATGTTTTGCCCTAATATTTCACTGCAAGTCAAACCGCTGTTAATGACTACCTTTCTAATAATGCAATATATGAAAGTAGGAAATTGGTTGTATTTAATGTCTGGTCAGGTGTGTGATCTCCAATTAAGCTGTAAAAATGCTTGTCTCAGAGAATACACTCTGGGGGCAAATACATTCTAAGGCAATGACACTCTGGGGGTTCTGGTTGCCATTACAATCCATAAAATTCAGATATTCAGAGTAACAGTGGAACACATCATTTACACAGCAAACGCTTTTTTCTACAGTTTTCTAAAGTTTACATGCCGCAGGATATTACCGAAGCCATGTTAAGCATGTTTTTTTATTTGTTTTTCTGTTTGTTTGCTCGCGTTTAGATTTATGAGCAGCATTAGGTCACAGCAACATGCAGCCACAGACAGCACCCCGTGCACAGTACACAGCGAGGGATCGGAAGCATTTGTGAAGTCTGATTTGACTGATATTTGGGGGAAGATCTGGGGTGAGAATAACAGGAGACTAAAGTGACAAACTCCCTGGGATCCCCAGGTATCCATCAATTTCCCTCCAGGTTAGAAAAGTGTTGCATACAACAAAATTCTTAGATATACTTGAATGCCAGGCAGAGACCTTAACAGTCTTGTGTAACACGACTGACTTTTAAGGCACAACAACAGACCTCAAATCTAAAACATAAAACAACAAGTGTTATAAACTGTAAAATGAACCTCTTGCAAAAGACAGAGACCTTGTAATAACGGTGGGAACATTTATGTCCACAAGGACGGCATTCCTCATAATTACGGCAAAAAAATTCTTACATGCTGTAGTCTATTCGGGTCTCTGAATCTCCAAGGTTATGAAAGGAATGATTTATTATTTCCACCCGACAGTTAATTTTACTCTGGGAAAACTTGAAACACCTAAGACATTTGGGCTATGTGGTGACAATCAGAGTAAACACACAATGTGAGCAATCCAGGTGAAAATAAACTGCATGTTAATATTTTCTTGTGTTACCTCCTGGTAATGAAATTCAGGGCTCCCACACTGTGCCTCCCAAGTTATTACAAGAGCCATAGCTTGTCCTTTGATGTAAATTCAATTTAATTCAATTCTTTGTATTCTTTGTAGTGTAATTCTGGTGCAATATTTGAAATGGCTGCATTGTTCATTCCTTTAAGTCCCGGAATGGCTCGGGAAAATAATTTAATAAATGTCTAAAAGCTTTTTAAGATTTCTTTTTCTACGTTCACCAAACCTTTCATGTTTAGTTAAAATACATATTTAATTGAGCAAATAAAACAAACTATGTAAAAATCAACTTAATTGTAGAGCAACAAGCAGTGCGCAGGTACACATCCGCATAGCAAAAACCTCCAACATAAAAAAATATTTGACAATGGATGTAGAAATCTCATTAGGATACATTAAGCAATGCAGACCAAGTTTTCCAGCTGGTTATTAAATTTATATAACCTTACTTCTTGGTTACTGACAATAAAAGAGACATTTTTTTGTATAATTGTATTATTTTACTGAGTCATACTGTCACTTTGAGACATCTTGATATTTGCATATTAAAAGGAAACTATTTTTTAAAGTTCTGTGGAACATCTTTACAGTCTAACATTAGGAATAATGCAATACAGAATAACACAAATGTATTAGTTGTCTTTCCATGAAAAATGAACAGCTTTTCTTTAGCATAAGTGTAAATTTATACAGATTTCATGGATGCAATTGAATGTCACACTTCTCCACTCAGCAATCCCAGTTTTTCTGAGCTCTCATCCAAAACATCAAGGTTTCAACACTGCATGAAGACAAAGACTGAGGATGTCATGTGTTTGTCCATGATGAGCACAGCTGCGACTCACACAGAATCCTGTTAATAATCCATCCATTTGTATGTACAGTATGCATAATGATACTTTAAAAATAAACACATTTTTCAAGTGAAAGGCCAGCGACAGCAAAACATTCGAATATAAGTCTCAAGTCTTGTAAACATCCTAACTGGGAGGTTCTACAAATAACAGGGCGTGTTTTTCAAAGGTGCATTTTGGAAGCCTGCGGCATACGGGCTGATGGACTGACATCAGTTTTGGAGAAGGATAAACAACTTGCAAGTTACAGTTTGCATTAACACAGCTTTCTACACCATTTCCTGCTTTGTTTCTTGTCCCTCAACTTCCATGAGCTCATGGCTTCCAGGCACATTTCTCTATTTGCAGTGGTCTGCCTAAAGATCAGTGACAAAAACATCACAAGGGTGCCTCTTGAAAAGAAGAAACAAACTCAAAAACAATTCTTTAATAAAAAATTATTCTTCTACACAGCCAGTTGAGTCTTAAACATTTTGGAGTCGCTACTGCAAGGGTCATCTGAGCTCCTTTTTATAATAATAATACCCAAACGCTGCATATGAAGAAGGGTAAATTGCAATGGACACACAGGTCACCATTGAAGTGTTTAAATTATTTATATTTCCCCACACCTCGGAAAACACCTCACTTAGCAAGATTACTTGGAAACAGCACAAATTTGAACTTTAAAGCCACTTATGCAAGTGCCCGTTTCCAGTATAAAAAAGACTGCAGAAAGCAAATGTTTTACTGCGCACCAATTTCCTGATTAGGGGGTGGCCGAACGGGTGAGAAAGGGGCATGTATGTGGGGCAGAAGCAATTTCAAAGAAAACTGTTCTTTATTACAGAAAAGCAGCCTCACTAACAATTTCTGGTGAAGCTAAAATAAAATACAAAATTACAGCGATTCGATGCGCTTTTCCCTTCCAGTCCTCATGGGTCCCCAAGTTTCCACATGGGTCCCCATGTGCCCAGCCATTCATCAGATCAGCTGTAGTAAATCAGGACCCTGACTGACTCTTCAATGGCTGGTCAGTATTTATTATCCTGGAAACTGGCACCTGCCATATGGAGCGATCAATAAGATCTGCCCTGATATGAGATATGGGTCCACTTTCTGCCAGTCTTCCTCGGTAATGGGTGGCATCTGTACACTTACAGTTAAGCATGTTGCAAAATATTACTTATACAAGAAGATACATTTTTGTTACTTTTCAATAATAATTGTAAGCCATGATGTCATAACAAGGCTGAAGGCATTGTTTTCGAGAGAGCGGTGACATATATGTGCTGGTGTGTTTCAGGTTCCTGTTTGTAAAACGTTCTGCATTCCAGTTTAACAAACTTCATGAGATGCTCCATGCAGCGCTCCGAGCAAAGAACCTATTGCCTAAACCTTAGAGCAAGCTTTGGCTTCTTGTTTTTATGAGTGCAATTGGCTTCAAAACACCTGCTAAGCACATCAATTTCGGTATAAAAATTCTGAACAAGCATTAGTAAACAGGAAAGAATCATGGCCATTAGGCTGTTATGCAAAGTGATGAGAAATGTATGCAGGAGGAAGTGCCGAAAAGCTCAAATTGCCAGGATGCTTCCGAAAAGTCTACCTTGAGGGTTTCATTAAGCCGTTTTATAGGTAGCCGCAGCTACGCGCTGTGCTACATACGTCTCCTCCTCCATAAAGTGCGCTTAGTTGACACACTGAAACACAACTGCGGCGTTAGCAAACATTTTTTTGGCATGCTAACTGTGACTATAAATTAAAGGGCATTTACGGGAAGAAGATGCAACCATCTTTGTCGGCAAACTGTAGCACAGACATCCGAAACAAATTAACTGTAAGTGTGCATACCTTGCCACAGTCTCCCTATTACTGACTTTTAGCGGCATGGAGTCCATTGCTAAAATTATTAACTGCAAAGCAGTTTTTTTTTTTTTTGCAACCAAATAGTTATCCGAAAATAGCAGGCCTGAGCTGTGCATTGTTTAGTAAAAATATAAGCCTTCAAGCCGAAGCCGACTCATAGTGACCCCTGGCATGGTTTCCATGGCGAGGGAGGAGCGGAGGTGGTTTGTCATCGTCTTCCACATACATGGGGAGCAGCATTCAGATTTCACAAACCTCACACACGCTGCTGGACTCAAACCCCTACCTTATGAGAAGCCCTAAAGCTGTGAGGCTCTGGCTAAACCCTCTGTGTCACTGTAATTGCAAGATGACTAAGTAAATGTATATTTGAAATGGCCAGTGAGTTCACTTATTTTGATTTTACCACAGTTGAACAGGTTCAGGTATAATACTGACTACGGATTTACACTTTTGTGGTGAGTTTCAATGTTCTTCATGTGTTTGCATGGCTCTTCTCCAACAATCCTAAGACGAGTACAGACGAAGGTGATGGCAAACCACTCCTGCAACCTTTTCTACTAAGAAAAGCAAGCTAAGAGTCAGTATATAATAGGTTTATGGTCTACCCCAACAATGGTTTCCTTCAAAACTTCCATTCAGCAATAATAATCCATTCACTTTTGTTAGCTGTTAATCATGAGCAGGGTCGTGGTGGTCTAGAGCCTATCCAAGAAGCAATGGGTGCTGGACTATGAAACTGTCCCTGGATGGGACACCAGTCCATTGCAGAATGACCACACATGCTAAGACACTACAGGTTTATCATGCCAGGGCCAATTTAGAGAAACTAATTGTGCTGAAACACATGTCTTCGGACTGTTGGCTGAAACCAGAGCACCTGGAGGAAACCCAGACAGACACGGGAAGAACATGCAACAACACAGACTGAGCCAAGTACTAAGACGGCCGACCAGACGAAGGAACCATGAGGCATCAGTCCTACTTGCCGAACCACAGTACCAGCCCAATAATAATAATAATAATAATAATAATAATAATAATAATAATAATAAAAACAAGAAGAAGAGGAGGACGAAGGCAGCTTAATTTCCATGCAGCCATTTTTCATATATATAAGAACATGCAACAACACATATATATATATATATATATATTTTTTTTTTTCCCCTAACTGAAATCATACAAATCATGCCAATATCAGCTTCTGAAAACATTGCCAGGCAGCACTGGAGGTAAAATATTCATATTTGGAGAGAAATTCACTTAATTATCAACAAGAAGTAGCATGGACATGGAAAGTAAATACACCCATTCCTCACATAATGGGAATAATTTGTTCCATGAACTCACCTCTCGAGGCAATTTACAATCACGAGTAGAACAAATTACCATTATATATGAAAAAAAGGTTTCCAGACAAAAAGTCAAAGGAAATTAATTAAAATACAAAAATAATTTTTATGCATGACAATGACAATAGCAAAATATTGTATATTTGTAAAAAAACATTATTTTTTAGCTTGTATTTAATATTGAATTTGATTCACTCATTCACAACCAAAAAATTATCATCCTAATCGAAGATTGGAGGTCCAGAACTTATTTCAAAAGCACAGGACATGAGGATGGGTGCACCATGGGCATGAAACCAGCTCATAACAGGACACAATAGTATATATTATTTTCTCTATTCCATTGTCTTTTCAGCTTTTCCCAATGTATTTTGCGATTCCTTTTATCCTTTTTTAGACAAATTTTGATCATTTGGATTACAGATGTTTATAATACAAAGAAATAAAGTAGACAAGGCAGGAACAACTGCTAGGAGTGTGCTCTTGCCTGGGTGCCATTCAAAAAGGTGGTGCCAAGACTGTAAAGAAGTGACTATTTAGTGGGAATTTCAAAAAATGTAAAAGTTTAATATTGGGGTGACTAAAACAAGTGCAAAAAAACAATAACTGTAGCTGTTTAATCTCTGGTGCGCAGTAGTAATGGGTGTGCGCGCAGGGCAATGTACAGTACTGCATGGCTTTTATTTGTTCATTTTTTTAAGTTTACTTTGGTTTTTAATTGCATTGATTTTTTTTTTATTATTGATAAGATTTGGATAAATATATGTTGTAGAAAATATTACTGTTCGGATAGCAATATGTATTCATTTTCAAGAGCTGATATAGTAAAATTTAGATGTAGAGAGTTTGTATGCCAAGGGACTACAGTGTTAAAAAAAGGCAACATTTGTGGCAGGAAGATGAGTGTGCATTGTTACGCTCTTTTTTACCATACTAACACCCCATCTCCATCATCAGAGTTACAAAAGAAAAACTCGAACGACCAAACTGTGAGCAATGGACTTTACTCTTTATTAGCATAACAGTACATCAGTACTCACTGAGCACCCTGACTCAGCCTCTGCTGCAGCTAAACTCTTCAAACATAAAGCAGGTCTCCAATCCCACTATTACTTCTTACGATGGTTGCACATCTATGGGATGAGTCACTGCCATCCCACAATGCATCTCTGCTTTATACCTGTAAATAGTTGTGTTTAACCATAGTGGGATGTAATCGGGGGATTGCTGACCCCCTCATTGCTTAAGAGGTGAATCAAAGTACTCTACTGGTGCTGGCATTTTGCCCCACAGAGTAAATTTTATATATTTTGCCAGCTAATAAACAAAAAGAACAAAAGGTTTACCCAACAAAAAAAGACCCACCCTGAGTGTTAAGATGTTTTAATATTTAGGGTGCACCTAACAAGATCACCTCCAATGTCTATGTTATTGTAGTGCCATGCAGCATTACTAACTAATATTTGATGCTGGATTATGTTTATTTAATTGTTAGATCAGGGTTTTATTTACACAAGTATAAAGGCATTTGTGCTAAAACATTTACATGTTTATTTGCCCCCTTGCTGATTTACCTTACTATTGCATATATTTCACACTGAATGACTTCAGATCTTTATACAAAATGTAATATTGGACAAAATGAAGCCGAGTTTTTAAATGATTAACTTTAAGGAACAAAGTTATCCATCACTCATATCACCCATGTAAAAAGATGTAAAAAGTAATGCTGTATGAAAGAAAGGTGTAAAGATTTTTTGGAATCAAAGGAATCTCAGTTTTTGAGTGATGTTTTCTACATTTACATTTGCTCTATGCATTTAGCAGATATGTTTTTCCAAAACTAAAGTACAACATACATGGATGCAGTCACACATTTCTCAATGGTTTTAAAGCTTCTTTCACTTTGGCTCAAGGAATTTTCCAACAAGCACTTCTGCTTGAATAACATTAACACAGTTTTATATTTACATGAGTATTGCATTTGGTTATTCTACACGCCTACTTAAATAATGATCCAGCTATTAGACTCTGAAACCAAGAATGAAGACTATTTTCCTCAAATTAGCAATTGCACAACTTTGAGATGATGGCTCTGCAAATTATAATGTACTTAAACCAATATTTCTCGATACCTAGAAGCAATTACTGAAAAAAAAAAAAAAAGCTCACAGGCATTTCCAACATCTAACACAACATTAGACTGAAAGCCAACTCCGAGTCTTAAATGTGTGCATTTAAAAGGCTTTTTCAAACCAACAGCTCACTTCCCCTGACCTCCCCATGATTAAGGTAAGCAAAATGGAGATGAAAGGTCATTAAACAGGAGTGCATGGATGTTTTGACAGAAACACTAATCCCATTAATCCTACAGTTGCACCCGCGTGTCGAAGAACCGCGCCGATTAATCAGCACTGACAGAATGAGGTGTGGTCTTGGAAATTCCCCATCTATAAATCAGAACATCCCCATTTCCCAGTGGCTCCAACACTGAAAGCTGCCTGGTGTCTCACACATGCAAAAGATCATCCGAATCCCTCGACATTATTGCTCGGGTTGAAAACAACATTAAACTGAGATTTTAAACTGGAGGCTTTTTTTTTTTTCCAAGTAAATAATAAAAACGGGTATATAATAAAAACATCAACAGTGGTCATTTTTGTCAAAAAGTACATTATCAAAAACATAACTTGAGTTTATTATACTTCATTAGATAAACACTGTTCACCAACAAGATGTAGGAAATCAACTGACAATTACAACACTGTAATTCCTTCATATCTGAACCTAATTTGTTCCCGAAAATGGGTCAGATACCAAAATATTGGATGTCAATTGCTTATTTTCCATTATTTTAAATCAATGAGTATCTTGTTGAGTTACCTATCTTAAATCACCGCAAATGCGATAACGTAAAGCTACACCAGTGGAACCAGCTGATAAAACACCAGCGCAGGCGAATGCATATGTGCACATTTTAATAATTTGTTTTGGACAAATTTGTAACAGACTACAGAACAGCTTTTTATAATGTGTACAGTATTTTTATTACAGCACAGCATTTGTTGATTAACTTAATTCATTTTACTTTTTAGTCCAATTTCATTTTCTTAACAGATAAACTTTGGGTAAAAATGTTACAGGACAACATCAGCTGGATTTTGTGCCTCAGTTTCTTGACGTTTGAATGTATAAACAGTGTTTGTATTTATCCTTTTAAAAGTCTAACACATTATTTAAGGCCACTTGTATTAAACATGAACTGAACAGGTAAAGTTCAATAGACCTTATTTTGCATCAAATTCTGTATCAGTATCTCTTTTAATTGCTTTTTTTAACTTGATAGCATTTTTGGTTCTTCGTTTCTGAAAATTTTAGGCTGTACCCTACCTTATTCCCTCTACTGTCAAGTGCTCACTATAGATTACTGTGGTGTAAGTGAATATATTTTGTTGAAAATGCACAGGACATAATTAATTTGCTTAGTTTAACATATTGGAACCACTTGTCTTGAATTTATACACTCGGGATGAATTGCAGTTTCACCAGACTAATGTGTGAATTATTTCAGATAACTGCATGAATGTCAAGCAATGGGATGAATGTGGTATTTATATGGTACTGTTACAGTCAATTTCTCTTTAACTGTTCTTAAACACATTCTATGCCATTGCCTGCAGCAGGGTCATCCATGGCAGCCCTGGTGTCATTCTTCCTGAAGACAAATATGTCATTTATAAAGTGAGAACCTGGAATACATTACAAAAACACATATCCAGCTGCCCAGTGAGTTACAGTGTATTATGCTGTACAAAAGTTCAACATTTTCAGTATTCTGCAATAAATGACTTCTCATTTTAAAATTCATAATGAAATCATTCATCAGTGCATTCATCAATCGATCCAATTTTAGGTAAATTAATTAATCATTATTATTAATTAGTAATATTAGTGAATTACTAATAAAACTATGCAGAAAAAATATTTCAGTTAGACTGAAATCTTTTTACCAGTAACTCACTGCTACTCTGAAGTCACTCTCTCTGTATAAACACACACAGACACACACACAAACACACACGTTTCTTGTGTTACAAACATTCAAGTTACAAATCTTCAAAGATGCAAACATGTCCCAGTAATCTTTTATTTTTACTTGTACTTTAGCTTCCTTGTGGGTTTCCTCTGGGTGCCCCAGTTTTCTTCTACAGTCCAAAGACATGTGATTCAGATTAACTGGTCAGTCTAAACAGCCTGCAGAGTGTGTGTGTGTGTGTGTGTGTGTGTGCGTGCGCGCGCGTGTGTTGGGGGGGTCTACCCTGAGATAGACTGGCATCCCATCCAGTGTGTAGTTTCATAAGCTACACACTAATTGCAGCCTAATAGCACTGCGCAATTGCAGGACTGGCTCCAGACTGCTGCGACTCTGACCAGGATAAAGTGATTAAGGATAATGGATGGATGTATGTATTTTTAATTGCATTTCCTTCATTTTTCCATTTCCTAAAATTTCTGTGTGTCTCTATGCTGCCATTAATTGGGAGCAAAATGCACTCAGAACTGAAATACAATAGTCGTGCAGCAGCATCTTTATTTCACATGCTTCTGCAATGTTTATGATGTTTGCCCAGTCTTTGCTCAATTAACACCATATGCGGTTCACTTTAGGGATGGCACTCACTGGTACTTGTTCATAAAAACTTACGTTTGTGGCCAAAACTGCACGTCCGACCAAAAATACTGGTATCTGCATAGGCTGAGCAGCTCGCACATGTGCATTGCTAATACAGAGTGTTTTGTTAAAATCACAACACAAATACAGGCAGACCAGTGCAAAACATAACAAAATACAAAACAACATATTTTGGCAGCGACCACATCAGCATCTGCCCAAGCTTTGCACTGCAGCAGCTCCTGCCCTTCATCAACCCAATTACCGTGGCCACATTCATGGCTTCACTGCTGCATTCCCCAAATATTTTAGGCCTTTTAAATCCATTCTTTAGCTCGGGCTTAATTTTAATATGTAATGTGTAATTTGAACAAATTTCTACTAAAATAAAAAGTGCAGCTTTGGTCACTAACTGTGACCCTGACGTGGCTATGGAATATTCTTGACTGTTGCAGCTCTTGGCAAGTTAAGGAAAAGTGTCCATGATCATGGGATGAACTTGTCAATATACTTAGCTAAGATGAATTCATTTTCATTAATTAATTTACACCCTGTGATGGATGGGTGTCTCATCTTAGGCGAAGTTTCATGCCCCAGCGCACTCTGCTTCCAGGATGGGCTCCGCACTGTTGCAACCCTACTCAGGATGAGCGGCTTCTGAAGCTGGATAGATACATGAATTAATTTAAATTGTTAATATCAAAATGAAAAGCCCAACAAAGTATTTCTTGATAGCTATATCCAAGACTTTTACAGAGCCTCGCCCTAAAAATAATTCAAGGGACAGCTGTTCTCCTGTTTTACAGGGACATCTGTTGTTAAGGGACATCTAGTTTATATTGCTTTAAAAAAAAAAACCCTTTTGCATATGGTGTAATACTTCCCCCTTGTCGAGTATCATAATGGCCCATCAACGTGAACCTTTAGAAACAACAGTGCTTATGAGCTCACTGTGATACTGTAAAGTATGTTTTAGACAGGTCTGTATGTCATTACACATCATTATGTCTTGTCAAATCTTGATTTAAAAGCCTACAAGGGGTGCTTGTGAATAACAAAACTGTCTGCAATGTAAATTGGCCTTTTTATTTTGGCATTTTTATTTAGACACTAAATTATCCTTTGCACAGTGGCCTGCACTTCAGTCCATTGATGCTCTTTAAGTTGCCCTGGATGGAGATGTCTGCCAGATGAAGAGATGAACACTTCTGACAGTGATCCCTCTTGGCTGCTTCTTTAACGTTGCTTCCGTCAACTGTACAATTTCACCAAAAATGCAGATTCCTGTTTCTGTGCATTTTCTGCTCCAGCAACCCCACCTCCAAATCTCTTTGGTTTACACCACAACCCATGTTTCATCTCAAAATAATAATCTATTCCACGTCTACAGGCACACAGTGGAGAGCAGCTTTCTCAGATCAGTGCTTCCTGTTCTAATTCAGCAGAGAATATGAAAATCAGTGTGCTGAAATCGATTCTTGTTGGCTAATACTTAGAAGCTCTTGCTTGTGTTTTTTTTTTTTTTTTTTTTAAATAAAGTGCAAGTTTGCAGAAAGTATAAAGTAAACGTTTGCAAACTCATGCCAGAAACACAGGGTGTAGTGTTGATAGATGGCATCCCTATAATTCTGGCTGCCACAAAGATGGTAGCACATATGTAAATAAAATAACCCTCAAAAAGGGCAATTAGACTTAGATTTCTGTTAAAAAAAAAGAAAGAAAAAAACCTTTTTAACATTCCATTGCTTTTTTTTAATCTACAACTGTTCCTTTAGTCTAGTCCTGTTTTAAATTGTTCCTATAGAACTTTAAATTTCATTTTTTTTTCCCTTTGGCTGAATCCATATGGCCGAACACGGACGAACTTACACAAGCAAACACGTACGGGGGAATAAAATTGACTCCAATTCTGATTCCAAACACAATTCGGGAGACCCTTTAACAATGAGCAACACCCAAGCCATCCCATCGGCAAGTAAACAAGCTCAAAGTAATTTCAGTGCCAGGACTTGGAACTCTCATGCAGAAGACTGGCATCTGCATCTCACGAAGCTGCTGACTCCTGGGATGGAGGAAATACAAAAGCACCCCGTGGTCCACAAAAAGCACAGTAACCATTTATTTTCCCACACATAAATCAAAATGTATGAAACGCCATGCAGTTAATCATCCTGTGTCCTCACATTGCAGGAGATCTATTAAACTCATTCGGCAAGCCAGGCAACTTATTCATCCTTTAAAAGCAGCTCAATAGAAAATGCAGTTTGCTTTAAAGTAATTAAAACCGATTAAATGGCAGGAGATACACAAGTTGCCTTATTAAATGAAAGATGATGCACATGTTGACAATTCGGGTTTTTCTCAGAGCAGTAGTCATCTAATGGATTTTGCCCTGCTGTGGATCATAAATCAAATGCATTACGGGGAGCACAGGAGCGGCGGTAATGCAACGGCATGGAAGTATAAAGTAATGAACACAATACATGTAGAAACATGGTCAGCTATTCTTAATATTCCAAGTGACAGGCATTAATTACTCGCTTCTTCTTTTGGCAGCATTTCAAAATATTGCACGAACGCCGGGCAAAAACAGTCAGAAAACTGTTATTAGGCCTTTAAATCGGCTACATCTTAAAGGTGCGGTCAGCTGAACCAAATATGAATCTGTTTGGAAGACAAGTCTATAATTTGCCTGTGTTGTGACTTTGATAAGAGTTAACACTTTTTCTTAAAAAGAACGCTCTCCCTTTGTGCTGGGAAATAAAGGGATAACCCAGAACAAGCGCTAATATGAAGCCCGTACGTCAGGGAAGAAAACCTTTGCTTGTCACTGGAAGTCATCGTTTGGGGTGTATTTTTTCCACATGGTTAGCGGCAGAATTGCGCTAGATATGTATACAAAAGGGCACGCTGTTTAGAAAATTCCAGCGCGAGTGGGTTCAGCGGCCTCGCGGTTCCATTTCAACCCCCGGCCAAATTACACCAAAGACCTGGCAGTCACATTACAGGGGTGCGCTGCGCCGGTGGCTCTCGGGGTCCGTCCGCAGAATAACCCTGCGTATTCAGCCTCTTCACGCTACAGAAGTCAAAAAACCCTTTGAACAAGGTCAGTTTGTTTTATTTTGAATTTTTTTCCCCAAATCTCATTCAAAACCACACAGGGATTCTGACACCTGACCTAGTGGAATGGAAACCTGTAAGGTGAATGAAAGTAAGAGAATAGTCACCGGTCTTGCATTTTAAAGAACCCGAAAATAAAATTTAAACAAACGTAAAGGCAAAACGGTCGATCTCACAACTACCGTCGTGTGAAAACGCACAGAAGGAAAGACAACTTGTTTCCGGGAAACTCCTTGAGCTTCAGATGAGACACCACCCTTCTCAGCCCATCTTCCTCCATTATTCTTAAGCACTGTGGCACCTTGGGTCTAAATGAGCAGATCCTCCAGCATCTTCTTCACACAGCTGAGTACAGCGCGGCCACCGCTGAGGCAAAGCGCAAATGGCAGACGTAGAGAAATGATAAATAAAAAATAAAAAAAAAACACCACAGTAACTGTTTGCACAGTTCAACTGTTTGTGTTTCCACACAGCGTGGTCGGTACAAATTTTAGGAGTTCATGCACCTGTGCCCACTTTCCCAAACGCGCAAATGAAACGGACAACTGTGGCGTCCAAAAGCAACCTTTCCAACAAGGAAACAATGAAAACGAATATAACAAACTATTTAAATGCATTTATTAAGAACAATGTAAACACTTGGGCAGTATAAACCGCCCCCCCCACCTGCGCTTTCCGTCGAATGAATTCTGCTAAACCCCCTGATCATAGTTTTCCTAGATTCTGGCCGTCGCCTCAGAACATTTAAGGATATCGGACTCTTCTGACGAAAAAATTTAAACGAGATTAAATCTTTCACTCGGCACCACGTTTTTTAGGAGCATGTTTTAGCTGCAAGACATTTAGGAAGGTAAATAAATGCGCGAGTGAGTTGGAAAAGGAGCCGAAACACGCGAGGGTCCTGCCCGAAGAGCTAAGTCTCCCCAAGTGGCGAGCACCGCAGCCGGGAGTGTCAGCTGTTAACTGGCAAGAACGTGAAGCGGAACCGGGGGACGGGACCGTCGAGCTGGAGGACCGTCCCGGAACCCCTGAGAGACCGATAGCACCCACAGCCGACTCGGCAGCCTGGACACCGGCTGCCCCTTCCGCCCGCGTTGCGCGGGAGTCCGCAAAACAACTTGGGCGAAACACCGAACTGTTGCCAAAACCATGGCGGCGCCCCCAACTCCGGACCGCGGCACCGCGCGGCTGTCCCCAGCGTTCTCCTACCTAAGTATGGCCGTGTCCCCTTGTCTGCTGACAACGTTCTCGATGCCCATCCACGCATAGTCCACAGTTTGTCCAGCAGGTAAACACGAGGGCAGGAAGCAGCAGAGACTGACGATTATAGCGGTTAGCCACTGAGCGGAGACACACGCAGCCTGCGCCATAATCGCGATGTCCATCACAGCTGGAGCGCGCTCCTCGGTGTCCGCACCAGCACCGCAAAGCACCCTTGCAGGGGAGAAGAGAGGGAAAAAAAAAAAAAAAAAAAAGCAGCGCCTTAACGTCGCCTCTCCCTTCCTTGAAAAAGCTCAAGAAATGGCGATCCGGGCGAGTTCTCCAGGTTTGTTTTGTCAGAGCGGCGCTGCGCGGAGAAGTCTGCTCTCCAGCGGCTCGCACACCATCTAGTGAGGAAATGTGATGTAAAATGAGAGCAGAGCGAGCAGCCGACAACCCCCAGGCTCTGATCCTGTTGCCATGCGGCCGTTTCCCAGGCAACCGGTTCCCAGGAGCCGGCGACGCAGCGGTTAAAAACTGGTAGCTGTTGATAAAACAAACAAGGCGAGCAATAAACGGCGTGAACCGCGAAACGGCGGCAGCTACAGCCGCTCCGCTTTGTGCCGCCCTGAGCAGCCGGATCGCGACAGAAAGGAACTTTCTTTTTGCGCAGAAACGCGACGCAGTTGCGGTGGAAGCGTTACGGCGGTTAAACCCAAGGATTTGACCGAAAGGTGCGGGTGCGCCGCAAGTGTTGGGCTGCGTGTGCTTTTCTCCTCCATCGCCTATTCTCTTTTTCTTTCTAAACTCAAAATGTTCGTTCGCTCCCTCCAAAAAGCAAGGAGAGGGGCGTCCGAGGACTGAAGGTTCCTCAAACGAACAAAAGTCGTGAAAGGGGGTCAGTTCGGAAAGAAGGGGGGGGGGGGGGATCGCAAGTTTCATATTCCATAAACTAAACATTTCTAAACATTTTTACATAGGGAGCAGAGGTGTGTCATTCGTAGGAATATTGTTGTATAATTAAACGCTTTTCCTAGTTATTGTTATTATTATTATTATTATTATTATTATTATTATTTTTCTTAGCAGATTTCATCTTTAGGTAATGGAGGGCTACGTATTTAAAAGCCCGTTAAATTACAGGAGAAAAATACGTAGCCATGCATGAAAGGCCTGTAATTACTGTGCCTCCCCTTTTGGGCACTGTACAGATGTGAGAAATGGCAGCTTTTAATATTTTAAACATTATAGCTGGGGAAAATAATGAGCAGGATGAAAGGGAAAGAGGCGGCCATTCCCCAGTCAAGCAGGAACACCAGAAGTGAGAGATTCTTAAAATGATCCTTCTGCACACTGTATATCCGAGTAATGATATTTGTCTGTAATGAATGCAAATATGCCGGTATGCATCGAGCAACTTTTTGGCAGAAGACTTAACTCACCGAATACTTTTGTTCTTACCTAAACCCTCCAGCAGTTCTTCAGCACTGTTTGCAAAGCGATGCTTGGTTTTTTTTTTTCTTCAAAAGAAGATGTACGTTTTTTTCTAAAGGAGTTATGCACAATTATTGAATAATACTTCTTAAACATATCAGTTTATTAGACATTTATCTGCCCGGTAAGAACTTTTGCATATTATTGAGTAAATTTAAAGAATACATGTGGATTTAAGCAGATTATGTTAAATATATTTAATATGGATGATCTGCACAGACCAGAAAAGGATCTTAATGGTATATATTAAAGAAATAATATATATTGTGCAATAGCACTAAACTGAAAAGTGTGCATTAATGGTGTCATTTGGTCATGTGTGAGAAGTTGAAGCTTGTCGTTCTTGGCTGTGTCTTGTCCATTAAGCTCTAGATAAAAATGAACTTTGCTGGAGGTCGTAGTAGGGTGTGTGTTGTTGCTGCTTCACAACACCTTGGCTGTTTGGGTTTGAATCTGGCTCAGTTTTTGGAGTCCACTTGTTTTTCCTGTATCTGTGTGGACTTCCTCCCACAGTCCAAAGACACACATTTCACATTCATTGGTGGTTGTGAAAATAGCATTTTGTGTGTGTGTGCACGCAGTGGGTAGTCATCCTATTCTGGGTACAGTTTCATAGCCCAATACTTTCAATGTTGGCTCCAGACTGAGATGTTAAGGATTATAGATGAATGTCTAGCATTTTCTATGACATCGATAGCTCTTTTGGTTATTATCACAATTGTTAGCAACGCCAATAAGTAAACACTGAGCTGCCAGTTTATTAGGCACGCCTATGTGCTAGCGCTGCACCCACGGTCAAGGCGGTGGTGTGGAAGGCTTCCATCTGAACACTTGCAAAAATCAGCTGATATTTTATGCAAAACAGATCTGTTGACAGTGGTTAAGGACCCAGACGTGTAGTTGAACCTTTCTGCTTTATGTCCCAGTAGAGTCTCCACTGTAGAATCCCTGCACATGACACCTGCTATGTTTTAGTAAAAATATGTTGGTGCATAAATTAGCAGAATATTAAGAGTTTTTGGACTAATGCATTGGGTAAGAAATCATGGAAATAAAACGAGGAAAAAACAGGTTAAAAAGTTTAAAAAGGCAAGCTTTTCATGTATTTTTGGAGCTGTATAACAAAAGGAGGTAAACAAAGTGACATAATTCAAGTTCTTCAGTAAACAGTTCAGCTTTATTTTTGTCCCACAAAGCTTAGTTATGCATCAAAAGGGAAGGTGAGAAAAGTGCGTTGTTTAGGTTTTATTTTACATTTCCAACTTTCTGTGTGATGGAGAGACTTGATGTTGGATCTCTATTTTTATGATAATGACTTAGTCACTGTTTATCGAGCATTCTGAATGCAGGTTAGAGCTGGAAAGTTCTCAGCTCACATTATTGTGGCCCAAATGGCAAAGTGGATTTTGCACAAAGCATCCAGTGATTTGTGGTCAGGATGACTAATGAACCGTCACCAAGATAAGGTCAGAGGGTCTTCTCCATTTCTGAGTGCTTTTCCATAAATCTGAAACACAAAATACAGCATTTCTGCCGACTGATCAGTCATAAAGGTTATTTTTTTGCAAAATTAACAGCTGCATGACTTCAATATGGGAGGTAAAGCAGCAGTGATTTTAATGATTTGCTAAAAGAATGCAACGCTAATGTTTCTTATGCACTAAAAACACTTGCTGCGCATGTCCTCTGTTCAGCAATCTTCATAGATGCTGTCATTCATAGAATAAATATTGATGGAGAAACTTGACCAAACAGCGGCACTATTACAGACCCTCGGCCGCAAAGGTGATGCTTTACCCGCACTCTTTCAGTAAACGTCCATTTATTTGAAGGGGTTTGTATAAATCTGTAATGTTTGTAAGTCTAAACTGTGCCGTAAAATATCGCCCCCATCGTTTCTTCAGTTATAGTCATATTAGCTCCTTTGATATGTTATATCACTATTTTTTTATTCTGCGGCGCCCCACAGAATTTTGCATGAATTTCTTTACACAGCGGTGCAGTTTGGACATACATTTGTCAATTTAATGGAACAATTTATATAGTACGTAAGTGAGAGAAATGAAGCTGCAATTGACTCGTAACTTTGACAGCTGATTGTAATGGACTTGACATTTAGAAGATAAGCAGGCTAAACTTGAGGTAGGTAAGAGGTATACGATGAACTTTAAGATCTGACACGGCTGAATGAACTTGAGGTTTACGAAAAGCACAGGCTGAGCCTGGACTTTGGAAGAGCAAGGTGAACTTGAGTTTTGACAGAGGGTAAATTTGTGCGGTGGGACACAGATCTAGACGTGAGTCTGGTCATGATGCCTCAATTCGTATAACAATGGGTGTCCGATCAGGCTGTTCCTGTTTAATGCATCATTTCGTTTTGTTTATTTCCTGTAAGATTTTCTTTCTATTTGAATTAGACACAGCAAACATACTTAAACTTTTCCAGACTCTATCACAGTTTACCAGCAAGGGGGACCCCAGATATTGGTACTTCTATAGTCCATTGACTGATGTGACTGCTCTGATGGTGTTGACTTGCTGCTTCTGTTGCCTATACCAACAGCAAATCCAATACTTGCTTCTCGCAACTCTAGAATGCTGACTTGTACTGTATATCCTACACAAAAGACCCAATAACAGATGTTTTCTTTCAATCCAGGGTTTGAAAAAGTGCCCCTATGGCAGTTTTTTCTAGTCCTGGAGAAAAATGATAAGTATTGTATTGTGAAATCCAGATCTCAGATGGAACAAAACTAGTTTTTTTTTCAGCCACCTGTAAAACTGTTAAGTGCTTTATAGAGCATCAAGACATCCACCAGAACTTAGGTATTGAAAATAAATCTGGTATGACAAGTGCTTTAAGCCCAACATAGCAGTTGTTATTGACCAGCGATGTGTGAAATGTGAGCATTCACAGACACAAAGGCAATTCAGACAATAATTATTAATATATTTACTACAGCAGGTTGTTAGGTATGGCAGGATGAAGTGTGAGGTGGTGGGCAATGTTTCCATGGCAGGGGTTGGGAAAGACCATGATGGACAACTGTCCAGAAGCCACTTCTGCAGAGCCACATTAATAGCATCTAGCTGCTACCACCTGAAAACTGATCAACACGAACATATAAGCAGAATAAGAACTTGGTGAAGGAGTAGGACCCCTTTGTTGGTGGAAGATTGTCAGTTTCTGTGCATTTTAAAGGCCATAACCACATTTGCTGAATTAGTTAATTTTTTTAGACTGGGAAATCTCCTGTCCTGCTGCCCCTGTCCTATCTGTGTGGCCATCTTCACCCCCACCTCCAAAAAATTTGATTTAAAACAGAAAACTAAAAAAATACAACATGGAACACTGAGTATGGCAGTTCCAGGGAACAACTGTAGGAGTATTTTTATTATTATAATTTATTATCAACACCCTCCACAATGCAAAAACAATAAAACAAAAATGACCAGCAGCCCTAACAATCCAAACTCATAACCACATGAAAGGACCCCCAAAAAATAAATAAATAAACCTCCCTTTTCGCATTGCACTCTTCAGTCTGAGGTTTTTATGGCGTTCTTCATTGTATGATTGGTTGCACCTGGTGCTTGATATCCTAACAAGCTGCTTCCAAATGTAGCCATTAGTCTTAATAGGTTTTGGCCCTGCTGGACCAGGCTTCATACAATTTTTAGTTGCAGTTAATAATAAGGGAAGCTGCCCATCCTTCAGTGTTTTCAAAACATCAAGTATTAATTTTAGTTTATTTAAATTATTTTGAAATAAAGAACATACTTTAAGCAAATAGAGTAAAGAAATTCAGCAGCTAATCGAATAAATGTTTCTGCATTTCATTCTAAAGAAGAACCTGCATGCAAACAATGGACAACTAAAAGCTGTAAATGCTAAGATCAGTTGGAGACCTTTGAAAAGACTGAGCTATTTGACAGAGTAATACTGACTGCCCTTAATGAAAGCCATTCTGAAGCGCACAATTGCTGGATAAAGTTGCAGGCATAGTGAATTTTGTAGAAATTAACCAAACTGAACTATGTTTGAATGAAGCTAGGTCAAATTTTAATGGTACTTGTGGAAATGTATTGCTTCTACTGAGTGTATTTTTAAATTCCGAGGTTAAATAATATGTGAAAAAAATACAGGTATGATTCAAAATTTTAATGGCAAATGCAATGCTTTTTTGTAAAGTGTTTTATAAAGGGGCTCAAAAAGCTTGCCCACTCATAGAGTTGGGTGTTTAAAAACATTGGTTAAGTACAGCAATATGGAGCTGGATAATAAGCCAGAAAAATGAAAGTGCCTGAACTTTGAATCATGTGGAATAATATTCTGAACCTGTTCTTAAATTTTAGCATGAAACTTATGTGTAAAAGTGTAACCCTTTTTCTCTAAAGTCATTCATTCTATAAGGTCTACAGCTTCTAAAAAATAACCGCACAATTAAATTGCAAATTTAGATCAATTTATTGTCAGACAGGCATTTTTTTGTGCCATATGAGGAAACTCAATTTTTATCGTGCAGGAAGCTCATCTAGCAGCGATAAATCAAGAGGCAGGTGAGCACATTTTTTGCCTAAAGGAATTGGGTGCTTTTAGGGAGCTTTTTGCTTCTGGGTTTCGGTTGCTGCTCCTTGTCCTTGTCATGATGGTGCAGTAAAGCAGAAGGTTCTTTGGGATTTATTCTTAGTTTTTTTTTAATATAACTAGATAAAGATAGCTTGGCCATAATCACATCTTGGTATAGACCAATTTAGCTAGCTAGCTTATGTTATCTGGACCAGAAAGAAAAAGAGAATGTAACTATTAACCATAACAGTGTGAATAGCTACCCACACGAAGTATTAAATGCAATAAAAACACTATTCTGAAAGGCACAATGCATGTATGTAATTTATGCTTTATTTATATCCAACAAAATCCAATTTTAATTTTTTCAGTCCTTCTGAGTGAATGTAACTGACTTATTCCAGGTGTTCATGAAAATATTTATACCAGTGTATAAAAGATGGCAATATAGGAATGCTATGATCAAGCAGTATTTTTTGACAATTCTGTGACTGTCCTTAGCCACCAAATACCTTACAAAAACGTCCAATATTAAAAACACATCTCAATAACAAATGAAGCTCTGTGTCTAAGTTTAGGCTGAAAGAAAATTTGTAAGTTGAAGGCACTCCGTTTTTCTCCCTTTGAAAGTATCAGTTTTATTTCCCCTGCTCATGGGTCCAGGTTATATACTTATTTCTCTTAATTTAGTAATTTCTGCAATAGCCTTGAATACAAATAGTTCCTGAAGGGCATCTTTGCTTTAAATACTGAACCAGACTTCCGAAACTCACAACGCACAGGCTTTACTGAAATTAAGTCACAGAACTGCTGAATAATTTTTTTTTTTTTTTTGTAATTTCTATTATTTAGTTCAGTAAATGTACACCAGTAACCCAGTAGTCAAGCTCTCAGCATCCAATCTTCATTCCCAATATAACAAGGGGTGTAAATTAAATACCTGACTTGCTATCCAAGTTGAGAAGTCCTAATATAATCAGTACTATATCCGGCCGAAGCTGAAGCACCCAAGTATCCAAAATTTCGGTATCTGACGCGAAATCTATTTGGTTGGTTGATTGATCAACCAATTTCTCAATTACCTTTTCACATGGATGATATGATATCTTATTTGCTGGAATAAATTTAAAAACATTTATGTCTACTCAGGTTCCCCTTTTCTAAAGATCTGTAAGATCTGAAGATCTTTTCACATTTATTTAGTGTTTTACTCTTTTCTCAAAGATGATCACCAGAAGTAGTTTTGAATGATTTTTTTTAAAAATTTTGAATGTTTGATCTGTTGTGCCAGTAAATAAACTGGTGGTAATTATTTTTCTTTAACATGCTCCAAAGATAAAAAAAGAATCCAATACTTTGAGTCCAGGTTTTTCTGTAACTAAAGCAGACTACTATTATTCTTTGTGATAAGACTGAGCTGTTTTTGTGCTGACAACTTCCATTATGGGTGCATTAGAATGAGCATAGCCTTCCCCCTTCCTTAATGTAGGCCTTCAAAGACCTTGGTTAAACTTGTGTTTATGCATTTTGGCAGCCAGTACTCCTCAGTGCCATGAACAGAAAAAGAAGATGAACCTGCACAGATCTGCACCAGTCTGGATCCAAAATCATCTCCCACAGTCCAACAATAAGAAAATAAAGGACTGAAATCTGGGGTCTGAGGAGTTGTGTTTATTATGGGAAGCTATGCTAATTTTTGGTTGTACTCAAAATTGTGATATTTCATTGCAGACTGCAGTCTCTTATGTATGGAATATGACTACAGATATTGATCAGATAAAATTAATTAAACAAATCATCTAATAACATAAACTTATACATGTATAAACCTATAAGTTATATTATATAAACTTATATTGTATGATGCTACAAAAAACAAAACTGTAAAGACAAGATTGCCAGGTACAAGATAGATGTTTTATTATTGGTGCTTAATTTTATCGCAAATAAAATGGCAAGTGTTAAAAAAAAACAGAAAAAAGGAAAAGCAAGTTAACAGGGTTGCCAGTCAATTGCTATCACCACTACACACCAGTTTGAGCCACTGTGTGTCTCACTGTCATTCAGAAATTCAGCATCTCTGTTGTATGTGATTTGGTACGTGTTGTCCATTTGCTCTGCATTGTCATTTACTAAACATTTTTTCTGTTTTTGTGAAATGCAAGGATCTGTTTTTGTGCAAATATTATACCTTTACTTGATTGTTTATTTATACACTGGTGCTCTTGAACAATACTGTATAAGTACGGTTAAGGCTACTGTTGCTGGACCCCAAGGGACATGAACCAGTTTCTCTTTGTCAGGACCACTGTCTACTTATTAATGAGTGCCTTGTATAGCTAAGTAAGAGGTCAGTTTAAAGATCGATAAAAAAGGTAAAAGATATGGGTCAGATTGTTGGGCCTTTAAAGTGCAGAATAAACTATCCTGTATAAGAGAATGTCATTACTTGTTTCACCTTTTGGGGTATTTAATTGAGTATGAATTAAAATTTTTGGAAGTATGCATCCTACGAAAGGCAAAATATGCCGTAACATAAGTTGTTAAGTACTGTTGAGTTGGTGTCGACTCACAGCGACTCTATGGATAGCTGTATTGAAAAGCATCCCATGTTTAGCAAGTCTAAACCTTGACAAAGGGGCATCCATGGCTGTGGTGACTCTGTCCATCCACCGCATTGCAGGTCTTCCTCTTTTAACATTTGCTTCATAACAAATCATATGCATTGCCTCTATATTAATTTTCGTGTGATACAGTATGGCTGATTTCACTGCCACTTTTTGTTCACCCAAAAGTAAGCCAAAATGCAGAAACTATATGGGGAAAAAAAATTAAGTTTGCCATTTTTGTTTCCATAGTAACGAAGACAGTAATTAGCAGCCGGGTGCTGCTTATCAAATGCACTTGAGCACTAGGAGCTGGAGGAGCTGGTGTTGATCATTGTAGCAGTGGTGTACTTCACAGCTTACCCATCCTTGGTGACATATACATAACAATATTCACCAAACTATTTACAGTCTGCAATAAAAAGTTTAAACACTGTCAGATTAAAAAACATGGCTTAAAGCACAGACATGAAATTAGAAAACACAGCTTAAAGCACAGACATAAAATTACGTTAAAATAAATGTAGTGTATAGACAAGAAAATGAATCCGGTTAAAAACTGAGCAACGCTGTTTAGAAATAACATATTAGAGGAAAAAAAACTGAAGGGTACTTGTGAAATTCTCATCTTGTCACCTATGGAGTGTGCATATTCACCTTGTTACTGCAGATGTTTTCTGCTTCCACTTCTCAAGGATGTAAAAATGAGTTTGAGCATCAAATTGGCTATCATCCCCTGGGGCAGCTTCCAGGACGTGATGGCTCATCCAGTCAGAGCTTATAAAGATTTCTATGGGGTGAAACAGACAGAAACGCAAGTGCACTAGCAGGACAGGAAACCAATCTATCAAAGGGCCATTACCCCAATCTCCCTTAATAATAGTGAAGAAGGCTGTCACAACTACTGATGTTGGACACCCCATTTATAAGATATTGAGACAAATGTCAAGTGAACACACTTGTCATCCTCCAGAAAGAAACCAAAAAAAAAAAAAAAAATCTGACATGCACACAATAAAAGCCAAAAGCAAAACAGGAGATATCGAAACGTAAAAATTGCAAGATTGTCCAGTGATTACATTAACTAAATAAATGAGCTTCTGAAAATGGGGAACAATGTATATGAATGGCTGTAATTCCTAAATGGTTAATGTGATACTTTTATTAAACCCCTTAAATTAAATCTGAAAGTCTACACTTCAGTCTCATCTTGACTGCTTTGTTTCAATTTCATTGTGGTTGTGCACAGTGGCAAAATACTGAAAATTGTGTCACTGTCCAAATACTTATGGACCTGTCTATATTATATGACAGAAATCATTTCTGGATGCAGAAATGTATTTGCAGTCCAACTAAAAGTATCAGTAAGGAAACTACACTGACTACATATTGTTTTTCTTGAGATCCTTTACGATAACTTAATATACAAAATTTACTCTATTTTAAATTTACAGATCAAAAAGTATTGTTAAAATATTTAAAAATATTCTTCCCAAAGAATATCACTGTTTTTCACTGCAACTCTAAACTCTCATATACATAAGGTAAAGTACTGGGAAGCAGGACAGAGGTTCAGTGGGAAATGGCATAGCATTATATTTGGACTTGGTTTCAAATCCAACTGTGCAGAGTTTGCATACTTTCCCCATGTTCCCATAGTATTCCAGAATGCTTTACATGTGATAAGCCTACATGAAAGCTAACCTTTCATACATTTAACACATAAACGCTGCTTTCAGAAGCAGACTCAGTATTTGAAACATTGGGCCTTTTTGGAAGCTATGCACATTTCACTCAGTTTTTCAGACTGTACTGCTACCATCTACAACATTTGAAATGTGGCTATGACTGACCTTTTGCTTGATTCTGCAGGACTGCTTAGCCATTTTTGGAGTAATTTTTGACTTCTGGCTGCCTTAACATGCAGGGTCATGTATTGCTCTGGATACTGGTGCCTGGCCTCAGTGAGCCCTGTTGCAGCCACTGGAATGCCCCCATTTTTTTAAGGCTGCTTGTCCAGTTTGTAAGGATGAGGGACCTGATATGGCAAACCCAAATAAGGAGATTTTCATTTAGTCAAAGCTGGGGTCAAAATCAGAACTCAGAACCTTGGAGGTGTAAGATAAAAACACTATTTTCTGGGCAAGTGCTTTGTTCTGTATTATATTATTACAATATAACACGTAAAGCAAAGACTGCAAAAAATACATAGATTAAACTTCTCCGAAGGTTGTAAACCTTGTTTTCTTATTTGCTTTGTTTCACATCTATATTTCTCTTCTCTGTTGTAGTTCTCCTTCTGATCTCTGTCTATTTCTAAATACACTGTACAAAACAGGGTTGTTTATAATCCAGCTGGATAATTAGCTGGTTTCCCACCCACACACAAGACAAGAAACGGCCCCGTATTCCTGCTGACTTGTCAAACAACTGATGTGAAACAAATAGCATCAATACGACAAAAATCCCTCTGCTGTAATATCACACAGCACTCTTAATTTTCTCAGGCCTTGTAGCCTATTCTGAAGTGAACTTTGCAATTATTTTTCCACAGAAATATTTATTTGTTAGTAATGACATTACACACACAGTCATGGACAATGTGTTTGTGCTGGGGAAAAAAAAAAAAAACATTTCGTACTTAGTCGTACGGTCTCAGATGGGAGATTTGAGCCAAGTTAAATGGACAGCGAGAAGAGATTGTGCGCAGAACATGTTGAACATCAGAATGTGAATATCAGAACATGTAAAGACGCGGACAGATTACGCACACACAAATATGAACTAAACAAGTTGAAAGGCAATAAAGTTTAGTGATACAGTTGTGATACAATTTGTTATTACTGTGTGCACAGCACTGCAGCAGGCAAGTATGTTTCTTTCAGTGTCATTTATGTGTTGGATTAAAGGAGCTGGTAGCTGTTTTATGTGAATTAAAAAAATGCAATATGCAATTGTTATTAACAATTTATATATAACACACACACACACACACACACACACACACACACACACACACACACATACTTTTTAACCCAGGGGGCATTCTTTTAACTCTGATAGTAAGAACTAAAGAGCAATATTTATATAGACATAAATGCTGGTTCCTTGTTTGGGGAAAGGTATGCAAAATCCAGTGCATTTATAATTTTATGGCATGATTCATCACTGGTGTATTTTAGCTATAACAATCCACATTCCAGCTGGTTATGAAACACGAAACAGATTAATTTTTGTATTTTTGTTGAAAAAGTAACTTTTTTAAATCCTTTTTTAAGTCTGTCTCAGTTGTTTTCTCATAACATCTCATAAAATGTATGAGATGCATACACTGTAAATTAAAAATATACTAAGATAATTTTGATAACCGAGTATTATACAACAATGAATATGGGATTGTATGTACACCACAAATATGATAAAAAACAGTTGGGTCATGTGTCTATATTTGTCATGGTACTATTCTTGGAGCTACAAATGGTGTTATGTTTCTAGATTAAAGAGAAGCGAGGCCATAGTAATATAAGTGCAAGAATTAGATAACAAAATTTGCACATTTCTTAGAAAAATAACCTGAGAAAGCAAGTGACTTTATATCAGGTTAGACATCTCATACTCAAGGCTAAAGCATCACTGGAGTGTGTAAGAATCATAAAGCCAATGTCCTTGACCATGAATTTAAACCTTACTGTTCATACATAATCTCCAGGCAAATAGAAATGAGCGATGGCCACTTCAAGTTAACATATTATTATAACCCCAATTATTGTTTACATATTGTATTTTAATTTTTAATGGGTCAAGTTTTTAAGAGATCTTTCAAATGGATCGGGTTCCAGTAACCTTCTCAGCTAAAATATGGAATACAGAGTAACTTGACAGTGGCAGTTTATGAATGAAAAACCCACTCCATTTTAAACAATTAAGTTTGACTCAAAATTTGTATGTGCTTTAAAGACTTATAAACTGTAACCAAAACTATGGTCCTTGGGCAGGTCTACCTGTCGATAACTTGGTATTAATAGTGTAACTTTATTAGTTGCGGTTCTCTTACAAAATTTATTTAAATATTGTTTAAGGCAATTTTATCGACACTTCCGCTCACTGATTTTTCACATTCATTTCCCTTTTGCTTGTCTTCATGAAGGTTGCAGCAGTTCTGAGCTGTTCCCAGAGACACTGGGCACTGCAGAAGGAGGGATACAGCCGGGATGGGATGCCAGTCCATTGCAGTTCTGTTAACATAGATAAGGGCATTTAAAACTGTACACTGTTAATCTGTGGTGGTGCAGGAGGTATCACTGGCACCTCACTGTATGCCAGGGCATGGATTTGAGTCTGATTCTGTCGATGAAAGGTGTTTCCTTCCAGTTTTTGGGGACAGATTTCCTCCTGGTATTCTAAATTTTTCCCAAAGTTTGGAGTTACCAATTCACCTGAAAGACATATCTTTTGACTATGGGAGGGAACTGGAGCTAGAAAAAATCGAACACAAACACTGGAACAGTGCTACAGACTCCACATGGATGGAACCAGCATCACAGCCCAGGCACTTGCGATACCTCAACTCAAATAAAGATATTTTATTTTATATTAAATAAAGATTTTTTTAATTGCTATCCATGTAAAAAATTAAAATGTTTTTGAACAGCATCTAAGTATGTTTTAAAAACTTTGTAATGACAACAGCATGTAGCATAGGTCCTGTTTTACATATTCAGTTACTGCAAAAGTAATTATTTTTGCTGCACTAGAGAGTTCCTCCTCGTGCTGATACTTATTGATATGTTGACACTGATATTAAGAAATACAGTATGTTCTAATCTACAACTATTTTGTCTTTTTAAGAAGTAATATTGTCAGCTTTCTGTGTATGCTAGTTAAGGAAATAAAGGAGCTGCTTCTCAAGTCAAATGTGTCATCAGTGAAAATGTGAGAATGTAAATCTATAATTACCATCTTGTCAGATGATGCAAAAAAGGGACTAAATGCTCAGTTTGCAAGCATAAAAGAGCTGACTTAGAAATTAAATTTTTGCTTTCTGCATGAAATCTTTCCACCCATTAGTTTGATTTATGCTCATGGAGGATTTCAAAATCCTCTGTTGTTGATTTAAGAGTATCTGCCTACATGCATACTTTTTAATGTCCTTTGTCATTTTGCCATTACTCAGACAATGAAGAACAACCGAGGTGCTGTGCTCACCCCGATGAACATGACATCATACTTGTGTCAATTCTTTTTCCACCTGTTGTGGAAGTAAAATGGTTACGTAACAGGGAACTGTAGTGAAAAATGTAACTGGATGACAGAAAGGTATACGGTAATACCACTTTATCAGACTCTGATTAGTTCAAAAAAACATGCCACGTGCCGAAATTTCTAATAGAGAGTGCCTGTTTGCCATTATTTTAAATTGGAAAAAATAGTGCTTCCAGCCCATCCAAAAACCCCCATAAACCTATCAACCATTGATTTCAGCAAGCTAAAACAATCTACACACCAGTTTCCCAATTAGAAAACAGTCAATGAGGACTGAAGCAGGAGTTCAGTACTGATACTGAATAAAGGGAAGCCGTGTGTCAAAGTAACCACATCTCAGTTTGACACAACAACCAACATTTTAATAAATAGGTTTAGCTTAGGAGGATAAGGGAATGATTAGTGTGGTGATGCTTTGCAAATGCATTCAGATGAAGTGAAACTAGTGGATACAGCTGATAGGACACCAGCATGGCCTTGTCTTGCTTCAGAAATATTTAGCTTACGGTATACAGTATTTATTCATATTTATTCATAACAGTATATGATACAGCATTTACTTTTATTTCATTTATTTTTATTCATGGTTCTTTTTTTTATCATGAATAAGCTTCTGACAAAATTTGTTATAGCAGTCTCCATGTTTTTTGTTGCAAAGGACCCCGTTAAATAGAATCTGAGCACAATTTTTTTTTGTTTGCTTGATTCAGTCCAGGACTGCATAGTCATAAACAGTTTGAACCTCTCTCTGGCAGCTCTGACCAGCTCTCTTAGTCATTTAAACACAAGGGAGTCAACTGAGAACAAAATAAGAATATATGTGCATAATGCAATATATCTGCATAATGCTGACAGAGCATAAAATTTTTAACAAACTCAATTTCTGTTTTGTCATAGAGCCTCCTGACATCAAAACTGTTTGAAACTTTAATAATTCTGCAGTTCAGCTGTGAAACTGCATTTTAGGAGCTGGAACTTTCTAGCACAAATGTTATGATGCAGAAAATTTTAGCAAAGTTGTAACTACAGCATGTATTTTACAGTGAAACTTACAAGAAGTTGCATCATCCTGTCAGCCATTTTTTAACTTTCTGTATGTAATCTTCTGACAGAGACACTGTTTTATTCCTTACAGGATCATACATCCATTTGTTATTGTTTCTTGATTATGATGTGCCATCCTAGAAGATATTCAGATATGCAGTACATGTATTTAAGAGCCAGAAAATCTCACTTTATTTTGTACCAGTTGCAAAACAAAGAGTGCATACATACAGGTAGTGACAGTTTTGATTTCTCTATACACAGCCTCTGAAGTGGATGTCACTGGGTGATGGGAAATATGGGGCAATCTCTACCATGAGTCCTACAGGCTGATATAAGAAATTCTGCCTTCTTCATTGTTTCAGAAGCATCACAAATTTCAAAATTATTCCATAAATGGAAATGTTAGGCTTGTGTTCCTTGAGCAGTAGGTGTTATCACTAGAAAAGGAACTACTTAATGATTTTATTACTAAAGGAGAAACACAAAGTAGGGGGGAACCTCTCTCTGACAATAGACATTTACCACAGGGTGAGAACATAATCTTCAGAAGTGAAATTGCCCCAAGATATATTGTGCAGGAAACACCATGACTTTGTAATGTGTTCAGCTGCTATGAAGTCAGGTAAGGGATGCAGAAGGATGAGGTTGGCACCCTCCAGACTGCCTCCAGCCTAAAGAATATTTTTTTCAAAACTTTGATTATAGTAGTAGGCAGCAGGTAACATATCAGGCACAGTTTCCTGCTGTTGTTTTCTTGATCTGAATGTTTCACATATTTATTCAGAGGTGAATCTGTAGCAGGGTCACAGCAGTCAAGTGGTTAAGGATAATGGATGGATGGAGGGATGGATGGATGGATGATATGTAGCTGGGCAGCTCCGTAGCATAGGAAGTTAGGAAAGATCTCACAAATTATTGACTCTAATAGTAATACAAAGACTAGCTTTGCCTTCAAGAACACAGCTGAAGATTTTGCTGAAATAAAATTGCACAAAGGCAAAGTTCCATACAGAGTTCCTTTTTCTCCTGCATCTACCCTTGTTCCACATCTCCGATGGAGAAAACTGACATAGCCGCCTGTCTCCACTCTGTAAACCTCATGAGCTTCTCTTTTTCACTTTATTACACAATTAGCATGGTAAAGTTGTCAGCCTTGTTTGTTTAAAATTTTATCCGCAATGATTTTTACTAGTTTTAACTTTTAAAACAAAAAAATTGAAATTTGAAAAATAAAAAATTAATTTAATTAAATTTAATTAAATTTATTTAAATTTGAGTTTCACGCTAAAATGAAATGTCGTGTACTGTACATACTGTACTAAGTCTTGCTAACATGCAAATGAATGACAACATTAAGTGTTTTCTATTTAAGTTAACTAGTGTTTAAATTGTTTTATCTTGCTGAAATCATGGGTTGGGAATGCATCAATTATTTCCCCTTTAAAATAACAGCATTCAATATCCAAAAAAATGTGGACACATTTTCATGAATGAATTAGATTTGAATACTAAGAGATTGCTACATATGGACAGTGCATGTCCTTTTTTATGTTTCCCAGCAAAAATAATTCCGTTTAAACTTGATTTGTCTCATTTGCAGCTATGCTACCTCAGAATCTCCACTAACTTCCATCTCTTTAGAAAAATACGCAGCGTTCTTTGCTAAGGGCCGTTGTTTGCGTACATTGTGTGTCACTCAGCAGGTTTTTTGCTGAAAAAATTCCGGCTGAATCATCACAATTCTAAAGCAGATGACCGTTAACAGAATACATGTCTCATTATAGCGCCGACATCTTTTTATACGTTCGTTTTATTGCCTGCACTTTTCATATTGTTTTTTTTCTGTGTTTGCATTGCAGGTGAAAATTCATTCTCACTATAACAACAAGTTATACAATGTCAAGCATTGATGTGTTGTTCTCTGCATATTTAATTGTATTTTCATAAACTCAACAGCTCAGTGAATCATGTTTGCTAAAATCTAAGAAATATAAATATAAAAAATGTTAATATGCAGTCATTTTCTAGCGTGCTAGCTAAAACCACAACAATCACCAGATGCCCCTTCACTATGACAAACAAAATTACAGACAAAATTGATGAAACAGACAAAAGCCTAATAGTAAAACATGCATTACAAAACAAACAAGCAAACAAAACATAACAAGCAAATAAAAGCAAAACATCACGCTTTTACATAGCCTTCACACAATAGTGAAGCAACAAATTCGTCAGGACAACCCAGCAACACGTAATGCTTTTGGCAGTTTTGCGTCAGTAACATCTACTCCTGCAGACCTGCCAGTGCAGAGGTGTCTCACTGGTTCCGTAATTTTTGCCCAAGAGATGGACCGTGATCTATTTGAAGCTTGTGGCACCGAGTCATCAAGAGAGGACGAGACTCATGGATTCAGGTGCTGCAGAAAGGGTGCCTCCCATCTTCCATTTGTGGTCCAGATGAGGTTAGTACAACCACCGCTGTTGCTGAAAACAGGCTGGTCAGCATTCTGCACTCCACTCCTGTACTGCCAGACATTTTGTGAGAATCTTTTTAATGATATCTGAAAGTCACTTTCTGGGCCTCTTCAAATTCTTCAATTTTTTCTAATGACTTGCACTCCCACAGCGACTTTTCTACACTTTATCTGCAAGGAGGCCTACATAAAATGTAATGAACAGCTAAAGCCTTACAACTGTGAAACCCACTCATAAAAGCATAAAACCAAAATGTCAAAAGTTTAATCCAGTATTCACTTGTATATACTGAAAAAGTTTACACTATTTATATTTTCCAACCAGGTGCCACCCCTTGTCCCATAAACTGGAAACCCTTTGCTCTCAGCTGCACCTTGATGTCTTGTCTATGGAAATCACAAACTGAAATGGAAAAAAAAAGACAGCCTTGGCAGAGCTCAAGATCCACGCTGAATGGATTCAGCATAACACCAAGAATATGGACACAATTTACACGGTGTTAAACCAAGGATGCGACAGCAGGCAACATCCCTCATGCTCTCAATACCATCCTTATAATCATCCTGAAGAAGAAGCCTTTCAGCAAGTCAGATGGGATGGATGTGGGGACTCAGATCTGATCAAGATGCATCATTACCTTTTAACAGTTAAGGGAAAATCTGAATTTAAAAAAATTCTGACCACATCATTAACTGACAGGTGCTTCTGGTGCCCATAACATGGCGAGTCTGTGTCACACGGTTTACATTTTCCCTAAATGCCTTAAGGTGTATTTTTTTCAGTGAGATTTGCAATAAGCCAGGAGGAAATGAAATGTTTATTGGTTAAGGCGGAAAATCCACTGGAATACAAAGAGCAGCACTGCAGTGCAAAACTTGTGTGCGAATATAGGGATTGCAGTTTGGATTGACAGAAGTTGTTTGGACTCCATGCTGGGATCACCGCCAGCTGGATATGTGTAACACTTCCATTGTGAAAGACTATGGCTTAATAATATATTCTGTTATATGTTTTTATGACCTTCTCTGAAACATGAGATCTTAAATATGATAACTATTCTAATGGATGCTTTATTGCGGTAACAGAAACTGCCCAAATCCCCAAAGCACCTATATACATGTAAACATGTATATTTAATTTCCTCAGGGTCAAACTGTAATGGAACTTTAAGCTTTTTAAAGAAATCCTACTCTCTAACGCATATAATAAAAATAGACATTTATACAGTGTTGCTGTCAAAACAACAAAATGCATTCTTGGCTGTCAGAAGATACAAATGGAGAATATCTGCGTTTTTCCTTTTGAAGTGGCCAATGAGTAATATGATTAATGTGAACATAAATTTTGCAATTCATTTCAAAGCGTTAACAGCGACAAATAAATTATTGTAAGTGATATGACGTCGCCGCATTTCAAAAAATTCCATTTTGTTTTCCTTGCTAACGGAGGAGCTGCGGCTTTGTTTGCTAAATGTCAACAAATTATTTCATTGCCTTAGACAAAAGCCATACTTGCGGACAAAACTGTCAGCCGTAACAGCAGGAGTGATGTAGAGCTGCTTGGGAAACTATGACTATTGAGTAACCACTAGCTGTCACAATGCAGCCCTAAAATAAAACAAATTCTTTTTCAATTAATGGCTAAATTGACAAATTAACAAATTCCCAACTCTCATCTTTACTCTGGTTTTGTAACAACTGTAATTAAAATTGCTTAAAACCATTGTGTTCAAAAAATAAATTACAATACAGAAAAAAATAAATTTTAATTCCGCATTGTACTTTTTCATCTAAATTAGTATTTTTATAATAGTTGAATATTTGATTTTACATGAGGCAGCACAGTGGTGTAGCAAGTAGCCCTGTCTGGGAGTGAGCCCAGTTTGTTCCGTTTGGAGTTTGAATGTTTTCTCCATATTTGCATGGGTTGTCACTGGCTTTCTCCCACAGTCCAAAGACTTGCATCTCTTCAAGGGTTTTTATTCTTGGTCTAAAGCCAAGTGATTCTATCATGGGTTCCAGAGATGGTGTGACCCTGACCAGGACAAGGGAACAGTAGTCATTATTAGGACATTGTTATGAAGGATGATGGATGAGTGGATGGATGGATGGATGGATGGAGATTTTTACTCAACAAATTTACAAGGTTATTCATAGTAGAGTAGAGAAAAATGTGTATTTATATACTGTATATAGACCAGTTTGAAAGTGAAACATTCATTTCAAGATTAAGGTTTTTTCCAAACTC
The DNA here is from genome assembly GCA_018136845.1 of Heterotis niloticus. Lineage (NCBI taxonomy): Eukaryota > Metazoa > Chordata > Actinopteri > Osteoglossiformes > Osteoglossidae > Heterotis > Heterotis niloticus. Next base: position 7,676,005 of record CM030899.1, on the reverse strand, counting down.
TTCTCTGTTTGTGATCGGACTAGGTCAGGTACTTTAAACACACATTTTATTTCAATTTAACATATTGCATTGGCACAGCAGAGGTCCCTGATTATGTTCAGCTTTGTACAAAAATGCATGCCTAATGCTGAATATTTTTTTTTTTAACTTCAGTCAAAATTTATTCTGCAGTTGCCCATTCAGTTCTATCCTTCAAGTACAAATTCTAAGCCATTCTGACACTTGTACAGTTCTGGAAAGATGTAGTTTTGGTATATGTTACATAATCAAGCAAATTTGTGAAATGATTTCTTCTAAATGACACTGTGATTCAGCAGGCCAAAAATTTGTTTGTCCTAAAAACAGCATTCATTTAAGCATGGCTAAAGGCACAGATTAAGATCATCACTCTCACCCAAGTAGGTGAACCTACATCACTTTGCCTCCTGAAAGATACACCAAAAATGAATGAAGTCTGAGCAACTTCTAACAGACTTAAACCACAGGTGTGATTAGCGTGGAGGGAACTTCTCTTGGATCTTGTGATCAAACTGATCCCTCGGAAACTAAGGGGACTGTGCAGGCTGATCCATCAGAGACAGTACTTTAGCTGACTGCTTCCTCCCCAAAGAGTTTGAGTGGAGCTATGCTTTGGATTGTCATCCTGCTGCTTGGTGAGACCAACATCATCCACAAGGGGAAGTGGCTTTTCACCAACATCAACCAGCTAGGTCTTCACTGCTACAGATGAATGTGATGTTTGGTGTTTACTGCTTGCTGAAGTCGTCTTTCTCAAACCAGACACTCTGATGTACTGGTACTCTTGCGTAGTTGTGTATCTCTGTCCTCCACTCCTTCTTCAATGGAGACTTTCTGCAATCCAGTTTTCTTTTTTCTTTCAAGACAGTAGTGCACATCTTTGCATGAAATCTTTAGCCTCTCAGGCATCTTGTGCACGGCACAACCTTCACATCTCGAAAAAACAGTAGACTGGTGACTTTCAGGGGAAAGATGTTTCTTTTCGTACATTTTTTGAGATGTGAGCCATTGTGAGGCGGTCTGCACACTTTTTTAAATATAACACATTGGTTTTCAGGTGCTTGGAACAACAAGTTTAAAAATTTAACTCGCACATGGAGGGAAAGATATAGCTAAAGATGCAAAAAAGAAAAACATACTTTTTTGTATATAAAGAACAAGGAGTAAACATAATTTATCTCCAAAAAAAAAAAAAAAAAACAACTGCTATGCTGGATTTTCAAGACCGCAACAGCAAATTTTATTCCAAGAAAATATTACAATGCAATTCAAAGACCTGTTAACTGCAATCTTGAATTGTACTGAGTCATGGCTTCTTGGCTCAAGGTTCTTCAGAAAATTAACAGATTACTGCTGTCAATCTATGAACTGCAAGCAGCCACTTCTTAGTTCTTATTGTCGATCGATTTCCCTTAAGAAAATGATTTTTGCGCCAATTATATTTCTTGCCAGCCACTAATTGGAAATTCTTTAAACGTTTTACCTTTGACTAAAGTGTTGAAAGCATTTCGAGCAACGCCAAATCAACCTTTATTCTTCACCGCAGCCTATACTCTTGTCATTTTGCTGGCCGCTAGTTACAGTACATACTTAACAGACAAAATCTACGCATACATCAAAAAGAGCTTGGTGCTTTAAACCAAAAATTATGCTACGGATTTTCCATCTTCCCCCAAAAGTGCATGCTATGATCCTCAAGCAGATTAAGAAGGAGTGGTCAGAAACACTCTTACAGCATTTCCTGGCATCTGATCCCAACATAATAACATAGCAATTGTTCTTCACACAAATATTGCTTGGTTATCTTGGTTGGTAGCCACGGTTTATTCAAATTTAAAATGCTTACATAAGAGTCTCCCATGCTTCATTTCCATGATTAGAGGTTGGACCAGATTGAGGATTGAAATTTTCAGGCTACTTTCTTTTGCAAACTTTGCGAAATGTAGTAAGATGTAAAAGTATTTATCTCCACATCCGCTATGTAATTAACGTTGAAAATGGATAATTATATACTTAACTGCGCAGAATTTCTAATGCACATGCAAATGCTCTGTTTCCTAGGCGGCTTCTTTTGCTTCTGTCTGCTTTGCAGTCAGCAACCCACAGAGACTTTGAAAACACGCCGCTTTTAAAATAAACACATCTCAGTCAGACTATCAGATAATTTATTCAAAGCACGCTGAATCAGAGCACATATTGTTTTTGGCACTTTGCTGCCGCTTGTTATCCACATTGCTTCTGTTGTGTTCTCGTATTTGTTTCGCTGCTTTTTTCCCCTCTCCTGTTAATATTTTCTGTCCATTAAGTTGAACCTCTTCCTTGCACAATTACCATCATACTTGGCCAGCGATGGCACACTTTTCCAGCCGTGTTGCTTCCCTCTTCTTTAATGGCCACGCTCATAAGTCCTTTTTTTGTTGTATGTCACGTCTCTGAGCAAAACTGTGCAAAACTGTGGAAAATGCCAGTGGTATCTGCATCTGCAGTTGGTGCACTTGGGTTGCTTACACAAAGTGTTGTTTTAAAATGAAATACAGTATAACACACATAACAAACCACCAAACTGGAGCTTTTGGCAGTAATGACATTGACACCAGGCTGAGATTTGGAGCATGACAGTTAAGGACTACCACTAAATATTATAGTCCCACTTGTGAGTGAGTATCCCGGGGAGGGCTGAGGCCATTCCGTACATTTTTTATACAATTCATTTTGCAGCTCGGGTGCTAATTTTTTATAATATTTATGTAAAGTGAATTTGTAACGTGCCAACTTTACATTAAAATAACTACTGTAATTTCCCAGTTATTTAACTAATCCCATCATAGAACTACACAGGATGGGGCATTTAAACCAGCCATGCAGTTAGTAGACAGCTCCCAGCAGACCATGGGTTCCAATCCCTGCTCATAATCAGACAATGGACTGTAGCCATTTTCTCTCAGTAGGTCTGACATCAAAACATTACAGATCAGAGTTCCGACTGTCCGACATAAAGGGGGCAGACAGATGGTTGGATGAACTCTGGGTAATATGCAAATTGTGAAGGCTGGATGAAAGAAAGCCGGAATAAGTTTGAAATTGTGGCTATTGATACTGTTGTGTGCTGTTGTCGCAGCGCATGCTCCCCACAAAGTGTGTGTGTGGGGGGGGTACTGTGTGTTTTGGTTTCCTTGTTTTAGCAGCTGGGAGACGATAATAAATGCCGTTTGTTCTAAATCACCATCATCTGTCACAGCATGCTTTATTCTTCCACGTGAGCTAAAGTTATATATGCTAAGTACTGCAAACACAAAAAATACAGTGGCCCCTGTAAAACTACAATACTGTTGTAATAGTTTTTTTTAACAGAAATATATTCATCCACTGTTTGCATGCAGTTCTTTGCATGAATTTGCCCCTTTGAAGTTTTTGCTCAAATGAAAGAAGCACTTTTTGCTTTTTATTTTACATAAAAAGAAAAGTAAATCACAATCACAGTTTGTACGGTGCAAATTGTTAGGACAGATGAATAAACAGGTTTTGGCTCTGGCAAATGCAACGGCCTGAGACGGACAAAAACAGTTTGGCCTGTGAAGCTCTAAAGCATGGCCATCTCAACACTATATGTAGGTAAGACAAGGCTGGCCCACTGTCACGAAAGGAGACGAAGAGTGGGTCCAAAATGCAGATCTATTGAGGGAAGTGTGTGATTATACAAGCAACACTTCCCAAACAAGGGTAACAAGGCTATAGAAACAAAGTTGAGATCAGAGACTAGGGAAGTTCAACAGAACAGCGATCATTCTCTAAACAAGATTCTGCAACGTCTTCATCTGACGTTGCACCCTTTATCGCCGCATTAAGTGGCTGATGCGGTGCAGCTGTGTTAGGTAGGCAGGCTTTTCCCAGTTGGCTCCTGACACCCACACCATGGATAAAGTCAGATGTCGGATAATCGGGACTCTATTGTATTTATTAGCTCACACGTTGGCACCAAAAATAGACGTCACGTTTTACTGACTGTAGGTAGCTGAAGAGCTAAGGAATCAGATGTCTACATTTCATAAGTTACTGCCTGTGTACTTCTTAAGGCTGCTACTAATAGTGCATTTTCAATATTTTTTTTTTTTTATTTTAGATGTTGCTAAAAATAAACGTATATGATAAATAAGTCCAGGCCTGACATTCTGATAATGATTATATTTTTATGTATTTTTTCAGCCCATGTGGCTCACACAGAATGAGCTGAACTCATTGATGAAGGTTCAGGCAACAAATAAATATTAAAGAAACAAGTGAAAAAAGGACTGTTAAAATAAGTCTTTTTGAAATAAACATGTATTTTTTTCAACATTCAAACATTTAAAAATTACATTTTTTTAGTTTGAGAATTATAATACAACTAAACACAGAAATTAAATATAGAATTTTGCTCAGTAGCAAGTAAGAAATTTGAGCTTTTAAAGCATGCAACAAAGAGAACTTCAGAATAAAGTAACCCTCAAATTCAAAAAAATTGAACTGTTGTGTGCTGTCAGATACTTCAATACAAATGGCTTGCAAGGATAATATTGCATTTGTTATGTCTCTCAGCTCCTGTTAAACTGTTATTCTGTGCCCTAGACACACACTGGAGGAGATCTACTATTGTTACTTGTTAATAATTTAGTTATTATTGATGGATGTAAATAAGGTAATACAACCACAACTGACAAAAAAAATATTTATCCAGCAATAAACCCAACTTAAAATAAGTTCAGAGGGTTTGTGCTTCACGTAAATGGTGCAGTTTATTTGTAAATGCAACGCATGTGAACAGCACTGCTTCTCTACCATCAGCTTGTGATAAAAAAAACTGGAATTTCACATCAAGATTTAATTTCTGATGAACCTGGAAAAGTTACAGTGCCTCAGTCTGCTTTCTTTTTGCTGTCTCCTAATGTAACCAGGCTACCTTAGAGATTCATGCATACACCTGAATTTGACATGGTGATGGAAATGCTCCATGCAGATCCTGGTCCATGTTAACTTGTTAGTCTCCCTCAGTTCTTTCAGATTTTTTTGTCAGTTATGCAGAGAAGATCCCATTCCACCTCCTCCCCCCCAGAAGAGTTGACTTGGGGTCATGCGGTATCCTGGAGTAACACAAAGCCACCTTTATGTTTGTGGAACCACGCTGAGATGATGGATGCTCTGTGGCATGTAGAATTATCCTGTTGTAAGGGTCCTGAAAAAAGGACTGAAGATGAAATTAAGGAAGCAGACAGGAAGCTTTTATATTTAAGCATGCTGAGGTGTTCAGGCAATGCAGCGCTGGTGTAAAGGGGCCTAATGTGTGCTGCGAAAAAGCATTTCCTAAATCATCACAGTGTTGTCACCAATCCTTGACACCAGACAAGTCATACCCATGGATTCTGGCCAAAATCTGACAAAGCAATCGGCATGTAGCCACAGGAAGCAGGATGTGTCACACAGTAGTGAACCTAGATTAGTCTCATGCTGCTGGAGCCTCTCGGCTGTAAGACCCGATGAGTTGAGTTGGTTCCAAGATACCTTTCTGCACACCATTGTTCTACAGAATGGGTACTGAGCATTCAAATAGCCACACTAAAAGCATGCAGCTGAAATAATCTTTTTAAAGCATTTATTGCTATTATTACTAATTTATGGCATAGCTGTAGCTTTTCCAAATCAACGTTCCATATTTGGAGACATTTGTGTGGCCTCAGAGTGTTACTGCAGCAATTTAGGGTTTCAGGGTTAGTACCCTGTTCAGGAGAACTAGTGTCGGAGTAAGAAGGGCTTAAACTAGAAACCTTCACAAAACCTTCAAACTTGCACGTGGTGTAATGTCATGAGAAATTGCTCATTACATTACACCACATATGTGTACACAGACACTGCCCGGCCAAAAAAAAGTCACACACTCTAATATTTCATTGAACCGCCTTTAGCTTTGACTATGCATTTGCCGTGGCATAGTTTCGATAAGCTTATGCAATGTCACAAAATTTATTTCCATCCAGAGTTTGATTAATTTTTCTCCAAGCTCTTGTATTGACGGGAGAGTCAGACCGCTGCGTGAAATCTTCTCCAGCACAAAATCCCAAAGATTCTCAATAGGGTTAAAGTCTGTACTCTTTGGTGGCCAATCCATGTGTGAAAATGATGTCTCTCTCATGCTCCCTGAAGCACTCTTTCACAATTTGATCCTAATGAATCCTGGCATTGTCATCTTGGAATATGAAGGTAAAATCCATTGATGGAAAAACCTGCTCATTCATTATATTCAGGTAGTCAACTCACCTCATTTTTTGCTGAACCTAGACCTGACCAACCAAAGCAACCCCAGATCATAATACTAAGTTAAGTCCAGGAGGTGACTTTTTTTGTCCAGGCAGTGTATATTTCAAATGATTTCAGAAAAAAACAACAGCAACAAAAGATTTCTCCCTCTATGATTTTTGCCTAATAATGTCGGATTCAAAATTGACCAAAAGCACAACAGTGCAAGACTCAAATCAATAGGTTCCCCAATTTAAAATGTAGTTATATTACACATTGATTGCTGGGTCTGATAAGGAAAAGCTTATAACCGCATCCCATCAAAAATTTCCAGCGCAACAGCAATGAAAAATAACATTGTTTTGCTCCGGATGGGCAGGTGCTGTGTTTGTGGGGGGTGGGGTTATGGCTATGGTATCTCAGCCAGGCAGGTTCCACATCAGATGGATGCTTGCTCAAAATTTTGTAACTTTTTGTAATTTTTGGCAGGTGCCAAAGTTGTGTACAACTCAGAATAAGGAGAAAAATAATAAATAGGGCAATGCAATAAAATAAAACTAACGCCCTGGGTGACTGATATTATCAATGGCTGTGCACGTGCACAATGGCAGGTAGTCAGCCGACAAGCCATCAGTTTTGAGATATGCCTGTTGTTCAGCTAAAGTGAGGTTCATTCAGCTGTATTCTCCTGAAGGGATTATTTTTAATTCAGTTCTTCTATCAATTAAACAAAGAGTTGCAGGAGGTGACGACAGTGGAGCAAAGATGACCCGGGTGGTCATTCCCTTCAGCTCCAGGTACCGCCTCAGGGAGCATGCTAGGAAAATGCTAACTATCACTGGTGGTTTAACTTGAGTGGAAATGGGTCTGCCAGTTTTGGGATTCAGTGGGAAATTCAATTTATGGACTTGTAGATGCACCGGTGGTTCAATTTATAAAACACAAATGAGGACTTCAACAACAGGTCCAAAGGTTAGGCAAACTCCTGCTGCCTAAGCATTAATATCGGTGAATTCAGTTAGGGACAAAATTAAAATGGCTACATGGGGCAATAATGAAATACATTAAACAGGGATTTTTCCGCCCCTTAAAGCACAGCAGTGTAGTTTTTATGGAGAAATAAATATTATTATAACTAATAATTTTCAATCTTTCATCCCTGCATAGATTCACACATAAAGCATGCTTACCACGTAGAAAAGTGCCAGCAAAACATGTAAACACGGATAGCAAAAACAAAATAACAAATCAGACAAAATTACAATAACACCGGGCAGCAATTCCCCAGCCACAAGGCAATTCCCTGCTCCTCTTGACTCCTCATCTCTTGAGAGGCCTGATGGAGGTGGATGGTTGATGGTTAGAGGGGCCCCCATGTACACCATAGCTGAATAAGCTGGTCAGTAACCGGGCTCACAGCCAATCCTCCATGGAGGAGATATGAGCCACCGTTCATAGCGGGTGTGAGCTTCCTCCTCATTTTTGACTCTGTTTACTTACAGGTTTGTTGAGCCTTACCAGATGCAGCATCCTCCACCTAAACACAACAGCAAAAAATTTGGCAATCCCAACAGCCTAGCATATCTTGTGAACCATTTTGCTAAATATTAAAGGACCTAAAGTACAACCTGCTCTGTCCTTTTTTATACAGAGGCCAGCCCAGGTTGAGGCTGATGTAAACACCCAGCTTTCCATAGAAGAGGACCTCCTTCACATCTGCACCCTTGACCACAGCCACACTGTTTCTCTACACAACCTCACTGTTGCAGGACCATCAGAGAACTTCTGCAGGCGGCACAGCTCAGTCCACGCTGAAAATCAGATGTTACGGAGGGTCAACGGGAGTGGAGACAGTGCCAGTGCTGTTCCCTGAGGTGCACCTGCGCTGCTTACCACACTTTCCCAAAGTCTGACAGCAATCTGTATAGTCAGATAGTTCAGAATCCAGGGTCAGACAAGGTTGGTCACATGGGGCGCCAATAAAATGGAGAGAGACGTGGACCTCAAACCTTAAAACACATTAAACAGGGATTTTCCTGTCTCACTTGTGTAATTAGGCTGTGACAAATGTCTGTAGTGACTAATTCTCTATTTTAAGAGCTACTTTTTCCATTCTTCAGAAATACTTACTCATTTTATGCTTAATTTAAAAAGTCATATTTAAGCCGAGCAGGTAGTGAATAGGTTTTAAGTGAGGGAAAATATCTGCAGTGACAAATTCTGTATTTTGAAAATTAGTTAATATTATTATTTATCTGTAACAAATGCCTGCACATTCTGTTAGCAAACATGTTAGGTACTAATAAAAATAACTTTTATATATTAAACATACAGGCTGTTCTTGAAATGGCTATTAACTTTGTTTAATGCTGTGAGTACAAAAAAAAACAAGAGCTGTTAAAGCTGTAGCAGCAAATACACTTTTGGTGATAAAGCTGCGTTTGAGAACAAGCACCTTGGGTAGTGGGGGCCCTCAGATTTGTTGTTTATTTTTTATAACACATAAGATGTTTTTTGAAGGTAAAAGAAAATGCAAATATCAACCCTGATATAATAAAATGTATGAAAAGGTGTTACAAGACTGCATGGATTTATCCTCTTATTCAACTTATGAAGATCAACATATGTTGAGTTTTATGCTAGTACTGGGCTGTAGATTCACCTGAGTGTGTGATAAACCAGCACTGGGGAGGGAGGGTGGAGTGGGGTGGAGGCTCTGGTCTGTTTAACATGGCTGTCTGTGGAACTTGTTCTTTGTTTATCAGCACATGTTCAGCTGCCAGCTGTGAGACCGAGGTTCCTCTTCTCAGCTGCAGTAATGGAGAGCAGTAGATGCTTTACAGTCTGCTGGGTTATCTTAGGAGACCGTGGTGCTAAGGGAGGAAACCCAACAGCAAATCCTTGGAGGACACCCTGAAGCGATTAGATACTGGCTCAGACATCAATAGGAGACATTTGTATGTATTGATTCAAATTTGCTATCATGTCCTCTGTTGTGGGTGTTTGCACCATTGTGGCATTTACATTGAAATGAGCAAATATTACCTTTACCCTTGGAAAAAAATAATGAAATATTGATGTATAAAGTAGTATAAAAATACATTTTTTCTTAAATTGTGTGAAATCTCTTATTCCTTGAGTTCCTGACTGTCAAATGCAGCTCGCATGCAAACTATAGTTTTGCTCACAGCTACAATGTGTACATTACAACACATGAAATCACATTTTTGTTAGCCAGACTGTAAATTAACAAAAAAAGGTATCTGAGAGCTGTGGGCCTTTGAGCACCACTATAAGATCTCAGATGACCAGAAATAGATGAAAGAAAACTGGTGTTTCTCTTAGGCTAGTGAGTCTGCAGAACTTAGACAGTGTGGATGTGTGAGGCTGTGTTCATGTATACAGAAAGCACCTGGTGACCCGTCCAGGCTACCCCGTACCTAACCCTACTGCCAGGTAGTTTGCAGGACACACATTGTCCCACAGCAACCTAGCACTGAGCAAGCTCTTCTGACTATTTTTGGCTGTTGTGTCTGAAAAGTCCAGCCATGCAGGACCTGCTACAACCAACACGCTTAGTGCCTACTATTTGGCCACACTCACAGTCCCTAAGGTGACTCCGAGTGCCTGGTCAAACACTGTGTGTAACTCTTACTAATGTTAAAACTCTGCTCTACCTGGTTTATACCACACAACACAACCACGTGGCATGCGACTAACCAAAATGTTCAATTTGCACTGAGATTAGAGGCTGTGCCTAATAAACTGGCAACTCAGTTCAAGATCACTAAAAGACCTGCCAAAAATTCATTCCCATGGCTCCCTTAAAATATCATAGAAATTATTGCTAATTTCTCTTAAAATGGAACAGAATACTAAAATGAGACCTCTAGATTTGTTCCCTGCTGTAAGTTATTTCTCCACTTTAGCTAATTTGCTCCAAATTGCAATATTTTAGCTCAGCTTTTTTGCTTCCTCCATTTCCATCAAACCCTTTAGAAAATTATATAATAATAATAATAATAATAATAATAATAATAATAATATAAAACTTGTTGAAGTCAGTCAGCAACTACTTCCAGCCCCATGTCAATCGCATTGACACCCAAGTCCTATGCGAGGGGTTTTTTAATCATCAAAGGTAAAAGGCTTATACCATATCCAAATCCTTCATTCTTTCTGCAACACAAAGGACGAGATAAAGATCATGAAAGAGGCCAATACTCGGCTTATCTCCAAAGCTCAATGGTATGTGACAGCAGAAGATTGACAGAATCAGAGCAAATCCTCCTCGTCTACAGTGTCACATTCCTGCTAGGAAAAGTACCTCGCTGGGACTTCCTGCTTAAAAAAGACAACGGACTCACTGTCTTATAATAAAAAAGGCTTAGAGGGAGCAGAAGCAGCAGGTACTATGTGATGCTCAAGCTTCTTAGCGCGTCATTTTGATCAAGCCCAAAGGTTTACCCTATTATCCATAAATCATCTGATGGTTGTCAGATGTTTGTTTTGGATTGCACCTAAAAATGCATTTAGTTATTGCTTTAAATCACTTTATGAGCGCAAGCTGGATCTCATTCAAGCACTAACAGTTTGAGATTGGCTGTAGGGTTTAGCTACATGAAAACACCCCTCCACATCAGGGCCTGCTTTTCCAGGAGACCTACTGCCATGGAGATCATGCTAATCAATAGAAAGCGCCTGGTTCCTGGCAAGAAGTGTAGCAACAGATTAAGGTTTGAACCCCTGAACTCAGCTCTTGGGAAAATAATGACTCGATTAGCATGAAATATATGGGTTGTGGGGAGGCACAAGGTGCTAACTGTGTTGATTTTTCTGAAGTGTGAGAGACCACCTGCTGCAGTGGTACCGTGTTCCAAACGTGGCTAGAAAATCCATCAAAGAACCAGATACTCCAGAGGTCCGACTCATGACACCCGAGGCAGGCAAACGGTTACCGCAGAGTAAACGCAAATTCTTTCCCGCCTTTTTGTCGCGCTTCCGAAAAATACCGCATGGCTGTTTCGCTGATCAAATCTGCAAGGCGCATGGACGGGATTTGCTACTGACATTTTTAATTTCCCTGATGATGACCTTTTGCAGATGATTTTCATTTTCCATCACAACCAGACATTTGGAAATGGGCAACATGGCGTTATGCAATTAACATTATTTAATAAGCAACAATATTTGCCCGGGTGAAGATGTTTAAAATGCCGCATGTATTAACTTTAGGATGAAGCAGCAGTGTCACTGAGCATTTGATCAAGACTAAATATGAGGATAAAATTCATTAACAGTGCACAAATATCTAGTAGGTTTTAAAAAAAAAGACAATAAAGAGTTACTGGGCATCCAGTCTTGTTTTAATCTTCTTCTTTAGTTTTTAGCTGCTCCCGTTAGGGGTCGCCACAGCGGATCAATTGTTTCCACTTCTTCCTGTCCTCTGCATCTTTCTCTGTCGCACCCACCACCTGTATGTCCTCCTTCACCACATCCATAAATCTCCTCTTAGGCCTTCCTCTCTTCCTCTTGCCTGGCAGCTCCATCCCTAGCATCCTTCTCCCAATATATCCAGCATCTCTCCTCTGCACAAACCAACGCAATCTCGCCTCTCTGACTTTGTCTCCAAACCGTCCAACCTGGGCTGACCCTCTAATATACTCATTCCTAATCCTGTCCATCCTCGTCACACCCAATGCAAATCTTAACATCTTTAACTCTGCCACCTCCAGCTCTGCCTCCTGTCTTTTGGTCAGTGCCACCGTCTCCAACCCATAAAGCATAGCTGGTCTCACTACCATCTTGTAGACCTTCCCTTTCACTCTTGCTGGTACCCTTCCATCACAAATCACTCCTGACACTCTTTTCCACCCACTCCACCCTGCCTGCACTCTCTTCTTCACCTCTCTTCCACACTCCCCATTTACTCTGAACTGTCGATCCCAAGTATCCAGTCTTGTTTTAATGTAAAATTATTTTCACCTATTTAAAATGTGGGATGTTAATATAAAGAAGGAGGTATTTAATGTGTTCAAAAAAAAAGTGCCATTAGTTTCAGCAGAATATGGCCACATCGTGTAGGAAAGTAAAGGCTCCAGAGAACAACATTGCTGGAGGCTGGATGTGATTATTTTTTCTGAAATTTGGCATACGCTCAGGCCAAACGACCAAAAGATAGGAGATGTCATTGTGCATGTAAAAATGCAAATGAACAGATTTAAATTTTCAACTGCCCAGAGGACAGCATTTCGATCTGACAGTGTAAATCCGTACCAGCAAATTGCCCAAATTTAAAGATCTGATCTGTGATTGTTGCATATAAACAGGTTAGTCACTCACATGATGAAGTTCACAACAGATAAATCTGTGATGTGCGGGACCTCGGAATGAGGTATCTTGTTCAATATCACCTCCCGACAATGACATATGTCACATTTTGGACCCAATCTACAGTCTGTCTTGTTCCACGAAAATATATCTCGTACATCTCTAAGAGGTACCACCCTAAATGTCTATGTTTTGTTCCAGAGGTTTGGGTTAATGGAAAATTAAAACTTTTTAGGATACCGTTTGATGGGAGTGCTTTTGCAGTGGAGCTGGATTCAATACATGGAGACAACTTTTGATTTTCATGGCAGGAGAAGGTACAGGGATGAATTATTGTTGCTTTCTTCCATTCAAATATTGTATTGGAGTGAATAAAGACAGAATATGCAAATTGCGCACTCCCTGAGCCACATTTGAACCAACGTTGGAATGTGCAGTTGAGACACTTTAAATACTGGTATTACCTACTGTGCCCCCATGCCGCTTACAGGCAAGTACAGTGGCTCAATTTGTAAGACTTGTTGCAGAGATGTTCTGCTCCATTACAAAAAATCAGTGATTTACTTCTGATCTCGCAGAGATGTCTGTGGTTTTACAGCAGTTACATTAATAAAGAAATGATCTCCGTCAGGGATGGTTCAATCCAAAGGCTGAGCCGAAGGAAAAATCCACCTATGATTCTGCCCTTCATAATTTGTAACCTAAAGGGCTGAGATACAACAAAATTCAGTGTTTGTTAAGCAAAAAATAAAAAAAATTTCTATTTTTTCTGGTGCAATCCCATTTTCCACGATGTCCTTTTACGCAGCTGGATTGTCTTTATCCTCGTTGTCTGGCAACCTACCTCCACTGCCCTGGTGGCTTCTTCTGTACTACCAGAGCTGCTGATGTGCTGTCAAAAAATTGCAAAATGAAAACAAGAAATATTCCACTCTGCTGTTTGATTCATATCCCAGCTACAGCTCTTGCCTCCCTCAGACTCTCTTACCGTATCCGTACAGCTGAAGACTAAACTCCACTCTGGTGTACACAGACACATTGCAAATCTGTCCAGGGTGCCGAGGAGCCCCTCACTCACTCTGAATCACAATACCTTATAAACAGATCGCGAGAAAGGGATTATGAGCATTACTGTACAGTAATAACAAGGTTTGCCTGGTTAGGCACTGATCTAATAATACTAACTTATGCAGCTGTGAGACACTTGCACTTCCTACTGCACCAGAGTGTCACCCAAGCTTTGGAAACCAGACCTTGTAATAAAAATTGACTCCCAAGATTCTGAGGGCTATTTCAGAACTTTTCTGACTTCCACAGTGTTACATACTAACCACATCCTACAGCTACTTGTTAGACTATTTGACACATTCCTGAAATGGGCAATATTCATACATTACTGGGATTAGGACTTCAGGAACTGTGATTTTTGAACAGGTTACAGGGACTCCCTTCCCAACCTGCCTTACATTCTAGGCAAACGTGCCCGTACAGTTTTTCCGGGCTAATTGTTACGTTCTTCAGCAGTCACTATTCGCTGTCTCTGTCCATGAGGTGTGCAGCAGGGAGTGTGGAATAATTGAGAACAGTCTAATAAATAGTCAAACAGAAAAACAGAACTTTATTAAGAAACAGAGGCAACAGACACGTGCGGGCAGGAGTGAGGTCAAAACTTCTCTAACAGTAATAATCAGTGGTGCTGACTATATAACCTAAAACCAATACATTATAACTTGCAGAATACAAAACATGTCTCCTTGATCGGAAGAACAGAAAATTCCATAAAGCAAAAACAAAATCCAGCAAAGGGCTAAGGTAACAAAAAGCATAGCACATATCTATCTCACATATTCAAGTTAACAGAGTAGAGAAAGTATGGAACAGGAGATGCTAAGTCTACTCTAGACCATAGGAGTCACATTAAGTTTAAAACACTCCTGTGAGAAAGCCTACAGGATAAAGTCTGAGATAGCCATCATTGCATCATGGGCAAAGGTTTCTTGTAGACAGCTGCTGTCTAGCTGAGCTTGAACATTACATATAATTGGATGGTTTACAGCAAGATGTCCCCTGCCTTGTGTCTCTGGGAGAAGATGTGGGGTGACCAAGGTGGCCATGCAGTGTGGGGAAAGGACACAATAAAATCACCAGATTTACACTGGCTCCTGAACTTCCTTAGTTGTCGGGGTTTTTCTTTCACATAACTTATTAAACACTACTTTATTTTGTTAGATGTGTGACAAATGGACTGGTTCATGGGACAAGAGGAGGCATAGCTCTATCTTTACTTGGTTTCAATGGTTTATTTAGAACACATAGGTCAGAGAAAACATCATTCAGGACAGGTTTGATTGCTCCTGGACAGCAAGGGCTTAAACAGGGATGTTATGACAACTTTGTTGACTGTAACTAGGCATTTGGGTTAGGGTCCGGGTGTTTGTGCCCAATAAATTGTGCGCAATGAACTGAGTGAATTGAAGAAGTATGTTCTCTGTCTCACATTCCAAAAGTAGTTTTTTGTGTTGGCAGTCAGTTTGAATTAGTGTCCAATAAGAAATGTGATTTGTGTCCATGTATAGTGATGGTCTGTTCTGGAGGCTCAGTATTCCCATGATACTGTTGTGGTGAGCAGAGACTGCAGTCAGGATGGGGAGGGGTTGGGCTACCATGAATCAGAGCAGCCTCCCTCGCAACCTACTGCAGATTTCCCCTTCATTTGAGCAGCTCTTCTCTGATCTGGACACCCACACTTCTAGTGTTTCACAGTCCCACAACATTCCCCACATGTTACTCCCCAGCAGCCTACTGGATACCATGAGGTTAGTCTTTATCTGCTTTCCTTATTTGTGCTGACTACCCTCAGATATTTGTACAACAGGTTGTGCCACACAAATTCATCTATTTCTGTTTCTATCTTGGGAAACAAGGTGGTGGTACTGTTCTACAGCAGATAGGGACTTACTTAAAGGTGTGGGGGCAGCATGTTAAGTAGGCAGCCATATGTCATTATTAGTACCACTGTTGCTTTGTAAAGTATTCAGTTATTCTCCACTCTGACTTGATTCATTACTGAACACATTGTTCCAATCTGACTTCAGAGCTTAAGGGACATTTGCTTGCAGTATATAAATATAAAAATGTGAGTTTTCTATATGTATAATTAAATGTGAAGTTCGTATTTTTACTACTGCTGTTTTTAATATATGCTGTGTAGTATGTTAAATCATCAGGTATTATGCTCTTGTGTAAGCCAGTTGATCTTTTTTCCTTTGGTTCTTCCCTGCTTTGCCTCTGGTAGCACCATGTGGGCATCAAGCAAACTTCTCCAGCACTTCCCCTCTTGATCAACTGTAGTATTAACTTGTACACCTTCTTGTGCTTATGCTCACTACTGCATACACACATACACTCACGCCTTTATTAGAGTTTTGGTTTCTTTTAGTCATGTGTACATCTGCACATCATGCCTTAATTATTCAGCCAATTGTACGGTTTGTTCAAACTAAATTTGTTTGTAGTTTGATGGTTTAGGGGCGGCACCGCAGTCAGCACTGCCGCCTCATAGCCCATAGCCCAGGCTTCTGGGAAGGGCTCAACTGTGAGAATGTACTATCCGTTTCTGATGTCTGTATGAATTTCCTTCCACAGTCCAATGCTATGTGTGCCAGTTTAATTGCTCACTCTAAGTGGTGTCCCAACCAGTTTCAGAGCCTAGTGCCTCCTTATTCCAGCATGAGCTCCTCTGCAACCCTGACCAGGATAAAGCACTTAATAATGATGGATAGGTTGATCATTTTGCTTTTGCTGAGGTGTGTGTGTGTGTGTGTGTGTTTGGGGGGGAGGGGGTGGCAAAGGAAGGATGCTCCCTAGCTGCGAGATACTGAAGTCCAAATCATTTAGGCTTAAAAATACATTTACTGTCTACTGTATGCCACAGTTTCAGTTAGAAAATGGAGACCTTAAGGACTGTGACCAAAAAATCTTTGGGAAACTCAAAATTGCTATGAGCTCTTCTCTTTAACTAAACTTACATGCTATAAATGAGACATATGCTAATATTAATTTATGCAATTCACATGAGCAATCATAAGTAACATAAAATGTCGGATGTTGATATTTAATGCAGTCTGAAGACAGACCTTTTTGGGTCTCAGACTTTCATTAAAATTTAGAAAGAAAAGCAAAAGTGGGCTTCTCATTCCAGTGTGTGTGCTGTAGCGCGAATAAAAATGAATGTACGCTGCATAAACCATTTTACGATACAAACGTAACCTGCAGATGCATTCATTG
Source organism: Heterotis niloticus (assembly GCA_018136845.1). NCBI lineage: Eukaryota > Metazoa > Chordata > Actinopteri > Osteoglossiformes > Osteoglossidae > Heterotis > Heterotis niloticus. The sequence goes on along the minus strand of CM030899.1, from coordinate 7,659,103 downwards.
TTGAGGCTGAAACACAGGTGCCACTTGCAAGGTTTGCAAAGATGCCACACTTTCCACTGTGTCCACCTTGTGATATTTTTCATATTTTTTTAAGCTTACAAGCATTATAAATGTCAATATAAGTAAGTACTTTGGTGTAATTTTAATGTATGCTACCTAATCATATTCATTATTAAATGCTAAACCCAGGATACGTCTTCCTCCACAATATTGGCGTAAATACCCCAGGCATCTATACACCATGGCCATCTTATACCATTTGTACTCCCACAGTTGTGAATGAGAGCCAGAGCATCGAGGTTGCCAGAGGTGACCAAAGATGTGGGCTGTGGACTGTGGACGTTTTTTGCCCATCAAGACACCTTTCATAATCACATATGGGAACACTCTGGCACTCAAATGTATAGATTGAACTGCAGCCTACACATTTTTTTCCTAAAAATAAATTGCCTCTCTTTCCAACAGTTGAAGGATTCACATGAACTAAAGTCCATCCACAAAAACTTCCCACATGTGAAAGAAGATCAAGCATTTTGGGTGTTGCCACAAAAAGGTATCTACCAATGGGTTATAAATTTATCTCATTTCTACATTTGTTCCTTGAAGGAGACCTTTCTGCACCACAGAAGATGTCTGCTAATAAAATAATGAGCCCTGCATAGACATAGAAATGAGGGATGCAGCAGTACACAGCTCCTGGGCTGCTTGCCTCATGTGGGGTTCAAGCCTAGCTCAGGGGTGTGTGGGGGGTTGGCGTGTTCTCCTCCATGTTTGCATCTCTCTAAGGAAAAAAAATAGTTTGAAAAAAGACAATGGCAAGCTACTTTTGTCCCTCCTTGCCTTGAAAACTATGCCAGTGGTCAAACAGGAGTTAGCAATGACTTGAAGGCACTTTAAAGTCCAATCCATACATAAAAACAGATTCCTAACCTATGCCATACACTTCAGAAATACTCAAAATCACAGCATCATTTCCTGGAAAGTGTTTTTTTTTTTTTTTTTTAATTCTATTTATTATGTACCTGGATTACTGTAATATTTTAAATTGCATCCTAAAACAAATGAAGAATGATGAACCATCATTCGCCATTATGAAGAACCATCCCATATCTGAATTCTGACATTGAAATTTTTATATAAAAGCCTCAATCTCAGGAATTATCACGCAGGGTGATTGAAAAAGCACTGAGATCTTTTATAGATGCATTACTCAGTAACTAAGTACCATATGGACCTGAAGTCTATAGCAATTTGTAAAATTTCCTTTAATTTTTTTCCTATATTTTGAAGCTTGAAGGTTGTGTGAATTTCTGCCTTGGTAATTTAGTTACCAAGTAACAGGTTTATAAAAGTGTTTAGTATTTTTCGATTCACCCTGTGTTTTGTGGAATATTTTCCTTTCAGAAATAGACAGAATATTTTCCTTTCTGTGTGCTGGAGGTATTTTCCACCAAAGAAGTTCATAACCGAATCACCTTTGCTCATTTTTCTTTTTTACTGTCTTAAGTGTGGCTCTAAAATCACCTAAGGGTAAATGATGGTATGTATTCTGTTATTGACAAAAATCACGTGTCAACGGCTACTCGGGGCCTTTGCAATAAGTATTTTACACCCCAGCATCCTTTTTTTATCCAAAATGTTTCACAGTGAAGCATCTCCTGCAGTAGCCATGACTTTTTATATCTGCCTCCGCATGTAACAGCTCTTACTGTTTAGTCCAGAAAATCTCTCACCTAAGTCTGCTTGCTGCAAAGAGAAATGTGTTTCGGAGTCGAGCTTTCATCAGAGCCCACACATTTTACTTTATTTATCCACTTAAATTAAGGATTGTAACATGATTTTTTTTTTTTTTGTTATGGCAGAGGTCATACTTCAAGCCCAAATATTTGCCTTGAGGTGCAGCCAAAAACTGGAATGAGAGATAAATCCAGATTTTTTTTTGCCTTTTCCATTAGCCTTTTTAAAATGTAAGACTTTCGAAGGATTCAAATGCTTAAATCTGAAAGATTAACGGCTAAATTCTAACTACTTCCCACACAGAGGCACATTCTGGTGCAAACCTTCTGACATGAGCATTAGCAAAACCAGAATGAGAATACATTTTAGTTTGCATTTTATTTTATTTTATTTCATTTGTATATTTTCTTATCACCAGGCAAGCAGAATGATGTAAACAGCACATTACTCCTTTTTCTCCTCACCATAAAATTGTTTTTAATGTGCAGCTTTTTTGCAAACTTGTATATCCATATCACGCACGTTCATTTTTTTCCATTCGTTTTTCAAACAAAGCACACAAATATGTTGCTTTGTTGTATTTTCCTGGGCATTTCTTTTTATTGGCTGTAATAAAAATAGGGTAATGTTCAAGCAACCCTGTGTATAGCTCCTCTGAATGCGATTTCTAATATGTTTTGCCCCCCTGGGCCCAGAGCCTATCCTGGAATGACAGTACTATGCTAGAGCAGGACCTCCTGGATGGAATACTGGTCCACTGCAGGGAATTAGGGAGACTGTCGACGTGACAGGACGTACTCTCATGCTTTCTTGTAATAACCATAATTATGTCACTGTGCACGGTTAAATGAGCTTATTTCATTCAGCGACTTTGTGAAATGTTCTTGAGTGTTTGTCCATGCTTCCCATGTCGCTGCTTTGCTGAATAACTGCTCTGAAACAGCAGCTGGGGATGCCACTTGTCAGAAATCACATACTGCATGTACAGCTGAGTGCATTTATGTGTCATGGGAAAGTCTGCAACATCTCTGATAAAAGCACATCGAGAACATAAATGGAAAGATGGAAAGAAGAAAAAAATTGTTGTCGTTTTTCCTTATACAGCAGGTGTAACTAAAAGTTCCTTAGGTCTACAGGGCTCGAAAAAAAGGGAGAAAAAAGTAAATGTCGACAAACAAAGCAAAAGATAATATGAATATAGACAATTATGAGATATGTAAATATTAAAAGTAAAAGTAAACGTAAACGATTATTAAAGAAGTTAAATGTGAGGTCAAACTGAAGCCCCAGTTTTGGACCGGAGAAGCTGCTGCATCCTAGCATGACGCCATCTTGGTACAGACAGGGGCTGAAAATGCTGGAAATGTGCCTGGCACCGCTGTGTTCGGTTATAAGCCTGTCATATGAGAAAATGGTTTATAGTTTCACTAGCCAGCATAGCAGTCATTTTTTGGGTCCTAGTTACATGCAGGATGGGTCTGCTACATTACTGACTGTCCCTCATCTTACACGCATCCAGTTGTTACATTTTCAAAGATATGGATATTTCCCGGTTTATTCATTTTAAATGGTCTACTTTTCCACTTAGCGACTTTAAATGGAAGCAACATACACTCACAATAGAAATGGAACTGTGAACAGAGGTGGAGGAAGAGGGGTACAGCGCTGTATGACAATGCTATATGGGATTATATTTTCATAATGGCCCCAGAGAGTGGAGACCTGTTGAAGGATGCGGGCTTTGTGTGTGTGTGTTTTCATGCATAATCTTGTTATTTTTGTTGACCGTGGAGTCCATCTCCATGATTATTGCTTATATGTGTGTCAGTCGCCTTTAAACTCTGGGATGAGCACTCAGGACCTGACTTTTAACCTGGCTTGACATGGAGCTGTCGCCATTGTGGAAGAATAATTTTTATTAAGGAATTGTTTTATATACATTTCAGCTGGGTGATTATTGTTATTTCTCAGTTCTTAGCTGAAAGTCTTTTGCGTTGTGATCTTTAAAGATGCCAATTGTAAATAAACTGTAAATTAGCTCTCAAGTTTCTTCTTTGTCTATGTTTTCCTACCAGAGTGTGGGTGATACTTATTCCTCATTGCTCAGGTTCACTGCTCCACAGTATGTGTTACACTTTAACACCATATATAAGGGTTTTCATTCCCAGGAAAGGTTGAATCTCCCAACCATGCATGGATGGAAATTGTGCTAAACTTTGACTGCGTATGTAGTTTAAAAAAGGTAAAATATAAATAATAAGATTATAATAAGATATAGAATATAATAAGATCCACAGCATCAGTTGTCTACAATGTCAGGACAAAGAAATTTATGAAATGTGAACGAAGAGGAGGCGTCCAAGTTGAAGATAAAACAGTAGCTGTCAGTCTCCGCCTTTTTTCTTGGCGGAAGTTCAGTGGCTGGTCAAACTGGATATCGGAGGAAAACTCACTTCACAGGCATCAGAAATTGCTGTGTTTTCTCTTTCTGGGAAACATGGCTAAACCCTGACATGTTGGACTCTACGATCTGGGTGGATGGTTTTTTAATTTACTGCAAAGACAGGACTGAATCATCAGGTAAAGGCAACGGAGGTGCTATGTACTTTATGCTGACCAAGGCATGGTACACGGATGTTAAAACCTGTCTCAAAAAATTGCTCACTCAAGTATTTGATGGTAATTTACCACTTGTTCTAAATTCCAAGGGAATTCAGTGTTTTTCTGCCATTTACATCCAACTGGCAGAAAATATTGCACTAACCAAATTAATGGTGTTTCAGAATAGAAATTATCACACCCCTAGGGATTATTTATTGCTGCTGTTGACTTCAACTCTTAATATCACCAGCATGTAACTTGGCCCACCGGGGGTGCCAACACTTGGGACCATTGTTCTACCCTGATTAAAGAAGCTTATTGAGTGCGACTGCACCCTCACCTCGGACAGCAAAATCCCCGATCAGAACTCCTTCCGCTTGTTCAAAAGCAGACACTACAACAAGAGGAGTTGGCAAAGTGCTGGACTACAGGGGCTCAAGAAAAACTGTAGGATCATTTGTACTCAGTAGATTGAAACTTATTGAGCTTTCTCATCAGATTTGGATGAGCACATGATGACTCCTTGAGCTTATCAATAAATGTGTAAAATATTGTTTCTCTATCATTTCCTAGAAGAAACAATGGATTATTTGGAGCCTTGTGTAAATTACTGAAGGCTCACAATAATAGATTTCAATCCAGTGCCTTGGCAATCACATGGAGGTACAACCTCAGGAAAGTAAGCAAAGCACTGATATTGGGAGATGCTGGAAAATGCATATTGCAACACTCATGCTGTGTGGAGGATTTTGCAGGGTCTGCAGATGCTTACAGGCTATAAACTGAAATCTCATCCAGTGGCAGCCGCATTTTCTCTCGCAGAATAAAATAAATGCTTTTAATGCCTGCATTGATCATGATAAAAAACTCCACCCATGCCAGTACTTGCAGCACAACATCTCCTCAGCACCAAGTGAGTCATCCTTTTCTGTCTCTTTGGATGACATTAAGAGGACTTTTGAATGACTCAACTTTCATAAAGCATCCAGTCCAGGTGGAATTTCAGGCCATATCTAAAAAATGTGTTGCAAACAGTTGACATTTTCACAGACAGGTTTAAGATCTCGCTTGCTTAAATGATTCAATCCGTATGCCAAAGACAAATGTGGTACTTACCTCAGTCATGATGAAATGCCTCAAAAAAACTGAAACAGAAACGCATTAAAGAGGACATCCTAGATTGTTTTGACCACCATATTGTCAAAACCAGTTAGCAGAAGATCCCACATCACAAGCAGATGCTAGGACACTGTTTAATACTGCAGCTCTGCAGTGAACATTGTTTGTGCTGGCATAACTAATCATCAACTCAAGACCTGGAACTTAGTGCTACCCTCTGTGGTTGGATTTTGGATTTCTTAACTGGAAGTCCCTAGCATATGCAGCTGCCAGGATCACCTTCTGTGTATTGATTCTCAGCAAGGGCACCACATGGAGTGGTGTATCAAGCCCTTTGCTGTGCTCCTTGTTCATGTATAGCTGCATGGCTAAGCACAACACCTTTGTGGATGATGCCAACATCTCAGACCTGGTTGCTAACAGCAATGAGGCAGCGTGCAGAAAAGAGATAGTGGTTCCAGAGTTATGGTCTTTACCCACCAAGGAGCCAAGGAGCTGATCCTGGAGGAAGGGAGCAGACCATGCGTTCATTATTGGTGGGAATGTTATGAAGAGGGTGACAGAGGGGACAGCACTGCTGCCTCACAGTGCCTGTATGGTGTGCAACAACATGAATGTGACTTTTGCTCGGTCTGGGGAGTTCTACATGATCTCCAGCTTCTTTAGCTTCCTCCCAACATTCAGTAATATGGATTTCAGGTTAATTGTTTATACTTGGCTGGATGTGGGGCTGACAACTCTATCCCATAAAAATGCAAAGTCCTGCAAAGACCAAAAGGAAGACAAACTGGTTGGATCTACAGAAGTGGAGAAGATTGGAATTCAGACGTGAGAGAGATCAGGGTTCTTTGAGGAGTGTAGTGCCACAGAATCAGTTTTGCTGTGGAGAGAGTCAGCAGCTTTAAATTTCTCTAGGTCTCCATGAGTGAGGTCCTGAAGTGAGGACAGTGCTTTTCAGCTGTTGTCAGGAAGGCTCACAAGCACCTTAACTTCCTCAGACATCCGAGCTCAGCTCAGGACAGTAAAGCACTACAGGGAGTGGTGAGATTGCCCCAGAATATTATTGGGACACAGCTCCCTTCTGTACAAACCATAAAACACCAGTTGCCTTTGAAAGACCTCAGCCATCCTGCACTGTCACTTTTCTCTCCTCTTCCTACTGGCAAGAGATACAGAACTATGAGCACTTGCACTGTTTCAAGGACACATTTCTACCCACAAGACATGAGGTTTCTCAGCTTGCTTAGTCCTACATGCTTGCAAGGGCACAAAAACACCAGATTGTGTTTCTGCATGTATTGTCTCATCTTGCGTATAATGTACTGGTGTTTATTGTCTGTTTTGCATTTATTATTTTCAACCAGTCTGCAGGGCACACACAAATGAGAATTTCATTGTACCACATACACATGTGGACCATACACGTGACAGCAAACTAAAATCAATTTTAAAAAAATCAAAAAGATTGATTTGCTCTAGCTATATCCAAGAATTTTTTCAGAAACTACCTACTACCTTCTAAAAACTACTATTCACTACAGTAAAAAAATATCACACTGACATTAGACATCTGTTATAAAATTCTGTTGGCAAGGTTATCAACATATCTCAAAAATTATTATTATTATTATTATTATTATTATTATTATTATTATTATTATTATTACAACAAATGGACAGGCATCAATCTTAAAGATATTTAAATGTGTTCACTTAGCAATCACAGACATCTGAAAGGGTTTTTAAAATAATGTGCAGAATTTGAATATGTAGCTCATGTTTATTTCTGAGAAGGTTTTCGAAAATTATCGGTGCTGTTTTAACAAACCTCTGGGTTAAGCGGTGCCCACGGAGTATGTTTGAACACAGCACCAAAAAGCAAACAGTCAGCATTGAAGTCTGAAGTGATACATCTGTATGTCTGTAGACACCAGCCAATATACTTTGTTAGCACTTTGCATGTTTTCTCTTTTATAATGAGGCTACAGAGGGCAGCAAGTGAATATTCCCTATTGTTTTCACTCTATAAATTGAATTTAAAAAGAGAGGAAAATGTGTTTTGTTAGGCATGGCAGGGCTTTCTTGGTCCCAATTACTTACTTTTTTTTTCCTTTTTTAAAAAAGACCCTTTTATTTTATGCATGGAAATTGTTTAGCTGTCAGTTCAATAAATTTGGATTAGCCAAGGTCAATCCAGTTTCAGTTCAGTGAGAATAAGTGCCTTTTAGGCTATGGGGGTCTGAGGATTATCCAGAAGGCATAGAGTGCATCCTAGGAAGGACTCCAGGCCAGCACAGGGCAAAAATGCATTGATTCACAGATACACACACACTAAGGGAAACTTAGAGTCACCCAAATCCAGTGTGAACTGTGACAGAAAACACACTGAGAAGGGGGGAAACTGCAGACTGGGCCAGAATTAAATCCACGCCCAAACCTACCTACTGTGCCACCATGCCGCTCAGTAATTCAGGATTACAGATTTTGATTCTTTCTTTTTTCATACTTTTTATAATTTTTCAAACCCTTTAACTTTTACAGAGCTTCAGAGGGGAAATGGAAATTAAAACCACGCTAGAAAAAAGCAAATAATAAAACAAATGTACACAGATGAGTGAGTAAATGAACAGGAGTGGGGCAGGATCGCAGTTGTCTGGCTACAAGGTCATTCCAAAACAGTGTAAAGCAGTAGCAGGCAAAGTCCAAGGTTCCACATAAAATCCAAATGCAGGTCATCTAAAGAATCAAAGTGATCCGTAAAGGGACTTCAGGTGGTGTCAAAATGATGGACAGAACCTTGCAGGGTAAACTTCATTTTTAATAGTTTGAAAATGCACAACATGAAGGAGGGAGAAGGAAGGAGGACTGGGAGGTTTCCTACACCTCACTATTAAACAGTCAAAGACAGCCATGTTAGACTGCTGGTTTTTGGGAAGATCCAGTACTAATATAAATGTATGTGGCTGCAAGTCAGTATGTTTAGGTTTCAAGAGCTTCGCAAAGACAGAGTTCAGAAATGCTTAGGTTTATGGCAGGGCTAACACACATGTGAGATGGGCTGGGGAGGGAGTGCACCGCTCACAGCTACTATTTTGGTAAAAAAGCCACTAGATTTTAATTCTTTTTGTGTTAATTGAGAAAGTTCTAGACATTCATTATGTTAATATTTTTTATGTACAAAAACCTCAGTAAATAACAGTTTATAGTGCATTTTGTTAAAAAATACTCAACATAGACGTGATCTGCTGACAACCATAAGGCAATAACAGGCTAGACTGGAATAACAACATTTTAAAGCTGAAAACGCAAAACTGTTTTTTGATTGTGTTGTGTATGTGAGAATAAAAACGAAAACTCTGATTAAAACTGGAGTTCTCGGGCTGCCGAGGTTCTGCAATAACTGTCAGTCATTCTGCATTCACCGAAGACTGAAAATAGTGCTTTCACAGAACTGAGGAAAGGCAGAAAAGTGGCTGCTGGGGGGATGGGGTGGCCTCCTCGTCTTTCATCTCAGCTGCTGTCAGGCTGTGTGACAGCAGCCCCATCTGACAACTTTACATACCTGTCGCAGTGTCAATTGCAGGGTCCTGCTGAACTGCTCCACTTCAACTACAGAGGGGGCTAGAAGAATGCATCAGTGAGCTGCTTTTCCATTTTTGCACCTTAACCTAAGGTGTTCCACCATCCTAAGCCTTTAACTACTCAACCAGGTTGGTAGAGGTAAGAGAGAACAGAACTGGCAGACATTCTCTCTTTTTGCTCGAGGGGTTGCTAACATACCTCTCTAAATACACACCACAAATTTGAAGTAAAGGTGTAAAAGATCAGACTGTCTACTGTAGAAAATGTAAAAAGCTGTATGACATGACTATTCTGTTAAAAAGGATCAATGCCATACAAACCTTGACCAGCTTGTGACCAGGTTTCAACACTCAGTAGCTGGAGCTCAAAGCCACCTCTAACAGAGCAGGACCTTCTAGGTTAACCATAGATAGTGTCCACTATATCTCACTTGGGTCATAACCAAGCATGAAGAAAATGGGTGCACTTTGTATCAGTAGTCCTACCTCATGATCATATACTATCACACCACAGTTCTTGTGTGAAGGTAGTGCTGACCATGATAGAAAGTGTAGGATCCTCACACTTTTGAATAGCAGTTACAGACACAAGTATGTAGTACAGATACCTACAACTTCACATACAAGGGAGGCCAGAACCACCTTCCAATACAAAACTTTCATACCACACCTCCTCTTTCTCTTTTTCCAGAGCCTTTTTATATGAAAAGCTCCACCCCTATAGGTGATACCAATGTTACACCTTGTCCTGACCATGCTTACAAAGTGAACAAAGACATTTTTTAAATACACAGTACAGGTGGCCACTGATTTTAGACAGAGAACATAATGAATTGTTATCAAACAGAAATGGTGTTAACATAGTACAAGCTGAGATAAAATAAACTGCTGTCCTTTGAATGGTAGTTTCCAAAGGTGGGGGCGAACGATTCCCCCACACTTAATAAAGTTGATCCAAAACCACTGCTTCCCTTTGGCAGTATGGAAGAATGGTGACTAACAAGAAAACCAGGTAAGAATGTGTTCCAAAAACCATAGATAAGTACTACAATACAAACAAACAACCAAGTAAACCAAACAAATAAGTAAAGATTAAATGACATGTTTCTGCAGTGAATTATGATGGTGAGCTGAGTTAACCACTGTGTTTGTATGTGTACCCACAAACAGTGCTGTGACGTGGTAGGGAAGTGTATGATATTCTTCTTTCTTATCGGACAGCACATACACAGCACAGTAATCCCTAATCTAATTTGTCCCAGAATAGGTGTTGGATACTGAAATTTCAAATAACAAATGCTTATTTCTCATTGTTTTAAAAGGGGATATGTATAAATAATATATACGGTGCTCTCACACGATCCAGAAACACCCATATAACCATCAACCTATGATTTGAGCATAATAACACGCTCTAAACCCAATGGTCTAATAAGAAAAGATTTTATTATTTTGCATGTTTACCAGATGGTACAGGGCACTTCAAAGTTTCAAGTGTTTATTTGTCATGGGTGCACTAACAGCAGCATAGCAGTGTTGTGACCATGAAAAGTGTTGCTTCCAGGCATCCTCAGCAAATAAGATATATAAATGAGATATAAGAAATTTAAATAATAGATAATGAAATTAAGAAAAATAAATAAGGAATTAAATGTAAATAAATATACATAGAACTTCTCACCAGTGTCACTGAATTACCCATGGGGGGTTTTGAAAAAAGGAAAAATGTCACATTGGCTACTTTTTTTAATAAAACAAATATGTTTATTTAAAAAATGAAATACAGAGACAAAACAAAACTAGTTTTGAACAGCTAATAAGGCACCAGCGCAGATGAGCCCACTTTCATACATCTGGCTTTGAACTGATTCATAACAGTATTTAATGCAATTTACTGCTACATATACAGTATTGTTTTTTATTACTTTGCAGTGCACTCTACTGCATGTTTCTGTGGATTTATGGATAATCTTTGGATTAAAATTTGGTATAGAAAAGACCTGTTACACAGAAAATTCAAATTTGGATACTGAGGGATTGCTGTGTTGTATTTTTTGTTCATGATAATCTACTTTTATTAGACTAAAAATCTACGACAATGGCTTATGAAAATGCACAGGATACATCTTTTTCATACAAAGGGTTTTCAGTTCAATCCAGCAGCATTTTAATCAGGTTACCATTTTACTTTTGCAAGAAGTCTTCGTGTGGCATTGACATTCTTCTTTATAGAAATCCATTTTACATATAAAATGTATACAATACTGTAATTTTTTTCTGAAATATGCAGTGTCTCAAATATAGAGCAAAGCAGAATTACATATTTACCAGAACACCATTTATATATACAAGGCTCACCCAATAATATCCATTACAACTTTATGCAAAATTCCTGTACAGAGTGAGTTAAAATTAAGAATAATGCAAGATATCATTTTTTTTAACTTAGCAGTTACAGTTTGCCATAATAACTGACCAAAAGCATTTTATATGGCAGAAAATGGAATTGTGCTTATCTGAAAATAATGGCTTGCAGCAGCTCACCATTATTTCACTCTTTTTCCTGTTTAATTCAGCTTCTTTTGTTGCTTGAATCCGTTCTTTAATTGAACCTGTTCAGCTTTTAATTGAACCCCCTTTCCCTGAAATTTAACATTATTCATATTTTAATGAAGGTTTTCAAGTCCAAGGTAAAAAGTCACTTGCAATTCAACATATGGTGTGACTTCATTTTAAAAATGGTGTAATTTTGACTTTTAATAAAAACAACCCAGTTTGCTTCAGAAGGAAAAAGAGTAAAGCATTTAGTCGCATTATTCAGCCAAGAATGCAGAAGGGATTTCACAGAAGTTGTACATGAATTGATCAATGGATTTGTGTAGATTTTAAGTTGTGTTTGTAGAGAGGAACGATCAAAATTTGACTCTAGGACTATTACGCAGTTTAAAGTCAATAATTGCAGATCAAGAGTTGGATGAAAAATATGCCGGAGATCTAATATGTATCCATTTTGCATATAAAATGTATAAAATACTGTAATTTAACAAACAAACAAACTGTCTGGCCAAAAAAAAAAGTCACCACCTCGATTTACTGTTATGGTCTGAGGTTGCTTCAGTTGGTCAGGTCTAGGTTCAGCAATGTTATGTGCCCAAAAAATGAGGTGAGCTGACTACCTGAATATACTGAATGACCAGGTTTTTTCATCAATGGTTTTTTCTTCATATTCCAAGATGACAATGCCAGGATTCATCGAGCTCAAATTGTGAAAGAGTGCTTCAGGGAGCATGAGAGGGACATCATTTTCACACATGGATTGGCCACCACAGAGTCCAGACCTTAACCCCATTGAGAATCTTTGGGATTTTGTGCTGGAGAAGACTTTACGCAGCGATCCGACTCTCCAGTCAATACAAGATCTTGGCGAAAAATTAATGCAACTCTGGACGGAAAGAAATGTAGTGACATTGCATAAGCTTATCGAAACTATGCCACGGTGAACGCTTGCTGTAATGAAAGCTAAAGGCGGGCCAATGAAATATTAGAGTGTGTGTATATAGTATGCATTTATGTATTCTGTAGCAGCACTGGATTACATTTCTGCTGCATATAATTCACAGCTGCATAAAATTGTTTGAATCAAAGTAGGTGGATTTGTGAGGTATATTCTGTATTAATGATATGTTTAAGGATATGGTAATACTGTTTTGTAAAATGATAATCGTTTTATTTGACCATATGCATAATTTTTTCTGCTGTGAGAACAGTTATGAAAGAATCTGGGTATGAATTGCACAAAAGTGGAGCTGACACAGCACCTAGTCAGACTTCTGTATACCTCTGTAGCTCTTGAATTTCAACCCAGGTCAGAACTTTTTTGTATTCATATTTTGTTTTAATTTTAAGTTATTTCTTTGAAATGATTTAACAGTCATTTTAAATACAAGTACCAATTGTGTACTCATTTAAAGCTTTAACAGCTTAAGCAGCAGCTGCTGGACCGTTTCTCGTGAAGCTCATCGACAAAATCAAATGATATGGTTTTATATGCTATACAGGAAATGACATGAAAAGATATTCTTCATAATCATGCTTTCTGAATAATAATGAAAACTATTCAGAGTGGGCAAGGTGTTCACATTTCTTTAAATCATAATCCAGATGTAGGAAAAATCCTGGATGGAATCCCAAGAAAAAAATGTACTGTACTCAAACAGGTAATAATATGTGCATTCATGTATCAGTGTGACTGTTGTGGTTGTCATCAAATGAATACAATGCAAGTAAATGACAAAACATGCAGAAACATTTAAACAAATGTTCCTACCAGCCTTGGAGAATAAAGAAAGTGCTGAGCGTTTTAGACCAAAGACGTACATTTCAATTCAGCAGCTCTGATGCACAATATCCGCTGTGCAAAGCAGCATGCATGGCAGCAAATGAATGCACACGCTACTACACCCTAATGAACAATTTACTTTAAAAGCTGCCTCGAATAAAAAAATCACATTGTTGTGTTTGTGAATCCGCCTCATATGATTCCGTCGCATATTATCCTCCCTTTTGTCTATTTTAGGCTCTGCCTACCCGGTAACTTTTGGCTGTGCTTTCATTAAATATTGTTATTCATTGCTTCTCAGGAAATCTGTTTTATAAGCTCAAACAAAAACCAGGAAAAAAGAACTTAGCACATATCCTTTTATTACTTTTCTCATACTGTATAATAAAAATCAGTGATGCTTCTTTTCATTACCCTGTATTGTTGAGTGGAAAGCCTAAAAGCAGGACAATTATAAATGTAACTACAAATTTTTCTCAGATGTCACATTTTTTAAACATTTTAAGTAAGAAGAATTGCTTTGGTAACTTCTAGCAAAGCGAAGGCATTCAGCGCAATAAAAGCCTCTTCTGCAAAGCTCCCCCAAATGGCAAATCAGTTACACCATTGCCTCACAAAAGCTGACACATTCACATCAATCACCCACAACATTAAAACCGCCTGCCTAATATTGTGTAGGTCCACCTTGTACCGCCAAAACAGCTCTGACCCATCGAGCCAGGGACTTGACAAGACCAGTGATATCTAACACCAAGACGTTAACAGCAGATCATTTAAGTCCTGTAAGTTGTGATGTGGGGCCCCCATAGATCGAACTTGTATTTCCAGCACATCCCACAGGTGCTCGATCAGAATGAGAGTTGGGGAATTTGGAGGCTGAGACAACGACTGAACTCTGTTATGTTCCTCAAACCATTCCTGAACAATTTTTGCAGCATGGGTGGAAAAATGCCATCAGGGAATCCCGTTACTATGAAGGGGTGACACCGTTCTATCATGGACAGCATTAAGATTTTCAGCGGTTTGTGCTACGGTAGCTCTTCTGTGGGATTAGACCAGACAGGCTAGCCTTCACTCCCCGTGCACATCAGTGAGCCTTGGGCGCCCATGACCCTGTTGCCGGTTCACCGGTTGTCCTTCCTTGGACCACTTTTGGTACTGTAGGTACTAACCACTGCATACCGGAAACACCTCATAAGACCTGCCATCTTGGAGATGCTCTGACCCAGTCGTCCAACTATCACAATTTGGCCCTTGTCAAAGTCGCTCAGATCCTCACGTTTGCCCATTTTTCCTGCTTCCAACACATAAACCAAGAACCAAATGTTCACTTGACCCCTAATATATCCCCCTGCCCCTTCACAGGTGCCAATTGTAATGAGAGAATCAATGTAATTCACTTCACCTGTCAGTGGTTTTAATGTTGTGGCTGATCGGTGTACACCCGTTATGTGACTTATGGACTCATATACTGGAACATTTTGACAAGCACTGCTATCGGTGTGCTTTCATGCTTTGAAAAAGTCAAATTTAAAATTGAGTGGGGATGGGGTTTAGTGTTAGTTCTGTGTGCAGCTACTCATAATATGTGCAAAAAACTGCGGTATTGGGCTAAATGGCTGTACCTCATGAGTTGGATGTCTTTTAACCTTTTAGTGAAATGCACTTTTATTAACCCTGAGCTGCACGTCACTTTGGAGAAAAGCACCTGCTAGAAGAATAATTGTAATGTAATGTCAGCATCCCGAATAGCTTTGCGAGGTAGGACATCCCAGCGCTGGGAGCTGTCTTAGAGATGGACTCCCTCATTAACCAAGTGGACTTTGGGCCCAGAGGGAGGAATCTCTTGCTTTCTCCCATTCAGCAGATTGTGGACAGTGAGGGGCAAGACATCCCTTCTCTCTGGTGAACTCTGGCTTGCACTTGGGTCAACAAGAAGGCAACCATCAGCACATTCAGGACAGAGCCCAAATATTTTTGATTGTGTCCCCTGCCATGAGTGTTTATGACATTGTGTAAAAGAGCCCTGGTATGGATCTAGACTAGCGTGTTGGTACTCACCTGTGCCTCCTCAATCCCTTCTTTTACCCAACACTTTGCACAAAATTCACTGATGTGCAATGCAAGCATAAGAAATAAAAACATTAACCCAAATGCATGTTATGTATCTCAAATTGTAGACAACAACCACGCATCAACTCAGAGGCAAAAGTATTTCATGGAAGTGAAGGATGACAGAGAAGCATCGTGTCACTCAGGCTCAAAACTTGGAGACGCCATGCTGTCACATGGCACAACAAGCTCAAGTGTTTAAAAAATGTTATGAGCACATTGTACTTTTCAAAAAGAAACTTTGGTAAATAATGCAGTACTGAATTAAATAATAATGGCATGGATAGTATACTATACTGTGGCCAGAAATAAAATAAGTCAAAACAAAAGTTCAGAAAGAAATATGTGGCTGTATGGTGTCCTGTACATGTAGGAATAATCACTTTTTCATGAGTACAATCCGAATTACGACAGCTAGGCCAGGACCCAGTCGCAATTCGAGGGCAGCCTTTATGTTAGCACTTATTTAGCACAGGATGGAACTTCTGCCCATGTGCCTTGTAGAGCAAAGCACAAAACCACCATTCTTATAAAATTTATTCCTTGATATAATACATTTACATTTATTTATTATTCATGTAGACTTACAAGCTTTTCTCCAAATCTATATGCAATGCTTATTAACAACAGCTCTAGCCAAAGGCAGCTTCCAATGCCAGATAAACTAAACTCCCTACAGTCAGGCATCATAGATGCAGCAGAGGCATGTAACCCGCTCACTCACACATAAAAACATCGTGGGAATTTCAAACTTAGCAAAAATTCATGTCTTGGGACTGTGGGAGGACACCAAAGCACAGACAGGAACCCATATGGGGGGGCTAGGGGACATACGTACAGACCGAGCCTCTTTGCCCATTGCTGTGAAGCACAAGTGCTACCTGCTGAGCCAAGTGGATGTGAACCTCACAGCAGTCGACAAGTATTTGTTGACCCTGAATGAATGAATAAAAACATAAAAATTAAATCATTTTTATTTTAGAATGTATTGTTTTTGTAGCACGTAAAATACTATACTTTTATTTTAGGCAACATACTTTCATTTCATCCAGGAACTGGTTTTTTTTCCCCCTATGTACAAAAGCTTTTGCTAGCAATTGACCAAACAAATTATAGTATTGAGAATATTAAACTCTTAAACCTTGAAAAAAACAGGGTTTTTGCATTCAGCAGCATAAAAATGTGTATAAGCCCTATTGCATGAGATTACATAACTCAATTACTGCACAAAAATCTTTCATTGCAAAACACTTCATATTTTAAATGTCACTTTTGTCTCTTTTCAGAGTGCCCTTAAAAATATTTTTATCAAGAGACCTCCCCCCCACTGATGAGTAATATTCAAATTCTCAGTTTATTCCTCAACTAGTGACACAGCATTGGTGCGAGAGACATAGAGCCATTATATGTACCTCAGGGGTCCCGCTGCTATATTTTTCCTGAAGAATATCAATTTTGGTGTTGAGATTGACATTAACTGATGAAGAAGCTGTAATTCAAAAGTCACCGAGGGTGTGAATGCTGTTTTTTACCTCCTTAGAGGTCACTAGGTCTAGTCGGTGGCATAACCTTCATTTCATTTTGTATTTTTCATGTCCCAGATGTTTCATCCTGGATGAATGACCATCATCATCCAAAACTTAATCTGATAAAATCCAAAATTATTTACCAATCCTTTGCTAGTCATGACCAGAGCTAAAAATCCTCTCACTGATGCCATCCTTTCACCCACACTTATCGTGCAGGATTTAGGCAAAACTCTCAAAATTTCAAATCCAAATATCATTTCTACTCAGAGACCCCAACAAGTCTGTACCTAAAAGTACAGCAAATCCTGTTCCCCACTTCCCATCCAGTTGACTGTCTGAACCAAACACGACACTGAATTTATTTAGCAGACACTGTTGCCGGGTGCGGATTAAAATAGAGAGATAAATATATTAGTTCTTGTAACAAAACAAAGTAAAATTAATCAAAATTATCGAATTATACCAAAATACATACACCACTGTGAAACAGTCATTTCCCAGTCTTAGTTTTTTAAATAACTAATAATAATAATAAAAAAAAAAAAAATTAAGGTTAGTTACTTAAATGATGTAACATTTTGCTGTATTTTTTTAAATCTTTTTTTTATTTTGTGGATTTTATTTTTATTTTTAATTTGCAAGTTTTGTTACTTTTTTTTGTCTCAGATGTGCAGGGTGCTTTTGGTGAGGGAACTGGGACCATAAGACAGTCATGACAAACACAGTGGTGATGAAAAATGTGGTAAATGGCATTGGACAGGGACCAGGATTTGGACGCAGACTCTGGAATGCGGTTTTCTAGCGTGGATTTTACGAGATTCCATAGCGACTGCGTAGTCATCTAATGCTTTTGTGAGTGTTTTTATTACAGTGATTTGGAATCAGCCCCTGGGGTTGGACCCTGTATCAAACTGGGGTCCCTTAACAGAAGCGACAATACCTGTCCAAATGCAGAAAAGTATAGTGTAGCAGCACGACTATTTAAAAAAAGAAATACATCTTGGATAAGTGTTTATGTCAGAAAATTTATCTCTTTCATTCAAAAATAACTCCCAAGGCTCAAGTGAATCTACCTGAATTTCAAAACTGTCATAAAATTTAATTGCTGAACCGCAACGTGAGAATTCCTCAGCATTTTTCCTCAGTACGCTTGGATGACACTGGAAATAAGATATTATCCCGATTTATATCTTGATATAAACGGCCTCAACAGGACATGGCAAATGTGTTATTACGCTGATATGATAACAGGGTTGACTGAGAACGCGCTGCATCCAACCCCCACACTTCCCTTTTCCTGCTATTTTTCTCCATGAATAGACTGCTGGAAGAAGAAGAAAAAAAAAATGCTTGAATCTATGTGCAACAACATTCTCGCAGTCATTAATTATCATTACGGTTTCTACGTATTTAAAACCTGCTGTCAAAAATGCAGACGTTACGCATCGGTTCCAAAGCAACGACAGGCACTGATTCCAAGTGCCAGAAAAACCAATCTGTGAAGTTGACTTTTCTTAGCGTGGGGTCAAAAGTAAACTTTGTAAAAAAAAAAAAATCTTCGAACTTCAATACAAAAACAGTCCCAGGAAGCATATAAATAATACGTTTAGTCTTCTACTGAGCTCATTATTTCAGGTGGGGAAGTGTTGTTGATCACATTCCTTAAATCAATTGACCAAGGGCCTGCATTTGCCTTAATGCTACTTCCTAATCTTCCTTTTATGCTTTTCCTATTTTCCATTGTTCCCCTTAACCACAGGGCTCCCAGGAGACCTGAATCATGTTCAGTTCTAAGAGATATCATTTATTAAGCGTTCACACAAAAACTAATTGGGACCTCATCTTCATCTGAGAAGGCCCACACAGGGGTCCTCATATGTATAATATTCCATTTGTGCCCAGTCAGTTTTGCCTTGTGTATGTGTAAGAGGATGTAGCGGGTGTGAGAAGTTGTTGGGGAAAAGTACATCAGGATAGGTCTCTCACTTCAGGGGACGTTCTTGTACTGTGGATGGAAAGGGTTAACAGCAGTGTCATGGCAACTGGGTGTTTATTAGTTGCAGCTATGCTAATGTGCTAGGGATGGCATGGGTTTCAGGAGGGTATGGATGTGTACAGTTTTCTATGCATGCTGTCTAGAGTCCTACATGATATGTCTATGCTTTGTCCTCAAACACATACACACACACAGAGAAATAGACACACTCTGCTCTCCCACTGGAAATCAGTCTGCACTATGGTTTCTGGGCTGGGACCATCCATTCACTTTTATGAAATGCTGCCATTGGGAGGGCATGGTTGGTACAGGTGTGGAACTCCCATCCCTGGAGGTTTGACTGTTGAGCATTTCTTTCTCATTCTACCATACTGGCATTCTCTTCAGGACAATTTCCAGCTCATGTGTAAAACTGGATGTTAACCTCTGTTGGAAGCTTTAGTCTGCAATGGAAATGCAAGAGGGAACTCAGGAAAGGTCAAGACAGGCCTGCCACAAAGATACTCTTTGATGGCTTGGAAAGCCGAATGATAATGTGCCATTCATTGGACCGGATCAGGGATTCTTGAGGGCTGATGGGGGTGGACAGCTGGGAGAAGTTAGAACTAAAGTAGTAGACGGCCAAGCCTGGAAAGAATCTCATTGCTTCTTCGATTTGGGAAGCAATAGGTAAGCTAAGCAACTTACTCAGTGACTTGAGATAAATATGGGATGGGATAGGATGGGATGGGCCAGGACTTTTTTTTTTATCTCTGCAGGGATTGCATTATACAGTGGTGCAACAGATACCGTACCCACTACCCTATCCCTTTAAATAAAAACAAAGTGTACCTGTATTAGGAAAGAAGTCTGTGATTATTAATGAACATTTTCTTAAAATACAGAAATTATAATTTGGAAATATGATAAAATAACTAACTTTTAATAATTACCTGCCGAAACTACAGGAGTCCTACAGTGTTTGCGCGATGATCAGTACTGTTGTTATAGAAACCGTTTGAACCGAAAAAACGTTTGGGAAAAATGTGATGTTTTAAAGCGCCACAATAATTCCCTCCCTTGACTTTAATTAATTTTTAATCTGGAGAGTTCAGTTTCAATTCCGTTTCTTTATGCTGCTGTTTAATTTGTTTGTCACCACAAATCCTTCTGTTCGGTGAGGGTGTTGAACCTGGACTACTCGATCAAAAGTGTTTTAAGGGATTTAAAGCTGCAGGTGGGTTAATTGTTTTTGGACATCAGCTGTTGTGCTATAGACTGGTCTTAAATACCCTGGAAAAAGATGCTTTGCTCATTTCAGTAAAAAGGCATGAGTTTAAGAAGTCCAGTAGACTGAACTGTGTCCCATTAAGAAAAACGTTCTTACTGTCAGCCATTTCACACTGATATATTTGAATCAAACTCTCCCGGGGAGTCGATAGCGGGGCTAAAATTAATCTGACCTAAATGTCAACAATTTCCACAATACGCTTTCCAAATATCTATGAGAACATCTCTGCGACCAGATGAGCAAATATCCCTGAGATGCATCGTATGTCAGGCCGCACAAAATGGCTCCTGGGGCAGAAAATGTGGAGCACAACCGAAATGAATCAGACTGAGATGGGATCTGAACCTGTTCCCTCGCCTGAATGTGGACACGCATCCTTCATATTCAATTTACAGCAATGGAAAGTGTGAAATGGGAAATTACTCAGTAAATGGCACGGTGATCTATTGTTTATCTTGCATTTTGTTGCTAAGAACTATAACTTGACAGTTCATTTCTTAAAAAAAGTTGAAAGCACAGGAACTGCGAAACTGAGTACAGGCAAGCAACTCGACAAAAAAGTTTAAAAACAGGAAAATTCATTAAAGTCTCTCAAAAACAAAACATTCTGTGGAGGAGCCAGTCTAAATTTGCACTAATCCTTCTGATAAAAAAAAAAGAGAAATAATAATAAAATACTTCCAAATATCGCCTACATTTTAAATATTGTGGAACAATAATTTTTATTAAAGAACTGTTTTGTATTTGTTTCAGTTGAACGGCCTGTTACTCTGTTAAAAGGTGAACTTCTTCTCCATTCTTTTCAAGTTAGGTAACCCGAGGGTCTTTGAGGTATCGTTTGAAAATCCCAGTGAGGGATCCAGAAGCAGACTGAACAGGACCTTCTCCACTTGTGACAATCGGGCCTGCCCATGCTTTCTGAGGAGCTTGACTGGGCTCATAATACAGGGACTGTGTGTTGTTTCATATTAGCCGCCTTTTTCAGTATCCTAAGCCCCTGAGAAGATCATCTAGGTGAGTGAAAAGGTTGACTGGCACTGATCAATGATGGTGTCCTCATAGGAGAAGCTGGCAATCACAGTGTGGTTGAGCTTCATTTTTATCAGTGCTGAGATGGTCACACTCACACTGTGGCTGTACAAAATAGGCTTCCTTAAGCTACCAAGTGCTGGCTTAGGGAGGCGCATGACCACACTGAGGAACTCTCTCCAGCCTTACTGACAAAGATCCACCAAGGATTAAAGGTTACTTATCATAGTTGTGGACCAATTCACTAACAAGTCTAATGAGATCATGGGGTTGTGTTAATTTTGGGCATTGTCTTGTTTTGTTTCTTCTATTGTCTTGTGTCTTTTCCACCTATCTTGCATTATGGAACATTTTGTTTTGGTTAATACTTTTGCCATGGTTCCTGTTTTTTGTACACCCCCTAAGATTGTTAAAGTCTTTACGTTGAATGATTTTGGTAATATTAGTATGTAAGATCGTGTCACCCTCCTGTGGTCGATGGGCCGGACAGCAATTTCAGTTTACTTTCAAGTTCGTACCAGAGGTTTTCTGTTTTTGGCTGTCCCAGGTGGGATGAACTATTTACTCGAACTTTGGGCGAAAAGGTGGGGGAATGAGGAGGAATAATTTTTATTAACGGGTTTTTTTTATTTTTGTTTCAGTTGAATGGCCTTTTAAAAGATGGACAAAAGTATTGGCTAAAATTTTTTCTTTATATGGTGAGTTGCAGTGTGTTTACAACTATCCCCCGTGTAAATTACCTGTCCAGCTCTCGAGTTTCTCCTTTGTCTGAGTTTTTCCGTCAGAATGTGGGTGGAGCTTCCTTTGTTATATTCCTGCTTTGATTGGTCTGTCTGAAGGATACTTATTTCTTAATGGTCTGGTCCGCTATTGTACATGCCGCACTTTAACACCTTGTATAGCAGCTTTTGCATAAAGAAGAGGTTGAATCCAAATTTTCAGCTAACCTCCGGATTTCAGCTAACCTCCATAATTAAGGTATGAATTAGAATGGTTTGGCTTCTTGTTCACTTGTAAAATTATTCTACAATATTTTGATTTATGCATATATAGTTCCATTTGAATAACAGTTTTATCTTAAAAATAATAATATATATGCTTTTTTATCTGTTCATTTGTTTGATTGTTGACAAAATGATGCAGTGCTAGTGGTGCTGCCACACAGCATCTGCAGTGTTTAAGTTAACAGTTGAATCCCACTCATTTGTGTGGAGCTTGCATGATCTTCCTGTGTCTTTTGGGTTCCGCCCATGGTCCAAAGACATGTGTTTCAGGTTAATTGGTCACGGTCAATTCCTCTCAAGGGTGTACATATGAGTGACTTTGTGTTCAACTACCATGGACAGCAGTCTTCTCTACAGTGTGATTCTGCGGTGAAATTCAGACCACTGTGACACTGACAAATAAAAATGAATGAGTTGTTGTTTATGTTAATACGGACTGATATTTTTTTTAAAAACTTGCATGCGTCTATGCTTTTGCCAACTTTATCTCTTATCTATATCTCTTATATATTTCTTCATGAGATAAACATTTATTAGCCAAATTATCAATTATTTTTCATTACTCTTATTATTTTATTATTATTGTGTTTCTTCATGGCCTTTATTTTTCTTAGTTTCAAATGCTTAGAAATTCTCCTTGGAATGCAGCTTGAAACATGTATTTTCATAACATGAGTCTAATATATTTTGCTTGAGTTTGGAAAATTCAGGGTCCAACGCTGTGTGTGAAATCCCCCCCTTTTGATAATTCCTGATGTGCAGGTGGAAAGAAACAGGCACACAGGGTGTTTGAAACTGCAACACTTGTGCTTTTCATGGCATTCAGTATGGACTTGTCACTGTTGAATGGTGTGTCTAACAGCCTCTGGTAGCGTCTCAGGCGTAGCAGCTGTACGACCGCTGATGTGCAGCACAGTGCACAACCATGTAAGACATCAGTCAGAGAAATTCTTGCATGTGGCTCAGCACAGCAGGTTGGCAGAATGTTCAGGACAAAAAAATCATAGGAGGGCTTCCCTTCAGGATCTCCGTCTATGAGATATTTCTCAGAAATTCTACCATCTGTTTGCTTATAGGTGATACACACTTCCATGACATTTCATTAAGTCATAGTAGTGCAAACCACAACAAAAAGAATATATATATTTTTCTGAAATGAACTCAGTATGTTACTGTTATGATGGAAATCCATGGGTGGCATTCAATGGCTGAGATATCACTTGAAATTTAAGTAGTGCTTTTTTTAATCCAATAAAGTCCTCAAAACCTGAATCTCCTTGGAAGAAATAGTTTTTGTCCAAATTTTCTACTATCTAGAAACTTTAATCTTTATCATACAAATATAAATGAAATTGCTATTCAGTCATGTCTGACTCTTAGGCAGCCACTGGCATGGTTTTCAAGGAGAAACAGAAGTGGTTTGCCATTTCCTTTTATATATATTTATAATCTACTGTGTGTGTGTGTGTGTGTGTGTGTGTGTGTGTGTGTGTGTGTGTGTGTGTGTGTGTGTGTGTATGGATGGGCAGTTAGCATGCAAAGTTGTTAGTGGGGGTGCTAAGGTGAATAGCATGTGTTGTGTTGTGCTGTTGGGTAGCGCAGTGGTGCACACAGTGGTGGAGGGGAGCAGTTCTGGGATGTCTGAGCTGTGGTTGAGCCTTTCATAGGTGTCGTGGGCCTAATGTGCCAAAACACCTGTGAAAGGAGGTGCCCACTTGATAACCCCAATGAGATACTGCATCATCACTTTGCTATACCATGTGTGGGTTTGTAGTTTGCTAACTTTGGATATTAAGGAAATACAAACTATGTCGTAGCTACATAGGTTTGCTGTGGGTTTGTCTGTAGGGTTGCCATGGCGTTTACAGGTTAAGTTAAGATTGAAGGTTAAGATGTTGGATCCCCTTTCACACACTAGACCTCTTTGTGTTTGATATGAATCGAAATAAATATATATTTATACATAGTAGATCTCACATATAGATCTCAGGCATATTTTTTTGTCCAACTCTTGATCTGCAATTATTGACTTTAAACTGCGTAATAGTCCTAGAGTCAAATTTTGATCGTTCCTCTCTACAAACACAACTTAAAATCTACACAAATCCATTGATCAATTCATGTACAACTTCTGTGAAATCCCTTCTGCATTCTTGGCTGAATAATGCGACTAAATGCTTTACTCTTTTTCCTTCTGAAGCAAACTGGGTTGTTTTTATTAAAAGTCAAAATTACACCATTTTTTAAATTAAGTCACACCGTATGCTGAAACGCAAATGACTTTTTACCTTAGACTTGAAAACCTTCATTAAAATATGAATAATGTTAAATTCAAGGAAAGGGGGTTCAATTAAAAGTGAATGGGTATATATACGTATATCGTGTGTGTGTGTGTGTGTGTGTGTGTGTGTATATATATATATAGAGAGAGAGAGAGAGAGAGAGATCTGAGTACAGTATACTAGAGAGCGAAAGAGTGAGATTGCACATGATGAAAAGCATAAGAATGAGTAGAACCTCAATTCATCCATGAGCAACATGTTATTTTCCAACAACAAACACTGATCTTATTGCTTTCTGGATTAGTTATTTCATACAGTCTTTACTTCACAGGGGACACATTGTGACAGCTAAGTCTGCATCACAGTTATGTCACCGTATATTTTCTGTGGGATATGCTGACCGGATCCTAACCGTGTAACTGGAACGTCCCATTGAGAGTAACAGACCCTCAGCATAAAATCGGCAAAGGTTAAAATGTGTGCTACGTACAGTAACAGAGGCAATAGCACTGTCTCTGGTCACTTGATCATTTCCACTAAGGGAGGAAATTTATTAAAAGTCAAAATCATCAGTAGACTTTTCAATTAACTCTGAAATTGATGAGATTTATATGAAAGTGTCCTGTGATGTCTTTAAAGGGATTTTCAGGGAAATCCCCTCTCTCACCAGAGGCTAGACTCAGCTGTGAAATGAAATGATCCCAGAGATCATTTTTTGTGTCTCTGTAGTGGAGAGAAGGATGGAAAATCTAAATTGCATTTGATGTAATGATGTGATACTCGATGCAGCAAATTATTACACCTCAGCGGCACAACTAAGCAACGGAATTAAATTGCTTTCTCTGAACAAACTATTGGTCAGAAGACAAATTTTAAAAAATAAATAAATAAAACACCGAAAGGAATTTTAAAGGATAGAACCGCGCGGGAGAAATGATTCTGACGGACGCTTAGGTTTTGGCCGACGCTTCAGCGGGAACCGGACCGTATAAATGAGAAACCTCAAGCAGATGAAAGCATGTAAGTGTGCTTATGAAGCGAGTTAAGCTAATAAGCACAAATGCATGAAATCTGTGCCTGTACGTGTGAATTCATCGATGACTAACAGTCTCATCTGATAACTTGCAGCGGCATTTATTTTTCTTTTACAAATGCTCTTTTCAAGAAAGATCTTTCATCCTTCCTGTTACAACCTATTACAACCTCCTTAACAAGCACGTGCCTATTAACTTGCCTCCCTATCCTGCACATCCCTGCTGTTTCCTCAAATTTGGTGGGAAGAAATGTGTATCGCTGTGTACCACTCGGCGCATCATTGCAAACAAAATCCATTGATGCATTTTATTTTGTTTTATTTTATTTTGTTTTATTTTATTTATTTTATTTACTGTTTTATTTATTTATCTATCTATTTATTTATTTATTTACTTATCTATTTGCTGTGTGTTCTTGTTTTCTTGGGTTTGGTTGTTTGTCTTACTCGTCTTAATTTTTTTTTTAAAATGTAACCACGCACAGTCTCCTGTCGAATCAAAGCACATTTCACTACATGGTATACTCAGTAACCATGTAAGTGACAAATAAACTCTTTTGACTCTTTGCAGGTAAAATCATTAAATGTTTTCCCAACACTGAGTCTAGTTCTTGGTACAGCCTCCAGCATAGCTGTGGTACAAAGTCCTTTTCCCTTCGATGAAGGTGGAACAGCTGTTCCTTTCTCTTTTCTTTCAACGTTTCTAAGCACTGTCACCCAAAAAGCTGAATCAAATAAGCCAAACTACTGTCATGATTAAGGCGATGCAGTGATTTTGCCAGAAACGTCACTCGCCCATACATGCATGTATTTGTTTGATAATACATATATTTACAATTGGCCACTACTCAGCACAGAAAAGTAAAAATAATTTGTCACCAGTTGTGAATATTTGTATTGAAATGAATAACTTTAAGCTTCCGTTACTTTTGGCTTTTAAATGCCATCTCCCCTTTAAACTGCCATTACTTTAAATTGGCTGCCCACCTAACAGTACAAAGTATTGTGTAGAATTGAGTGGTCTTACTAAATAATATATGACAAACAGATTAAGAATATATAGTTTTATGAAAGACAGATATGCAAGTATTCTTGCTTTTTTCCAGATGATTATCAAGTCTTAAATCACTTCACACACCCCAAACCGAGAAATACAGCACGTGCAGATTTAAATAAAGTTAAATTAAATCTGAATCCTGTGCGTGTGAAACTATCTGTGCCCGTGTGCGCGCCTTGCGTATGTGACATCAATGGAGACTTTGACTCCTTTTATTGTTCCGAACCTTGATGAACTGTGAAGTTTCCATGGCAACAGCATTCACAAGTTAGGAGATCACGGGTCTGCCTTGCTGTATATGCTGGGCTTCTGAGATTTCACGCTCAGTGCCACAATGCAGTTTGTAAATGAATGACATATTCATTGACTGCAGCTTGAATTACCTCATGGACCTGTTTAATTTGACATTTACCGACACTATCATTTATATAAGAGTCATTCACATATTGTGAAACTGATCATGGCATTCTCAGATCATTGCTGTTTCACAAAGTAGCTGAATATTGCCGCCTCTCTACTATTAAGGCAGTTAATGTTTAAGAGGCAAGTATATTTGCTTGGTAGAGAAGTGTGATTTGTCATTTGTCTTTATTGTATTGTATGGATATTCCTGTAATTGTTTTTTTTTATTAGCATTATAATGCATGTAGCAGAAAAATGTTAACTTAGTACTTAACGCTTACTGGACGTTTCAGGAAAGAAATGGCAGGAAACAGTCCATAATAAATGTAAAGAGTATGTATTGTAAAATAATTCCTAAACTGTACCAAAAGAAACATGGCTGATGCTGTACAGTATTATGTATTATTGCCCCCTGGTGGGACAGTATTTCATCTCACACTGAACAGCTCAGTGTTCCCTCCCATTGGTTTTAAATGTAGGTCAGACCAGATTTTTATGCTATTTCACAAAAATAGTCTGAATATGAAACAACCATTGCACTGTTAACTACTTACTTTCCAGAATGCCACATGGGTGTTTATTAAAGTCACGATGATTCACTGTTTAGCTTTATGTGTTGCCATTTAAAAAAAAAAAAAAAAAAAAAAAAACCTTTTTTGAATTCGTCTTCCATCTGTAATGGCAAAGGGCCGGGCTGCGTGTTTGTGTCTCTTTGCTGTGTTTCAATGAGGTCTCTGGGGATTCCAGATGAACATCACCTGTGCCTGTTGATCTCAAATGGGTGGCCCTCCCTCCTGTGCCTATAAAGGACCCCACACAAAATGAAGAGGAGATTTTGTCTTGTGATTAACATTGTTTTTTGGAATGTGTTGTTTAGTGTGATTTGTTTCTTTTAGTGTTTTCTTGTATATGTTTGGTGCCCTTTTCCTATTTGTATGCATTGTTAGGTGGTTTGGATCAGTGTAGTCAGTCAGGCACAGAAGACTTTGTTTTGGCTTTGCTGTTTCCACGCTTGAGATAGCCAGTTGGTCTTTGCTTCACACACAGTAGAACAGTGAGCTTGTTTTCCACTTGGGACACCTTTGACCACATCACAATTTTTTTGTTAATATTCACTATAAATTACTAATCTTTCTCAGAACAAAACCCTTACACAAATATATTTTGGTTTGGTTCCTGATGCATTAGCCAGACCCTAAACTCCTTTCCCCTTTTCTCATTTATGTGTAGTTGTAACAGACCCCTCTGTCCCCTAAACTTTACTGAGCTTAACTAAAAGAAGCAACCTATCTTTATGAAACAATTTTTCAAAGTGAAAGAAAATTTAATGAGAAAAAATACTATTTTATTTTTCATGGAGCACATTAGAGTATTAGAAAACCTCCAAAAACCTGCCGGGTGATGTTCTGGACCCATAAAGTGTTTTTCTACTTCCGGTATATTATCTTTGCAAAAAAGTAACTCGTACTCGAACTTGGCCTCCTGAAGGAGGTGAATTGTTTAGAACAGACAACAGGGTCCCCAGGTGTAGCTGTTGCACAGTTCTGAGGAAGCCTTCTCAGCGTTCCCTGCATGAAGCAAAAGCCCTGTGTTAATCGTTCTGTTATTTGTTTCATTCAGTGTTTCGTTCTTGTTCTCCTTTTGCTAGTTAGTGCAAGACTGAGATTTCAGCACCCTTTGTGCTTGTGTTGTGGTGCGAACCATGAGTGTAAAGCTTTTGGAAATTAGTGACTTGTTCTGTGTTCCAAGACCTGAAGTCTGGAAGTAAAGTTTCAAGCAGGTTGTTAGTCTCATCATGGTACCTTAAGTTCCTTAATGTACATGCTAGCTGGACTATCCTGCACTGCATGGGAAGAAAAGTAAAGAGGTAAATAGTAATAACACTTTCAATTCAATTCATTTTTATTTTTATATGGCGCTCTTACTACAAAGAGTGGTCAAGACAGCGCAAAGCATTACCAGGACTGATCTGCCAGCCCTGCAGGACCTCTACACCCAGCGGTGCAAGAAGAAGGCACGTAACATCCAGAGGGACAGCAGTCACCCCAGCCACAAACTATTCTCCTCGCTCCCATCTGGAATGCGCTTTAGAAGTGTTCGGACAAAGACAAAAAAGTTCTGGGACAGTTTTTTTCCCCCCACGCCGTAAGACTGCTAAAGCATTGACCCCTCCCTCAGACAGTGGGAACAGTCGATCAGGGTCTGTCTGTCTGTTTGTCTGTATGCCTGCCCCCCCCCCCCCATTGTATAAAACTACCGGTGGCGTGTTGTTATAGGTTTGGTTGCTGTGTGCTGTTGGTTTGGTTGCTGTGTCTTTCTTTCTTTTTTTTTTCCCTCCCTCTCCCCCATATATATTTTCATACCCTATTCTTATTTATTTACTCTCCTTATCTATTATTTATTTTCCTTTCCTAATTCAAGTATTTATTTAACTTCTTGTACCTTTTATATATATATATATATATATATATATATATATATATATATATACAAACATATTTATGTACATATTTATATTACTGAGGATGCCCAGAAACAAAACTTTTCATGGTGACAACATTGCTATGCTGTGTTGTTCACCCATGACAGATAAACCTTGCCTTGCCTTGCCTACTGCAGAGACACAGAGCGCTGAACAGACTTGTAAAGGGTTTTGATTCACATGCAGTTCAATAGGTAATCTTGCACAGTTAGCCAACTGGCCACACAGGAAAGGAAAGGAAAAAACTCCTTTCCACTAGGGAATAGGAGAAAAATAAACCTCTGGAGGTCCATGTACCAGTGGAATCCCACCCCTCCTGGGCAATCTAAGCAATGCTAATATTCATAAATTGTAGTTTTGTCTTTGTTGCATAAACAGGTATGTTAAGTTCCAGTTCACAGTCTAATTTGATGAGGTCTGGTTGTTCAAATTTTCCACCTGTCTCCTGCATACTTGTCCGTTCCTGTTTCATGACAACCTCATTCTTTCAGTCCAGGCCTATCTTCCGAAGTAGCAGGCACACTGAGGCACTCTACAACACAATCGGCTCAGAAAACAGAAGGGGCATTAGGCAACGTAGACAACTCAAAGGGCATGATAATAGGCACCAATAATTATATTTGATATGCCAGTTCAAAAAAGTAAGTTTTCAATCTAGATTTAAAAAGAGGTAGGGAAGTGGTAGTACGTATCGAGTCTGGCAGGCAGTTCCGGAGTTTTGGGGCTCTGTAACAAAATGCATATCCGCTTACTGTTACTTTGTTGATCCTTGGGATCTCAAGGTAACCTGCTTCCAATGATCGAAGGCTTCGACCCGGAATATAGTCTTCAATTATTTCACTGAGGTAGGCTGGTCCCATCCCCCTCACTGCCTTGTATGTCAGTAATAGAATTTTATTATCAATTCTATATTTGACTGGTCGCCAGTGCAGAGATTGAAGCAGTGGTGTAATTTGGTCATTTTTCCTGGTTCTTGTGACTGTCCTACTAATAACACTTTATGTACCACCAAACTGTATTACCCTCAAAGTGGTTGCAGTTAGTACATAAGTGTTGTTATGACTGCTGGACAGGCAAATACCACAGATATTATGCATCTCTTATAGACCACTAGATGTAGGTCACCAAGCTTTATTACCCTTAGT
This sequence comes from Heterotis niloticus, assembly GCA_018136845.1. Lineage (NCBI taxonomy): Eukaryota > Metazoa > Chordata > Actinopteri > Osteoglossiformes > Osteoglossidae > Heterotis > Heterotis niloticus. The sequence goes on along the minus strand of CM030899.1, from coordinate 7,628,385 downwards.
AATGTGTGCAGTGTTTGTGTGTATGCGATGTATAATTTCGTACCTATCCTTGTTGCCAGTTCTGGTCCTTTCANTGCCCAACAGCCCAGGTACCGTGAGGCATCAGTGCTACCCGGCTGCACCACTGCACTTTCATTAATACACTTACCGCACTATAAAAAGTAAATATATCAAGCCTTCCAGTTTCCTTTTTCACAGCTTTTTCTAAAGAATAGGTTCAAGCCAACAGTTCTTGAGCTGTATTTGAGACACAACTGGATAAAAAAAAAACTCTACTTTATCAAACAGCTTAGCTAAACCTAAAGCACATTGCAGGCACTCTTCATAATATTTTCTTTTTGACATTTCAAACCAGCAGTGAATCCCTTCACCTCACTGCCTTGTCTGTGGAATTCTCTGTGTCACCAGGCTCACACGCATGCATCCCCCATGTGTCTACACTACCAGTCCTATTAGTTTGATTGTTTCATATGTTTTGAGAGAGGTGGTGGTTTCATGGGTTAGAATATTTTAGCGTCAGACGCTACTCAATGATAGGTGTTTGTATTGCACATGTATAGTGAATTTAAGTGTCCAACCATAGACTGAATGGTGTGTTCTGTTGTGGACTTCACATAGTTTTGGTGTATGATTAGACAGCTGGGGACAGATCACTGCCCTCAGGGCAGAGGCTAAGACAGTAGCTCTTTTCCTTGCCCATCCTGGCTGTTAGCCTCTGTGTTATGGAGAACCCTGCAGTGTCCTCATTCAATCCATTGGGACTCAGTCCAGTGTTTACCACAATATTTTTTGCGTTTTTCATCCCATAGAAACAAATACTCTCTGTGATACAGCAGTCCACTGTTTATAGGCTGTGTCTCTGATCATTACATGGTGGTATGCAGTTTGGAACAGAGCCTGATAAAGGGTGCTATATCATTCATTCCTGAATTCAGGCTTGGATGAACTAGGCTATGTTTACTGCGTGGTCATGCTGTGACCCATCACAAACACGTCCAACCCATTATTTAAGAAACACTGATCGAAAGGCATCCATTTTCATTATTCTTAAAGTTATAACAGTGTGCAATAAAATGTAACAATCACAAAAGTAGAATTATGCACCTGTACTGGAATACAGAGGGTTTTCACGGAGCAAGAAAAAGTTCCAATGAATTTCAACATGAATACACAGGTAGCAGCATGCTTAAACTTAAAAACTGGAGGGGAAAGATCAGATATTTTGGGTAATCACATGGACGTTATGTCTATAGTTATTTATTTAAAGTTTTACATTAAGTTATTTAAGCATTTCTATTCCTGTAGATGCTAATCATCTACATGTCAGCCTGTTCTGAAAACATCTCTTGGACAAACAGTAGCCTGCACATTCAGTCAACATTTGTCTCTACACCAAGTATTGATTCATTTCAGTGTCACTACTGGGGTTATTTTTAAGATTAAGTTGAATCACAGTATTTTTTGCAGGTTACAGGAAATATGTTGTTTTCCCCACACTTCTTATTGTATTTAACTGTGAGCAAATTAGATTTACTTAATTTATACAAAGGACTAATGCTATAACTACAAAAAAGATTATAAAATATAACAGTGACAAACATATTGGTGACATTTGTTTATGCAAAGTTAATTTGTTCCAAAATACACTGTTTAATTTGGGTTTTCTGACTAAAGCACTGTTTGTATAACACTGAATAAAAAAGGTCAAAATCAGTTTAATCTACATTTACTTGCATTCCAAAAGATGAAAGAGAGAGAGAACACAAAACTATTCTGTGACATTGGATCAGTGTAGTCTAAAGCATTAAAAAAAAACACTTCAGCAGAACTGTATTTAATATTTATAACATTTTAAGGGATTAGCTTGTATTTTCAGATTTTTAAGGGACACATATCTTAATTAAATGATATCAATTTAAATGAAACATTAACATGAATAAAATTATATTTACATAAATTCTTACCTCTGCTGAAAAGTAAAATATTATCAAAAGTATACACTTTTGGTGACTACCAGGTTTTAACTCAGTGTTCAAAAAAAGCATGGACACTTCTGGATTTTCAGAGTTCGAAATTTTTATTTGATTACTACTAGGATAATGGTACAATAGTAGGCCATTACTGAATATGAAATAAACTTGTGAAAAATATTGTACAGAAAAACAATACTTAACTACAAAAATCCCTTTTCTCAAGAGACCACAGGGGGTTCACTCTATATAATTAATACTGGCATGTAATGATACAATCCATCAGTTATGTTCTGTAATTTAGTCTAGTCAGATAAATGTTTGACAAGATAAGAACGTCAAAGGACATAAAAGGATTATAAGGATGATAAAGTTCCAAGTTCATGCAGTGTCTTTGGATAGTACTCTGTAGAGCTTCATATGGGTTTTAAGAGATGAGTACAGCAATAATGGGGGCAACAGGGTGGCGATTTAATCTGTCCATCATCAATAACCACTTGCAGGGTCAAAACAGTTTGCAACCTGTCAGACAAACGTAGTGCATGAATTTTAATGTAATTATGCATTTTTCTTTTTTTGGTCAGTATTGAAGGTCTTCACAGTGATGATTCAGTAAAATGCAGTGTGCTATAGAGAGAGGGTTTGGTTTTAATCCCCACCATGCCACAGAAACCATCTTCGATGAGGTGAATGAGACCCCAACTATCACCTGAGTGTCTCCCTTTCAGGCAGAATCTCCTTCAAGATTATCTCGTCCATGGTCATCTGACAAAGCCACCCACGGAGAAATGGGAAGTTGTAGATCTTGAGTCCGTGTGTAATACACCCTGGATAAGTGTGGGTATCATATTTCAAAAGGGAAATGTATAAACTGGTAATTCGCAGTCATTTAAAATGCAGAAACATGCTCATGTATCACATGTACTGTGTAAAAAACAAAACATTGCACGTCATTACTCACTTGTAATTCTGAAATCTGCTCACCTTAAAGCAGGATTATGAGTCTTCAGAGCCTGTTCTGGAAGTACAGGGTGTCAGGTTAGGCAGAAAACTCTGGGCAAGACATTAGTCCTCCCTCTCTGCCTTGTACTGTACATATATTTTGTTTTACAAAGCTGGATAAGTTTAGAGACAAAATAACAAATGAAGGTATAAGTAATCTACACAGCCACCTAAACTTATAAATGCAACTGGGTCCAGGAAGCTATAATTCATTTTGTCCCTTGATTTGTTTACTGGTTAGGCTGTGTGACAAAGATGCAGGAATGGAATATTTTTAAAAAATGCAAAGACTTCTATTTTAATAAAATCAAGCACTGTTAAAGTTAAAAAGTCATTTTAAAGTGTTGAAAGTATTTGTCCCAATGACCTCCATTCACTTTCAATTCTTCGGGTTTGAGTTAAGTTTCACCAGTTCACCCTGCAAGTATGTGCATCTTCTCCCTACTTTCAAGTTTCAGTTTCTCCACTTTTACCCCCACATTAAAAGAATGTCACCTCTTACCGGTACTCTTGCCATCAACAGCACCGACAAACACCCAGGGCAGCTGTAAACACTCCTGAATCGAGCCGAATTTACGTGCCCTCGCATTCCTGGTTTTGGGTGCTTTACTGCCCCCTATTGGCTAAGCAAGTAAACACAGGTCATACTCACAGCGCTGAGAACTGAAATTTGAGGAAATGCAATTTATAAAATTAATAAAATAGTGTGCATCACTGAAAATTCATAACTCGATCATTCGTAAATGTAAGAGCCAATGCACGTGAGGGCAAGTCACAAGTGGGCCAAATGCATCGGGGAGGAGGGGGGAAAAAAAAAAAAAAAAAAAAAAGTTCTTTGACATACTTGTGAAAAATTGGGTGGAACAACATTGCACAGTGTGTCTCATGCATAGAGAATTAACCAGAACAGTCCACTGTTACAATTTCTGTCATTTAATAAACGCAATACAAAAGTAATTCAGTCATCTTACTGCACAGAAAGCATACATTTGTGAAAAGAGTGGGGGGAAAACCACATTAGTCAGATGAAAAGGTGGAAAAACAGCAGAGAAGTCCACAAGTAAGTGTGAGGAAGAACTGCCAATGTACAATTTCAGTCAGCTAGCTTGCACGTCTGCATACTGCCTTCATCCCTAACCAGCAGACAGCATGAAACAGCAAACCTGCTCCAAACAGTATAATGTCAAGCAAAGCCACACACACCTGAACACTTAGGCCCACGAAGTTCTCCTGGAGAAGTAAAGCTGGGCCACATTCAAAAAAGGAGCAAACAAAATAATGACGAAAAACTATTTAGAACCGCAACATACGGTTATCCATTCTAACTGACCTATTGGATCAGGATCCTAGTCTTCCAAAAAAAAAAAAAATAAGAACATTTGGAGAAGTACTTATATAAAACTTTTTAAATGATTAAGAACAGAAATAAAGAATGGTAGACAGAAGTAAATGCAAACCTCTTAAATGTACCATTTACACTTGTTAGATACCCATCTTTAATCAATTTGAAATAAAAGGGTTAAGTTTTCAAGGTGTTTCAAGTGTTTTACTGGCTTGGCTTATTGCTTGGGTTTTACTATTCATCCTCCCATGGCCACATTAATGGTGGAAGGGGAGTCTGATCATGACTGGCTGTTCCAACGTATCGTATATGCCCTTTTCAATTATTATGACATAATCGCACAGCAAGTGAATTTTCAAACAAATTGGTTTCAACTTCCTTTACTAACCAACTTATTTAACCAACGTTAAAAACAATTATAAGCGATGGTATCGGTATTATTTCGGTTCATTTGCTGAGCCCTGTAGACGAGCGCCCTCTACCGCCACCTTTAAGTAAGGTGGAAAATACAAGAGCGCAAAAAGCGTCATCTGGAAATTTCTGTGCTTTTTTGCAGAAGGTTATTTTCATTTTAAAAAATATATATATATTACTATTTACCCTACGTTATCGGGCCCAAGTAAATACTTAACGGCGCCTTGCTGGCGCTTTGCAAACAGTTATCCATCATCCCGGAAGTTATCTGAAATCGGCGGCCAAATCATTTTTCTTTCCCATGTTATAAACTCAAGCCAAGAAAGCGAAGTGCATTCCTTATCACCTTTTCACGTCACGCAAACGGATGAAAATAACGGCTACACGATCATATCAGCGGGCCTCGTCGCGATCCCGATAGGAACTGAAAGTGACCTTGGTAACGGCGACACTTAAAAAGGCTTCGCCCGGCTTTGTCCGGAGCTCGTTGTCACCATGGCGGCTCGAATGTGGTTCCTTCTTCTTTCGGTGACTGGTTGTGTTTTTCGGCTCTGTCACGGGGTGGCCTGTCCGTGTGAGACCGAGGAGCTGTGCAAACCCGTGTCCGGCGAGAAGGACTTCGAGGTAGGCAGGCACTCACTCACTTGTGCGCCGGCGAAGAACGGAGGCCTCGAATTTTGTTGCCCCTTTTATACGGGTGTTACGGCACGCAGGCCCGGTCCCCGTGTGCGCTGGCGCGAGGGCAGCAGCTGAGGCGAAAATGGCGCGACTCGGAGTCGTTGCTCTGTGTTCATATTTTTGACAAAAAAATTCAATAACGCCTTTTTTGGGGGTGTAAGGACAGTAAAATAATATTCACAGGCGAAATATGATAGTGTGTAGGAAATAAATACGGAATACGCCCAGTAAACGTTGGCGCTAACGCTAACAAAACACTTCCGAAAGCGGTAAACATTTAAAATTATATATCTGATACAGAAAATAAACTTTATCTAAACTTTACAAAGTGTATAGTTAATTCCTTTGTGTTTTGTGAGGCAGAGCAGGAGAAAAACTGCATCTATTGCGTTTCTGCAGTTAAACTAATTTGTTCTGGGCTGAAGTGGAAAATTCAGTATATGGACGCCTGAAGTCAAAAGTAAATGTCACATATTAAGGTTAATGTTTTGACGTGAGTAAAACTGATATATGCACCTTAAACCCAATATTCCACGAAAATTGTTTTTAAAAAAAAACCTTACCGTATATTAAAAATAAGAACGTAAGGTGCCAAAATGTTTGAACTCTATGGTTCCACCAGTAAGTACATTTAAATCCTGATGTTTTTGTTTCTCCTTCTTTCCTTTTTTGCATTCTTGCTTTCTTTGCAGTCTGTCCATATTTCTGTAAAGTTTTGCACTTTATTTATTTGATTGTCGCATTTAAATTTAAAAGAAAAGGAAATGGTGCAGGCAGTGGCTAAAAATAATAAAAGTTATTAGGCCTAAACAGTTACCAGTGTACTTCCAAAGCCAGTACAACAAAATAAAGTATTTCCTCCAGTTTACTTATTATTATAGCGGACCAAAGAGTCAGAAAATCCTTAGATTAATTTGTTTCAAAGTTTTGTCGCTGAAATACCTCAACTTGGAAGGAAACAGCTGAGGATTTTAGGCGTATGAGGTATTGTTTTTTTTTCCAGTGACTTAAACTCCACCTGAATGTGCTTAACAAACAATTCCTTTTTAAATAATAAATTGTTTCACACAGCAAAGCAGTATTTTCACTTCATCTTAGTTTGAACTCTGAAGATGTAGAAGAATGAGCAGGGTCTCTATAGATACTTCACAAACAGACGTTGCACAAAACTGCTTTTCTTTTATCCTCATTACGCGTAGAAACGTGGAGACTTTATGCCTATTTCTTTCTTTCTTTTTTTATTTCAGCAATTTTTATGTGTTTAGTTACTGGGTGTTGCCAAAGATAGATGTCTTTAGAGATGAGCTTTCATTGTGGAATTATCTATAAGGTCATATAATGCCTCTGCAAGTGGTAAAAAGGACAAGAGAATGACACAAAGGTCAAAGGATCTTAAGGCTTTTTTTTTTGTCTGCTACCATAGTCTATCGTAAATTCCAGTAACCGAATAAGATCTAAACAACATCAGGTCCTGCAGTAAGTTGTCCCTCTACTTTCAGGTCCTTGTATTTGATGTTGGAGGAACAGACTGGAAGCAATATGACTGGAGCATAGTAACAACTGTTGCCATGTTTGGAAAATATGACCCAGAGCTGATGTGTTTTGCCCACTCCAAGGGTGCAAGGGTTGTCCTTAAAGGTATTTTCAACTTTTTTTTTCTTTCCCTAATTTCAGCAGCTAGCAACACTATACATCAATTTCCACAGTCTTTGGTAGTTGTCAGATGCTTGTGACCAAGTACAAACTGGTTAAAAACTTAACTGCACGGTTGAAAGCTCTGTACACTGAACTTTTGTTATGTTGGTATGACGTATTTAGGTGACGTCCCCATGTCTGACATCGTGGAGCCGGAAAACCGAACTGCTTGGATCTCTGAGAAAATAAACTTGGCAAAGGAGCAGTTTATGGACGGCATAAACATTGACATTGAGCAAGAAGTGGAGAAGAATTCACCAGAATATTTTGCATTGACTGCTTTGGTGAAAGAATCCACAGAAGCATTTCACAGAGCGATCCCTGGGTCTCAGGTAAAGAGCGCACAACTGAAATGGATATTGCACAGCATTTTTCCATAAACACTTAGAAAGAATGTATTGCCCTATGGCAGTTTTGTGGGTTGCCAGTGTTTCTTACATGTATGTGCAGTTATTGATAAATATGAAGATTAAAAAAAAAATAGAAAATGTGCTGTGATCAGTGATATAGTCTGTATGATGATATGATGAGGATGCCTGCGTGTAATTTGCTCTATGAAGTTTACATTAGGAACCATCCATCCATCATTAGTAGTAAGCTTAATTCTGGAGGGTTTTGGTATTCCAGAGCATATCCCACAACCATAGGGTTTTGGGCTATGAAACTAAACCCAGATGGGGACATCAGTTCATTTCAGGGTGGCCCCACACATGCACACGCACACTATGGGCAGTTTAGAGTGAAACATATCTTTTGGTAATAGGAGGAAACCAGAGCACAAACCAGCCCGGGCACTGTGAGGCAGCAGCACTCCATGCTGACCCGCCCTGTCGTCCATAAGGAACTACAGGCTCACATTTACAAAAGGGTCGGGGAACAAATGCACACCAACCCCCCACGCCCCACATAAAATTGGCTTTTACCACACATATCAGCTGTTTGTATCTATGTGTCTGTTCACAAACCATCATCTGTCATGATGAAGAGCCATAAAGAAAAGTTGAAGTACTTTCTAAGATGCTTCAAAAGATAAAGCCAGAGTTTTGCATGATTGGGGAATTTGTTTTATGACAGTTCTCTTTATGAGCTGATTTTCAGGAATGAATTAATGTTTGTTATGTTGGGAATGCCTGTAATTTTTTCTAATCTTCTTTTATATATTGTTTTTCTCTTAGGTATCATTTGATGTGGCGTGGTCACCTGACTGTATTGACAAGCGTTGCTATGACTATCCTGCCATTGCCGAGTCTTGTGACTTCATTTTTGTGATGTCGTATGATGAACAAAGTCAAATATGGGGTGACTGCATTGCAATGGCTAATGCACCATTTCAGCAGACATTGACTGGTAAGGTTTTTTTGGAGTAAATAAGTTTTTCTCTAAGGATTGTTCCTTTCATGCGTTCCCTTTACCTTTGTTCTTCTTTTCCCCAGGGTATGAGCAATACTTCATGCTAAACATTGATCCACGGAAGATTGTGATGGGAGTACCATGGTATGGGTATGACTACCCATGTGTTAACCTCTCCGAGGTGGGTATATCTTTTCAAACCCCTCTGTCGCAGTCAGTACATCTGGCTGATTGATACTATGGTTTTCCGTGCAGTTTCTCATTATGTTGTAGTTCCTGACCTGATGTGGTTGTTACCCGGCAGGAGGGGGTGTGCTCCATTCCTGAAGTGTCTTTCAGGGGAGCCCCTTGCAGTGATGCAGCTGGTCGGCAGATTCCTTACAGTACAATCATGAAACAGGTTAACACTTCCATCACTGGAAGATTGTGGAATTCATTTCAGCTTGCACCCTACTATGATTATAAGGTAAGAAAATTTGACACAGACATTAGTTTAAAAAAAAAAAAAAAAAAAAGCCATTACTGCTGTGCTAGGTTGTCTGGGCAAGTACCTTGTGAAATAATATTGCCATTATGTCCAAATCTTATAAGCTTGCATATAACAAGTGAAATGCTTGTACAGTATGAATAAAATGCTTATTGTTGCCCACATTAAATTTGTGATGTATAGGTTTTTGTACAAAACCTTTATTTTCAGGAGTGAGACTTGAAGGCCTCTCTCGTCATGAGTGTTGTACTGTAACAACAAATGGCCATAGGTCTTATGTTCTGTTTTATTCTATGAAGCAAAAAAGTTTCGCTTGATCCCTCAGAATGAAGATGGGACTGTACACCAGGTGTGGTATGATGACCCGCTGAGCATTTCTCTCAAGACAGAATTGGTCGGTTTGTTAGGACTGCGGGGAACCGGCATGTGGAATGGTAACCTCCTTGATTACAGTGCCAGTAGTGTTGCCCAGGACCAGACCCAGGCTATGTGGAAGGCCCTCAAGCCAGTTTAAATGAAAGTGCCCACAATGACAAGCTTGTTCTCTTTATATGACACTGAGTGCAGGTGGGAAAACAACAGCGATCGCTTCCTGAAAGAACTTCGCATACATCAGCAATCCAATCTTTTCATCGCAATCAGAAAATGTCTTGCAAATGAATGACTATGTAAACCCTGTCACTCAAACGGCGTTATTCCAACCTTAAATTTTCAGCTTAGTGCAGTGTTTTGCGGAAATTAAATTGTGAAGGAACTAAAGTTTTATGAGATCACAACTAGTTTGAAGTAATTCGCACAATTTGGATATTTTCGGTGGAATCAAACAAGTTATGTGGCAGTTACAATGTTAAAGGTGTTATTTCTCAAAAGGTAACTCTTCCTGTGGAAACTGGAGTAAAATGTTTGCTTTGTAATGCGTTTAAGGTCCAATTCCAACAAATGAGCAGTCATTCTTATGTCAGTTACTTGTTTTAAGATAAGCAGTAATTGACAGCAAAAAATAGCTAACCGGCAGGTGCTGAGTCGTGGACTTGATGCTGTCACTGGCCGAGAGTTTGTGCATGGCCTTAAAATGTAGGACCTTATTGTACAAAGTAGCCTGCTTCCTGAACAGAAGCACCCAAACACCCTAGAACAAATGTTCTGTGGAATCTGAAGAAAGAAACTGACTGGCACTATTGTATAACCATTAGTGTTAAAACTTTTGACAGTAATGGTCTAGCACGGCTGAAGCGCTATACGGTTGAATCTATAATAGTTTATTTGTGAAGACTAGAAATTGTTAAAAAACCCAAATGCCAATATCATTCCAACAAAGTTTTAACAGCCCCCCCCCCCCCAATTGTGTGTTCTTTGAGCTGAGTGGAACAACTGCCAAACGTGCTGCTTAAACATCCAACCCAATAATTGTTGCTCTGGTAACAAAAAAACCGTGCTATATTCAATAAAACATGTAAAAGTTATGATTCACAAACAATATCCTTCTTTGCATTCTTTTCATTTTTAATTCCTGTCTGAAATAGCTTCGTAGCTGCATGCATTACACTCTGTCTTCCATGACCCTCAGCTGGTAAATGTATTTGCACTGAGCCTTTTCAGCCAAAGTGTGTAGTTTCTTAATTCTTTTAACACAGGTAAAATTACTGTACTAGTCTTACAAACCACGTACAGCGTTCACTACCTTGAATACCTCTCGACTGCTCTAAGTTTGTGATAGTTTTGTAATAAGACAGTCGTCGATGCTTACGCATGCAGCTCACTGTACATGTGAGCAAAGAACGACGAGCATTTCCTTGCGATTCGGCCTCGATGCTTTCTGGTCACCTGTCCGCAGCACCGCAACCCTAACCTGGTTAAGCGTTTGCGACAGTGAGTGAGGGCGATTAATAAACATTTCCTGTTCAACAGGTACACACACCTGTCCCTAAAAAAGATACCAATCCAAAGATCTGTCAGACACATGGAAGTTTTAAACATCCTAAATTGCCGTTTTTAAACTGTCAGTGTCTAGCTTGCTACATCGTGCATTTACAGTATCTGGCCCCTGAAAACGTAAGCAGAGTTCAATCTTAATAAAAATGAAATTTTCAAAAACTTCCAACACAACAGGCTACTTTAACCAGTTTTTATAAGGATTACTACTTTAATTAAAAAACAAGGCAATTGCAGCTTTTTTGCTTTTCAATCAAACTGTTTTGCCTCAGCTTCCTATGTACAAATGTTGACACAAAGTCCTTCCACTTTCACCCATAACTTGTGGCAAGGGCACGAGCTCTTGCGAGAGGCCTGAGAAAATGCACTTCTTTACAGGTGGAACTTCCTTCTGCTGGTGTCCATCTCATGGCGCTGAAATAAATTTTATTTAAAATATTAAAAACAGCACAGACACTAGTATTTATTTAGCAAAATCATTTAAAAGGTCTGCTACATTTTAAAAGCGCCACTTTGCAGGAACACGGTTAGTGGAAAAGTACCGTATTTTCCAGACACTATTTTTCCCCAACACCTCACAGGCTGGTGTGAGTAAACAACTAAAACTACACACAAAATGAACAATAAAAATAAAATGTGAAAAACAGTTGAACGAAATTAGATGTCTAGCTGAGTGTCGCTGCAGGATCCATTTTTATTCGCCCGCAGGGAGTGCCTGCAAATACGAATGTACGTGTGGTCTGGCAATGCCATTCTCTGCATTGTGGCCCCACCAGTAAAACGTGTTGTACATGCAAGTAATCCAGTTGGCTTTTTCATTAGTTGTGTGCGTTTTTTTGGGGATGGAGCCCATATTCTGGAGTAACTAATGGTCTGGAAAACATGGTAAATTGTTGACTACATCAAATTCAAGAGTACTTTAGGCCTCAAAGAGCACCTAATTGCTTCGGTGCTGTTCACCGTTTAAACTTCTACCTGTATGAAAAGGTAAAGCCCCTCGCTACTATTTACCCCTTGTTGTAATATTTACCCCTAACAAAGGCACTTACCTTGTGAACCCACTCATATTCTCCAAACTTGGAGTCAAAGGTGCCTTTCTGTAGTGACCGCAGTTTAAGTGTAAATCGGGGTCCCAACTCTTGGATGCCCACTTTCTTCTCGTTTCTGAAAATGTATCTGTGGGAAAATACAATATTTGCATTCATCCACGACGCAACAGGATACTTACCCAAATGTTCTGTTCAACAAAGAAAATATTTCGCCCAAAAAAGATCAACTAAGTGCTTCTGTAAGTGCCGAAATATTTCAAAGTTAAAGGAAAAAACAAGTATTTACCGATGGAATCGGAAAAAAATGAAGTCGCGTTGGTTGTGGAAAGTGGCGACTTGCCGGCCAACGAACTGTGGATCGTGGGGGAAAAGAGCGGCGAACATGCGGCCAATGCTGTGGCCCAGACGTGTGGTGAAGTTGTTGAGGATCACTTCAGGAGAGTGTTTGGTTGGCTCTTTACCACATCTCTGCGCAGCAAATCAAAAAAAACAAAGGTTTCCAAATGTCAGAAGACACTCAATTTTTTTCCCCTCAAATTTTGAAATTAATGCCATTATTTAACAACGGAACCTTCATTTCCTTCCGAAGACGCACGTTGCTGACTTTAAAGTGTGCGGTGGGGCCATCCGGCAGGTGACAAAGGATGAGGCCATCTTAACGTCCGGTTAAGGAGACTTCACTGCAAACTGGATGCTACGTTACCTTGAGTGCACACATCTTGAAGAGATGATTTTGCTCCTCGCGTGATTAAATGTCAATACTGAATCAAACCTCACTCAACATTTACAGCTAAATACACAGCTGGGTAAACTCTCCTCTTACAGTAACAGACAAATAAATGTGAGCCAGTGTAGCTGGCAGCAGTGTTGCCCGCATTTTAGCAGCACCTGGACCAGTGTTTCCCCAAACGTGACAAACAATTGAAAACATGCACGTGTATCGGGCCTGCTGGCTAGAAGTTAATGCCTGGCAAATTTCTGCCAATCTGCAATCCCATGTAGTCACAATCTGCAGTAATTATTAACCAGATGCTCTCTCCAAAGTGATGCACAGCAGCTAATAACTAGTACTTGACCCCTTTTGCAGTGACCTACAATAGCAGAATCACTGCATTAAACTCCTCACAAGCACTCATCCATTCCTGCAGGAGAGCTCCCTCGTTCCGTGTCTCGCTGGCTCCCTCTGTCTTGCTCGCTACATGTTTCTGTGTCTGTGTCTCTCTCCCTCTGTGTCTGTTTGTGGACACACAAAATGCTCTGAAGTCATATTAGGATCAGAGCCCAGGTGCTTACCTGCTGTGCCAGCTGCTCACCCATTCCCACCAGTTTGTTATGAATTTTCCTCAGTGTCTTAGATGTGTTTTTCTTGCCTGTTATTTAATATACATACAAATAACGGCATTTTTCCATAAAACATGTCTGGATAAATTAGTATTTTTTGTGCCATTCCACATGCCCCTGAACCAATGGAAATGAACAGCATTATTACACTGCTGCATAAAATCAAAGGATACTGGGCACCTGGCGATCCTGGTTTATTACCATGAGGTACGTGAAGCCTCTGGCAACACACTGAGGAATGACCTTCTTCAAAGCCAGACCTCTTCGATAATAAACGTGCGAATCCGGTATGATGGTGGAGAGCTGATTGCAAAACCTCACGGTCCTCTGAAAGACAAGAACAAGCACATTCGTTTTTGCTTTACGGTTTTCCTTACCGTTCCCATCGACAAAACAGACAAGCAAAACAATCCAGCTCACCCCTTTTGGTCGGTCTGAGGTTGTAATCAGAACTTTAGGGTTTGTCAGGCGGTTGAAGTAAGCTGAAAATTCATCCGTTCCCTCATCGAAGGCAACCTGTGAAATTATTTATTGGAAGCTGTATCAACAACAAAAGGTGAGCAACAGCCATAAAACCAAGAACATAGCAATGAAAACATGGGGGGTAAAAAAAAAAAAACATGGATGTTAATCATAAATTCCAACTAAGTCTCTGAAACCAAAGGCGTGCGCTTTGTTTGTTGACGCCTCACCTCCTCATCTTCAGGGTCCACTGTAGTTTCATCATAGATTCTCTGATTTTCTATAGTTTTGGGCACTGGCTTTGGAGGTGCCTAAACACAGACAAAAAATAAAGCATTTTAGGCTGGAGCAGTCATCTCAAAAAAATTGGTCATCGCTACTCTTATGTGTTATGCTAATAATTATTACAATCATAAACTTACATAATACAAACCGCTGCCCAAAAAAAGTCTTGATACTTCCCACACTTTTCTTACCTTGTCACCAAGGGCTTCCCTCTCTTTCTTCCTTTTCTTCTTCAACGCTAACTTTTCCTTTGACAAACAAAAAGCAACATTTTAAGCGTGAGTTTTAAATAGTTCGTTTTCATAAGGTTTATATAATTGACAGCTGTTAATCTGACAAGCGGGAGCACAATTCCTGTAACTCAGCACATGGAGAACAAACACAAATCCTCAAAACGACACATTTCGACATTAGCAGTAGCCCGAAGACAGTTATATTGTAAAATACAGTACAGCTAAATGCCACAGTAAAGGACACATCATTTTTGTAATATTTCCAAGTGGTTAAGGTTATACACGGGGCCTAATCTTACCTTTCTTTTCTCTTGTTTCAACTTCATAAACATAAAGTGCCTTCGCTGTTTGTTTTTTATTTCCGACACACTAAACGTCGGTGGAAACACCGGCCCTGGCGCCGTATCCGCGCTTTCTGGCGCGTTAACAGCGTCCTGCTCGGCATTTTCGGCTGCACTGCTGCGTTCCTTCTTTTGCTTCGGCTTTTTCGTTGTCTTCTTCAGCTTCTTCGCTTTATTTTGCAGCTCGGCTGAACCTTCTTCATCCATGATAACTCCGAGAAGCTTCACGTGCTTCAAACTCTCGCACGTTCTCTGACCCGGAAGTCCGAAGGAGCACTTCCGAGTCACGACTCCTTCGTTTCCCCCTCTTCCGCCACCTTGCGTCGGGAATGAGAATTGCTTGTTTGAAGCCTGACTGACTAAATAAATGATAAATTTAAGAAATGACCAGGAATTATCAGGAATCCAGTCCTGGCAATCTTAAAAAATGTTTTATTTTTTTATTTTTATTTATTTTTATTTTTTTTACATCTACTCTGAACGTATTTTTATTACCCACATCTGCTTTTAGCATTATATGTATCCATCTATTCACTGCTAAAATATTAAACTGCAGCTCCCCTACTTACAAAGTTATTTGGAACCAAAAGATGATTTGTTAGTTGAAAAGTTTGTTTGCTGAAAAGCCTGGTTGGCTGAACGTGACATGCGGAGCATCAGAGGTTCAACATCTGTTCTGTTTTCAACTCTGCTGGTGTATTGGGAGTTGGCAAAAACTGCGCCTTTACGTGGGGAGCGTCTGGCTGCAAAGTCCGATAAACTGATTTGCTGCTTCTTCCCAGTTTGGAGTAGGAATGAACGCCGGCCTTCAGTCGCATGCGCAATCGTTTGTTTGTCGGTTCTTGTTCGATGTGTGCAAACTGTCATTCAACACAACGTTGAGCACAAAATGACAAATCATAATTTGTATTATTCAAGTAAATCAAGAGAAGGTAAGAAACTTTAAAAAATTAAAAAGGTTTATGATTCAGTTTTGTTTTTCGGAGTTTCACACTTTCAATTAAGAATTCAGATTTTTATTTTGGGTTTTCCATATCGACAAATAAAAGCGCAACGACAGCAGCAGCCCAGCAAAAACAATATCCCCCCCTCCCTAGGTCCACAAACCACTGACAGAACTTCAGGGGGGAAATGAAAATGAAAAAAAAAAAAAGCAAATAATAAAACAAATGTACACAGATGAATGAGTAAATGAACAGGAGTGGGGCAGGATCGCAGTTGTCTGGCTACAAGGTCATTCCAAAACAGTGTAAAGCAGTAGCAGGCAAAGTCCAAGGTTCCACATAAAATCCAAATGCAGGTCATCTAAAGAATCAAAGTGATCCGTAAAGGGACTTCAGGTGGTGTCAAAATGATGGACAGAACCTTGCAGGGTAAAATTCATTTTTAATAGTTTGAAAATGTACAACATGAAGGACGGAGAAGGAAGGAGGACTGGGAGGTTTCCTACACCTCACTATTAAACAGTCAAAGACAGCCATGTTAGACTGCTGGTTTTTGGGAAGATCCAGTACTAATATAAATGTATGTGGCTGCAAGTCAGTATGTTTAGGTTTCAAGAGCTTCGCAAAGACAGAGTTCAGAAATGCTTAGGTTTATGGCAGGGCTAACACACATGTGAGATGGGCTGGGGAGGGAGTGCACCGCTCACAGGTACACTCAATGTCTGGGTAAATGGCCGCTAGCTTGGCCTTTGTACGATAAACTCTGCAAAGGACCTTGAACTGGAACAGACTCAGCTGAGCCCACGGTGAAGAAGAATCGCCGCTTTTATGAGCCACATCCCACTGTTTCTGTGTGAATTCAGCATTAACTTCAGCCTCCCATTTATTTCAATCTTGCACGTTGTGTTGACAAGCCTTTATGATAAAATGTACACTACCGTTCAAAAGTTTAAGGTCATTTAGAAACTTCCTTGTTTTCCATGAAAAAAAAAATATTACAAAATGAATAAGAAATAGTCATTGGCAAAGTTAGAAATAAAGATTTTTATTGGAAATAATTATTTCTTTCAAATTTTACTTTTGTTAAAGAATCCTCCATTTGCAGCAATTACAGCTTGGCAGACCTCGGCCATTCTAGATGTCAATTTGCTGAGGTAATCTGATAAGATTTCACCCCATTCTTCCTGGAGAACCTCCCACAAGTTGGATTGGCTTGCTGGGCACTTCGTACGTACTATTCGGTCAAGCCGATCTCATAACTGCTCAGTAGGGTTGAGTGATTGTGCTGGCCACTCCATTATAGACAGAATACCAGCT
This sequence comes from Heterotis niloticus, assembly GCA_018136845.1. Classification (NCBI taxonomy): domain Eukaryota; kingdom Metazoa; phylum Chordata; class Actinopteri; order Osteoglossiformes; family Osteoglossidae; genus Heterotis; species Heterotis niloticus. The sequence continues at coordinate 7,611,543 of CM030899.1, read as the reverse complement.
GTCTGCTTCTTTCCTAAACAGTCCTTGCATAGTTTGGAGGTGCTTTTTGGGTCATTGTCCTGTTGTAGGACAAAATTGGCTCTCATCAAGTGCTGTCCACAGGGTATGGCATGGTGTTGCAAAATGGAGTGATAGCCTTCCTTCTTCAAAGTCCCTTTCACCCTGTCCAAATCTCCCACTTTTCCACCACCAAGGCAGCCCCAGACCATCACATTGCCTCCCCCATGCTCCTCCAGCATCTTTTCATTTGGTCTGCATCTCACGAATGTTCTTCTTTGTGATCCAAACACCTCAAACTTGGATTAGTCTGTCCATAGCACTTTTTTCCAATCTTCCTGTGTCCAGTGTCTCTGTTGTTTTGTCCATATCAGTCTTTTCTTTTTATTGGAAATTCTTTAATCAGCATAGGGCTTTTTCTTTGCAACTCTCCCCTAGAAGGCCAGCTTTCCAACCTCTTCACTGTAGATGTTGAGACTGGACTTTTGTGCATCCTATTTAATGAAGCTGCCAGTTGAGGACCTGTGAGGCATCTGTTTCTCAAACTACATGCTCTAATGTATTTATCCTCTTGCACAGTTGTGCAACAGGGCCTCCCACTCCTCTTTCTATTGCAGTTAGAGCCAGTTTGTGCTGCTCTGTGAACGGAGTAGCACACAGTATTGTAGGAGATATTCAGTTTCTTGGAAATTTCTTGCATGGAATAGCCTTCATTTCTCAGAACAAGAATAGACTGATGAGTTTCAGGAGAAAGTTCTTTGTTTCTGACCATTTTGAGTCAGTAGTCGAACCCACATTCGCTGATGCACCATATACTCAACTAGTCTGAAGAAGGCCAGTGCAACTGTTTTCAGCTGTACTAAAATAATTGCAAAAGGGTTTTCTAACAATCGGTTAACCTTTTAAAGTGACAGACTTGCATTGGTGAACACAGCATTCCATTGGAACTCAATACTAATTGTTGCTGATAATGGAATGGGCCTCTACCTTTGTGCAGCTATTCCATTCATTGACAGCCATTTCCAGCTACCGTAGTCATTTACAACATTAACAATGTCTGGAGAGTATTTTCGATCAATTTGATGTTATTTTAATGGACAAAAGAATTTGTTTTCTATCAAAAACAAGGAAATTTCTAAATAACCCTAAACTTTTGAACAGTAGTGTAGTTACTATTAATCCTCTGATTTGATGCCGATTTAACCAGAAAATCCCATGGTGGCTTAGGGACCAATAGAGGGAAAGATGAGAAGTAACGGTTCACAAAGTCCCTGACTTGACAAAATCAAAAGAGGTCAGTGCGAAGGAAATCAAACTTTCATCATCTCAAACTTTACCTTCTTTTGAAACAGACTGGCTTAAACTTGCTTCTGTATGATGGCTGTGCTGTAGTCTGGGAAGAGAAAAATCCTCCTGCTTTACAGGTGAGCAGTTCTGCCTTTTCTCTTTCCTGTCGCAGCAACTATTTTTTATCCTGAAGGTAATGAAATCACACAAGCATGACTCACAGTCTATGGTCCAATTGGGTCGAGATGGGCGATATGGATAGGTGGGTATGGGAAGAAATCCTCCCCATAAATCAGTGCAAAAAAATCCACAATAAACTAAACCAGGTGTGATCCTTCCAGCCTCTCAGCAATTTTTGCAAGTCGTATAGCTAATCTCCAGTTTCGTAAATCATCCTGCTTCTCTGCCAGCAGTTTCTTCTCATTTTTTAGATCATATTTCTTCCAAGCTAACAATTTGGTTGCTATAGTCAGACAAGAATGCTTCTATGTCCATAAGATATTTGCCCTGATGTTTATTGTTTGTCGAATTAAGGATAAAGAGTAAGAGATTGGAGCCAAGGCTTCTTCTAATGCCATATACAGTAGCCTGTGACCTCACCATCCAGGTCTACCGGCAGACCAGCTTTGCTTACATCTGCCTATCACTCAGCAGAATTTTAAGGGGCTTAATTTTGTTACAGCTGCAAATGTTTGCTTGATATTTTGGGTAGAATTTCACTGAAAATGAAGGTGCAAATACAGTGCTGTTGAAATTAGTCACTAAAGTTGGTGGAAAGTAAAGTTAAACAAGCCACAATCTTGAAGCCATTCATGGTCAGGAATCTATGTGGAGATTCAAGCTCTTCTGGGTGCAAAAGCCCTTATACAAGGTGGTTCAGTCTAAGAGGTACAGCAGTGAACCAGACCAATGAGAAATAAGTATCTTTTAAGCAGACCATTCAAAACAGGAGTATAACTAGGAAGTTCACCCACACTATGGGTGGAAAACTTAGGTAAAGGAGAAACTTGAGAGCTACAAATGTTTTTTTTTTTTTTTAAACAATCAGTGGGGTTTAGCTATAGATACACTTGACCATGCTATATAAGGGAAAGAATTTTAGCCAAATACTGATAGAGAAAATGTTCACCTTTTAACAGAGTAACAGGCCATTCAATTAAAACAAATAAAAAACAACTCCTTAAAAAATGATTCCTTCACATTCGCAAGTCAATCACAGAGCCAAACCGGAAGAACGCAAAGTTAACATTCAGTTTAAATGAATAAACATCCCACATCAAACAATTTTCTGATAAAGAGAAAAAAAAAGAGAAAAAAAGATAAGTTTTGCATCCATTATTGTTAACAAGGGCTTGAAAGTCCATTTTTCAAAGCTGCTGTCAGCAGCCAATGTACCACGATACGGCATGGCGAAAGGCCTGGTAGATGACGGGGTTTGCTGAGCATAACAACCCCCCACTTTTCCAGGCCTGACTGTCCTCTCGGTTTAAGTCCCCCAGGCAGGTCCACTGGGTCTTGAAAGCCTGTGACACGCACCATTTGGAGTGGTCAAAGTATGATGAGAACAGAACAGGGCCTGGCAGCTTGACCCGCTTTATATTTAGGGTGTGTTTGGGGAGAGAGCAGTTGGAGGGCAGTTCGTGTTCCTCACGTTGCCAGGTTTCTGTTAACAAATCAACCTTTAACGCCTGCGCAACCCAGCCAGTGTATATATCTGCAGAGAATGACAAAATGAGATCAGTTTAAATATAAGTAATATGTTAAAATACAACTTGAAATATTCAAATATGATGCAATTCTGCAACATTTGAAAAAAAAAAAAAAAACATTTTCCTGCCAAACACATCCCCCTGCAGAACAGCATCTGGAAGCTGACTGGTTGATAACGGAATGCTGAAAACTGATTCCTGTGAAGAGCAGTAATGGCACCACATAACTTCTAGGAAAAGATCACCAGTTTCGACATTCAGTTATTTAGCTTCACTTTGGATCTGATACAATATGGTGTTAACATCTCATTCATTTATAAATAAAAAAGGCTGCATATTCAAGCATCATTTTATATTATATTATATTATATTATATTATATTACATTTCATTTACTGAGTAAAGAAGAAAATTATTTTGCTCGAAGTTTAAAAATGATATACTGATGCACATCTGTTTAAGTGACTGCTGAATTGTGTAAAGGCTGCTTCAGAATTGTTATACCTTTATTCACATTTTTAGATGAAAAGTGTTAAAATGGTTTATACTTTAATAGCGTTTAATGTGGCAGAGGTTAGAACAAAAGCCCCTCGCACCATTGCCTCAGTTTCCAGGATGTGGGTTTGTGACTGCTCGCTTGGAGAATTAAAAAAGAAACAAAGAGAGAAAGAAAAAAGCCTCTTGTTACCATCAACCCAGAAGCGTGATTTTGCAAAGCTTAAAAAGATCTCTCCACTGGCTGATGTTAGCTTCTCCAAGTTCTTCTCTGCCACCCAGGGCATTTTGGAGCCTTTGCAAAGGGTAACCAGGCTGGGCATATGGGACCGAAATGCCCCTGGCAGGGAGCAGTTGTACACACGGGGATTGTAGTACAAGAGCTGCTGAGCTGTGGAGAAGGACAAGAAGCATCTACATTTAAACCCTGCTTTGGTCACTACTGTGCCCTTTTGTCTCAACCTCTTTCTCAAAACATGTTGCTCACCTATGCGAGGGATCTCTTGGTACTTATAGGTGACACAGAGCACAGTTTGGCCGTTCTGTCTGCCTGAAGAGGGCCAGGCGAACCCATCTTTAGGGAATGGAGGGAAGTGGGGAACACTGTGGATGAGCCACAATCCCTGGGACTCATCGAAGAGGACAGCCCCTGTGAAGGACACTTTGGCTGTTATGATGTACAGTCAGCACTGTGGTCCACCGCTGCGTGACCTACAGGGACCATGTGACCTGTGTTTATTCTACAGCTAGATATAGTCTGTTTGATCACACCGTCTGTCAACATTTCTAATCACATTTACAGCCTTTGTCCTACATTTGTCTAAAAGCCTGTACCTCACAGGGGCAGATTTACAGAATAACCGCACAGTGATGTTACCAAGCTTAAAAGTCAGATAGACATAAATAAAAACATCACACAGGTTACTTTAAACTTTCATAAAAGCTTACAAAAGTTATACCTTTTGTGTGTCCATAATAATTATTGTATTTCAGCAAAGGAGGTGCATCGTTGTAAAGTATATATGCTGATCTGTTGGACTAAAAGTTAGAAGCACAACAAAAAGTGTTTATACTCAACAAGAAAAGGAATTTATGCAATTTGTTCATAAAGAAAAAAAAAATAATTCCATTATAATGCAGGAAATTGCTACATGTCTCTATCTATCTATCTGTCTGTCTGTCTATCTATTTATCTATGTAATGCCACCTGCTGTCCTTGTGCCTGGTATAGGTGGCTCAAAGTGTTTCCCAAAGCGCCATTGCTGTTGTTGACTAGAAATGCACTCATGTGCCAGGTCTTCATCGAGGAGTCCAGATACATGTAGTCAAGTCCACTTCCAACACTGCCAATCTTGAACTTCGGCAGCTTGTAGATAATGAACCTGTTCAAGAAAACAATGCGGCTTTCATGCAGACTGGATCTACATTAAACTATATACTGTAAGTGCTTCTGTTAGGATTTTTGTACCCAATTCCAAGCTGCCCCAATGTGTACAAGACACTTGGAAGGCCCATCAGTCAGGTGCTATTTTACAAATAGGGGAAAAAATATCAAAAATTCGGTTCAGCAAAGCTAAACTTTTCACCAAAACAGAGTGGCAGCTCAATATGTCAAAACTATGACTGCAGAATAAACATAAATGCAGCATAGTCTGAACTTCTATTGTGAGAACCAAGACACAAAGTTGAGAAAAAAGCTCTGCTTCTTAGGCAAACCAAAAAAAAAAAAAAAAAAAAATCAAGACTATTAATGTCTCAATGGGGAATTCCAGGATTTAAAGAAATGTGAAATTTCCTTCTGGGCTGTTTTTCTTTTTGAATAACTACACATAAATGTAATGTTGTCCTCTACAGAGAATCAAGTTTTTTTTTTACATTTTACTTTTTCCAGATTTTTTCCATAAATAATTTGATCAAGCTTAACATGGGTAGCTGCCAAGGATTTACGTTTGTCATCGAATTCCAGTAAAGAAACAAGCCACGCTCATAAAAGCTATTTTGGTGCCCTAAAGTTAAACTATGCACAAATATTTATTTCATGTCTTCAACTTTGACCACCCACATCATTCACAGGAAGAGCTGCTGAAGAAACTGCTAAAGTACTTCTAGCTTGTGGCTGTCTTTCCCCGCTGAAACCTACCAGTCGACAGGGTTCCCAGCTTCATCCCTGCAGGAAATGTCTGCCGTATTGCAAGTTCCACACGAAAGGGCATAAAAGAAAAGCAACCATCGGCAGAACAGGTTTAAGGCAAAAACGACAACGTTTCTCATATCTGAATCGGCCTTCAACAAGAACTCAGTTCCTTTGTTAGGTTTCTGCACAACTGCTAAATTAAAAACAGCAGAACTGAAACAAAATACAGGAAGTCTGTTTTTTTCTTTCCATGATGTTTTGCAATGCATCAGAAAAAACATGAAATTATTATCATCTTCTCTATATATTCATTTATATTTATATATAGTTTATATATTCAGTTTATACATATATTAGATAGATTTAAAAAAACACCATTCTAATTTGATATATCTGATATTTAACAGTACAAATGAAAAAGAAAAAAAATACAGATTCTTACAAAATATAATTGAACAGTCAAAATAACATCTAACAGGTAACTAATTCTATTAAAATGATGAGTAAAAAAAAATCTATTTAGACTGAAAGTGGTAACACGGTACAGCATTCTGTCTGTTATTATTATTATTTTTTGGTAGAACAGCTGTGAAGCTTTTTATCTTAAAAATGAAACAAATATTTTAGCTCAGACAAAAGATGACAGCATGTTTCGGTGTTAATATTTGTCAGTGTGGTGGTTCAACTGACTGCAGGAGGCAGTGGACCTTGCTGGACAGAGCGTTCTGGGTAAAATATTGACAGTACTTTGTACAGTTTAGTTTCCATGGTTGACTTTTTGCTACAGTTTGATGAATTACACTTTTCGAGCTACATTTATTTTTGTGACGTTTTTGTCACTTTTGTGCTTTTGCTGCATTTAGACAGTTGAGTTAAATCTGTATGTGTGTTTTTTTTTTTTTGCTCGCACCCTATTATTTGGGCTTAAGGACTGTTTTTATTCCAGTTTTTGCAGTGTTAACACTATAGGCCACTGCAGCAAACACGTAACTGTAAGCTTTAGACAAACACAGGTGTGTGCTGGAGGTTCCTGAGATCAGCCTATAGAGACTTGGCCTTCAGCGGCGCCTTCGTCAAAATTTTCATTTCAGACTGGAAAAGAACAAGATAGAACTTTATTAATCCTGGCAGGAAATTCACAGATTTATATTCATCACCACAGAGAGTCATATTGGCTTGGATTGACCAATATGTCAAATCCCAAGTCCTGTGGCCTAAGCAGCCTCATCTTTCCAGTAGGTTCCAGGTTAGGTCAGAGGAGAAAATAAGACTCCTTTCCTTATTTCTTTGGATTCCCAGTGGTGTGTGCGTGGCTGTCATCTCCGGCACTCCCTGTATCACCTAAAAACAATTAATAATCATAACAATAATACATGTATATTATTATTATTATTATTATTATTAAGAAAAAGAGAAAAAATCTATGATCCATCTTCCCTCAGAAAGCTATTAGTCTCCCTGCATATTTCTTGTTTTTCCTTCACTGCTGCAGGCCCCTTCTTCTTCTTCTTCTTCTTATTATTATTATTATTATTAATAATAATAATAATAATAATAATAATAATAATAATAATAATAATAATAAGTTGTACGACCATCGATAAGACCACAAATCTGTTCTCACAGGACTGGTTACACGCTTACTTGCTTGGCCATTTCTTTCATACAAAGAAGCCAACACTGCAAGACTTTCCAGTACCTCATCCAACCTGTGAAGGACAGCAAGGTTGCTGTGAACCACAATTCTGGGTATTCTAACTGTGCAAAGGTCCTATAGTAACAATATCACCTTTTTCTGAGCCTTCATTGATCAATGGTCAAAGGAGCTTCCCTGCCCACTGGGGATGGTGCACAAAAATTGAGCAAGAATTGTGCAGCTGCATATGAAAGGGAAGCATAATCACAAGTGGCCACCATTTTCTGGTGCCATACATTGCACCACTGCCATACATTTTGTTCTGGTCACTCTTTGTTTTGGGGTAAATGTGTCTTTAGACAAAGAATTTGCACATTTGCGGTCCATCTTTCATTTCTCAATGAGCCTGTGCTTGTGCTTTTGCACTTTGTCAACATCGGTCAACTTTGTAACCAACATACCTGTGGGCAATGTCCACTCTAGGGTTTGGCAGGAAAAAATGAAAAAGTGAGTGTGAGTGGACAGGATTTGTCCCACAGCAAAAATATAATAATAATAATAATAATAATAATAATAATAATAATAATAATAATAATAATAATAATAATAATAATAATAATATAGTCTGTATGAACTAATTACACACTTTTCATAGTCACTAAGATCATTTTAAAATTTTGCAAAAGTGTTAGTGTGTTCATTCCAAACAGGTGGTGAAAATATTGTAGATGCTTTTCATGCTGCTTTTACTTTTCAGTAAACCAGTTATGGATTAAAGCAGACTTGAAAAATGTCTAAAAACAAGACGATTAAACACGAAGGGTCTCAAGGTTGCCGGCTTGCACAAGACCAAGATCACACACTGAAATCTCCACCCCACCCCCCTAACAAAACACCCTGAACGTTCCCAAATTCGTGAGGCGCATGGTTTGGGATAAAAGGTGAACATGGCCAGCTTCTTGCATCAGGTACAGAAATAAGTGCATTATTTGTATTATGATGACCATCTCTGTAATTATTACCATTATAGCAAATGGCAATGTTACTATTTAGTGTGATGTTCTGTGTTTTGTTTTACTTTATTTTGCGTATTCAGTATTAAATGTTATTGACTTTTGCTGTGGCGGTACAATAAAGCTAAATGAAACAATCTTCATAACTGTAAAATTTTGAGCTTTATGATTTCCTTTTGCAACAGTTTTACACATTAAATGTTATTGAATCTGAAAGTTTATGCCGAATAAAATATACACAAAAAGGAAAACGTACAATTCATTTCTCTTAAAAAAATACAATATTTTATAAAACTGTAATTGATCCGTTGTGGCGACCCCTAACGGGAGCAGCCGAAAGAAGAAGAAGAAGAAGTTTAGCCTTAAAGTCTGTTGTACACCTTTAGACCTGCATATCCTTAAAATCCGTGTTGCCTTGTTTGAGCCCTGTTTATCAGTTCATGCTGCTCCTCTGCAAGAGAACAGCAGGACTGCCACACATCCACACCACAAGGGTCCAAAAGTCCACCTATCTTTGGACTGTGGGCAGAAACCCATCTGAACATGTCATTTCCACACAGACCAAGCAGAAATAGTTGGACTTAAATCCTCCAAACTGCATTTGACAAGGTTGTTGCTGAAAAGACTGAGGAAATAAAAATCCAAAAGACCTTGTGAACCAAACCCTGTAGCTCTTTTCACCGCTGCTTGATATTTATGACGAGACTGTGTTGCAGGATGTGGAATTTGTGCAAACGGGGTACGGGAAGAATTCTGTAAAGGTTCTTCGTGTTCGGCGAGAAGGGGTGTACCACTACATTAAGGAACTAAAGGCAGATGTACAATTGACGCTGAAGACACGCAAAGACTACCTGAATGGAGACAACAGTGACATCATCCCCACTGACACCATCAAAAACACTGTCCATGCATTAGCCAAGTTAAAGGGAGTAAGTGTGTGTGTGTGTGTTTAAACATCTCTTTGTCCTGATTTTGAACAGTGAAGACAGTGGGTCAAGTTAAACATGCATTTCTTAACAGATCAAGACAATAGAAGAGTTTGCAATGGACATCTGTGACCACTTCCTGACTTCTTTCAAACATGTCACAAGAGCCAAGGTGAACATCGAAGAGGTGCCGTGGAGGAAGCTGGAGAAGGTACGGCTGCTGCACAACAGCTTTTTCCAAACTTGTGAAGTCAGTGTGGCAAAGACTGTCATGACTGAAAGATAAAATCCTTGTTGGGCAGAATGGCACCGAGCATGTCCACGCATTCATCTTCAGCCCTGAGATGTGGCGGTTCTGTGACGTTGAGCAGTGCCAGAACGGTGAGCTTCACGCTAACGTCACGGCACCTCTGCTACTGTTGGTTAGCTAAACTGCATGACCGCATGTCATCTTCTGACCAAAAAAACTGCTCCACAGACAACCCTGTGATTCACAGCGGGGTGAAAGACTTGAAGGTTTTAAAAACCACCCAGTCGGGCTTTGAGGGATTTTTGAAGGACAGGTTCACCACTCTGCAGGAAGCCAGAGACAGGTTCTTCTGCACCACTGTGTTTGCTCGCTGGCGCTACAACAAGCACAGAAACTTCTCCTTCGACACGGCCTGGTAATCATTTATACTCCATTTTGAAAGGTGAAAACAGTACCAACTACTGCATTCAAGGGTTAAGATAAATTGGGCAGCACAGCAAGAAATGACCTGCAAAACCAGGATGAGATCACAGCAATGTTGTTTTCAAATGGCTTGAGGATAACAGCTTTACAAGATCATTAAAATCAATAAGTGAACCAAACATTAGTATTAGTACCACTGCCAGGTATATAAATGGATGGATTGATTGATTGATCGATTGATTATTGTGCCACTTTCTGTAATAATCACAGTGCAAACAGAAGTATACCACTATATTAAATAATAATACAAAACTGTAAATAAAAGCTGACAGGTTGAATGAATGACAGATGTTAGTGTGGCTCCATGAACAGTTATGGATCCATAGTGATGATAGATCTGGGGTGTTAGAAGCATTTTGCTTTTTAGCACAACATAGTCCTCTTGCTTGTTGTTTTACTTGAACAGGAAAACTGTGAAAGATACCATCATTGAGAAATTTGCTGGCCCTTATGACCGCGGTGAATATTCTCCATCGGTACAGAAGACCCTTTATGACACTCAGCTCCTAGTTCTCAGTAGAGTGCCGGAGGTAGGTGCCCATACTCACCCAAGTACACTTTATTTTCCTGCTGCGAATATATTTTGGAACTAAAGCATCTTATGCCTCGGTGTGGACAGCCAGGCACATATTTTTCGACAACTGCGAGTGAAGATGAAGCATCGTCTCTGCAATCTGTTTATTTTACAGGTGGAAGAGATTGAGATAATTATGCCGAATCAGCACTACTTCACCATAGATATGACTAAGATGGGGATCTCCAACAAGGATGAGGTGAACATAAGCACCTATATGACCATTCTTCTGTTTCCATCTCATCTTTTTTGTTTATTCACTGCATTTATGCACTCTTTAGGTCCATACTAAGGAGTGTAGGATGCAGCAGGAAAAAATGTATACTTCAGTCAGTAGAAATTTTATTTAAAAAAATAAATTAAAATAAATATATATTTAAGCAGCAAGTGACACAAACAATCTTTCTCAATGAGCAAAAAAAAAATCAAGTTAACTGGAAACAACAAGAACTGCTTAGAGATGTGAATAATGATGTATGTTTCCTGCTAGGTGCTTCTGCCACTGGACAACCCCTCAGGCAACATCACTGGCACTGTGAGGAGGAAACAACGTGCGAAACTCTAAGCAGGATGCAGAACAGGAAGAACGGAAGAGAAGTACATTGATTCTGTCCTGGACAAGAAGACATTCAGAAAAACTTGAATAAATTCTAAAGAAATATTTGGCATATCTTTGTGCATTCCTGTAGTTTGCTTTAATGCGTATGAGCAATTATAATGGGTGGCAACTGTTTAGTGTGCAAATATATAAGAAATCTGGAAAAATTGTGCTGTGCAATTAAGCTTCAGAAACTGAAAGGTGAAAATCTTATACTGGGTTTCACTCTGGGCCAGATTACTGACTGGGCATTTGCCACAGGGTCCTTTGTCTTTGGGGGCCCTTGATCCTCGAGGGCCCTGGCGCTCAGCTTCCTAGGACCCCGCCAAGGGCCACTGTATACATTATACTGTATACATTATACTGGCTGGCAGATTTCACTAGGAGGATCCGCGCCACCAGAACAAAACATGGTTGGGTTCTATTCCTAGTTTGCCTATGACCACAGACCATTCAGTGAATTATATTGAAGAAATCAATATTATTTACTCCAGGTGGAGGTTGGTAGGAAACTGCCTAGCGCCCCCAATAGCCAAGGGTCACCAATTTGTACTGGGACTCCTTAATTCCTTAAAAAATAAAATAAAAATTCTTTTTAACACTTCCGTGCAGTTTTGGAAGCACAAAAGTTTGGCATCATTGCAAAAATACAGGAATTGGGCAAGGGAGAGGCCCATGGCATTTGCTTGGCCATGGGCCCTCTTATGGGTTAATCTGGCCATTCTACAGAGCCCCCAACAGTACACATGCTGGCAAAAACTGCAAAATGATGGATGTGTTCTTAAAAAGTATAGATTGTCGGTCCACAGGACTTGTTTCCAGAATGCATCAGGCTTGTTTAGATGTTTATTTGCAAACTTCGGATGCTGAATTTTGTGGCAAGGACGCAGAAAGGTTTTCTTCTGACTCTTCCATGAAGGTCATAGTTGTGCAGGTGTCACTGTGCAGTAAAACACTGCACCACCACTCCAGAGTCTGCTAAATGTTCCTGAAGATCTTTTGCAGTCAAACAGGGGTTTTATTTGCCTTTCTAGCAATCCTAAGAGCAGTTCTCTCAAAGTTTTCTTGGTCTTCAAGACCTCAACTTGACTTCCACAATTCCTGTTAACTGCCATTTCATAACATTACAAAATGAGGAAATGGCTAACTGAAAACACTTTGCTATCTTCTTACCACCTGCCTTGTGGGCATCAGTTATTTTAATTTTCAGAGTGCTAAGCAGTGGCTTAAATGAGCCATGGCTGCTGGCTGTTGGGACAAAGTTTGAGGAGTCAGTATTTATAAAGCTTTGAAATTTGAATCTTCTCACCTTTCCTAATGATTGTGAACAAGCCATAGCCCTAATGAATTAAGGTCTGAGACCTTAATAAAAGTTGAGAGTACAAATCTTTTGGGGTGTCCAAACTTTTGCATGGTGCACCTCCTCCCCACTCTAAAAATCATACAAAACAGAAGTACACTGACTTTGCTTAAAATGCCAAAAAGAATATTTCATCTTTATGCTTTTTGGCAATCAGCTCATCTTCTACTCACAGTAACAGGGATTTTAACCAGGGTGTACAAACTTTTGCATGCCACTACTTGCACAGCCAGTTATGCAATTTAAATTTTAAAAAAAAAATTCTAAATCATAACGGAGTAATTGGGTATAGCAGATATTTAATTCTCCCCAAACAACAATGTTGTGGTAACCAGGATTGAGCAAGTTATTCTAAAAGTGAATGCTGAAACCCATACAAATAATTTAGAACTGAAAAATATTTTCAGCAGACTTGAGAGTCAAAAAATGCTGTTTCCAAAAAAAAATAAATAAATAAAAAAAAAAAATAAAAAAAAAGCACATTCTTCTGCAAAGTCATTAATTTATTTAGGCTTTTGGCCTTAAAACCCACAAAAATGATAACCATGTGTGAAAAGACAAAGCCCTGCAGAAGACTTTAGTGTTGCTGGTGACCCTTATGTCCCTTATTTCTTCCAGCTGGGTGTCATTTAATCTCTGTTCCCTGTTACAGTCCTCTTCACCAGAGAGGCTGGTAAAAGTGCTACAACACACTGTTTCTCAGGTGCTGGGTCTGAAGCGGTTTCACGTGATACTCATAGATCTTCAGAGCCGGACCCAACTTTAGCGTTAGTCCAGTCAGGACATCATTCCGAGTCATTAGCAGCAGGGATTTTCCATCAATTTCCTTGTGGAGAGAAAAAGAGAAATGCTGACTACAGAAAAATAAATACTGAAATAATACTGAATGAGGTCTTTAAGAATCTAGTATACACTGAAACTTAAAATGAAAGCAAATGTTAACAGTATAAACACAGTAGTGTGTGTGTGTGTGTGTGGGGTCCTAAGCTGTGTCTGTCAGTTTCTTCTGACTTCTCCAGTTTCCTTTCATAGTTCAAAAGACATCTCTTTCAGGTGAGCTGGTGTCTCTGCATTTCCCTCTGTGGGAAAGTGACTAAATGAGGGTGTGCGACTATGCTATCATGGACTGGGGTCCCATTCTGGGTGTACCCCGCACCATGCCCTATAGTTCCTGAACAAACTCAGAACCATGTGAACGGTCAAGCAGTTATTTGCAATGAAAGGATGGATGGATACTTTATCTTCACAGAAATGGCACTAAAGGAAATGACAGCTACTTTTTAAAAATAAAGGAAAAATAAATCAGCTGTATAAAATGATTACCACTTTAATGAAGTTCTAAACTGAAGCAACACACAACATTTGTATTTTCTTTAAAAAAGGGCCTGCAAAACAAACATTCAAAAACATGCAACAGACTAAATTTAGTTGTTGACAAAATCTGCCAAGTTGGAACAATACATGGGCCGCTGTGAAAATTCAGATTAAAATGTATAGATACCATAATGGCCGAAATGTAAGATGATCTTGATAAGGAAAACACTCTCAATCATTTTTTAAACATTATATCTTTAAAAACAAAAGTTATATTTTTTGCTATTCAGAATTTTTGCACTTTTAAGATGGTCTTTTTGGCCTGGCCAGCTTCAAAATCAACATTCTGTAACTTTATATTTCTTTGATATTTAAATTGTTTGACACCTCTGCCTCATTGACCCCCATTATCTTCAAATTGGCATCATAACTCCTCCTCACTCCTTGGTTAATCTGGCCTAACTTTGAGCTCCTTTTTTCAGATCAGCTCAAGGTAACCCCCCCCCATCCCACACTTGCTAGCTCTAACTAATAATTTCTGTAGATAATGGATGTCAGTGAATAAGTAAAGCCTGTCCACTGCTATTATGCATGATCTTTACAGATCCGTGCCTCAAAATTAAGAGGGGAAAAAAAAACGAAACAAAAAAAAAAAACACTGTTTTATATTCAGGGCAATATGGTAGATTGAGAATAACTTGACTAAATTACTGGATGATCCACCTTTTATACAACATTCAGTGTTTCCATGTCACATGATTACAATGTGGATTCAACATGTTTTTCCCCAGGGCCAAAATCCATCTAGTGATTTTTTTTTTTTTTTTACTAAAAGCATTAACAAGGATAAGATCTTTGCTCTACCTGGTCCTGGAAAGCTCGAGCTTGCTCCTCAAATCCTGCCCTTCTGAAATAGTTGACCACATCCGCAACGGCCCAGTCAGCTGGGTCAGCTGGCTGACCGTTTTCCACAGAGCTGCAGGGGACATGAGTGGCCCAAACCCATCAGTCATCAATTTCCATTTACTTTGAATCACATACTGCTTGGCAAATTACTCCTTTTTAGTGATGCTTCATTTTTTTTTTTTTTTTTTTTAATATCCCAAATTGTAAATAGCAAACACAAACAATTATAAAGTTGTTTTCTGCTCTACTGATCACTATAAAATCAAGAACTGAGGAAATGCACAGCTACACATCCAGATAATCCATCAATGTTTGCTTAAAATAAATTAAAAATGAGAAAATTGTTTATTTAGCAATTCATTTATAAAATATACATAAGTATTTTATTAATTTTTAAAAATGAACAAATAATTACCTTTCACTGCTTCTTGAGCCATTTGCCTCACTTTCCATGCTGGCTATAAAAAAAAAGTAGCAAAAGATTTCTAAAAAAAGCTTATCAATGATTTAATGTTGATGTGATGCATCTCATTCTGCTGGCAAAGATATAGACTTGAAATCTAAAGATTTGTTTGAAACTAAGTCCAACTCTAATACCTTAAGAAAGGTAAAAATTCCAGTGGAATTCATCTGCGATTACTAAAGCATTATGTTTTGAACAACATAATGATAACACATAGTCAAACACTTACCGTATTCCTTAAATATTGCAGATTTTTCATTTGGCACCTTCAGTCTCAGCCCCTCACTGCAGAATCATTTCCTAGAAGCATCAAATTTCCAGCATCACTACTTAATAAGCAGTTTCCTTTCCATCTAACAATAACTAATATAAAGGAATAGAACCCTCCTTATGTTATAAAACAAATACAGCAGTACAACTCAGAGAATGGCTGTATTATATGTGGGTATCAGAACACTGACAGGCACTACAATATTAAAAATTACAGTAATAAGAATCACTGGATGCTAGGCTATGAAACTATTCCTGGATGGGATGTCAGTTCACTGCAAGGTGGACACACAAATAAAGTTATTTCAAGTGACCAGGACACACACAAAGTTATTTCGTTAACCTGAAACACGTCTTTGGACTGTGGAAAGACCATCTCAGCTATATTAGAGACCTTAAACTGATGTACAGTTGTGTTATATTTTTTACTGATTTATTAACTGTACAAACAAAGTTGCCAGATGCGGAGAATGCTGAACCCATTATTTTGTATTCACGTAATAAAATTGAAGTCTTCCATGTGACAAAATGGCATACAGTCCAAGGTGTGGTCTCTGCCTTAAGCTCTGCATTTCCAGAATAGGCTCTCAAATACAGTGAACGAGGGGTTAACAGAAATGGAATAACTAAAGTCACAAACCAATAATGCATGAAAATTTGCTGTATCTGAGACTTTTACAGCACCTAGGGAATAAATCCCTTATAAATGCTTGTACTATGAAGCTGGGCGATAAATCCAGCACAAAGTCCGATTAGAGACACATTTTTTGCCTCAATTCTGTCCAAACACAGGACCCAAAGCACAACCTTAGGTTTTGCTGTAGAGAAATAAAAATAATATTATTCTCCGATGTGTAGTGAATTATATACAAGATGATGCCATTTTCATATTAAAAAAAAAAAAAAAAATTCTTTCAGATGTACAAAATTAAAACGAATGAGCTTTTTTCTGTAAATATACAAAGAGGAATTAAGTTTATCGTTTGCGTGGGCCACAAAAACCCCGCACGTCGGTCTCGGTTCGTTTTCCTACTTAGAGCTTTACTGCTGCGCCTTTTCACTCGGATGTGTCATGTGACCCACTAGTACCACAGTAAAAACATGGTATACTGTAAATGCAGCCACGACTCTGCACCAACTAATCCGGCTGTAATGCGAGTTAGAAACACGGACAGAGCCGGAAAGGTCGACTGGCTCCGGTACCGTCTTCTTCTCGGCTGCTTTACAGGAAAAGCCACACTACACCTTCCTACAGCCAACACAACAAGAATAACAATAATGATCACAAACTGCACACAGATTAAATAAAATAAATTTTTTTAAAAGTTTGCTTTGTTCGGGTCCAGGAGTAAAACCGCACCAACAAACTGGTGTCAAAACATTTAAATATGCAGGAAAAAAGAAGGGGGAAAAAAAAAAAAAAAACATCCATCCATTACCTTTAACCGAGAAAACATTGCTCTGTATTAACTAGAAAGTTGCCCACAAATGTGACACTGCAAGCAAACACAGGTTTAAAACGCGTACATTATTTATTTACTCTTTACAAATAACTACTGCGGAGATATTGGAGTTTCTCATGTGTTGGGCTTTTATTTTAATTTAGGATTCTGCTACCGCTGCAGTGTCGACTTCATTGAAAGCGTTTCGCAGATCTGCTGCTTACCTGCTCGGTGTTGCCGCAGAGGTGGGTACGGAGCGCCAGAAGAGGGTAAACGGAGTAAAATGATGAGTAAAATGCGTGTTCACGCGGGTGTAACTGAGAGCAGGAAGCCAGCGAACAAGCCAGCGCCACAACTGTTAGCAGCCCGTAAGCCTTTTTCTCACATTTTTCATTGGACGCTGCGCGTACAAAAATGCCAGGACCGATGGGGGGGGAGGAAAAAATACATATTTGTTTGCTGATATAAATATACTTCACCTTGAGGGGGGGTAGGTAGTAAAAAGGTACTTACGTTTATCTGGTTAGCTAGTTAATTCTGCAAATCGCTCCCTCACAGGACTACAATCACATGCAAAGTTCGTGACAGAATCGTCCAATGATTGGCGAAAGAAGCCAGCTGCGTTCGCAATGGCTTGTGGAGAACGTAGTCCGCCAGCAATCCCATTTCCTCACACTGCGATGTAAAGCAGGTCTTTTACTGTAGTAAAAGGTGGCTTTGTGTGCTATGATTTACAGCAGAAGAAATTTTATTCAATACATAACTGTATAATAACAAAAGTTAATAATTATTGCTAATGAAGGTAAAGGTGTTGTTAGGTATTAGGTGGCCCTGCTCCCTATTAGGGCCCTTATATTAATTAATTTTTAATATATGTTATATATTGATATATGAAGGGTAACCCTGTTCCTTATTAGGGTCATCGTGTTAGTATATTGTTAATATATTGCTAGGTATTTCTATTTATAAAAGCAAACAGTGGTCCTGTTTCTTATTAGGACCATCATATTAATAAATTGTTAGCTATTTCTGTTAATGAAAGCAAAGGGTGACCCTGCTTCTTTTTAGGGCCCTCATATTAATATATTTTTTTAATATATTAAGTATTTCTGTTAATGCAAAAGGAGACCCTGCTCCTTACTAAGGCCATCATGTTAATGTATTAGGTATTTCTGTTAACACAAAAAGTGGTCCTGTTCCTTATTAGGTATGATCAGTTATTTTAAATAAACTGAAAAAAGCACAGACATAACTCCTATCCCAAGAACATCTCAACCATCTATTTTTCCATAAAAACCATGTTAAATGTTTAAAAATTAAATTTATTAGGCAACTTTTCTCTAATATGCGTATAAATACATATGACACAACAATTGTGTGTGAAATGAGCTGAACAAAGTCCAAATAAATGGTGGTGGTAATATGCTGAAGCTTTCACATAGTACATCAGCATGTAAAATCAAATATTTGGGGCAAGGTGGACAATTTTAATCAAATACTTGACAGTTCCCACTACAATCTGTGTTGTAGAAAGAAAAAACTACAAGATTTAAAGAGGGAACATGAAAATGTGGCATTTATACAATCTTTTGAGAACGCCGCCAAAAATATAAGCAGAGAACTACTAATGGACCAGTTCAAACCAACATGGCTCCACAGGCAAACCTAAGCAGTAACCCTCTTTTTATTTTACATATAAAAGAAACTTATCTTTAAATTCATCAGTTCATTCAAGACAGATCTGTTGGTTTTTATACACAACATTCTATACCCAAATGAACATCCCCAATACCATAGCTACAATTTAATAGACAAACTTCATTGTAGGGGACCTTGACCTTGAAACTCATTTGGTTTATAAAACTTTAGCAAGAAAATTATCAACAAGCTACAGTAATATATGCAAAATGCTAATACAACTTATATTACGGTATATACAGTACTTGTGACAAAATTATTTCTAATTGTATTTAACATTTCCTGTAGCACTTAGCTGCTGCCATACCACAGCCTGGATGCCAATAAATACCTTCAGACAAAAGAGAGAGAACAACATTACCGGTGCTGCTTTCTAGTCCTTTTTCAAAAGACAGAAGATCTTAAAATACTGTTGATCAGTATATGCAGCAAAACAAGTGTGACGATACTGCAGCTTTTGTTTAGAATTTCATTGAATTGAGGAGTGTAGGAAAAACAGCTTATTAAAAAGTCTGGCAAGAAGATGACAACACACATACTTCATTTCAACTTACCCAGCAAAATAAGGGGTGCAACTACCAATCATTCACAAGAGTCTTACTTTCTTGGATAGATTTCTGTAAGTGTTTTTGTGATTGTTTTCTATAAAACACAACTCGGCTTAAAAATGGGGGCAGGGAATGAAATTCAGGATGACAACAGTGGTTTAAAAAGGTAAAAAGAAAATTAAAAAGAACGTTTAGGACTGAGTGTCACAATACAAGGAGTTTCTGCTTAAACCGTGCATGTGGATCAAAGTTTGTTCTGGCTGGACACAGATGATCAGTGCAGGGAGGGAGTTCTGCCAGCGGTGCAGAATGAGACAACCGTGGAACAAATGATGGTCTCAACTGCACCCTGTGTCTTTGCAGAGAGTGAAAATCCCAACAAACTTGAGCCCTGTTGCAACCTAGGCTTGGTTACTAGAACGCTGAGAACTCCTTTGTGCACTTTTCCGTGATGGAGATGCGGATGTCCTCCTCTTCGTAGTCATCGAAGTTGCTTGTGTCTCCAGAGCCTCTGCACTTTGGTATGAAAGGGGCTTCTACCTGAACACAAAAACAACACGGGAGAGTCAACATTTAGGTAATACAGGGATAAAAATAATGGAAAAAACTGCTCATACTTTTTCAACGAACAGAAAAAAGAAGCAGAATTCTTGTAATAGCAGTGGATTCACCCTGATTTACATCATTACGGTAACAAAAAGATGAGTAAAACATTTTTTTAAAATCAGAACTCATACAAAAAGCTTACCTTTCGCTCATAAATGGCAATCCAGTCTGTCGTGGCAAACCACTTGTGGTTTTTAATGTCATTTACTCCATTTTTCAGGTTGCCAAACCGCTTTGTTAGGTCCACCTGAAGCAAGTTCTTCAACAGGTCTTTTAGGTCAGAACTGAAGTGAGCAGGGAACCGTACCTTGAAGAAATAGAAAATCTATTGTGTGCCATCTCAGAGGAGCAGCTGACTTTTCAAGGATTTCTTAAATTGTAATGAGTCTATATAATATTTTCATTCCATCTATTTTGACATTTTATGCAGAGTAACCTGGACCACTTTTAGCACAAATTTGGACAATTTGACATTATTTTACAACCCTGAAGTTCCTCTGCTGCATTTAAGCAGTAAAACAGTGTTACAGAAGTTCAAACCCTGAGTCTTGTACAAAATTACAAAAGGTATGTACACATTCCAAACAATGTATTTGGTCAGATTACTGGATTGTTAATCTGGTCCAGTTCTGTACTGTAAAGTATAAATGAGTTAGCAGGTAGAAATTAAATGTATGCACTAAACTAGCAATCAAGTGTATATTAATATTAATGAATTCATATGTTTACATTAACCATAACAGACATAAGGGAATCTTGGTAGGATTTTATTAAAAAAAAAAAAAAAAAAAAAAAAAAAAAGTACCTTGCCAGACACAATTTTTTCATAGATCTGGATGGGCTGATCTGCAAAGAAGGGTGGGTAGCCAGCTGCCATTTCATAGATTAAAACTCCCAATGCCCACCAGTCCACAGCTTTGTTGTAGCCCTAAACACATACAGTTAGACAAAAGAGTTAAATACTACTTTCAAATCATAAATAAAGACAGTACTGAGAACAAGAGTGTAAAGTGCTAACTTTTCGCAGTCTAATCTGGGCAAAGTGAAAATGAATTCAGAAAAAGTGAATTATTATTGTAAGGGTACTTTCAGAATAGACTGATGGAAAACAGAAAATATTCCAAAGCAATCCTGATGGGAATGTCTGTTTTCAGTTTTGTAGCTTCTCAATCAGTTATTTCAGCTTGTTCTTCCATTTACATGTGTTTTAATAGTAATAAAACACCTGAACTTTTTCACATCTTCATATTTACCATAAACATACAAAACTAGTTGAAAAAGCTGGAAATAGCTACGAACACTGTCAGCAGTGTATTTCAATCTAACTCAAACTCAGTCCTACTTATTCTTAAGAAAACACACATTATTTCACCTGAAATGACAAATTATACACAAATGTTTCTTTTGGACAAGCAGTGGATTTTCACACCTTGCTGAGGATGATCTCCGGTGCCAGATACTCCGGGGTTCCACACAGTGTCCAAGTCCTTCCCTTTACTCGTTTTGCAAACCCAAAGTCTGTGACCTGGAGGGGAGAAAGAAAAAAAAAAAAAAGCATTTTATGAAAACCTACAGATATGATAAACCATTGTTCACAGCTCTGGAGAAAAGTGTTAGGTGAATATATGAAAATGATTTTTTTTTTGAAAACAGGAGTAAAAAGTAAAGTTACTCATGTTTGTATAACCATTACAAGATGTGTTTTATGACGTATTTTATGGTATATTTTTCTGCTGAAAATATTCACCTAAAAGGTGTTGACTTTGGCTATGAATGTATGGGTCTGGTCAGCTACAATATTTAGGCATTCATTGGTGCTTAAGTGATGCTTATTTGGTAATGGGGCTTCCAGGAAGTCATTTCCATCACCATTACACCACCAATACCAGTTCATATTTTTGATACTAGGTATGACGGGACCATGCAACTCTTCAGCCCTCCAATTTTTATGATCTCTTGCCTAATGGGGCCTTGTCTCCATGTTTTCAGCTGTTATAGGAGAAACCCATCATAGCCTTTGTTCTGGTGCCATAGTCCAACCGCATTGAGATTAGACGCGGTTTTCATTCTAAGTTGCCTTTCTGCACAACATTACGGCACATCTGAAGAGTCATTTTCCTTCCCGTTGCCCTGCCTATTTGTCTGCATGACAACCTTTGCCCTTCAACATCAGTTACTCATATTCACCTACAAGATACCTACTACCTCCATATTTTTATTGCAATATTGTCTATACAGGTATCCATCTACTTACAAGTATAATGAATTTCTGAAAACCGTAAGGTGAAATCTCAAAAGTCGGAGACGTAATTCCCATTAATTAAATGTATAAACTAGGTGCGGTTGCCGGTGTAAACTTTTATAACTCCCCACGCTTGCTTGTTCTTTTTTATCTTTAGAAGAAAAAATATCTACCTCACATTTGGTTGCAAATCAGTAAAAGCTATGAAGAAAAAAAAAACATGTACACACCTCAGGGGTATGTGAGTGTTGGCAGGCATACCAAATAAAGCCCTGAGAATGACCGCATGAGTGCATTTTAAAATAGTAATGAACACATTTATCTAAAATGTTGGTGCCAATTGTGTCAAGATTCTTACTGGTAAAAAAACATTAAGATTTTGTGTTGGTCACAAGGTTTACCAGCAAGAAATAAATCATACTTTACCTGAATGTACCCTTGTTGATTGATAAGAAGATTTTCGGGTTTCAAATCTCGGTATATAAGGTGTAATGAATGGAGGTACTCAAAGGTTAGTACAATCTGTGCTGCATAAAATCTAGCATGTGGTTCACTGTGAATTGGAAATAAAGGAGAAAATAGGCTCATTACAAAAACGTACATCTGTTATAAGAAGCCAACACACTATATCAAAGCCTATTCAACTCCTCCAACACACTTCCAATTTTCCATGCATTAGAGAATCAAAAACAAAGAAAACTAGCTCAAATATAACAAAAACAAAATGTACAAACATACGCTTTTGATCTAGAAAGCTAGCAAGAAAAATCCATAAAATAGTAAAATCATATTTCTTGGAAAAATCTTGATCATAACATGACACCAGTTTAATGGTTCCAGGAAACAAAACAGAAAGTTAAGAAAATAGTTGAGCTCACCTGAACTTTCCAATTTTTCTAAGATGTGAAAACATTTCCCCACCTGGGACATACTCCATTACCATATACAAGTTTGAATTGTCCTGCGAACAATAAAAGATGACCTGCAATTGCACTGACCCGTTTCATACCACTTCAACTTTAGTTTGCTGAAGACACATTAATTTTGCTGAATAAGTCTGAAGAATTCCATATTAACAGAACATACATTGCTTTTCCTGAAATGACAACTATACCTTGAAGGCAAACTCCAGGTGGACAAGAAATGGAAAAGACACAGCTTGCAATATTCTCTTCTCATTTAATGTGTGTTCTATCTGCTTCAGCTTCACCACCTGCAGACCATTTAGAAACAAAAAAACATTAATAATAGGAGAATGCTTTGAACGTCACAGGTTATGCAGGTATACATTAAACCATCAAATAATGAGTTTTTACAGACTTGTCTGCTGTATTTTTGCTTCTAAAATGTGTCAAAATGTGCCTCAATTATTTCCGATTTCCATTATGGTCTGTGCAAACTTTAACATCTAACATCGTAGAACCCAAAGTAAAAACAATTACTAAGCCTTAAGTCAACCTTATCATATTTCAGTTTTATCAAGACTTATGAAACCGTTATAATCTATATTCTTGCATTAATTTCTACAAAAATGTGAAGTAATAGATCAACGCTTCTGGAACGTAAAAAGCACATTTTTCATGCCTAATTGAAACACTTTTAATGTCTGCACACAGATATTTAATTTTTTTTTCTTGTGGCTCCAGATCAGTCTTATGCCCTCTTTGGGGGTATTTTGTACATTTCTATAAAACTTTATGCTGCACTCAGCTATAATGTAAGGATTTCACATCACATGCATCAGATCATAGCCAGATATTGACATTACCCAATAAATTTGCTGTTATAGTTTGGAATTCGTTGCTCCTTCAACAACTGCAACCATATGGACTTGATTTCCTGAAAATTTCTAGTTCAAATGCCACTCCCTGACCCTGCCTTAAAATACTGAATTGTTCCAATAAATATTGCTCATTTTCAAGCAGTCTTTGGATACTTTTTATTATCCCCATTAAATAAAATAAAATAAAAAAAAAAAACAACTTAAGCTTAATCGAATATTTTGAGAGAATTCTCAGTTATAAAATGTGCTCCTTTATGCATTTTGTTTTTTGTGGTCAGCTCCTGCTTTAGTCTGAATCCCCATGAAGACTGTATGTTCCTCTCTAATTCTCTGTTCACAAATCCAGACACGGCATGTGTGACAAAATTTGATAAAAAAAAGGATTTATGTTAAAAATTAAATTTTTTAATCCAGTGTGTTTTGAACATCTCTCTAGGCTTTACTCACAGGAAGAAGACTCTTGTGCAGCTGTTGTGGGGGAAAAGTAAATTTGTGCTGACAAACAATGGATGTTACTAAATCTTTCCATTCATGGTTGCGCTAAGTTGAGGAGCCACTGTACATTCACATCAAAATCCTGAGACTCTATCCCACCTTCTGTTTGTCCAGTATCTTCATTGCGTAGAACTGCCCTGTTCCTTTGTGTTTCACGAGCATTACTCTTCCGAAGGAGCCTGTGCCAAGCGTTTTTAGCCTGTCAAACTCATCTAGACCAGTTGTGCTCTGTAAGGGGAAAAAAAATGGACAAACTAAAAAAAAAAAGTCTCTGTAAGTTACATTTTAGAACAAATTACTTTTTGTTGTGACGTACAGTACAAATAATTCAGCCTAAATATTTCTACATATAGTAAATCATAATATATTGTAAAAACAGATTATAGTACATGTGAACATACATACAGTATATGGTATCTAACCCTTTTACCTGTGGTGGACACTCCCATTTCCTTAAAAAATCCTCTTGGGCTTTGACTAAGAACTCCTTCACTGGAAAGACAGTTCATCAGAGAGAACAATGAAGTGCTTAAAAGAGTCAAAAGAGCATACCTCAATGCTGTAAGCCAATAGTGAGCCTCAAAATTACTTTTACATTCTTGTATAACATTTCATCATCATGACCAAACACAATTCTATTATTGAGATATAACATTACATTATATACATACAACATACATATAACAGATATTAGAAAATAAAAAGACAGACTCCAGGAGCTGAGTATGTTTCACAGATGTACAAATTAAACATACAGAATTTCGTGTCTCAAGTTGCAGATGCAGCTTTCTGAGCATCACTTTCAAAAGAGCAGTGTTACTACAAGCAAGACCAATCGACATGAAAACACAAAAATCTTGAACGGTCCCCAGCCACAGACATCATGGACTGCAAACAAATTTGCCATTATTCATTTTTTGGAAGAGACTGACAAATGTGGTAAAATGGTAAATATGTGAAATAGTCCTACAAGGTATTCAAACAGATTCTTCCATTTCCAGTTTAAGGACCAAGATAACTTGGTTCTATTCATGTTGGGTGTGCCCTGTGAGTGTGAAAATCTTCTGAAAGAATGAGCGTACCGAAGTTCTCTACAGTTCAAAGATTTGCAGGAACATTTACTCAAATGGATGGGATGAAAAAAGAGAGAGAAAAAGAAAAGCATTTGTGCTTTCCAGTAAGAAATACCAGATATGATGTGGATCACAGGAGCATGACAAGAAAGAAAAAAGAAAACTGCTCCAATTTACACTGTTCCTTATGTTAGAGTGGCACCTTTCCATATAATTTAGGAAACTGTGGATTTGCTTTTCATTTTTTCATTAAACTGCACAATTCACATTTGTACATTTAGAGGATAGTTATCTTCAAAGGGACATATAAGGTTTCTGATGTATTTATCTGGCAACTTTATTCAGAGTACCTAATGTGCTGGACATATGCCAAAGAAACACACGCACACACAAAAGACAGACAGACAGACAGCAGAAGTCTAAGAAAAAACCGAGCAAATACAGAACTGAAATAGACACAGAGAAGCATATGCAGATGAACAAAGAATATCTTGGGGTAAAGGAAAGTTTTCTATAAATGAAGCTGCATGCTTACAGAGCACAGTTTGGAAAGTAATAATGCATTTATACAGGTATTTTCGCTAACACTTGTATTACAAAATAGCTACTCGCTACTTAAACTTGCCGACTTTCAGTTCACATTTGCACAATACTACATGTACCTAAAACATTTTAATCATTCAGGTTTCCCCTTCTGAGCTTTGTATAGCAGGACAGTAGCTGCCACTCAAACATATAGCTATTCATCTCTCTGATCATTGCATTTAAACATTTTAAACTGATGATTAAAAATGTATACTATAGCTAGCTAAAGCTGAAAACGTAATTACATCTATCAGCTACACAAATAAATTAACCAGTTCAGATATTTATACCCTAGAGTAGTTTTTTAAGAGGTATTACTTTTTCCTTAAAGATTACAGAAGAAAATTTCACAATTTTAAAATTATACTTGTAAAGAAAACTGCAGCAACAATACAAATACAGTTAAATATCAAATTAACTTGTCCATACAGTTCTTACAATATAAAAAGGGTTTGTGAAACACTGGTGGCTACACAAACCCTATAAAAAATAAGCAAAGTATGTTACATCAGTCACATACACTTCCTTTTCATTCTACTGAGAACTTATGTAAGATTAGAGATTACTGTCCCCTACATTTCCTACAGCAGAGGTTCTACAGCACTGCTACACGATTACTGCAGCACAATACATCTGTGTGTGCATTTACATATAACACAATTTTGAGAAAAGTTTGCAAACCCTTTGGAAATATTTTAATTTCTCCTAGAATATAATCTGACCATATACTGTATGTCAATGGTGCCCAACCCTTTTTTCCAAGGTTACCCTTGCGCTATACACCCCGCCCCCCACTACAGTTACATCTCAATGCTTAAAAACTGATTTTAGCAAGGGAGGAGGGGTCCCATTCATGAAAACTTGGGGAACAAAGGGGTGCTTTAATCCCAACCTGCAGGTATATTGCTTATTAATGCATTTATATATGTCATCCCATGTTTTTAAAATACCCCTCAGAAAGTTAAAGTTGTCATGTGACCCAAATAAAAACTCTGGCAACCCCTAGTGAAGGTCATGACCCCCAGGAAGGGAAACCAGAATCCACGCTAGTTTTATTTAACAAACATACATGAGGTTTCACATTTCCTCACCTTTATTGAACAAATGGTCTAAACAACCAAGGTCATTAATAGAAAAATATCCGAACCATTATATTTAGTCAACAGTGGAATCTCCTTAACCCAGAATAAGTTCCTGTGGTTCCTACAGCTGCTGATCAGACCTCTGCAGCAGTTATGAAGTATTTTGGCCCACCTATACTAAACTGTGTCAGTCCATATGTATTTTTTGGGATGTTTTACTCAATCCCAACTTCAGGGGGACTGAAGGCTGGACTTTTTCAATTTAAAATGCAGAATTTCCTCTCTGAGCCACTTTGTTGTTTTACTTGTGTGTTTTTAAGTCATTGTGACAATGACCCAACATATTTTCAGCAGACACCATGAGATTCGGCTGTAGAATTTCCTGACAGAACTTTCTATTTATTGGTTCCCAGATCATCCAGGCCAAGGGGCAGCAAAGCATCCCCACATCATAACATACACTTACTACATTATTCTATAAATAAGGTAAAAAATCTTATTTATAAATTTAAAAATTAGAACACTACCAGAACATACCTTTATCATTATTTATAAATGTGTTCAACTTGGCACATCTAATTTAGATTAAAAAAAAAAAAAAAAAAAAAAAAAAAAACACTGACCAATTTCAAAAGTAAATTTCCAATTATGCCACTTTCTACACCAATAAAATCAACAGTTTACCAACTTCAAAAAAAAAAGGTCTTAAAATTCCACTAAGATTATTTGACAGCAGCAAAAAGATAAGAGAAAGGAGCTCATTCTTATACTTACTATGATCTGTGACATGAATGTGGTGCATTCCTACAGGAACCTTTTATTTTAATTGCCCTGTTGCAGAAGTTTAATCCAGAAGTAAAAACAAACGAGTTTCATGACCTAATACACCTACGCATTTTTACTTTTCCATTTTAAAAATACCACCGGATGCATTTCTGCCAAGAGATTTGCCATTTTCAAATAAACAGCTGATAAATACAGTTCACAAATTATAATTTAATTCAAATAAAACTGAACTTATACTTAAGGAACTTATAAAAACATTTGAAAACATTAATACAGGAAGAGGCGGTACAAACGACTAACATGCACGACATGTATGGGGTGGTGTCAAGTTTCATACATGTAATAAAACTCTTGAAAAAAACTACAGTTTATGTGAAAAGTGAGGACTGTGGATTAAAAGAAAGAAAAAAGCTTTTTCCACCTAGCTTCCACTGTACACATCTTCAGTATGAATAGCGTCCACCGCACCATTATAACACCAGATACCTCTTTCACATTTCAAAGCTGTTTAAGGGAGCTATGGTGCTCGCCATAACACACAAGCGGGCAAGCTGCAACTCAGCCCCATCAGATTAACCCCGTGCGTACAAACTTACTCCATCTATCCCAGCTGATGACAAACTCTGAGACATGAGGCCCTTCAGACTCCTGGGTCTTGTGCTCCTGGCTCGCTTTACGAAGCTTCTGAAAGACACGGTTTGCCAGCTCATCCAGCTTCTGCAAGGCTGAATTGGTGCCTGATGACTGGCCACAGTGCTGCTCCTTTGCCTGGGCCATCTCAACGGCTTTTCTCTGAGCTGCTAAAGCTGAAATGCTGGAGATGTTTTTCGGCTTAGAGGACCTGCAGTAACTTCCTGTTTGCAACGAACGGGGCTGTTGCTTGGTTTACCACAAGCATAGCTGGGTTACTTCCTGTCAGCAATAATGTGCTTTATTTCTCTCAGAATAAAAGCATTATATGTGAGAAAACCTACTTCACGTAGGCTTCACCTACCTCAGGTTTATACAAAGCCCAAATTCTTGTTTTACTTTGAAAAATAACAAAAAAATTATTGCTACTTCATATATCTATAGCATCTTCATATAAGTTTATGATAATGAAATAAAAATGACAAACAAATGTTTCAAAAAGGCTTTTAGGATAAGTGTGCCTGTTTTTAATTTAAAAATATATTTTATTATACTTTAAATGGCTAATGATGCCTGTGACAACGTAAAGCAACATCATTTCACTGATGGTTAAGTATCCTTTAGTATTGCATTACCAAAAATAAAAGTAAAAGCAAACACTGGATTTGTACAGGTCATTAATGCAAAATAAATGCAAATTAGCATAAACATTTGGTAACATTCAGACACCTTAGGTTCAAAGAGAGAGAACAAAAAAAAAACAAACAAATTTTACATAAAGTTGTTACGTAAATATACAAGCAGACATTAGGATTACACATTACATGTACTTCCTTTGTAAAACTATATAAAAGGTAATAGTGCTCTCTGTTGGTAAAGCATTGCAATGCATTTCATTATATTTTATTTGACCCCACAACCATCACTCTGTACATGTGTGAGAGCCTTATGTTGGGGTGTGTACCCCACCTCACACTCCAAAGCTGCTGGCAGAGGCTCCAGACCACCACTACCCACCCCTAACAAGTGGTTAGTGATAATGAATACATGTATATATGGACTGTGGACACTTCTCATAAGTTTAGTTATATGTGTACAACCAGTGTAAGAATAAAGTTTAAATGAGAACACTTATGTAATATAATCATAAGCTGATTTTTTTTTATTCTGTAGAAAAATAAGATAATATATTTCTAATGGTTTTAATATCCTATTTAAATAGTAGCAACTTCTATCCCTGAACAATTATTCTATACAGCAACATTTAACTGAACCCAGCCTAAAGCTACACTTTAGCTGAAGTAATGGACTCTTTACCTGTGCCTTGCAAATGTGAATAAGAGGTTACCTTTTTACTTTATGTCAAACACAAGTCAAACAATACATTGCATGACTGACATATTTAAACTGCACCTAGCTTCTAGTTCAAGGTCAGTTTTTCCCGTCTTTCGTTCCAACACTTTGACATTGACACTATATTTTCTGAACAGTGACTCGCAAACTGCCTGGTGAACATGAGGTGGAGGAACTGACATGTTCAAATAAGATAAGCACATAAGCAGTTCCTGATCAACAAATGTTTCAGTCCACCCTTATGTAAGTGCTATGCAAACATCTATGCAAATCAGAACTGCTTACTTTAATAGAATTAGACAAAATGAGATGGACCAAAGAAGTGAATGCTGAAAACTTACATACTGAGAGGCAGCAATGCCTGTGCATGTATAGTAACGGTCAAAAGTTTGAGTACAATTGCTGGAATTGTACAAGTTTCTTTTTTTAATAACTGACAAGGATTAACTCCGAGCAGGTCACAGCTTTTCCCAGCACTTATGCAGCAATTCTGAAAAGTTCGGGACGGCTATGACTTTTGTTCAGGTTGTCTGATACAAGAGCTGCTCAGGTGAACTCAAGCTTTTGACAAGCACTGCACTGGGAATAGGGTGTGCGCTGCCCTTGATATAACAACACTTTCTTCCACATAAAACTCCTGCATCAATTCTGTTTTTCTCTGCAGTTTGCACCTTACGCATCAGCTACCAATGTCTCACCTTAGATTTAACCCCCAATTATTTGTTTCTCATTTGCTCATCTCAGGTTTAATTTGCTCCAATTTTAAAACTACTTAAGGCAGAAACACATCCAAGCCAGAAACAAAAGACTGGATATCCTACAAACTTTTTATGCTTGACTATGTGCCCAGATGTTTTCTGTCCTACGATGGACAGGTGTCTTGTCCAGGACGGACCATGCTGATTCTGGGATGGGTTCCAGCCCACTGTGACCCTCCAGTGAACAACTGGTTGCAGACTATGGATGTACGAATTAATTATCATTTCTTATAGGGAAAAATATCCCCACTATACACTGTCCCATGGTCAGCAGCATGTCTAGATCTCTGTTAAAGTTGTACAGTAAGGAATCCTGTCCAAAAATACCTTTGACCACCCCCTCAGAGGTGATACTGGAGCATCACTATTACAAAAACATGCTTCAACATAACTACTTATTCAACTGATGCCCTTATATGACTCTCAGCCTTTACCTGTAAGATGTATGAATGCCATATAACTTGAGTCACCTAATTCCATCCCTCCTGGAAAATTTACCTTCCACTGACATCAGCCCACAGTCCTTTTTGACTGTTAAGCAAACCTCGGTATACTCAGTAACCATGTACGCGACAAACAAACTCTTTTGTCTCTTTGTCAGCGCTGAGATCTGTAGCTTCGAGGACTCGGAAAACATAAACTGCTGCAGAAGGTGTGGAGGAAACCAAGGCCCAGTGAGAACAAAAAAGGCACCACTAACTGCCTTCAGCTTTCCAGCAGCAAACATTAACTATAAAACTAAATGGTTAGTTAATGCATAGTTATTTATAACCTTTGTGTAGTGATTTTAGTACTGCAGCACATTTTGTGTGGCCACTGCACCAAGCCAGGGTGAGCACTGACTTGGACACAGGTGATTCATGGTGAAATATTCCCAAAAGCTGATACTTAACAATGAACCACTTTATCAATTCCACTATTCATTGTGAAAACTGAATGTTGGGAAGGGGTACCGAGATGCCAGTTATATGGGCAACAGTGAAGACGGCTCCTTTCGGGTCCTACAGTGGGAAAAGGGACACAAATTTCGGACCACACAGCTGTACCATCCCACTTTTCGGGAGCAGCAGTTATTGGGCCTCTAACTACCGAGCGACAGCTGAAGACACCTGGAACCGAAGTGATGTTTGTGCTCTGAGCTTTTCTGGGTAAGTCAGTCCAACAGATCAAGCTCACAATCCACGGATCGTGATCGCTACATACCATGAGCTAGCATCTCCACCACGGCTCAGTGTGTGTTTGCGAGGAGACCTGCAGGTGTCGGAGGAGCCCTGATCCTCCCGAAAGGGTGAATGAGCCTCTGCAAGCCCCATCCGAGCTACTCCGCTTAGCCTACTCCTGTGCTCGGCTCCAGCTCTCACTCACCGCTCTCCAGCTCGTTGCCTTTCTTTGCGGTAGCTGCGTTTCCCATCGTAAGGAAGACACGGCAATGGCTCAGAGAGCGGGTCGTGCAGTAGCCAAGCTCCTCGGCAACACTTCTCCGTTGTCTCCCTCCTCGTCGGCACAGTAATGGAGGTTCATGAGCTGGCTACCTATGGTTCTACAGCTGGGCAGCTTTAATGTGCGTGGAGGAAGGAGCCACAGCATGAGCTGCTGCCCTGTGTTGTCGTTATGGCGGCATAAACACGCACGCAGACCCACGGCTCATTCCTACCCACCGCATCCACTGAGGGGGAAAAAAAAAAAAGCCTGGGCAAACACGGCGGAAGTGACGCGCTGCCGTGAGACAACCGGAAGTTGTAATGATAGCGTCACACGTGGCGAAAGTGCGATAACGTAAACGTTGTGGACTGTTTTGACGGGAGTGAGTTCGCCGCACGTGTTGGGGGTCTGCGAAAAGAAAAACTTTTTATTTTATAAAGCGATTGAACAAGGCATGTCGTGTAGATATGAAAAAAAGGCAGAATCCACGTTACGCTTCCTGATGAAGATGAAGAAGAACGCGTGAAATATGAAGTCCGTAGTTTTTGCAACGGATGAACTGAAAACGACAGAATTATTCTGTGCCTGGGAGTTGGACTGACGGAGAATGCTGGATTTTACATAGGGACATACTTGTGAGTTTCTGTCAGTAATTTTACACGCAGATGACCTCAATTTTGTTGTTTTACATAGAATGTACTTTTAGTGTTTTACACCAGTAATCTTTTTTTTTTTAAGCATTTGTTAATATGGCAGCCGGGATGTAGCAGGAACCCTGCATGCACAGCAATTCTGCACTTGGCCAACATTTGTTTCTCTCTGATCCCTAAGAGGTTTAACATGTTCCTCAGAAACTGACATAGCAAACCACACTGTTGTTATGAATCAGTGCACCTGCTACCAGTCTAGAGATGTAGGTAACAAAAAGAGACTGAGCAGCAGGTTGTACTGTAAATTGTGCTGACACTGACAACAAAGCATAAAATTTAATAATCTGTATTGTTTGTGTAAAATGCCACAAATTCACTTCCAGATTGTAGCTCCCAATGGAAAAGAAACATTGCTTTGTGGGGGATACTGTTTTTGTGAAGGAATAAAAAGTATTTTTTTTTTGCTTGTCAACATGATAAAACGAAGCTGTATCACAGAACACTGAGATTCTAACAGTTCTCATAAACTCATATATAATCAACATCTAAATTCCAGTTTCCAGAACCCAAACAAAAATCCCTTTTCTTTTGACGTTAACCAACTACCCTAACAAAAGTACACCATTCTACCCCGGCTCCCTAACCACTGTCAAAACCAGAAAGAAAAAAAAAACACTGATCAAAGTAAATATCCTCCTTCCAAGTTGTTTTTTTTTTAAAATTTACCAACTAGAACTGTATAATAAACCACACAAATCTTTCTGACAGAGGCCTTGACCTTCCTCTTCTCCAGGTGTCTTCATAACTTAAATCCTTTTCTTTGCCTGATTCTTTCAATTGGTTAACACAAAAAAACTAAAGGCCTTTTCTGGCCATATATATGTATGTAGTTTTGTCATATATGTATACATACACATATATACATATATGACACTAGATACATATGGATATACTGTATATATATATATATACATACACACATATGACACTAGTCATAATGTAAGGAGTGTATTCTTAGCAACTAGTATAAATAATATTGTTATCCATTTTTTTATTATAAACAAGTAAATTAATATTAAAAAGAGGACAATTGCCCCATAAAACTGTTATTTGTTAAGAAACGTAATTTCTGTCTCCATGGGCCAAAGGCACGACTTTTATGCACAACCTGAAAACCGATTTTAATTCATTGCACACACAAGTCTGCTGATAGTCCTGTGTTTGTCCATTCACGACCATTTGCACACAGTGGTTTTGTGCACGCCTGTTTTCTTTGCGTTGCGCCGCTTTTGCGCAGCCACTGGAAGACGTTTATTTGGGCACCACGGCGGACTCCGTCCTGCTTGGGCTCGGCGTTGTTTCCACCCCGCTGTTTGTGCTGGAAACCGCAACTATGGCAACCGAGCGGGTGTGTTCACCGGCCGCGGCTTTAAGCCCTGACTGCGGTGGGGGTCTGTGCTACGCGGACGCTGCACACCCCGCACACACCGCGTCCTGAACGCCTTTAAACGCTGCCGTAAGCAATAAGACGAACGAACAAGCCGACGCCGGCAGTTGAAAGCGCTCGCTGGCCACTGTAGACCGCGTCCCCCTCCGGACAGAATGGTTCAAACCGGGGACGCTTTAACCCTCGATTTTTGGATGCTGTTGATCCACTGAATAACCCCTCCATTGGGCACAATGCGCGTGGTCACGTTTATTAAGGGTGTTTTAACGAGTTAAGTCGATTTATTCATCCTTTCAAGGAAGCGAAGTGTTGAGGCGATGCCCGGGCTGACCTGCAGCGAAGCCGCGTCTTCACGCACGAGACTGAGGTACGCCACGGCATTCCTGTTTCTGTTTGTCGCCTTGTTTTTTTTTCTCCCTCTTCCTTTATTTTTTTGTATTTTCCCCGCAAGATTTTAGTGATTTTTGCGGGGAGTGCGTGTTGCGGTGAAAGCGGCCCGAGCTGTGCGGCATCACCCCCCCTCCCCCTCCGAACCCCAGTGCGTCCTCCCGCTGCGGCCCGGCCGACCACCGCACAGTGGCCTCCCTGCTCAGCGCCAAAGTCACGCAGCCCTGGGCCCCGGAGCCACTGCTCTCGCTTATTATTATTATTATTATTTATTATTATTATTAATAATTTATAAGTAGTAGTAGTAACAAGTGTAGCTGTCATATAGGCCGCTGTGGAGGGTCTGCCCTATTCGCACTTGCTAGTTAGTAGCACCGCAGAGCCTCCACCGAACACCATTTAATAACATTTACAACGTGTGTGTGAGAGAGGGACCGAAAAATCTGTGTCCTCACTTCTACAGCACTGAATTTGCAATGAATGAATGTTATTTATTTTTTTCTATTCGTCTTCATATCCATAGAAACACTGTTCAGTGGACCCCGAGGCCGGATGATAGGCGCAAGGGTGTTATGGTCCGCTTTTTTTTTTTATTGAAAGGACAGACGGTGTCGATGTGTGAATGTTAGTTATTTATACACACCATAAGTCGTGTTATTATGTCGTCCTGCTTTGGATGTGCTATTTTTGGCTCGTGTTTATCGCCTGGGTTAATAACTGGAATCGGGTTCGGACCCAAATGAGCACTGAATAATAAACGCAGATCTGTCGATGTTTGGCAGTTTGCTTTATTGGAGCCAAATGTGCGGTATGAGATGGAGCCGGTGGGCCACAGTGAACCGGCTCGGTAAAAGGCCTGTGTAGGCTGGCGATGCTCTTGGGAGGTAAAACGACATAAATGTAAGTAAATATGAATAATGGAAGAGATGACGGATGTTGTAAGATTTACTAGTTTTTTTTTTTTTTTGTTACATTTAAGAAATTTAGCGGAGTGGAGCCCCACTCTTGTATGTATGTGCAGCAGTGAACATGCAGCACATAAACACTGGCCATATTGGAAATACCCCGCACCTAAGTAAAACGAGGTATTAATACCTTTTTTAAGTTAAAATGACTGAATAAAGGTAAGGAGCGAACTCGTCGTTCCTGTGAGTTCAGTTGTACCCCAATGAGCGTCTGTGAGGTACGAGACTTTTGCTCTACACCGCCCCCCGCTGGTCAGTGGCCGTTATTGATTATAATTATTACGTTTCATGCTCAGTCTTTACTGTGACACCCCCCCTCCCGTGGTATAATTTAACAAACGGGCTCATATATTATTAGAATAAAATGAAATTAAGTGTTTTTATATGCAGCTGTCTTTTTCTGGTACACAAAACATTATTAAGGACCTTTCCCAGATTATTCAGTTGTATATTTAAAGTTAAATATTCAGCCATATTTGTCAATGATAATAGCTGCATATAAGAATATCTGATGAAACCCAAGGGCTAAGATACGTTTGTACCACCTCTTGCTTTCA
Organism: Heterotis niloticus; assembly: GCA_018136845.1. Classification (NCBI taxonomy): domain Eukaryota; kingdom Metazoa; phylum Chordata; class Actinopteri; order Osteoglossiformes; family Osteoglossidae; genus Heterotis; species Heterotis niloticus. The sequence continues at coordinate 7,575,620 of CM030899.1, read as the reverse complement.
CAAGGCTTAAGCCTCCTGGGTTTATAATCATTTTAGTCCAGCCTTGAAGATAAGATGCTTTAGGGTTTTGCTTTGTATGATAGTTTGTGGGTCCTGCAGGATTAGTAATTTAATCCATTTATATACATATGACATGAAAGAAAAATCAGATTTTTATAATATTACATGAAAATGATTGAGGAATAAAGTGAATGCCAAGTTTTAAGGTTGAGTTAAAAATGGTCATTATGTTTTTAATAACCGTAAAAAATACAGGCATGCCAGTAGCCTGTGTACTGGTTTACTGCGGTGACACAATCCCCAGGGTGGGGTTATGCAGGGATTTGGTCAGAATTATGGTTACATCTCTTGCTATTTGTTTGGGCAGGAGTAGGCTTTTTTGGCATAGCTGTGTTGTTGGCGGGATAGTGTAATGAAAACCTTCTCCCTCAGATATCTGTCCTACCTTTATGGTCACATGCACCTGACAACCAGTCACAGGACCTAAACCTGTTACTACCACCTCATATTCTGGGTTTATCCCAATACGGGGACTAGTAACTAAATCTTGGTTTATGCAAAAAGGGTGGGGAGGGAGTACATACCCAGATGGCAATGGATGTAACTTTAGTCCAGTAGCCTTTTCTCTACTTTGCTACTTTGGTATGTTGTCAAAGTATAGAATACAACTTGTATGGTATTTGGTTTTTTGTATTAAGATTTTTTTTTGTATGATTTTTTTTTTCCCCTCTAGCTTATTTTTGCAGAGACTGAAAGTCTTACAATACACTCAGTTCTCTTACAACAGCAACCTGTGTGAAGAAAAGTCACGACAACTTATGCAAATATATGTTCGCTGCCCACCCAAAAAAAGTCACGCACTCTAATATTTTGTTGGACTGCCTTCAGCTTCGATTATAGCACGCATTCACCATGGCATTGTTTCCATAAGCTTATGCAATGTCACAACATTTATTTCCATCTAGAGTTGCATTAATTTTTTGCCAAGATCTTGTATTCATGGGAGAGGCGGACCGCTGTGTAAAGTCTTCTCCAGCACAAAATCCCAAAGATTCTCAATGGGGTTAAGGTCTGGACTCTGTGGTGGCCAATCCATTTGTGAAAATGATGTCTCTCATGCTCCCTGAAGCACTCTTTTCACAATTTGATCACAATGAAGCCTGCCATTGTTGTCTGGGAATATGAAGAAAAAATCCATTAAGATTCAAGATTCAAAGGTTTATTTGTCATGGGTGAACAACACAGCATAGCAGTGTTGTCCCCATGAAAAGTTTTGTTTCCAGGCATCCTCAGTGCAAATATGGACATAATATGTATATAATATGTATAGTCGGGAGAGGAGAACAATAAATAATAATAAATAGAGTAATAATAAATAAAGAGCAGGACAAACGGTTAGTAAATAGGGATAGGTAAGTGGGGAAACGGATATACATCAGGGATTGGCAGGGGGGGGAGAAGACACAGCAGCCAAACCAACAGCACACAGCAACCAAACCTACAACTACAGACTAAACCTACAACAACAAAAAGTACCAGAGACGGGTGAACCAGACGGCTTTCCACAATGGCTGGGACAGGCATACAGATAGACAGACAGACCCCGATCGACTGTTCCACTGCCCAGGGAGGGGTCAGTGGTTTAGCAGTCTAACGGTGAGGGGGAAAAAACTGTTCCGGAACCGTTTCGTCCTTGTCCGAATGCTTCTAAAGCGTCTTCCGGATGGGAGCAAGGAGAATAGTTTGTGGCTTGGGTGACTGCTGTCCCTCCGGATGTTAAGTGCCTCCTCCTTGCAGTGCTGGGTGTAGAGGTCCTGCAGGGCTGGCAGGTATGGCAGCTGTAGTGTGTTAGCCCGTGTGAAATTTTTACACCTGGTGATGGTCTGTGCTGTCTTGACCACTCTTTGCAGAGCTTTACGGTCTGACACACTACAGCTGCCATACCAGGCCGTGAAACAGCCAGTCAGGATACTTTCGATCGTAGATCTGTAGAAGTTGACAAGTATCCTGTTGTCCATGCCGAACCTCCTCAGCCGACGGAGGAAGAAGAGGCGTTGTGTTGCTGTCTTAATGACGACGCTGGCGTACCGTGACCAGGACAGGTCCTCAGTGATGGTATCGCCGAGGAACCTGAAGCTGTTCACTCTCTCCGCTGGGGCACCGGCTATACAGATGGGCGCATGGCCATTCCCCTGCTGTCTCCTGAAGTCCACGATCAGCTCTTTTGTTTTGCTGATGTTGAGGTGGAGGTCATTGTCCTGACACCATGAGGTCAGGGTTCTCACCTGCTCTCTATAGGCCTGTTCATCGTTGTCGGTGATCAGGCCGATGACCGTGGCGTCGTCAGCAAACTTGACTATGATGTTGGAACTGAGCGAGGCGACGCAGTCGTGCGTGAACAGGGAGTACAGCAGGGGGCTGAGCACGCAGCCCTGGGGGGTCCCCGTGCTGAGAGTCAGCGCTGAGGAGATGGTGTCCCCCAATCTCACCACCTGGGGCCTGCCCGTCAGGAAGTCCATGACCCAACCGCATAGAGCCGGGTTAAGTCCTAGGTTCCTGAGCTTGGCGACCACCTTAAAAGGCACGATGGTGTTGAATGCTGAGCTGTATGGATGGAAAAACGTCCTCATTGTTTATTCAGGTAGTCAACTCACCTCATTTTTTGGGCACATAATGTTGCTGAACCTAGACCTGACCAACTGAAGCAGCCCCAGATCATAACACTTAAGTTAAATCCAGGTGGTGACTTTTTTTTTTTTTGCCTGTTAAGTATATATACTTTTTAATACAATAAGCTTATGATTCAGTACAAAGGCATTTCTGCCCTTTATGTGGTCACTTAGAGTTCACAACATGTGGAAAAGTGTTGCTATATGAATGTCAGTCACCTTTGCTCATGTTGTTTCAGCTAAGGGGAACTTTGAGGAATTTAGTCCCAGTGCAATCCACTGGCGCACAGCAGCTCAGTTAAAAAAAAAAAAAAAAAATAGTCGTAAAAACTCCAAGGTTCAACTTCACTGCCATTTTAAATTATACAGGTATATAAAAAAGAATGAAATATAGTTTTTTGTGGACCATGGCACAGAGGTGGCCAAACAAAGGCAAAATCAGGTGGTTGGTAGGGTGAAAATGAAGGCAAATAAGCAGTAGATAAATAAGTTTGCCTACATATGAAATTTCTTTTAATACCAACACAGATGATTTCGGCGTGGTTGTAATGTGTGATAGTATATGCACTAATACTGTATTTAAATATTTGTTTGGGCACTTTATGTCTACATTTACCTACTAGTGATGCCAAGGCTTGTGTGCTGCTGTTACTTCATCTCCTGATATGCCAGTAATGTGTTGTTGCTAATAAAAAGACAAAACTGCTACTGATGAAGCTGCGTATCCGTTTGAGCATCACTGCCAGGTCTGCAGGGGGCTGTTGTACATACAAATACTGTGTGACCCGGCAAAACCTTTCATTGCATTGTGGTCCTATTAGTAAAATACCTACTATGTGCAGCTTATACCCTGGTTTACAGTTTGTTTATTTTTGAAAAGTATGTGCATTTTACAGTGTGCAAAGTACAGGGTGCAATAGGTGGTTTAGCTATTTCACCACCTAAGGGAACACTGAGCAATCTCTGCTCCGTAGACTTCCATATTAATGTGGACTTTTCATATATTGTGGTTTTCGTGATCAAGCCCCTCTTCGGATCAGTCAACTGTTTAACCTTTGTATGTGTTTGCGTGCAAAAGTGCTGACTGTTTGACTTTTTTTTTCTTATAGCTGACAGGGCTGCATTTAAACACAAGGTGTCTGACCTGTGTGTGTTTTCAGTTTATTTAATTTTATGCATTTACTTATTTTGGTTTCCTCAAAGATGAATGAGTCAAGAAGTTTAAAGATAAAGACTTGCAAAACTGAATTGCTGGTGAAGAATCTCCTGGTTCAGGCTGTTTTATTTTAATCTGAAGATTTTTGATTGAAAATTGTATACAGAAGCTTTTAGGATCTTTGCCCTCTGCTGTGCTTTACATGCTGCCTGTTTGCAGTTATACTACTTAATAATAAGCAAAGCGCTTGGGCACTTTGACACCGAGCCTTAAGAATTGGTGGGGAGGGCATCATACATGGAGAGAGCAGTACATCTGTAATGGCTTTGTTAGATACCGGTGGGTGACGGAGGTTTTCAGACACAAGATGGCCTGAATAAAGGCTCGATGACGGTTGATGGCCCAACAAAGAGTTCATTTAACATGACAGACTGGGATACCACAGCTGCAGGGATGACTTCTGTGACACTGCTCAGAGTTGTGGGTGTCAGTCGTTGTCAGCCTCCATTCTCAGAGGACACAAAAAAACGTGCTTGAAAGTAATTTTTTGTTATCGAGGCGATAAAATATGCACCATGGCCGCTTTTAAAAGTACTTCTTACTTTTGGAAAATGTTTGGAGTAACTGGAATGTAAACATTTCTTCACCTTTGTAATTTTAGCAGCCTCGCCGAATTACCGTGCAGCAATCCCTATGTTTCGTCCCTGAAAATGTGCCAGGTACTAAAATTTGAGTGATTATTTTTTGTCATTTAAATACTTTCAGCTGTTATAACCCCAGGTGTCTAGGGGTAGCTAAGGTGTGACTAACTGAAAAGTGACCTGTGGCAGCACAGGGCCAACAAAATCATGCCTCCAAAAAAAGCAAAACCAAGTTCGAAGTGTGGTTTTCTTTACTGTGCCAAATGGTGCAGATGTTCAGGTGACTGCGTACAATACTTATATTATTGACTGTGTAAATGCACAGACGCCTGATGATCGACAGAAGCTGGAATCACTGTATCACAGCCCGTGTGAAAACGCCTATGTAACCACTGACCCAAGACTTCAGTTTGGTAAAACATTCAAGCACCAGTTGCCTAACTGGAAAACAGTGTTATTAATTTGCAAGTTTATCACATGGTACGGTGTGTACAGTACAGGCCATTTCCCACCGGTGTCACCGTGTTACACCCAGGAGATGGGAGGCACATCGGAAGGTTTGGAGCGCGAGTTCAGCGTTATCACATGTTGAATAAAGGGGAGATGTGTAACACAGTAACCCAACAAACAACTGGCTTCTGTATAAATAAGTTTATTTAAAAAATGAAATGCACATTAAATGCAGTCGCACTGGGCAAATGTTTTCAGGGAGAAACTGGCGGAAACAGCTGAGGATGCATCTGGCTTCGGATAAATTTGTAAGGTTATTTTAATTTATCCAGCGTTTTATTACAGTATACTGTACACTGGTGTTTGTTTTAATCTGTTTTGATTTTATTTGTAGCAAAGGCTTCCGTTCGGACACCGATATATAGGTATTCATTTTCAAGAGTGTTAGTGAAGATTTGGTTATAGAGAGTTTGCATACTAAGGCATTACTGTAATTGTGTTTGTGCTTAGCGTATATTTACAGTACACGCTTGGTCTGTAGGTTTTGGATCGTCAAAGCTGTAAATCTTCTTAATAGTTCTCTTTTCAAAAAATTGTCTCTTGGTCAATGCGAATGTTGTCCAGCTTGTAGGTGTCGGTAGACACTTGAAATGCAATAAGGGTGTGGGATCTCTATAATTCAACTTGGTACCCCGTTGTTTACAGTGTTTGTGAGGGCTGGCGATTGCAGCAGGAAAGTTCATCTCACCCAGTAGCCCTTGCAGCTATAAATTACATTTAATACGTTTTCCTGCATTTTAAAAGCTGGGGAAATGTCTGTCTTCGAGTTGTGATGTGAAAAGGGGGAAAATGCAAATGTGCATAAATCTATACTGAGGACTTTGTCTTAACTGAGTTTTAGTTAACATTAAAATGTGTGTCTGATACCAAGGGGGATGTGATAGCACAGTGGGGTAAGCAGGTGCCTCACAGCTCCTGGGCTGCTTGCCTGATGCGGGGTTCAGGTTCAGCTCAGGGGTATGTGTGGGATTTGCATGTATTCCTCTATGTCTGTACCCCTTTAAGGAAAAAATATGCCAGAAGAAAGCAAACCACTTCTGTTTCCCCTTGCCTTGGCAATGGTTAATGGTCAGTGGTTGCCTAGGAGTCAGCAATGACTTGATGGCACTTTCTAATCCAGCGCGGAAAAAGACTCAAGTTTGGCATTTAAAAAAAAATAAATAAATAGTTGGCCTCAGAAGATTAATTACATTTAATAGATTTTTATATTGCAGTATGTTGGTTATGCATTTTGTCCTCCAGAAACAGCTTTACCCCCCTCAACCTTCCCGTGAGAGAGAGTATCCCATGTTTTTAAATATTGCAAATAAGTGCCTGACAAGACAGTGCTGTGTCTCTGGGGAGAGTATCAGAGTGCCCTGTGTCCCCCAGTGCTGCAAACAAAGCCGGCGGAGAGTTCATCAGGGCCAGTTCATTCTGCAGTAGTTTTCCTGCGAGCTGCGAACCCAACACCACCCAGGGGAGCAGAGATGTCTGTGGCCAACACATCAGCTCTGCCTAGCAGGGCCGGGATCATGGTCCTGCAGCATGTAGGCCATGAATATGAAAAAGAATGTAAATCAAGGCACTGTATGTCCTCCTTTTTTTAAATAAACTGTAAAATGTCACAGTGCCTGAATTTGAGGAGCATGTTTTTTTTTGTTGTTTTTTTCCCCCCTCTTTCCTGGACTCCTATTGTAACTTTTGATTTTATTTTTCCCTTTCTGCTGCTTTATTCTTTGCTAAAACACAGTGGGTTTAATACTGTGGCCCTCATGCACAGGATCAGCGTGTGGTGGTTCTAAGCATAGGTTACATTAACTGACTTTGTAAAGATTGTTAGTCTGCCCAAATATGAGTGACATGACTTGGTGGCTGTGTGCACGGCTACTTGTATAGGATAAACGGTGTTGCCATTACTTGACTCCTTTTGGCTTGCCTGTTTGCACAGTTAAAGCGTTTGCTGCATTTTTTTCAGTGAACTTATTTTATACATAAAGTTTTGATCTGTAATGCCTTTTCGGTCAATATTCTAAATAAAATGCTTCCTGTGTCCCCATCAACCACATCAGTGTGAAATGGGCACTTTTCCACACGGCCACCAGAGGGCAGTATTCTCTTTGCTAACATTGTTCCCACACTTGAGAGTGTAGCTAACTTTTATTTTTTTTTAATTGCAAACATTATAAAGAAATGCATTTTTTTTCAGAAGCTGCTAGCGCTGCAGTGGAGATCATTTAAGTTTAAATATAATTTAAATGACTGTAGTGTGTAAATAACTTCAAGCAACAAAATCAGTAATGCTTACTAACCCAGTTGTATTAAGGAATAAATTTCATAGTAAGCATTTTATGAAAAAGTGTTTCAGTTTACATGGATACACTTCATTGTTTTTATTAAATAGTCCCACTTCTCACAATGCGCTCTGGAGTCTTAAGGCACGTAGAAAATTCTAGGGAAAAAAAATGAAATGGTTCCCTTTTTGAAGTCAGATTGTAATGGGTAGTAATTTCTTTTTTTTTTTTTTTTTTTAAAAAGTAAATCGGACATCCTGTAAGGCTTGTTAAGTGGCTCATTGTATTATTTTCCAAGTCTGGTGTCCTGAAATGATCTCTCATAAGCTTCATTGCTGAAGAAATATTACACCCTCTTTGCTGTGATTTGGGGTTAATGTGTCTGAACCTGTTGATTCCAAGGTTGTTTTGTTCTCTCCTTCTACTAAGGGTGTAGGGAGGAATTCTAGAAATTTTGCTGGGAAGTGATGGTGCCAAACAGTCATTAGAACCAAGAAGACTGCATCAATCAGTCAACGGCTTCCTGGAATCCCAAGAGCCTGGCCAAAAATTCGTACCCTGTCTGTGATTCCTCGCAACACTGAGATGCCCTCCCTCCCCAATGATGGCGGTAGGTGAACTGAATGACACTTTTTATGTGTCAGTGTGAAAGTTTCAATAAAAAGAAATTAAAAATTCTTCTTGATGTGTCATGACCACCCCAGAAGATCAAGGAACATCCCCCGTGAACCGACCCCCTGCTCCATCGTATCAAAACAGCGGGAAGAGGAAAGTGCGCAAGAAGAAGAAGAGCGTCATAACGGGCAATGTTGCGGGAACCAAGTATGAAATTGGTATGCATTGTAGATGTTAGGAAACATGCAGTTGCCACAGATCCCTGAAAAGTAAATAAAATAATATAAAAAAAGCATGTTCAGAAGTCAGTGAGTATGAAGTTTACAAAACATCTCAGAATGTGTCGTATTTACACAGAGTAAGGAAGTGCTGGAGTCCAAAGTTGTGTTTCTTTCTACCATTTGTTTGCAAAGTTGCAAAAAGTTGGTCCTTCACTGCAGTTGGTGGAAAATTATTTAAATTTATTTTTTTGCATTAACTCCCTGCTTAGTGGTCTTCCAGTTTGTAAGGATGTAGAAAAAAATTAATTCCTCATTTTTGTTGGGCCATATGAATTTTTCATTAGGCACTGAATAATAAATAGTTATTGGATTAATGCCCGGGCCACCTATCTTTCATATGTTCTGTTTTCACTGGGACTGAAATGCATTATGGGCCATTCATTCATTTTTTAAAATAAAGAAACCGTCAGAAATTGCTCAGTTTTCGCCCATCTTATGTGACTTATAAGTTATAAGTTGTAAGTTATGACTAATAAATTATATTACTTCCAGCCATAGATACATAAAGTCACGTGGCCATGCTTTATTATTCTATATGTAGTAGTTAAAGGGATTCTTAGATAAAGAAATTACTTCTAAATAATGCAGAGTGGTCAGATGAATCGCCTCATTTGTTATGCATAAAGAAATAGAGTTTTTGATGTATTAATATGGAAGGATTTTTTTTTTTAAATTCATTGTTTAGAGGACACCTGTTTCCAGTCTGATGTACAGTAGAGGAGAACGTGGTAAAAACTCAGAGAAGATGGGCGCCTGGAAGCACACGATATCGGTTCAACATCGTATGTGTGAACTTGCGCAGAATGTATTGTTGTTTTGTTGCTGCTCAAGATTTTATTGTAAAACAATGAGCATTTAAAAAATATATTTTTATGTAAAGCAGTTCAGCTTTACTGCCTTCTTTCTTCAAACATCTTCAACCTGTAGCTTCTGGATTGGGCCATTTGCCACTTGAACGCTTACTGTCTTACACCTTCTCAGTTAAGGGCATGAATACAGTTTGTCTCACATGATGGAGATGCAATGGGATAAGATGGTGTGTCACAGCTTCTGGGCTGCTGGCCTGATGTGGGGTTCAAGCCCAGCTCAGGGGTATGTGTGGAGTTTGAATTTTCTCCTCGGTGTTTGCCCCCTTCTAAGGAAAAAGCATGAGGGAGGAAGGTGATGACAAACCACTCCTGTTCCTCTTAGAAAACCATGCCATCGGTTACCTAGAAGTCAAACATGAGTCAATGGCACTTTTCCAATTCTGATGAGGGAAAAGGCAATGAAACAAGCATCACGTGGCGCTCACATGGGGCACTGCCACGTTTTGCTTCCACTTGTGGACTTTTGGTGTTTCAGAGTCAGCAGTTCTGATTTACATGGATTTACTAATTATTACTTGTGGGCAAGTGGTTATCACTCCTAACTGTTTATTAATTTATTGTCATTCATTGTCCAACATGCATGTTCGGAAAGCCGTTACTGTGTTTTCTTGTTTTTGCAACTTATTTGCCCCCCCCCCCATTTTTTGCCCCTTGTGACCGCAGAATTTTAAGCCATGCACAGAAATGTTTCTGCGTGATCGTTGCGGCTGCGGTTTGTGTTTCCCTTTGGACAGATACGAGGAGAGTCGTATGTATGATGCAGTGCCTTTGTTCTTCAGTGCGAATCGTGATTGGAGAGATGGATTTTCTGAAGACGAGGGATGAAGATGAAACGGCCAACCTCATCTGGAACGACTCGGCTGTTCAGCACGAGAAAATTGCTGAGCTCAGGAACTACCAGGTATCCGTACGTTTGGCAGTTTTTTATTTTTAAATTTGACAAATGAATTTTTCATTATATTGCGCTGCAGGTTGCTTGAAGAAACCCATTGCATTCTTTTGCCGAAAGTCTCTGCTTCTCCCTGCTTCGTACAGCAGAAATTTTTATTCTGAAGATGTCCGAGTTGCGCGCTTTGCTTTGGGGCACAATTGTAGAGCTGCACTTGACAAACGGGTGACCTTTCTGCTGTATGTACTCCTCAAACCCGCTGCTGCCCTTTTTTGGCTTCAGGGGGATACCTGGTTCCATGGCACTGATCAGAGTAGAGCCTAGAAAGTAGATCCTTGGTGGGATTCCGTGTTACTTGTGGGCAGGAAGGTCAGCGCAAGGTCATAGCATCTTGAGGATTGGGACAGGGTCACATGAGGTGAGCCTTGCTGGAACGTGGAAGTCAATCGAGGTGAGGACCCCAACTATGAGCGGTTGTGCCTTCGGGAGAAGAACAGCGGAAACTCTGGCTGGGTTGTGATTGGCACCGCCGTCCTCCCCCACACATCTCCTTCACCTCGGCCTTCGCAGTGTTGCGCATCTGCATCCATCAGCAGCAGGGAAAGCAAAGGGCACGCCGGGGTCTGCGAGTCCTCCCACTCGTCCCCAACATCACACACAATGTCACTCGTCCTGGCTGCTTTCCAGTGGGATGGCAGCAGAGTTCAGCGCTCGGTGGAGGCGATAAGACCATCTCAGTAGGATACACGCGTCCCCCAACGATGCCAACCGTTGCGTACATGTTTAATGTAGAACTTTAGGGTTATAATTTGGCAACAAGTAACATGAACATTTGTCAGGATGGGGATGTAGGTTTTTTTAGTCCTGAGTAAACAGAGAGGGCATTCGGAGTCTCTCAGAGGACCCAATTAACGTAATAGCCCAAGCAACAGATGAAGATACCTTGATCTTTTCACTCTTCTCTCATTTATCATTGAGCCTTTTGCACGGTGCCTGAGAATCTCCCAAGTTTTAATTTTTTGAAGCTTTTGGCTCCGTGCTGATTTTATTATGGTGCATGGAAACTTTTGAGGTTCCAGAGATCTCCGAGAAACGAAGCATCCTATTTTACAAGGAGCTGTAGTTGGAGGTCTCGGTTGCATCTGGAGGGTCACATACCCTTGTGTTGTATAAATTTTTATTTATTTATTTATTTATTTATTTTTGCAGTATCGATAGCAAGGGAAGGAAGAAGGAATAATTAACTAGTCTGCATGTGGGAGGTTTGCCAGGGAGATAGAAGCACATGTTGTTTAATACAAAAGTAAAGGAAATGGTTCCAAGGAGGATCTACAGGCTTTTTAAGGAAAATGCTTTTAAAGATTTCTGTTTCTTAAAAGCCTGTTTGGTCACGCTGGAAGTCATTGGCTTGTGACGAACGATTTATTTTGCATTTTACTCATTTTGATGCTTGTCATACGTGGCTGTCATTCAGAATAATTCTTAAGAGTTTTTTAGGGTCTCGGAATCCTAATTATGGGCGTCTCAACTGGATAATTTTGGATTTCTTCTACAGTCCGTATCGTACGTGTTTCTCACCCCCCTTCCCCACTTTTTCTTTTTTTCTTTTCTTAAACACTGATTTATTCTGAAAGTTTGCTGTCAAGTTGCGGTTCATACGAGCCTAATTAACGGCTCTGTTCAGGCTCATTTGGTCAAAGAATACAGAAAACCCCCAATTTTTTTCCCCCCTCCCCCTGCATTCAAAGCAATTCATTCATATGTCACTGCCTACAATTGCAGGAGCTGTGATGCAGAACCAATTACTTTGCCCCAAGGAGAGGAATTGATCGTTTTTTTTTTTTTTTCCCCCCCCTCTTTTTAAATTAAAAACTATGTGGTAAACTAAATAAGTGTTAAGAAAGGTCTTACAGTCACCTTTTTGTTTTGAGTCTGTAATTGAGCATAAATGTCAGAGCATTGTAATTTTGTTCCAAGGTTGGTGCTTTTACGTGCATCTTTTGATGAGAAGAAATAACTTAATAGGTCTAACAACATTATTATTATTCTGTCATTTATTGCTACAGAGAATTAACCATTTTCCAGGGATGGGGGAGATTTGTCGGAAAGACTGTCTGGCAAGGAACATGGCAAAGTAAGTTGTAAAGATGGGAGTAATATATGGAGTCTTTAAAATATCTCCGTGACGGTTAAATGTTTTAAAGTTCTGGTTTAAAAAAAAAAAAAATTGACCGGCATTACTTTTGTTGTGTGTAGAATGATAAAGAGCCAGCCTCAGGAGTACAGCTTCATACCCAAAACTTGGATCTTTCCTGCTGAGTACACCCAGTTTCAGAATTACGTGAAGGAACTGCGCAGGAAACGCAAGCAGAAAACCTTCATTGTGAAACCGGCCAATGGTGCCATGGGCCACGGGTAAGTTTTATTGGTCACGCGGTAATGACTTGCAGTATTATTTTGACACAAAATAAACTTTCCGTCTCCTCCTGACATCTGGATTGTGTCCTTAACAACAGTGCTGCTTGCTGCCCCTTCTGCTGTAGTTTTTGCACATGGCGCCACAAGAGAATTTTTTTTTTTTTTTTTAGGAATTCAGATGTTTCCAGGCTTTGGACATGAAAACGGTATTTTTGGGCTGCGTGGAGGTGTGCTAATTTGCAGCTAACCAGCGTGGGGAAGCGGTCACGGTTAATTTATGCCAGCAGTTTCTGGCAAGTGCTGAAATAATAGAGAATATTCTGTCTCAAGAACAGGTGGCCTCACAAGGCCTGCTGGGCAGTGCAGATGGACTTGGGTTCGATCCCCCGTGTGAATTCTGCACGTTCTCCCTGTGTCTGCATAGGTTTCCTCCCGTAGTCAAAAGACGCGATTGAGGTGCATGGGTTGTGCGTATGTGTGTTGCGTTCCGCCAGTGTACAGACGGGGAATGAATATAGGGAGCTAAATACTGAGTTGACGCCGACTCGACTGCACTTTACAACAACAAATACGACAGAATAGCCATTTTGGAGAAGAGTGTCTGATAAATGAATACATATAAATGTAAACAGGGTCTTAAATGTTATCTTACACTTTTCTATTTAAAATGTTTAGGGCCAATTTAAGCCAAAGAAGGCTAATGTATCAGGCCAAGAATTAGATTCTCCTTAAATCCGTGAAGTAATTCAAAGTTTTGTAATTACGGAAATGTTTTCCGCCGGAATACATGCTGTTTACATTAAATTGCTTGATGTGGTAGTTAAAGGCCAAAAAACCTTGTTAATATGTGTGGCGCGGAAGCAAAATGTAGCTGTAATTTTCTTTACGACCCCACGACAGAACAAATGGACTGAACGGCTCTGTTACGTTAACAGGCAAAGGGCTGATTTTTACATTTTTTAATTAGTTGAAAATCACTCTGGGGGGGGAGATGTATATCTGAATATTTTTAATTTAGTTTTTTCACGTCTTATTGAAAAAAAGAAGCCACTGTCCGCAGACGTCTTGCTTTTATGGGGTAATAGAAGAAAATGAAAGAATGTGTTTTTTTTTTTCTTTTTTTTTTTTTTTTGGTCAAAATTGCATGCACTTATAATTTGGGCCTACAGGGGGAGATATTGATATACCCAAGTTTGTTGGAACTGGCCTGTTTTCCCCTTTTTTAGTGTCCTTTAGGTATTTGAAGATCACCACTTGCATTATTGTATTTTAAGCTGTTATTTATTAAAGAATGGGACTCCGCAAAGGCTGAATTATTACAGTGCATTAAGAAAGTGAAGGATAATTTAAGGTGAGTTTAGCACGGGCTCGTAGTGGAAGATGAGAGATTAAATTTGAAAATTCCGAGCGTGATACAGGAAATTAAGTTACATCTCTCTCTGTAATTTATTTTCAGGCCGAAAACCAAATGAAGTTATTGTTTATGTCTGAGCTGAAGCTTGTTAAAAAGCATCAGGTTTAAACGCACAGTCCCGGCGGTGTCTGGTTAAACAGGGAGCCAGCGCGCGCTTCGATTGCCCGGCATCGGCACTCATCAATCATGTCCTGTAATTTACAGCTACACCTACAAACTGTTTTAATCCCTTCTGCACCTTCCATATTGTCACACATTTCTGCATACCAAGGCTAATAATATTTTCCACCCAATTTAATTGTTATACTTTAGATGAAATAATCATGTCTGCTAAAGAGAGCATCCACGTGGTGAAATAGTAATTAGAATAGTTTTTATTATTTTTTTTAACAAAACATTTTGGTTTTAGGCTTTTTTTTTTTTTTTTTTTGGAACCGACTTGTCTTTCAACTGTGCTTTGATGTAAACTAAACTTTTAATGATCCTCTACTTCAATCTTTTTTTTTTTAATATTTACTATATATCTTTAGTAATTGTATTGAAGATATGTTAAAAAGTGATTAATTTAAAAATATCTTGTTACCAAAAATGTAAATACCAGTATGTGGTAAATTTTAGCTTCTTAAAGAATATTTGTAAAACATCTTGTATGGTGGGCCTGTCGGTTGCCAAACCACGTAAGAGAAATAGGAACAGAAGTCCTCTGCCATTAGGGGCTTTACTTTAAAATCCTACCAAAGTTGAACAGGAAACTTGGGGTTTGGCTTTTTGGTCGGGGCTCCTAATATTAACTGACAGTTTTAAGAAGCGGTGAACTGAATGTCCGAGATGTAGTTTAAAATCCTAGTTTGAAGTGAATGGAAAATTTCTTCTGCTTTGTGCATTAAAAGACAAACCACCCCCTCCCCCCCACTGGTTTGTAGGCCTCAAAAAAGTAGCCTCAGCAATGCTAATATTAAAGGTCTTTGTTTTTCTCGGACGACTTGTTTTCTAACACAATTCTTTATTACTTTGTGTGGAATGTGTTTTTATGCAGCAAACGGTGCCACGCAGAAAAGCTTGTGTTTGTTTTGCGTCAGTAAATACGTCCATTTGGCGATTGTTCGTCCCAGCCGATTGCGAGCCTCGCCGCTCCTCCCTCGTGTCTCTTTGTCCTTCGTGTTATGCTTATTTTCCAGTGCGAGTGCTGGTGACAAGCGGCCGAAGTGTAGATGTTTCATCAGCAGGGAAACGGAGCGGTGTGTCCGTTCTGATTATGCCGTTTGTAGTGGGAAACGTAGCAGAAGAGACCCAAATATGTGCCGTGCGGGTAAAACCGTTGTTGGTCCTCCCTTATTTTCTGGGGTTGACGGTTTGGTTTAGGTATTGTCGCTTAAAAGTTTCTTCAGTGTTATTTCCATAGTCCTCCCAACCGCTTTGACACATGGGAGGACTGCATATTTTTCTCTTGCAGGATCTCCTTAATACGAAACTGCGAGAAACTTCCGGCTCAAGAACACTTCATTGTCCAAGAGTATCTCGACAAGCCTTTCCTCATGGAGGGCTACAAGTTTGACCTGAGAATCTACATCCTGGTCACGTCGTGCGATCCGCTGCGCATCTTCCTATACAACGACGGCCTTGTGAGGATGGGCACGGAGAAGTACCACGCGCCGAACGAGTCAAATCTGGTGAGGGGGCTCAATGTGCCAGATGTCTCATTAAAGATTAAAGCTTTTCCTAGATTGCCGCGTTGCCTGCCGCAGCCCACTCTATCGCATGCAGATCAGGTTCTGTTACAAACCGTCTGACACATAAAAGTGGTGCCTGACAGAGCGAGATTAATGAAAAATCTCTTAGACCCATGATTGCAAAAACAAAGACCCAACTTGGGAGGGTGTTAAAGGCAGGGGTAGAGGTTAGGGACAGCGTGCGATTTCCGCTTGCCGTAGATCCGGGCAGCAGAAGAGGTGAGGCTGTCAACGAATACATGTGACTATTTGAAAGATAATGCGTTGAGGAAAGCGGGTGTTTACGGGGTAGACGAGTGCAGACGGTGGCATTTTCCTTGACAACTTTCCTTGGAAGCTCAGGTGCAGCATTTGATCTTAATTTTTCTCGACGCTCTCATTTGTTGCCGTCCCTCTACCCCACGCAGAATCAGCTGTACATGCACCTAACAAACTATTCGGTGAACAAGCACAACGAAAACTTCGAACGAGACGAGACCGTAGACAAGGGCAGCAAGCGGTCCATCGGCTGGTTCACAGAGTTTCTTCGCACCAACGACTACGACGTCGCCAAGTTTTGGGGTGACGTCTCAGTAAGTGTCCCTCGAGCGCATGTTCCGTAGCGCCACACGTGCGGTGAAACCCCAGCAGAGGACGTTAAAGCATCGGCCAACGTTCCCGTGAGCTCACTTTGCCCGGTTAGACACCTTTCCAAGCCAGATACAACAAATGCGTCTAATAATGAGGTTATCGTAATGCATGAGATCTTCACCGGGGTATCGTAATTGGTTTGCCGTTTCCCCCCTTTAGCAGAAAAATTGAGTATTTTATAAGCTTTTCACATGAGGGGAAACAGTGGCTCTGTTTATGCAGTTACACACTTATGCTAAATGAGCTGCTTCTGCTCTTAAAAAAAGACCTCAAAGAGCACGAGATGGCAAGCAGATGCTTTTGCTTCCCTCTGACGGGGGAAAGAGCAGTTCTGGTCCAGCACTAGTTCTGTTTATCTGCCGTGCGAAAGAAAAGGTCTTTTTCTAGGCTCACCGCTTCCCCGGACCCTCGGTGTCCTGCTAAATTTTGTCCCAACTAATCTCTAAATTAATTGGGCTTGAAGAAGGGGGAGAAAAAAGGCAGAAAAACTGATCTGGATGTCACATCTATTAACGGTTACAGGTTGCAGGTTCCTTAAAAAAAGCTTTGCAGGTGTATTTTGGCTAATAAGGTGACATATGCTGTTTTGTTAACTCGATTTGGTTCATTTGTGCCACGAGCACAGACTAGGAAAAACATTTGCAACCAATTTAATTAGAATTAATCCATCATCCGTTGCCTAATTTTTCAATGGCCTGCTGCTATTAAGTAATCAATTTATAAATCAAATATTTTAATAAACCCTTTCAGTTAATTATATCGGTAACATATCTTTTATTTATTGTGGCTATTAAAAGTTATCTTTTTTTTTTTCCCCCCTGCTTATGGCTATATGAGTCCAAAAAAGTAAAGGAATTCAGGGCAATGAGCAGGGAAAATAATCAGGGCATGTCGAACGGCATCTCATTTTGGCTGAACCAGTTCTCTTGAATTGTGAGGACATACAGGAGTTAGTAAAATCCAAAACTGAGGATTAACAAGAACTCCTATTCGTGTGGTTTTTTTGAAATTGTATTTTTTATATATATATATAAAAATCTCAGCATTATGGTAAACGATGGACCTCGATACAAAAGAATGTGGGGCAACTTTTGCTCTAAAAAGGAATACACTTTAATGGTTGCATGATTTTTGCAGCAAAGCAGGGATTTGTTTATGGGGTGGGTGGAAGTCCACCAGCCGTAGAAGTAATGCATCACTGTGGTCACAGATTGAGAAACCGTTCAAAAACACAGGCACCAAACCGATGCCGGTTGACATTGTGGCGTCTCTTGACGGGGAAATTGCTCTACCGTAGGAGCTGGTGGTGAAGACCCTCATAGTGGCTGAGCCGCACGTCCTCCACGCCTACCGAATGTGCCGCCCCGGTCAGCCACCTGGCAGCGAGAGCGTCTGCTTTGAGGTGCTGGGATTCGATATCATCCTCGATCGCAAGCTGAAGCCCTGGCTTCTGGAGGTATGCAGGTGCTGGTGGGTTGCGGGGGCCGACGGTTGCCAACGCTGGGTTTATCGGCACTGCAGGGATGGGTGCTTTTCCCTGCTGCTATAGGAAAAGTAACAGCTGTTTTTTTTCTTTTTTTTTTTCTTTCTTTCTTTCTTCCTCCCCACTGACATGAAGCAGTTTCTGTCTTTTAAAAATGAATCCCTAATATGCAGGTTTATTACTGTAGCATTGAGCATGTGCATAGAAATGTGCACAGTTACTTCATTTCACATAGATTGGATACAGCCCCCCACACACATTGTAGTAGAAATCGCTACTGGATGTTATGGAGCATTAGTTAGAAACACTAATGTCATGGCTAGACACATACTGTTGTTGTAGTTACTTAGCTACTGTTAATATTTTATTAATTTTGTCGAGTGGATGTACTTCTGGTCAAGTATTCTACCCTGTTCAAGGGTACTTAACCATAGGTACTCCAGGAATCAAACTGGCCTTTACCCCCCACCTAGATGCAGCCTTGACGAAGTGCCAGGTGAGCTTGGACAACGAATGCCATTTTTGTCTCACATGCTTCAGATGTGCTGCACACCTTGTTCTCTTTCTGCTGGGAACAGTTACTTCTTACTGCTGTCAGATATGCAACCCTGTGTCTTACTACTAGAGACCCAGCAAAAAACAGCAGTTGAATATTTTTCAATTGATTTCCAGTGTTATAGTCCAGTGGTATTACTATAGATAATACTATTTATGTATTTATTTATTTATTTGAATGTCCTGTATAAGAAGATGCTGTAGGACTCAACACTGTAGCTTGTATATTTTGGGACATTCACTTAAAAGGAGGAATGAAAAATTGGATCTTAATAAAACAAGTTATTCTGTTTCTCCAAGAGTGGCGTACAAACTGTGGTGGGTTTCCAATTGTTGGTGGGTTCGGTCCCCACTCTGTCGAGTTTGATGTAGACTGCAGGGGGTTTGGTGCATTGTTGCCAGATTTACCTACGATACATCACCTTAGATGAAGGGGTCTGATTTTATCTAAATATTAGGCAAAGTATGACATCTAAGTTGAATAAATGCAAGAAAATATTTCACTAAACTAAAATATTTGTATAGCTTTGTAAAGTATCTGTAAAATGAAAATGTGTAAACGTTAACCTTGCTTAAATAAAAGCATGGAATTCGTTTCACGCACGTCAGCCGTGCAGCCCCAACCACAGACATGTCAGAATTTAGGCAGCCCGGATTTTGGCAGGTGGAGCCAAACCAGTCGTCAGCAGCAAAAGGCCACAGGAGTGTCATCCACAGTGCAGTCATTGGTGGCACTGATGGCAGTGTTTCCGGAACCCTCGATTCAGCCACATAAGGTACCCCCCCCCCATCAACATTTCCAGTTGCCCTTGCAAGGCATATATAAAAGCATGACCAAATAGAAGCAACTTTTTATGTTTTTAAGCCCCCAGATAGTGGTCCTCGCAGGTTAGGCCACCCTCCTTGGCGCCTCGTGCTGGCCATGCCCATCTCTAGTTCTCATGCGCGTGGCTCTGGATCCATGTGCAGAATATAGGTCAGAGCAGCAGGTTTCCAGGCCTGCTGCCCCGCCAATTCAAGCCCTCATTCCATCAGGCATTGCTCTTTGGGCTCGTGCTTGGCAATCCAGCCCAGGTTTTCTCTTTTCCCAAACTGGCGAAGGCGGCCAAAGCTGACCTAAATCTTTTAACCCAAAGTGCTGGAGCTTTTTTTTTTTTTTTGTGTCCCCACCCACCCACACACCCACAGGCTGGCTGAGGGATTTGAAATGCCTTTTGGGATAATTGTTTGCTTTTTACTATTGTAAAAATAAAAATAAATCTGTTAAAAAGCCTTTTTTAAGTGTTTAGGCATTTCAGCCATCGGAGAGCACATTTTGCTCAACCGTCCTCTTTTCTGTGTTTTTTTTTTTTTTTTTTTTTTCCCTTCTTCTTCTTCTCCCCCAAAGTTGAATGTCAAAGGGACGTTCAGCGAGACGTGCTCGGCGACTGCTAATGCCTCCGGTCGCGAACTGCGAGCCCCGCGTGTTAGGAGATGCAAACAGCCATGGATGCAGTTGTTACACTTCACCGATAATGATACCCTACGTACACTGCCTGTCTGCCATAAATCTCATCAATTAACATCCCCGCAAGTTCTGCATGGAGAAAGCGGCTCCTTTTTCATGCTACATTTGCGACAACAGCAATTTATTTAAAAAAAATTCAAGTGTTTAGTCTGGAGACGTTTCTAGGCACAGCTATCCTCCAACCGACACGCATAGCATTTTACTCGCCAAGATTATGACAGTTTTTTACGCTTTTTTGTGGGAGGGACACCCAGCACACAATCCAACACTCCCCGTGCGTACATCTACCGCCATGCTAATTTGTGTTATTCTTGTCCTCTTCTACATGTATATATATTTGTTGGTTTCTTGACACTTAAGAAAGGAATTGCCCACAGTTTCACGGCATGTCTTTGGTCTGTTTCACATGCTTGACTCGCCCGACCACTCGGGTTTCCCCACTACGCCGCACCAAATTAGACAGAGCCTCTGATACCTGCGGTGTTGCTCCACACACCCCCCCCACCCCACTGTAGGACGACACTGTGCTTTTTTTTTTTTTTTTTAATTTTTTTTTTTATTTTTGAGACAGGGAAACTTAAAAGTGGAAATGAAACCCGAAGACGAATAAAATCTGAACACGGAATGCAAAAAGTAGATGGTATCACGGGAAGCAAATGTCAAATACATTTCCCTTCCTGGGAGGGTGCCTGTCCAGAAATAGGCCCGATTACGCTATTCACGTTCTGAAATTACGCCGAAAAGTCACTGTCATTTTGACACGGTGCTTGTATGTGTGTAGTTTGGCCAACAGCTCTGATTAGGGGCACAGCGCACATTTCGGCTCAGTGAGTTGAAAATGAACAGGCGCAGAGGAAATGGCCACGTGAAGGGGGGAACGCGGGACAGAAAAATCAAAACTGGGAAAGGCGTGTACCCGCAAAACATTTTTTTAAAATATTATTTTAGAAGTTAAAGAGCTGGAAGGGAAATGGTTGGGGTGGTGACGGCATTATGGTAAGCAAAGATGAGAAAGAAGACGTGCAAACCTTACTTTGATTTACCCCCATCCCTTAAATTTTTGTTGATTTGTTTTCTTTCCCCTGTGGATGTTTAAAGTTTGCATCTGAATAGAAGGATCCTCCTTCGTTGGCCTTCTCAGATTCACCAAGCAGCGTATTATTCCTTTCACCACGTTTGTGCGCATCGGTGGCCTGGACAGCAGTGTACATATTAATCACCATACTGTCGTACGATTTGGATGTTGGTTGCCGGGAAACCGACTTGAAGGTTGAGAACTGTCTGTAGGGCTGCTTACGACCTTAAAATAAAAATTTTTTTAAAAAAAAGGCAGCACCTCAATGCAGTGCTGACTCCATAGCCCCGGGTCTTCGCTCTTAACTTCTCACGAGCCCTTCCATGGGCCGACCACATTAGAGCTGTAAGGTGGCATGACAAATAATGTTAGAGTAGTTGACAGGGAAATGTTTGGCGAGCGCAGTCGGTCGGAAAAGAGAGAACACGCAGGCGGACTGCCTCTTTAAATCACACGCCTGTCGATCCTGCCGGAGATTGACGGCGCAATTATTTATTGTTTTACGAATCGGTGATCGGTGGTGGTGGTTCTCCGGTCAGCCCGACTGGTCTTGGCACCAGTTGTGGTGTTCAAGCCTCATTAACAGCCCCGGTTGTGCCGTGTTTGTTGGGAGGGGGACGCGGGGGGTTTAGCAAAAATACATCTGGACTTCAGAAATAAATTAAACAGGTGTTTGTATCCGTGCACATGTGCTCGTATTTGCAATCTCGTGCTTGCGCGCAAACGTAAATGTATACATCCAGGCAAAACGGATAAGCACAGGAACAAAGGAGGCTGTGTCTCCATATATTTGTATTTATTTATTTATTTTTTTGTTTGCTTCCAGTGTGTTTTTGAGTGCCCCAGATGGAAAGCCATGTCAGATTTTTGTTAAAAGTCAGGGCGCCGTTGTCTCGGAGCGGTGGAACCCGATGGCCTAATTGCCCGCCCTCTGGGGCCAGAACCGCGAGTGATTGGCATCTAATGAGCCAGACGCGGGTCGACCGTGTTCAGGGTGTTTGTTGGTCGGATGACAGCTCAGACTGCACCCTGCGGTGGTCATGCCACTTCCCTCCTCCCGATTGTTTCAATATGAGTTTGTTTGTCCTTTCCTGAAAGCCGACGCACGCCAGACTTCCTCCCCATTCCCCTGGAATGAATAGGCATGATCCGCAACGACGAGCATAAACAAACGGCCGGCCTGCTTTATGGACTTACGGAGATGTGCTTTTGATCTTGTTGGGGTTCTCTTTGGCCTGGGATGCCTGCCTGTTTTTTTTTTTTTTTTTTTTTTTTCCCCCTCCCTCCTCCCCCCCCAGCTGTACACCGCATTGAAAGGTTAGCTTTAAAGCCCCTGAAGTCACAGCGATGCCGAAAATGTCCTTACAGGATCTTTTGGTTACTGTTTCACATCACGGACTTAATAGGTTTCAGTTGCATAACCGTACACTGAATAATATCTTATCGTACACATGTAATTGAGATGGAAAGCCATGCAGGCGAGCCTTATTATTTGCATCTACGTATGTTAGAAAGGCTCCAGAAGTGATTAAAATGATCGTAAGTACTGGAATGGAAATGCCAGATTAAACCTATAATGTTTTTAGGTTTCTCTGATCATGTTGGAGCAGTCGGTAGGGTGGTGGTTGACACGGGGTTTCTGTTATCCCGAGAAAGGTATTCGCCGTGAATTAAGAGTAAAAATTTGCCCAGCCGGATAAACAAGGGAATAATTGATACCGTAGTACGCAAACCTAATGTTGCGTTGGATAAAAGCGTCAGCTAAACAAAAAAAAAAAAAAATTTAAATAAAAAGCAAATGCTTTGTCACAGGTTTGTGCAGCCTTGGACTTTGCTAACATACATTTCCTCCCGTTGTCACCGGTATTAATCTGCTGCTGTAGATGGCAGCATTTGCCTCCTTTGTATATCAGCAGCATCTTTTGAAGCTGTTACCAAAAACCGATCATTTGCAGTGACTCGCTTTGCATACATGTCTATTTTCGTCCGTCCATATGTTTGAGAAGCTTAACCGCATTTATTTTTCCTGGCCTTTCCCTGCAGCTGTTGTTAGGTAACATGTTATCTTTTTGCCGTTGTTGGACAACAGAAACCGCACTCTTCGATTCGGCCATTTATCTTTAGCGACTGTTAATGACACGTGGCGTCACCATGCGGGTATTTGTGGCGACGTTTCGAGAAGAACTTGGTGGAAAACACCGCTGCTTGTGTAGTCATTTGCAGGATCTTAATAGCGGTGCGGAGAGAATTGGTTATAATGCACCAAAGGAAACTTTTTGCGCCTAATATTTGAGGGACGTGCTTTTCTGCGCGGTCATTAACTTTATTTTACGAGTAGCGAGTTGCACATTTTTAAATGTGCTTTTTAAAATATTCATATAGTTGGAGTTGCCTTGATCGAAATAACCTACAATGTGTTTTTTTTTTTTATATTTATTAAACGGCAGTGGTGGATTTTTTTTTTTTTTTTTTTTTACCGAATCGTGATCAGTTTGTGGGAATAAACAAAAGGCGGTTCAGAGTATCAATGCGCCAAATGCCCATTGGTTTCAGAGCAGGAACTGCAATGGTCTTCCAAATTTTTCAGTGTGTACTGACCTGGCTTGTTTGCTGCGTTACTGTACAGTATGGAGGCCACATCTTCGGAGTTATTATAAAATGGAAAGCTTAAGCATATGTTGATTCTGCTGAGATCCAGGTGCAGGAAAAGTTCTGAATTTACAGCTGCGGTTTTGTCACAAATGAAAGTTTAGCGTGCAACAAGAAAGACGAGAAGGGATGGGTTATTGTTTTGGCGCATTTTGTTATGAACGTTGAGTTTTTTTTTTTTTTTTCCCTTCCCCCCCCCCCCCCCCTTCATGCCTTCTGTCACACATGTTTGAAGACTGAGGTACGGAGCGCAAACAGACTTTCATCTTTTTATCTGACGTTTTTATTGAATGCCCATTTGTATGCACTGCCTTTAAGCCCCTGCCAGAGACACTTAAGGAAATCACGACAGGGTTTTAAATGCTACAGGGGTTCATTAGCCTCACACTTCCGTTGTGAGAAAGAGACTGGTAGGCTGCCAGCCCCATTCTTTCTGGATGACAGATTGACACTACAAATCACACAGAAAAATTAGAAGGGAAAATGAAATCACCAGGATTATGCAGGGCAATGGTATTATCCATAGTCCAGTGCCCTTGTTGTGTTTTTTTTTTTTTTTTTGGGTTCTGAACAGAATGCAAATACACTTTGAAACCCGGGTGCATTCAGATGACGGAGATCCACTGTCTGGGAGCGGTGAATATTAAGGGACGCCTTGGTTAAATGCCTGACAAGATGAATCTCTGGGGCCCCGTGCTGGAAAAGTTGAAGAGCCTCCTTTGTTATGTTTTGCGAGACTGGCCATCTGCAGAATAGCTTTGTGTCCATGGGTAACGTAGCACCACTCAAGGCCGGGGACACGGAAGCCACTAGAGTTACGGTCAGTACAGTAAATTCATTGATTTAGCATGGCGCTGAAAGTTTGCCCCATCCCTTTTTTTTTTCTTTTTTTTTTCTTCCCCCCTTCACCCCACACCCAGTTGTGATGTAAATATTATCTTACAGGCTGTTTTCTAAGTCTCACACACATCAGTAACCACCTTTGTGTTGGGGATTAGCGTCCAGCCGGGGTAGATTTACTCAGGCCCAGAGAGGATTTATGCCCCCCCCCCCACAACAGCGCTTCCGAGGAGCACGAGGCCTTGCTGCTCCTTTCCAACAACCCTGACAGTTGGATTTAATGGCAGGGTCCGCATATGTTACATGCTGAACATACGATGCGGCCTCACGTGCTTTTCGACGCCGCTGTGCACAAAGCCCACTCTGTACAAAACATCGAAAAAGTGGTGCTACGCAACACGCGCGCTGCGTTTGCGTAAAATATACATGATTTACGTAGTTCGTACGAGGTTTTTACTTTTAAATAGATGATGCAGAAGAAGAGTGGCAGCCGAATCCTCGCTTATTTATTTTTCAGCACGCAGTTTTAATTTTTCTTATTCATCAGAACACTCTGGTTCCATTTTGTCAGGGTTGAAGTGATGGAGGGGGTTTGCCAGTGGTTTAAAAAAAAAAAAAAAAAAACTTCATCGCCCGAGGACTGTAAAATGATCTAGTCTTTAGCAGAGGCTGTGGCACTTGAGGGAAACTGTCATTTGAACTGCCTTTTAGGTAGAAATCAATTCAATCAGCATTCTCCTTGATATGTTAGCCCCTTTGTTGTATTCAACAATCCCCGAGCCATCCGGAGGGAGGGGGAAAAAAAATCAATTTTGTCATTTACAAATAATACCTGATACCTGAATTCAGGACACTGACAGAATTTGAAATTATTTAAATAAAAAAAAAAAGGGCTCGTTCTTGAATTCCCTGACTTTTATTGGGATTTCAGCAGTTTGACAGTAAAGTGAGCAGGACATACTGGGAGCACTTTGGCTCCGACTTGACTTTGGTGGTAATTTGTAGCCCTGAGCAATTGCTGTTGATGTTTAGGGAGCAGGCAGTCGTGCGGTCGTGCCGTCGGCTGCTGTGGCCGTTTCGGCGGGCACGCAGGGGGCAGCAGCGCTCCGCACGTTGACGGAAGGGCGACCCGCTGCTCCCGGCGTACCAAAAAAAAAAAAAAACGACTGGCTGCTCAGACGACAGCTGCCCAGATGGGATGAAATTGTAGAGGCAAGGTCAAAAGTCACTCGATGGACCACGTAGGTCGTTTGGCTAAACACAGACGCACGCCGCCTCCTGCATACAGTCTGCGTTGTTGAACTTTTTTAATCCAAAATGAACCCTCTTTCCAAATGCTGTATCCTAGATAAACCGAGCGCCAAGTTTCGGGACGGATCAGAAGATTGATTATGACGTGAAGAAGGGCGTCTTGCTCAATGCGCTGAAGCTACTGAACATCAGGTATGCCCCGTCACAGCGGTTTTTGCGCGCGCTGTCAACGCATCACATCGCATCCCTGAGGCCCCATTAAGGAAGAGGCAAAAGTTAAATAAAAGGCTTCCGTTTAACTTTTAGATGTACTTTTTGCCTCCGTTTTGATCGGTTATTTTATTTTATTTTTGCAGAAGAAAACGGAGATCCTTTTATGCCTGAAATTTCTCTTGTCGTTTTCCAGTATGGAGACACCACAAATAATTTTTTTTTTCTTCCTAAAATCTCCCGCTTGCTTAATCGTGGACAGCTCTGTATAGTCACTGTCTTTTTAAATTTGCATTGCATTAGTCTGTATTTGCAAAAAAGAGAAAGGCTCAGCTTAATGTTTAGGCTTCTGATCACATGCTTTGTGGGCCATGCAGCCATTGTGAGCCTAAAATTGGTACAGTGAATGGAACGCCAAGTGTATTGATCACTGCAGATCAGGACTCCGACACTGATAGGGTTCCCAGTCTACGTCCTGGACAAAGCCAAATATAGACCGGGAAAACAATGGCTCCGCATTAGGATATTGATCGAGTGTATTGATTACATGCTATTACATAGGGTTTAATGCATTATATGCAGTAATGAAGCTGTATCAATCTACATCTAGTGTAATATATATTGACAGAATGTGGTATGAACAAATCTTTCTTGGAGTTTAAAAAGAATGACAATGCAGGTCTGATGGCAGTATAACAGAAAGGGCACGTATGCATTGTGACGTAAAGGGAAATTGCATGTTACATGGATTCACATTGTTGAGGATGAGAAAACCGCACATCTAGTTTTAGTTTTCCATCTGTTTTTTGGGATCTCCAATAGTGAAGAGGCTCAGTAAATGAAACTGGTAATGCAAGAATCACCCTAATGATCAAGGGCACCTTGTTGGTATGAAATGTTGCCTGTGGTGTAATTTCAAGTTCATTGTGGTACATCTGTGCTTGTAATGGGTAGATTACTGCTCTTTGTTCTGCTCTTTATTTATTAATACTCTATTTATTATTATTTATTGTTCTCCTGTCCCGACCATACGTATTTATGTCCATAATTTTTTGCACTGAGGATGCCTGGAAACGAAACTTTTCATGGGGACAACACTGCTATGCTGTGTTGTTCACCCATGACAAATAAATCTTTGAATCCTTGAATTGAATCCTAGATAAATGTTTGTTTTTTTTTTTTTTTGGGGCACTGTTCCTCAGAATGCAAATTTGGGCACTGCAACCATTCACCTTCCTGTACAATGGCAGGACTGAGCTCTTGCCGTCTTCCTCGCTCCGACTCCAGGGGAAGTGATAAGAAGCGGAACCTGGCACAGCAGAAGGCCGAGGCCCAGCGGCGGCTCTACGGACAGGGGTCCACGAAGAAGCTCTCAGCAGCCTCCTCGGAGTGGGAGAAGCAGAGGCACACGTTGGAGAGGCGGAAGGAGGAGCTGGTGTGCTGTGGATGCTCTCTGTCTGCCTGCTCGCCCGTCTCTCTCTCTGCCTGCTCGCCCGTCTCTCTCTCTGCCTGCTCGCCCGTCTCTGTTTCTGTGTCTACCTGCTCATCTGTCCCTCTGTCTGCCTGCTTGTATGTCCCATCTCTCTGTCTGACTTTGTCACATGTGCTCTTCCTTGCTATTTGTCTTGTTATGCTTCATTATCTGTAGCAAGGTATTTTCCAAATGTCTTTCAGAATAGTGAGCTGCCCCAAGTTCAGCCTATATCTATTTTCTTTTTTATCATCATTAGTCTTTTGAACCATTTAAAACTATAAATTATGTTTTGTTTTTTGCTTTAGGTGGTGGTACTTGTAGAGTGCAGTAAATCTGTTTTATGGTGAAATAGAAATCCTTACATTAAGATGATATCATGAATTATAATGGGAATTATTGCTGACCTTTTTGCATTTATTGCTTATCATATATTAAAATCAACAACATGGGAGAGAAGCCATAAAAATAAATTATGGGACTTGTGTGCGACTTAAGGGAACAAGTCGGACGCAAGTGATTGTGTTCGATCTTAATAATAGTTCTAATGGGGAATGTTTCGCTCCGTACATTTTTACGCAGATAAATTTCAGCAGGGTGCAACAGGAATGTTTTTTTTTTTTTTTGTTTTTTTGTTTGTTTCTTGCTGTTCTTAGAAAGAAAGACTGGCTCAGGTCCGCAAGCAGATCTCCAGGGAAGAGTATGAAAACCGGCACCTAGGGAATTACAGGTAGGGAGATGCAGACTGAAATCCCACAGGGCTTGGTTCTGGGTTCTGCTTACATTTACGGGGTCAGTTATGGAGCATATTTCTCCCAGGAGTATTAATAGTGTTGAAAGGAATATTAGGTACGTGAAGACAACGGAA
The DNA here is from genome assembly GCA_018136845.1 of Heterotis niloticus. NCBI lineage: Eukaryota > Metazoa > Chordata > Actinopteri > Osteoglossiformes > Osteoglossidae > Heterotis > Heterotis niloticus. The sequence continues at coordinate 7,547,616 of CM030899.1, read as the reverse complement.
GGGAGCAGAGGTGAAATGCTGACATGTGAAGGTTCTGTTAGTATGTTAGCATTCTTTAAAAAAAAAAAAATCTGTCACTTTGTTCCAGCGACACTGGTAGGACTGGAAGGTCGAACTTCTTGTACTACACTAGATCTGATTTGTGCTTAGCTTAGTTTGAGGAGCTTAGTTTCTGTTGCTGTTTTCCTAGATTTTGTAGTTGCGTTTAAAGAGGCCACATACCATATGTCTGTTATCCTTCAGGATAACAAAGTCTTTTTTTTTTTTTTCTTTTCTTTTCTCTGTATGGTCTCCTGCTATATATCCACCTTCACCCCACAAATAGGCACAGCTGATAAAAATTCAGAAAGACGATAGACTGGTCATTATCTTCTGTAGCTCTGAAAAGAACCAGAGGCCATTGAGTTTTATTTATTTTTTTTGTTCTTTTCAGGAAGTAAAATTATACATAACACATGTAAAATAGAACCCACAGTTCCCTCAGTGCAAAGCAGCGTTTTGTGTTTTTAGGCATAAGTTTTAAATATCTTTAAAGCACGTTTTCTAGGATAAAAAAATAATACACAGCGATTCAAGGAAAATGTCATTTCGCCGTATGTGACCATATGTCAAGAGTGACTTAGGTTTACTTTAAGATGAAACATTCTACTCACGTTAAACGCTGCTTGATACGGACACGTGAAAAACAGGTTTTAGCGGAGCGTTAAAGTTAACTATTGTCACGTGTAAATTTTGCGCAACTTTTCTGGAATAGAAACGTGCGAACAGAAACAACGAATATGACAAGAAACCCTTTGAAATGGGTCACTTTTTAGCTGATGTTATTACTATTTCTGATATATCCGCATCCCAAAAACAACGATGAAATATGCGGAAACATGAAAAATTTCTCTGAATGTAGGTCATGGATGGATTACGCCAGCAAATGTACCCCGTAAAACGGCAATGATACGACTTTAGGACATGCAGTATAAACACTTGCTGCATAAGCTTACTTCTCATATGTGTAGGTCGTAATGGAGTGAATGTTTAATCTTTGCATCTTAGCGTTAACATTGCTTAATCTCCATGTTTGGGAAATGTCCCTTACATGCCCACTTCTGTATACACCGGTTCCTGATCCTGCAAAAGGTGAAGTTACAAACAGTTTACCATCGGTGTATTTTTAATAGCATTTTTGTACACGTTTTCTAAAACTTCTGTGCCAGCAGAGCGAATACAGCCTGTTTTAAAGTGTGTGGTTGATACACAGCAGTGAAGTGCATCCAAACAGAACGGGTGTAAAAGGACCTTAATGCAACTCCCTTCTAGCATTTTTAGTTTTTGTCTGGTGTACCTGAGTGTTGGACAGCTAAACCAAGATGAAAAATGTGCTTAACAGTGAGATGAAGTGGTCAGCAATTTTTAAACAAGTATTTTTTTTTTAAGTATTTTGCCCATTTTCTATCATTCTGTTAATTTTTAAAATTATTTTAACTATAATGCAGATCGAAGATGATATAGAAGGGTTGTATATGCTGGGTTCTGTATATGAATTTAATTAGGACTGAGGGGGGAAAGAAATTGTTAGGTGAATGTAGCACAAAGCAGGTCAAGGCCTGGTCATAAATTCAATATGTAGCCATTCTTGTAATGTACACTGGTAGACATGGTGGTATTGGAGCACCACTGGTATCTGTGTTTCACTGTCTGTTGGTGAAATTGACTTTTGTTTGCTCTGATTTGTACGTCACTTTGGAGAAAGCCATCTGAAAAACGGAATAAATGTAACGTAAAAGTCAACAACCCAGGGGGTAGGAGGCAGCAAAGGGGCTTTGCGGACAGGAACAGAGGAGAACAGATCGTAGGCGTGCTCTCTTGGGACCTCTTGCATGCCAGCCCATTCTGAGTCAGCTGGCAGGAGTATTTATGGCTTTATTGCTTTATTGCTCTAGCTCTGCAGGGGTGTCTGTGCTCACCTGCAGCTTTTATCTCACACATCATATGAAATTCACCAATACCCAGTGCAAGCATAATAATAAGAAATAAAAACATAATTATAAGAAATTACCAGAACAATGTAAGCTCTGCATTACATGCAAGAAATACAAGTTTCCATAAGAAATTAGAAAAAAAAAAACTTATGTACAGCTTACGTTGTTTTGGAAATTTCTTATAATTATGCTTTTATTACTTATTATTAGTATTTTGACTCAGGTTTTAAACAGAGGCGCAGTGTGACGGAAAGGTGGCACTTTGCTGATGTCGCCGAGCTGGTAGCTGTGAAACCCATACAATTGTGTTCCCTTGAAAAACTTGAGGCAGTGTTTCCTGTTCATGACCGCTACCTGTTTTTTCCTTTGGGTTGTTATTCAAATTGGTATGATGGCCAAAATTATTATTTTTTTTTTTTTTGTCATTTCTAACAAAAGTTTGTATCAGTGAAAACTTTTACTAAAAATTTCCCCAGTTGGAACTCCTGTACTTGACTGTATGTGTCGTCTTTTTTTTTTTACAGAACCTGTCCTGTAAATAAATGGAGACTCTTTTGTATTACTGCACTTGGATTGACTGTGACTGGAGTAGTAGAAAGCACATTGGTTTTGCAAATAAAACATATTGGTAGCCATCTGCTGGTTTTTGTTTGTAAGCAGAGGAGTCAGTGTATGGGTTTGGCGGAGGTCTATCGGACCTGTATGAATGCACAAAACCGCTTCCACTGTCAAACCCATACATAAACATCTAATAATACTCCCGTGTACTTATTGTTTGTTAATGTGTTTATCCTCCACTTTCTCTCTTCCCTCAACAGACGTATTTACCCCCCAGATGACAAGTTGCTTCTGGAAAAGTATGAAAACCTCCTTTCAGCTGCCTTTCAAATCTTCCTCGCCGGGCGTGCGGCCTCACTTCAGAAGGAAATGAATAATCCTCTGAAACGAATGAAGGCATGTACCTTGGGTTCAGCCAGCTTTAGTATTGGATGGCACATGCAGGGTTTACTTCTGACTCTGGGGAGGGAAAAAAAAAAGGAAAATGATAGGAACAAATTGTGACACCACCATGTAATTGTCACAGCGTCCTTGGCTGTAGATTCCAACAAACATTCATTTGTGCTTAAAACATTGTTTTCTTTCTTGTTTTCAACCATCACAGAGCTAGGCAATGTAACCTTCAGCTGTTTCTAGTACTCTTGTATATCTGCCCTCTTTCCTGGCATTATTTGTGTAAGATTTTTATATGTATGTATGTATGTATTTATGTATGTGTGTGTGTGTCAGGTGTGTTTATTTGGGGGGTAAAAAAGAAAAAGGACTTTCAAAAGTTGACAAGTTCATTGAAGGCATTGTATTTTGTCCTTAGCACTTTATTTTCAGTTTTGAGGGTGTATTTACGACTAGTATTCAGAGCAGGAGACCTGGATGGCTGTTCTCAAGTAATGTTGTGTCACTGTTTGAGGACCCTTTGTGATTGGAGAGTTTTATTCAAAGAGAAAATATTGGTGAATGAAGAAGGGGCTTAGGAAGCATTGGAAGGTTTTATTCATCGGGGGTTGCAGATGGAGCACAATATTGGCCTTCTCTATTCCATTATTGCGCTGAGAGGGTGACGGCTCGTATGGAGCTTGTCTGCGGGAGGTGACTCCTGGCGAGTGAATGTCTGGTTAGGCCAGGTAATAAACAGGAGATTACTATGTGCCAACACTGTGTTAGCCCCTGACCTTTTGCTCTCAAATCTTGTTTGATGATGACTTTTGTTGGTGAGCAAAATCCTGAGGGCTGTTAGTGCACCACTGCACGTTGCCAAAGGAGAAAATACTGCTTACACTCTTATCTCAACCAACCTGATTTCGTAGACAGCAGTGGTGACACTATAACCGTTGTGTTGCGTTTGAAAGGCTGGTCTTTGTATTGTTGTAGGAGGAAGACATCCTAGATCTCTTGGAGCAGTGTGAGCTGGACGATGAGAAGCTCATGGGCAAACCATCTAGGCCGAAAGGGCCGAAGGTAGCGTGCTGTTTGCCTTTCTGCTTCACTATGTACCGTGTCTGTCACAGTCCCTGCTGATTTTTGGACATTGGTTAGACTTTTTCCAGTGTTAACTTCATTTTCTGAGGTTCATAGGTGAGATTCTTCTAGCAAGGTGCTCTATAGCTGAAGAGGAAAACACATTAAGTACCAAAAGTGTTGCCAGGGTGGTGTTTGAGTATATTAAACCTCTACATGGATAACTGCTCATTCCGACACAATTGCTTGTTGAAGCTAATTTGTGCTTGTCACTTTCAACGCCATGAAGTGTAAGTTGATTTCCGTGGCCCTGCTGGACTCCTCCCGAGTGCTCAGGCGAATATATGCTCTCCCTGGGGTGTATTATGAACCATCTGGAAAAATCAGAGCAAGAAGAAATGAAGTCATTTAAATACAGCGCATTGTTCCTTTTGCAGTCCTACTTATAGCAGGGTGGGGGGATATTTAGAACCCAGGTCCTTTTCCTTTATGTTTCAATGTGCAGTTATTTTATTTCCATATGCCCGCGCTCACATGCTGCACACGAATTGTGTAAAAAAGAGAAAATGTATATAAGTAAGTAAAGCAAAATTAGCTATTTAATACCAGATGTGATTGCTTTATCGGTGCCAACAATGTAGAATTGATATTCAATTTGGTTAATTTTCCTGCGGAGGAAATTATTAATTCATTCATGCAAAGAAGGGGGGGGCAAGGGGGAGGAGGGTTGGGAGCTGTTTGTATTGAATTAGTGCGTCTCCGCTGTAGGATTTATCACCGCAGAGTCGACACTTCCCTCATCGCGAGAGTCGGCAGGCCTTGTCGCTTCCCTCCCTAACAGCCCTTTCTTCTTTCGCGAAGTGACAAATGATAATTGGAAGCGGCCGGAGGGCGCGTCTGTTAACGACGGGACCGTCTCCTGCCGTTTTTTGCGTTTCAGCCCCTGTCCTCCATGCCCGAGAGCACGCCGACGCCAAAGAAGCCAAGGGATGGGGGCAGCAGCACGAGCAGCTGCAACAACAGCAGCTCGTCCGAGTCAGAGGAGGGTGACAAGGAGGACCGCCTGGAGAAAAGGGAGAAGCACGTGTCGTACGACCTGGGAGACAGCAAGTACAATACATCCGAGCGCTCCAGTAAGAGCCCCTCGTGCCTTTGCTTTTGCCACATGGTTTGGGGTTTGGGGGCAGGGTGGTAGTCTTTCTTTATTGCCAACTGTCAGTTCCTGTTAGGGTGTTCAATATTTCCTGGGCATTCCCCATTTCCTCATTTAGAATATTTTAGCCTGTTATCTGATATTCCCTCCTTGATGCGCTCCAGATGTCTACGTTTGCCCTTTTATTGCAAAAAACAAAACGGCTGCCTTGGTGATGCCCAGCATATAACGCCAATGAGTAGATACCCTACTGCTGATGACTGAAAGACTTGCGCATCATGGTTTTTTAAAAAAAATTTTTTTTTACATCTTTATTCAGGATATCGGCTAAATCAATTAAGGTTATGGAAATACACTTTCCCTTTTTTAAAAAAAAAAAAAGTTTTTCATTTTTTCATGATTATCGCTACCATGAATAAAACTGCCTCAATTGCAGATGGTTACGTTACTCAAAAGAAGTCACGTATATTCATGATTTTGAAAACAGTCATGTGTTATGTCAGTCCTTTTCAGAAAGTGCAGGATAATTTGGCTTTTGTAATTTCAGTTTAAATTATTAAATAAATGAATAAGAGGCATGTAACCACAAGATAAGAACATTGGCTGCTCCCTTATTTATTTATTTATTTATAGTCATCTCTCAATTTATGTCCCCTCTCACAATGCATTTTCAAGTAATACCATTACTCAATTTATATGCCCAGCTACTTAAAACAATACACTCTGGCCAAAGAAGTTAAAAACCAAAAAAAAAACTCCCAACTTCACAATTTCATTAAAATATGTAATAATGTGCAAAAAAAAAAAAAAAAAAAAAACGTGCTGTTCTATGGATGTGTACGCGGTGATCCCTGTGAGCTTTTTTCTTTCTCCTTTTAGTATGCTAGCTATATGCTAAGAAAAAGAAAAGCATACTTATTGTTACATGGCTATGTAATCTTAAAACCTAGCACACGTCTCAGTGTAAACTACATACAATGGACTCGTACTTAGGACGGTCAGTTGTTAATAAATAGTTTACTAGAATAAACAATTGTAAAAAAAAAAAAAAGAAATGGATGACAATTGTCAAAATTTTAATGATTTTTGAGAAATCTAGTAGCTTATACTGTAGATAGAAAACGTTATGAAAATACATTAAAACATGGCATGTGTACCTGCACAGTATGCGTGTGTATGTTGGAGTGCGATGACTGCATAAAGTGAACTTCATGTGAGACCCTGCTGTGATGCCATAGCAACGCCTTGCCCGCACACACCCATCTTCTCACGTCTCCTTCACCATGTCACCTCCCCTCTCTCCCTTCCTTCCATGACCCAAAGATCACGCGATGCGCAGCGTTGGTTGTTTTCACGACTTTTGTATCACACACAGACAAGCATGCAGCAGGTTATTTCGGCACACGTTGTTCCTTTATCATTCATCTCACAGAACTGAACTCGCATCAAAAAACCCAGCGCATGCACCCCTCCTGGGCTTTCCAACATAAGAGCTGCGAAAGATCAGGTGACTGGTATTTACTATGTCTCACTGTCGTGTGGCACAGAATATTGCCATATTTCCAAAAAAAAAGTTATGAGCACACTGTTCATTTTAAAAAGGAACTTTGGTAAATAATGCATTACTCAATCATTTAATAATAGTATTGATACTATACTATACTGTGGCCAAAAATAAAACTTAAATAGTAAAAAACAAAATTTTGGACTACACATAGAAATAACCACTCTCTCTTGACTATGATCTGACTTACGATCAGGTCACAGACTAATAGTTGAATAAAATCAAATGCATATGTATTATATATATTTTACTGTTACTGTAAAATGGACCGTGCTCAACAGTGTTACTAAACAAAGAAGTAACTAGCAAAGGGTCCAGTAGCGTGTGTTCAACCCACGTATTTAGCGTTTCTTAACATCAAGTTCTACAGTATATCAACATAGCTCTGTCCTGGGGTGTGCTTGTGTCATGTTATGGACTGAGGAATTTTTATTTTGTACAGCTGACCTATGGGGAGATTTGTTGTGCTCCGTGATGAAGGACAAAGAAGTGATTTGGCTGTAGTTCCAGGGAACATGCTGCAGTGACTTTGACTACCCAACTCTCCCTGTGCCCATCTGGGGGTGGACTAAGCTAAGCTCTATAATACGCTAGATTTGGCAGCATCTGTCCCTCAAGGTTCACCAGTGGAACAGCAAACACTGGCACCTGGACAAACTGGAGGACGTTTGGTGTTGACCTGCTGGGTGATGTGTGCAGGCAAAAGCAGACTTTCTGGTCTTAACCTGAGCAGCCGCAGACTGGCCTTCTTTAACTGGCGGTTAAAGAATATGCAAGGTTTTATGACTTTTATAGAGGCCATCCCCAGTGAAATGTAATTTTCTATTTAGATGATCATCCAAGCACCAGTGTGCGGAAGATGACATGAAGAACCGCATTTGGGCTGCTTTGTGTTTGGCTTACTTGCCGTGTGGTTTTTGCTGTTTTCTTCTGCGGCTGCAGGCAGGGTGCACTGGAAACCTCCCGTCAAGCCTGTGAAAGCCACCCCCTCGGCCTCACCAACGCTCTCTGGGCCAATGCGGCGCTCCATCTCCTGCCCGCGCTCCATCTCCTCCCTGGCAGCGCAGTCGCCCACAAACGAGTCACGCACGTTCTTGCCCAAGCCCTCCACCCCCACTTTGAGGCCCAGTTCTGCCTCGCGATCCCACTCCCTCAACCGCAGCGGCTCTGCTTGCAGGGTTCCCCACAGCAGCAGCCTTGGGACTATCCATTCCAACACGGCAAGTCGGATAACGTTGCCGTCTCCAAGTGTACTGTGTATGAACCATGTTACATTATTTTTACTAACATCAGTTTTCTTACTACTCCTATATTCTCACATATTTTAATCCATACCCATGTTGAGTATCTTCAAAAAAATCAGCTCTGCGTAGCACGCTTCAATAAATGAAGTCCCAAGGCTGTTTTGAATTTTTTTTTTTAACGTGAGAATAAGACTTTTGACCATTTAAAAGATTGCAATAGCAGCTCCTCAGAAATAACACGAGTTTCATTCAGGCCTGAAGCATCAGCATGTTGTGCAACTCTGAAGGGAAGCCATTTTTTTTAAGAGCCATTAGAGTGTAAGATATAATTGTGGCAGTTATTGTGTCTTTTGAATACTTGATATTTTCTCAAATTGTTCAGAGTGCTTCGTGTTAATTTATGCACATATTTAAATATTTTGTGTTTCAGGGAGAGTCCCTGCTGAACCTCAGAACTAAAGAACAGGAGGCAGAGCTGACCCGACAGACTCTTGAGGCTCTGAACGAGATGAGAATTCGGTTCCCAGGAAAGAGTGAAGAAGAAGCAGAGATAGTCCTGGATGAAGTGAGTATACTACTGCCTGTATCCTATTAATTCCTGCCGCCTTCTTCCCTGTCCATATTTTTGGGAAGTATACCTGACAGGGCTGCATGGTGAGGTATTAGATAGCAGTGGTGCGTCACAGCTCATGGGCTGTGTATTCAAAACCAGCCAGGTTATATGGAAGTTGTATGTCCTCCTCATGTTCATGTGGGTTTCTTTTTGGTGCTCTTGCTTAATTGTCCTTCAAGCTGCTGTTCCATTCAGGGTGTTTGACTGCCTCACAATCTATTTCCAGGGGTAGGCCTGCCTTTGGAAAATGGTTATTGACCATGAGTGAAAAAATATATGCTTGACATTTATTTCTTGTTTTTTGAAACACTTCTTATTTATGTGAACAGGGTAACTACTTTTCTAAATGAGTAATACATAATTTATGCTGCTAGTTGTGTTGTAAAATGCATTGTATTGGTTAAAGGCATTTTTGAAAGCCGTGTCTTTTAAGATGGAATTATGGAGGATAAATCATGAGGGAGGTCGAAGATCGTGGAGGCGTCAAGTTCCAAAAAACTATTGCAAATGAAAAAAATATATATTTTGTGTAAAACAATACCGAAGCTCACTTTTAATACCAGACCTTTCAGACTTTGATCTTTTTAACTCTTAATTGATCAGTGAAATCTATAAATTATTTTATATTGGTTTTCTGTTATATGAGCAAGCTAAAATTTATTTTAAAAAACCTTTAGTGCCTTGCCAAGAAATTACTGTTTGACCTTTACCAGAACACAGTAAAAAGACAGTAATTAAAAGCTGAGACCTTCAGCGGTTCTGGTGTGAAGGCCTTAATATTTTTGTTAGTTTTCCACATGTCTATAATACAGCAACACCCTAACAAGGAATGTTGTCTTTGAAGGATCATCTTCTTCATCTTTCGGTTGCTCCCATTAGGGGTCGCCACAGTGGATCAATTGTTTCCACTTCTTCCTGTCCTCTGCATCTTTCTCCATCACACCCACCACCTGTGTGTCCTCCTTCACCACATCCATAAATTTCCTCTTGGGCCTTCCTCTCTTCCTCTTGCCTGGCAGCTCCATCTCTAGCATCCTTCTCCCGATATATCCAGAATCTCTCCTCTGCACATGTCCAAACCAACGCAGTCTCGCCTCTCTGACTTTGTCTCCAAACCGTCTAACCTGTGCTGCCCCTCTAATATACTCATTCCTAATCCTGTCCATCCTCGTCACACCCAGTGCAAATCTTAACATCTTTAACTCTGCCACCTCCAGCTCTGCCTCCTGTCTTTTGGTCAGTGCCACCGTCTCCAACCCATAAAGCATAGCTGGTCTCACTACCATCTTGTAGACCTTCCCTTTCACTCTTGCTGGTACCCTTCTGTCACAAATCAATCATCTTGTCTTTGAAGGATAAATATATAAATATATATTTTTTAAAATATATTGTCACACTGTAGTGCAAGAATATGTTTGCAAACATTTAACAAATACTTTCTGCAGAACCTACAAAAAAATGTATCTATGGGCAGGTAATTCAGTTTTTCCTCATGGTCAGATAAGATCCATTGAGATACAAATTGAAATGATTGATTATTGATTATTTCATATTTATTTCACATTTATTATTTTAGTGACTGAAATGATTTACAAATGACTAATTATTTATTATAAATTACCAGATTGCAACCAAATGAGGCAGATTTTTAAAATTATTTTTAACCGTTTTTTCAAGTGATAAAAACGGTAAGTGTGAGGGCAATTTTTGAAGTTGGCATCGGAATGGTAATTACATCGCAAAACTGATTTCACCATAAGAGCTGGTTTGGAGGAATGTGTTATGTCTAAGTAGGGGGAATGCCCATACGCCAAACAGATTCGCCAATGAAAATCTGTTTTAGGAGCAGGACAGTTCATAAAGGAAAGGTATTAGAGGAAAGTAGTGCAAAAATGTAGACTTTTTAGATGCTACACTGAATTATATTGTTTAAACAAACACAGTAACTCCTCAATATATAGAAATTTAAATTTAAAAATTGTGGGCACTTCTCCATTTTTTTTCTGGTTCGTTGTCTTGGCACTTCCCTGCAATGGTCTGGCTGATATGTTCAAATGTATGCAATGTATTGTTTGTTATTCAATGGACTTTTAACTTTTATACAGATGCCCGTTTTAGGGACGTTTAGATTTAATGGAAATTTAGTCTTATCGGTCGCACCCTCCCTGCTGTATAGCCAGTTCAGACAAGGATGTGCTGTGCATTCCATTAAACTATTTTTAGTGTAATTTTGGAAAGAAAAAAAACCTTTTAATCTTAAAAATTCTTTTTTTTACTTTTTCTATTTTCTGTTTTGTGTTTGAATAGTCAAATTTGGTTTGGTTAATTTCTTGTCTTATATCCAATTATTGGTTGACATAACTCTATACAGTTTGAGCTTAACTGAGTGAATAGGCGTTCTTTTTAAAAAAAAAATAAGCCACGGCCTGTGAGCCAAAATGATTTACCACTTGACCGTTTGTTGCTGTATCACTTTCTGTAATCCTTTTGGAAATGCCACTAGGCTGGAGATGTTCTTATTCTTGCTAAGCACATTCAGCTGTTCCTTCCGGATTTATGCGTCTTTCTACAGCAAAAATATTTCGCAAGGATGCGCTGCAGACTGCAGCTGAGCTGCTTTCTCTGTTTGAGGCATAGTTTTAATGAGAGCCTTTAAATAATTTGAGCCAAAAGTTGTGAATGAAGGGAAACGATGTGTCCTTGGTCCCCGTGGAGATAAATACACTGTTGGGAACAGACATTCTGGAGGAAGTCATGGAGCCCCAGACCATTTGATAAAATTATTAACAAATCTGTTCACCTACATGGGAATGGTGGCATTTCATACCACCTATTTTGCAGTGCTTTAGCCCACTTAAAGCTTTTTTTTTTTTTTATTTAAACAGTTTTATCACTCTGAATTTGAGAAATTTTATCTTTGTCCAACTTGCGGTAATGAGCTTTTTCTCTCCTTTACATTATTGATTTAAAACCATTTGTATTTTACTCAGCTCCTTTTAATAAGCTGTGTCATACAATTACGCAACTACACCGTGGCCGCTAACTGCAATTTCACCTTTATTTATTAGTTCAGGAAATCTTGTCAGGTGCACACATACTGCACTGCCCCCCCCACCACCACTCTGTTTTCTGTTTTCTTCTCACTTGAAGGGGTAAAGCATAAAATATGCAGTCATACCCTTATAACTGCTCATATCAGTCATCTTTCTAGAAGTCATCCTGTAAATGTCATCTGAATATGCAGGCTGATTTATAGACAGAATGCAGTGACAGCATGAAAAATCTGCGGTACCCTTCAGAGAACTGCATAATGGCGGAGGAACTACAGTCGGGGGGCGGGCGGACACACGATGATTTATAAACAATACGGTGGATTTATTGCGAGATTCACGTATGCTAATTATTGTCGATGAGCACCATAAATTCCTTTCTATAAAAAAAATATATATGGCATTTGTGTGTACAAAAGCAAAGCACTGATCATCACTCATTTGCTGTATTGTACACTCTTAAACGTCACTATTGACTTGTTTCCACATCTTAGTGATATCCAATCGAGAACATTGTCTAATGTAATTATTAATACAACAAAACGGAGAAGTCATTTTTGTTCAAGGTCTTTGTGGAAAGAAGTGGGGTAAAGGAAAGCTTGCTCAGTTGTGTCAGTATGGTAGCTAAGGGCAATGGACTGTTTGATACGAAGAGCAGCGTTTTGTTTCAGCCAAATGCTTGTTTTGAAAATCGTCACGTTTGGGTTAACATAACATGACGTAATCCATGTTAGAAATTGACATAACTCATCTGTTCATCCATCGTCCTTAACCGCTTGTTCTGGGGAGTTGCAACAGTCTAAAGTCTACCCTGGAGTCACTGGGCGCAAGGCTAGGAGACTAAACCCTGCCCAGATGACCAGTTGACTGCGGGCCAGTACAAATGCAATTTTAATTGTAACGTTCAATTTTTGTGTTTCTTTTCAGATACTTGATAACTGGAAATACCATAAACCAAAAGTGGCTTCTTACTGGTTGGTCAAGTTGGATTCAATGAAACAAAGGAAGGTAGGTGTGTGTGTGTGTGTGTGTGTGTGTGTGTGTGTCTTAACTACACTTTAAACGTTTCATAGCCTTACATTTAATAGCATTTTATAGCCTTGAATTTCTAAGTTTTTTTGGTTTAAATGTAGTTGTTTGGTTATGTGACTCTTCTGTTGTATTTTTGTGACAGTTTATTAGACTCTGTGATTTGTATTTTTGAAAGGACATCTTTTTCCAGGGCAGTCCCTGTCTGCTCACAGCCTTAAGTTGAGTTGGGCTAACAGGGGGTTAGGGTCTAATTAATAAGCTTAATGTCTCTGTTATCAGTCGACTAAGCTGGAAACGGTGACTGTAACTGACACCTTTGTGCTGGGGCAGCCATACGCTAGAATTTTTTTTTTTTTTTTTTTTTTTTTTAGAAGGGTAACATCGATTTGTAAAAATTTAACTTGCCTTGCGTATTGTCAGTGAAAAAACGGACACTTGATGTGACGGGAGTGCATTATGTCTGCTATGGGGACTGCTGCACTGTGGAAGATGCTGTGAGTCACTGGAGACAACCGATAGCTTAATTTTGGCAAAAGCTAAATTTTTAAACATTTTTTGTAATAAATTAGATTTTGTGATGTCCAAATTGAGCCAGAGAAGGCGCGCTCCTGTCTTACGACCGATGTGAGTAGATGTGGCATCTGCAAGACACTTCCAATCGGACGCGTCAGAAGCGCTAAGGATCCACCAGCCTAAACTAACAGCCTTGAGCAGAAAATAGAAGACGGGGTTCAAGTGGCCAAGAACTTTTGACACAACGCCACTATATTGACACACGTTGCAATTACTACTCTCCTTTCGGCACTTTCCTTAGGATGTCTTCTTCTGAGCTGCTGTCTAATGTGTCCTCCTTTAAAGTAAAGATAATTACACCCTCTTTGTTGCTGCTATGCAGAGGAGATGTTACTGCAGTGCTGCCCTGGGGGGGAGGAGATAGACTTAAATATTTCTAACTTGATTCCAAATTAATCCATCACCACCTGTCTTTGTTTGGCTGTTCTCCCCCCCCTCCCCTTCACAGGTCCTCAGATATCGTGTCTGATACTTGGATTTTGATTCTTTTCCTCTTTCTTCCTTTATGCAAAGGTCTTAGACATCGTTCGCACCAACGTACGTAGCGCGCTGCAGCGGATCTGGAGGGAGCCAGATGTGGACAGTTTACATTTATACCGCCTTTTCAACCGTGTCTTTAACCGTTTGCTGTGGAGTCATGGCCAAGGGCTGTGGAACTGCTTCTCCAACTCTGGGTAAACACCGTCACTTCTTCCCTCATCCAAAGCAATTTTTACATTGACGCTACGTGTACGTCTAGAGGGAGAAGCTATGGCTTCTGTCCGCAAGCGCAACCCTTTTTAACTGTTCCTTGGTTTTTTTTTTTTTGGTTTTTTTTTTTTCCCCCCCCTCCTTTCAGTCAGTGTTTGCTGTCCTCTTAACTTCTTTGTAACACCTGGAACAGGATGAGGAAGATCAGCCTTCAGTATACATCGATTTATGAACTGAACAGCTGCGCTTAACTGTTATCGAAAGTATTTATAGGCTTGTATCATTAACTGGAATTCTTCAATAAGGTAGAGCCACCGTCTGCTCACCCACGTTGTCTCAAAAGGCTGACAGAAAATGGATAAACTGGCAACGTGGGAGGTTGGCAGCTCCCATCATCCTCCAGGGCCGTAGGCTGTGCTGGTTTTCAGCTCTTAATAGCTTTTTCTGCATTAATCATTCGGATAGTTAGCCACTTGATCTGGGCTTTCAGGTGTACATCGGTCACTAAATTCAACGCATTTTGCGACGTCCAAAGACGGATTCTCCAGGCCTGCGGTTCAAGGTCCCATCTAACTTTTAAAGTAAGAGCGTGTTTGTAAATTTTGTGACAAATTGTTGGTACACTGTCTAAATTGTGAGACATCTGCGCTCGGTTGTTGTGCAGGTGTCGGATGTTTTCCTTCAACTGGAGAAAAGGATTAAATCTAATTGACTGCATTTACGAAGAAGAGCCACATAAATTGGAATATCTTTGTTGCTCATTGACTAAATGAGAGCCTGACGGTCAGATTGCGTGTTGTGTTTGCGGCAACTTCTCGGGTCCCACCAGCACGATGGCGTCGCACGTTATTTTGGAATGGAATGCGCTTGTTTGTCCTGATGATGATCTGCGAGCAGTGGGGTTAACAGTGATTCTGGAGACCACACGCTGCTTATGTGCAGTTCGGCTAGTGCCTTGGTCTCCTGAACTCTCCACGGGTCTGCATTGTTTTCTGGTTTCAACAGGTCAGCCATCCCAGAAAATAAATAAATAAAAAACGTCCTGGTTGGTGGACTGCAAGAAAGAGTTGCAGATTTGGGAAGGACAAATTTCCGGTGCAAAGCGCTGAAGCCATCTTTATCAGAATGAGCATTGCCACTCCTTTTTGCTGATCTCCAAGGGTAAATGGCCTCATTTCATTGGGCCCCCGCCAGCTCAACTGACCGCCTTGTGCTTTGCTCCTGCAGATCTTCATGGGAGGCCATCTTCAGCAAGAATAGCGATGTGGTCTCACCACAGGAGCTGCAATGCTGCCAGCGCCTGGTGCAGCTGTGTCGGGACTGTCTGCTTGTGGTCTACAAGTTCGTGGCTGATTCCCGGGGCTCCTTGACCGGCCTCAGCCCCGAGTGGGACGACACTAGGTGAGGTCTTGACAAAAGCGCCGCTCCATCCAGGCACAAAAAAAAAAAAAAAAAAAGAAAGGAAAGAGGAACAGTGTGCAAAATCGTAGCCTTTGTAAGCCTACGCACAAATAGATCAAGGATCTTGCTTTGGTTTCTGTAGGAAGTTTTAAAACACAGTGGGGGTGCTGTTAAGTGGGAATAATGACCTCTGATGGGGAGCTTCAGCCTTGAGATTAGTGCTCCAGCTTGTGTACCCCCTGGAGTCAGTTTAATTCAATTATAAAGCAGATCTCTGCTGGAGGGAGTGACCTTATGAGCGCTTGTTCCCACACACACACATACACACACAAGGCAGCGAGCACAGCAGTTTTATTCTTACATCCTTTGTTTTTGGTGTCTATTTTATTTTAATAATGAACGTGCTGTACAGGTACCAAAGAAATAATGAATAAATAATAGTTAATACAGTAAGGATAATCAAGAAATAACTAAGATAAAGTAAACGTTTGAATGTATGCATCTGCTTTTATATTGTCCCTTAAAATCCCGTCCTCATTGTAGCTGTTGATGTGCCTATTTTTTGTGTTTATTGCTGCCTGTGTCATTGGTTGCATGATGTTATTAGGTGGAATGGAAGGAGATGTTGAAATGTGAAACCCTGGACAAAGCTGCTGACCTAAGGAGGAGGGACCGGTGTTTTTCCATTAAGAATAAATGTGTCTTTCTTGTATGCTCCTGGGGATGGTGGTGAAGCTCACCACTGGCTGCGAGACCGTTCTCTCCCCCTGGCTCCGCCGCATCGTCCTCTGCCACCTCACTCCTCGAAGCAGGTTCTCAGACCACCTTTGCTTGATTTGGAAACGTCCTCCTGTCCTCAGCATTGCGCAACCATGCCTTCCTATGCCTCTCTCGGACCCTCTGCCCACACGGATGAACCCGTAGGACTCCTGTGTCAGTGTGTGGCAGATGCCTTCCGGTCACCCTCCCTTTCATCCCATTCCCAGAAGATGGTTTGTCTCCATTGCTTCCTTTGAGGGGAAAAAATCCACTTTGGCTACACTTGCACATCTCATACTTCCACTTTTACATTTTAATTCCATCAAACAATTAGAGGGCGCTTGTGTAGCGCACCCCCCCCTTCCCGCCTTTACTATTGTGACTCAACTGGGCTGAACTTTTCTCTGTTGATGCATTAACTGCATATGCTTTGTGCTATTGAGGAAAATTGTATGCGGCTTTGACAGAAGCACCATCTTGCTTACGCTGACCCCGGCAAGCTGCTCATTGCTCCATCTTGGCATGTGCCTGAACTCCGGGGATGTTTTCCATGTGGCTTGTCCCCTGTCACTGACACCGTCCACGTGCTTCACAGCCTCAATATCCACTAGGGAGAAGGACCAGGGGGCCTCTCTGTGGGAACCTCTATTTTCACGAGTGCTTTGCTTGGTGCTCAAGCACCACTTGTGTCTTAATTCAGTGGTTCCAGTCCAATTACACAGGTCTCACACAAGCTGAGCCGGAGCAGAACTGAAGCATATTGACTCCTTCACAGTCTTTACTTGTTAAAGCTTCAATCACTTGCTGTCTAAGGAAAGTCCACCAAACCCGTCTTAAAAACGATCGTCAGATACAGCAAATAACTTGCAAGCACCAGCAAGTAATGCAGAATGAGTGGATGTTTATATGGGTCCGTGCTAGCAAAATCTGTAATAAACAGGCTAGTTGCCAGAATAATCTTTACGAATTCAGCCTCGCCACTACACCCCGGATTGTAGACCGTGAGGGAGATTGTTAGAGATGCAGGGTGATTTTATACTCTGCAAACCTGTAATGAAGCACAACCTTGGCACGGGGTGGCGTAAATGAACCAGTGGCGTTCGCTTAGTGGTCCTTGAGGGGTTCAGATCAGCCAGTTGTTCCAAGCCTCTACCCGCGATCAAAAAGCTGACAACCTGGGAGAAGTGCTAACACGGAGCCAATTAAATATCCTCCAAAGCGAAGCCTCCTGGCTTGTTCATATATGCAAGATGCTCGCCGCATTAGTGGTAGCATGCTAGTTCATGGCAGAAGTTAGCATGAGCTTAAAAAGTTTAATTTTGGTTTTTCTTTGTGGTGTTTAGCTTGTTATGCAAACAGCGTAGTTGCACATCGCCCCAAATCTGATCTTCATGTTAGCACCATTAAGGGATTTGTAGTATTGCGCAGCTGGAACCGAATATATTCAGCGACATTGCAGATACGGAAATCTTTAAATAAAATTAAACTGCCAGTCTGTTATCTAGAAAAGTTGTCTTCTTTTTGGCAGCTTTAAAAATCGGGTACAGCACTTTTTTTCTTCTTCTTTTTCATTTTCCCCAAATCAAGAGCAAGTATATTTTTAAAGAACAGACTGGCGAAAGAATTGAACTTCTTTCTTTTCCTCTCTTCCTCTGTTGAATGGGAGCGATGAAGGCGGTTGCACCATATTCTGAAGAATGCATCTGACAAGGACCAGTCGTTCGCTTGAGTGGTTTCAAGGACATTCTGCACGATCTAAATGAAGTTCATTAAAATCTCTCCTGGGTAGGGCTCTGTTGCTCAAGATGCCTTCTATGGATTTTTTTCACCCCCTTCTTTTGCCTCTTTTTTTTTTTTTTTTTGTGCCCCTTAAGGAGGCAAGACCTGTCGGTTTGTCTTGGGACGCATTAACAAGGAAAGCCGCTGCACGTACTGTGTTTTCTCATGATTTTTCGCAGCAGTGTCCTGTACTCTTAGTATTATGGCCATTTTGAGAAAGTATGCCTTAATTTGGGCTTTCCTGTTAAGTTTGAGTGCTGTAACTTTTGGAAAAATCCTCAGTTATGTAAATAAAATGTAATTGTGCTTCTTCGCCAATTTCCACGCAGACACGGGGCATGAATTGGGATAAAAGACCGTTGTTCCCGGTTGCAAGATCTTTTATTCGTGAAGTATGCTGGAGGCCCGAATAGGTCTTGGTAGAGCACATGACCGCTACAGCAAGAGCCCGTTCTTTGGTCCACCTCCACGCAGGTCAACAGCTCTTGTACTGTTAGCCGGCCTGTGCCGTTCCAGAGCTTAATTACCTCATTTCACATCCGTTGGCACTGTTCTTCCAGTAGCTACCAGGGAATTCTGACACTTTCACACAACTTTCTCCTGATCTTTTAATGCTGCCTTTCCTGCAAAATTGATAATTCTTCAAACCAGGATTATATGTGGGGGGGGGGAAATTGCTAAGAGATGAAAGGGAAAACCATGTAGTTGCCTGCTCACCACCCCGTTGGCGGTACAAACTGCAGGGATCCTTTGTCATATTGCAGCACTGGGTTAATGCAGCCTGATCTCTGCGCCCGACCTTTGTCTTTTCTAATCCCTCATTACTTCTCGTGTCCAACCCTCCCGTCTGTGCAGGTATCTGCTGCCAATGACCTCGCAGTTCGTCATGAAGTGGCCTTCCTCCAGCTTTGGCCGTGTCTCCTCAGCCATGCCCCGCTCGCGCAGCCTCTTCACCACCCGGATGGGACATTTCTGAGGATACCCCATGCCTCCTGCTCAGTGGCCCCCGGGCACCAGATTGGCAGCCTCAGCTGCTTTTGCACCCTGTTTTGCGCTTTGGAGAGGAGGGATTGTGTTCTGCCAAGATCAGTGGGTGAAAAACAAAAAGCAGGAACATCTGGGAGAAGAGATTCGTGCCCATGCTTTGATTTTTTGGCATGAATTTTGGAAGTCCCCTGATGTACTAGTTGTACCTGCTGTACATTTTCTGTTTGCTATACAGTTGTCAAAGTACTGTAAAGGAAAGGGGAGGGGCACTAACAAAAAAAAGTTTATTTTGAAACGTAAAAACACCTCATGAAGAAAGTGCTTTGTGACATATGCAGATGGGATGAGATTAACATTAATTTTTGTTTGGGGAAACTGGATATAAAATGCTCATTTCTGCTCTTTATAACAAGTGCAAAATAATTTTGGTGCTGTTTTTCTTTTTTCCAAGGATGTGAGTTTGCTTTTAATTTAATCATATATATATATATATATTTTTTTTTTTCTTATTGGGCTACATTAGGGTAGTGGGTCCCCAGTCTAAAGTGTTAATTGTCGAAGGCACCAAAACTTTTGGGATCTTACATTGACAGTCGCAGTCTACAGAGGTTGTTGGTTGCCCAGAAACAGTTTGGGATCTGAGTATTTGGACTGACATGATTTCTGCTTTCCATGTATTGTTTGTATTGCTGTCTTTTGGATATACAAAAAAAAAAAATTCTGATTGTACGGTTTAGTTGAGTGCATTTCCATGTTAGGGAACAAGAAGTAATCTTAGAGAATGTTATTTAATATGCACCCCGCAGTAGGTTAAGGTGAGACCTCATGTACAGTGGTAGTTTGCGTTATTTCTTGCATGTATAGGTGCGATTGTTGGTCTTTTACATCCTGAGTCACTAAAAAAAAAAAAAAAAAAAAAAAAGCAACTGCTTATGGAAAATACTTGAATTTTTTTGGAACTGTATTTTAACTCATTTTGTGTATTCTATGTTTTAATGTTAATATTTTAGATTTACTTTTTTTTGTCTCCTTTTAGCATCTGCATTTAACCAGTTTGCCCAGATGTACGTGCTTTGCTTCCTGCGCAAACGCAACTGTTTGTGCCATACGGCGCTTCAGCAGCCGCGTCCTGGTGTTGCCTCCACCGGACAAAAGTGCCAGTTTTCCAACCGCCAATATCAAGCGCTGCTTGCAGTGTGTTGGTGTCAGTGAAGTAGGTGGAAATAGAGCAGCTTCTCAGCACTGGAACTCAACATTGTCTGTTTAAAATGCCTAAAAGGCAAGTACTGGGTGTGAGCATAAACAAATGTTTTCTATTTTGGTCATTTGTATGTGTTTTTAAATTTTATTTATTAATCATGTTTTGTAAGGTGAGAGCATAACGCTGCAAGGTAACCTTAGGATATTGTAAGAGGTCTCCTTTAGGACGTGGTAGTATGCTAAAACGAGTTTCCTCTTTCCGTAAATTGGTCGTTTCAAAATGCCAAATATTTTCGCCTGCGTTCGTAGTGAGCACCTATTTTTGTTTCTGAAATATCAGTTCTGATAAAATGCAGTTATGAATTCATAATTAAATGCAGTTCAGCAATAAAATGCTTCAACCATTATATAGCATCTTTGATTTTCCCTCCTCCAACATCTGATCTCTTGTAGACCTTTGTAAATTTAAGTTAGACCATAAGAGTCACGTGAGCTTGCTTCTTTCTCCAGCGGAGTTTTGAGTTAAGAGGAAGAAGGCCTGAGTGACAAGTGTGCTCAGTCGCAATCTGGCAACGCGTCCGATCCGGAGTCTTGAAAATGCGCGCTCTCCATCATTTCACGTCGGCTGTCATCCTAGGGTGAACATCAACCGCAACCTTGTCATGTCTTGTCCTGGCCTAAAACCAGGGGGAAAAGGGTGGTTCTCCATGTTGCGAGCTCAGCGTGCGCCATACACGTGCTCCCACGGCGTCAGGCTGCTGCTAGTGATGTGCCAGCTTCCTTTGCTTTGCCAGTCGATGCAGGCGGTCTCCTGCCCCTCCTTCTCAGCTCCTCCTGGTTGGTCAGCCGCAGTTCCAGAGCATGACCTTGAACATTTTTTTTTTTTTAACGGGGGGACTGGCATCCTGGAAACGTGCAGATGCCGGACCCTGTGTTTCCAAACCCTACGCTCCAAAAATATCCAGTTTTTTTTAATTTATTTTTTCCCCCTCTGCCTCCAGATGTACTTGTTCTCCTGCAGCTTTAGCAGGGATGTCAGCAGGCACTTTGTGAGAGCTGAGGTCCCTGCGGTCGACCCACTTCCAACATGCACGCGAACTCATCGCCGCCCCGTCTCGCGCCTCCGCTCAAAGCTGTACCGCAGCGGCGTGAGGCAGGCGCCGTTCACATGTGATAAAGTGCTACTCCTTGACCGCCAGCGTCCGAGGGGATTGTCGCCTTCCGAGGAACCCGGTGGTTTTGTTCCATTTGTGCGGGAGGGAGGAACGAGGAACAGTGGGCTGTAAATGATGGGTGTCACACCTGTAATGCAGGATTGGACTCCACGCCGGTTTTCGATGAGGTTTTCAGACTGTTGCCCTGCCTTTTTTTTAAATTTTTTTAATACCCACTCCACAGGTCTATTTATCAGAAAAATGGTTTCTCACTACAAACAACTTCAAATATAACAAAATTAAAGACCATGTCCTCGACTCAGGCATCTATTTGTCATGTGTATTTGCAAAAAAAAAAAAACAAATGATTTTGTTTAGACAGTAAAGA
The DNA here is from genome assembly GCA_018136845.1 of Heterotis niloticus. Taxonomy (NCBI): domain Eukaryota; kingdom Metazoa; phylum Chordata; class Actinopteri; order Osteoglossiformes; family Osteoglossidae; genus Heterotis; species Heterotis niloticus. The sequence goes on along the minus strand of CM030899.1, from coordinate 7,526,043 downwards.
CAATTATATCTGTGCATGCTAACAAGCAAAATCTTTCAGCCCCGTGTTAAGTCTGACATTATTGCATTTTTATCTCAGCTGGACGTTGGTCTATTTGTCACCAGTAGGGCGTAACATAAATGAGAAATATGTATTTCAATAAGCTCTTGGCACCCCTTTCCAAAACAGTGGATGCTCTTTTTGCGTGTGTGTGTGTGTGTGTGTGTGTGTGTGTGTGCGTGCACGCGGCAGGGTGGGTAATTTTCCCGCATCAGGACGTTATTAGGCGTCTTTTTTTTTTTTTTTTTTATGCAGACTTTATTCAAAATTTCACTTCAGTGCACCCCAAACAGGTCATTCACTTGCATCGCCCCCATAGCTGCACAAATAGGGTTAATGTGGTGAGAAATGACTGGCGCAGGCTTAAAAAAAAAAAAAAAAAAACAAAAAAATGCTAATACCAGTTTCTAGTTTCTTTAAAAGCTCCTAAAAGTGTTTCCTATGTAAATGTAATCTTGATTGTATTGGCCAGATTTTTTTTTCTTTTTCTCTCTCCCCCCCCCAGTTTTATTCCCGCTGTTGTGCCCGAGGACAGTCAGAGGACCTAATGATGGGGACAAAATGGCACAAGGGAAAAAAGAATAAAAAAAAAATCACTGCACCAGCGCAGGTTGAACAGGCACCCAAAAAAAAGAGAAAGAAATCCTGCATACTTTGTTGAAACCTCAGGCTGACAATAAGCCCAAAGCCAGAAATACCGACACAGCTGACAATCACCTCCTCTCTCCAACTCCCTTGACTGCATGTGGAAATCTAATTCAGTTTCAATGAGAGTGCCTCTTTAAAGCAAAACCCCACACCTAACAAGAGGACAATGCAGAGGCTCTTCCTAGTTTTCCTGAGCTGTTTTTTTCCCTCTTTTTTTAAACATCTAACAGCATGAAGAGCAAGACCTGCAGAATGGTCTCCTCTCCCCTCAGCACTTGTTATGTACCTCTCATCCCCCGTAACGGAAAGTGCTGTCAGTCTAGAAAGTGACAGAGTATAAAGCAGGCCGGGAGGAAAGTGAACTGCTGCCCAGGGATTCTCCTCGCGGGTCCTTCTGGGGATTGAGATATCCGTGCGGATATTGTCAATACATCCCCTCCAGCCAGGCTCAGAGACATGAGACAGGGCTGCTCTGCCCATTAGTCGACTGCTGAGCGTGGGGACCGGGGAGCAGCTGTCAGCTTGTTCCAGCGCCAGGCGAAGCTCCCCGACTCTTGGCGTTCGGAGACCGAGGGATGAGATGCACATACGTTCTCACGGTTGCGGTGCGAAGTTCCCGTTCTCGCGGAACGTTGAAAACATTTGCGGGTGTTTGGGGGGGAGGGGGGTCATTCTCGGTTCCTTTTTCTCCCTCTGATGCCATCTCCCTGCATTTTTATTGCAGTGGAAGCAAGAATGTCAATGTGGTCCCCAGTTCCATCTCACACGTAGCACCAAGCCACAGTCTGTTTAGTTCCCAAGCACGTGTCATGTCAACTGCTGGGGAGGCAGCTATTTAGATGAACCAGTTAAGAGGGGTATTAGTGAGGTAAACTGGGAATTTGGCTTTTGCTGAGTGGAAGGTTCTAGAAATGCTTTTGGGACTATAGAGGGTAAGTTACAATTTTAAAGATGACTCCACGGGTTCTTTCTCCACCGCGCCAGCAATAACAGCCGGATGTTTTCAAAGAAGAGCTATCCAGTGGAGAGAGTGACACGGTATGAAATGGGTGAGAATAAAGGTAAGCCACCGCCTGCTGGCAATTACGGTACCTTCCTGCAGGATCTTCCAGTGGCTTTCAGCTCCCGGTGAATGTGAGGGAAACGTCCCATCAACATGACTGTGGAGAATGGCTTCATCCTTTCTGTCTCGGGAAACCGAGCGAAGTTTGAAACCGCAGGGACCTTCTGTTAACTTTATGATGCGGACTGGCTTCGTTCGCCATGTCGGTTTGTGCCGTAAGTTACCGTTGATGGCAGATGAGATTTGGAAGGCAGAGGCCTTCTTACCGAGGGAACAACTCTGCCGTAAACAACGTCCTTGTTTCCAATGATGGCCTCTATCCTTAATATCCAAGTACCTGCAAAAAACACAGCAAAAGAGCATTGTCATGCTTTCTGAATAAATATTCGGGCGTCCCGTTTTCTAACAACTGCTTTTGGAGAAACCGAAAAATCTGTTGTTTCGGCGAACAGAGCAAAGGGCGGAACTCATTAAATTTTGATGTACCCGATATTGGTCAAGCAGTGTCCGGTCTCCTGGTGCCACCCTGTATCTCACTTTGTTTGCACATTTTCTTGTCCAAGAGTCCGATAAGTCTGAAATCTGAAAAATAGGTTAAGCTCTGCTCAAGTTACTCAGCCAGTATCTACTGTTGAGAACCAGGGCCTTTTTATCTGTACAGGAAGGGGAAGAAAAAGACTAAATTTAGTCGCCTCCAATGTGCTGCTCTTCCCTTTCATTTAACTTCATTTGTTCAATTTGCAGAATGAGTTTTGCCGCCGAAAAGTCGCATTTGTGATGCAAAGCACTACAGCAGTGGAATTCCTTTGGCTGCTTGTGTGTACGCTGAGGGACTTAAGCCACATTTTAGGAGAGTCATTTAATCATTGCCAGTTATTTGGCTGCTTGAAGCTCTTAGTCCCACGCAGTTCCTCCTTTCCAAAGTAGATGTAACAACATGCGTCCCTGCTTTGTGATTTATTTATTTTTTTATTTATAATAAAGCTTCATGGAAACTTTTGGACCGATTCAACGTTTAATAGTTTCAGTGTGCAGTTTGGCGGCAGTGACGTTCCTAATAAAAAACCGAGACAATGCATTTTACATAGTAATAGCTACTCATTCTCAAGTAAGAATTTTTATAGCACGGGTAGAAATGGAATAATTGCAGCATGAACGTAGCTGGAAGCATTCATTTTAAATCGACAGTGCGCAGGCTTTCAAAACGTTGAAATGTAAATGCTGTTTAAAGACGTGGGTATGAAGAACTTTTGTTTCAAATCTCCGCAACTGTCAGTGGCTGCTGAAAACGTTAATAGAGGTCTCATTTAATCGTCATGACAAAACTTGACAGGAGATCTTTTGGAAGACATCTGGAACAGATCTTATCGATTACATACTCTATAGAAGTTCACATCTTATGCTTCTGAATAACCTTCTCAAACTATTTTCATTAATTGTGCCTGTTATGGCCATTCTTGACCGTGCGGTAATTGTGTCTTTTATTCTTTCTGCGTGCTTTGAGTATCAGCATTCTTCAAACTGCGATATCACAGCTTAGCCTTGAAGTTTCCTGCTTCCGTTGCAGTTCAAAAACGAAATCTGTGAATTAGAAACAAACTGAAGCCGGCAGTCCCTCCTGAAATTTATATTTCAGTTGAATGCTGTCAGGCGATCTGTTTGTATGTTCATTACCATCAATATTTTTGGGCAGTGTGTGGCATAACTATCCAATGTACTCAAGTTTCAAGGTTTATTCGTCATGGATGTACTAACAGCAGCATAGCAGTGTTGTCACCATGAAAAGTGTTGCTTCCAGGCATCCTCAGCAAATAAATATGTAAATAAGGTATAGGAAAATTAAGTGATAAATAATGAAATTAAGAAAAAGAAAAATAAATAAATGAGGAGAATAAATAAATAAGGAATAAGATATAAAATATACATAGAGGTTAGAGTTAGAAGTCAGTAAACGGGATACATAGAAGTTAAAGTTAGTAAACAGAAATAGCAAACAAAAACAAGAAGTAGCAGACAAAAATGAACAAACAACAGCAGCCAAACCAACAACCCCACAACCAATAAGGCCATACAAGCTAAAAAAAAAAAAAAAAACAGGCATACAGACAGACTCCGATCGACTTTTTTTTCACTGTCCAAGGGAGGGGGTCAGTGGTTTAACAGTCTTATTGTGTGGGGGAAAAAACTGTCCCAGAACCTGCTTGTTCTCATCCAAATGCTTCTAAAGCGTTTTCCAGACAGGAGCAAAGAGAATAGTTTGTGGCTGGGGTGACTGTGGTCCCTCAGGATGTTATGGGATGTTATGGATGTACTCTGTGAAAGACTGATTTTTTATTAAGGCATTTTTAACATTTTTTTTGTAATTGAATAGCCTGTTATTCTGTTAAAAGGTCCACATTTTCTTCCTGTTCTGGCCAAGAAATTCTTTCCTTATATGACGTGGTGCACCTAATCTCCATTCATCACCTCTGCAGCACTCAAGTTACTTCTTTGTCTACGTTTTCCTACCAGAGTGTGGGTCAGACTTCCTTGTTAAATTCCTGTTGTAATTTGTCTGTCAAAAGATTACTTATTTTCTACTGGTCTGCTCCTCTACTGTACGCTTTGCACTTGAACACCTATTTGCATCCAGAAGAGGTTGAATCCTCAACATTTTCAGTTAGACTCCTGGTTGTGCCACATAATTAAAGGATGAATTACAATGGTTTGACTGGCTGTTTCTTTTTCAGCAGTAAAATTCTTCCACAACTTCATCATCTCAAAAGTGAAGCACCCTGGTCTGACACTCATCTTTCATGCTGCTTTATTGGACTTCCTTGTTGAACATATGTGAATACTACAGACAGGTACTTTTTTAATTTAAGATTTAAAAGATACTTTTTTAAACCCTGACCAAATCTATGCACACCACATGTTAAAGCACTGCTGCATCATAAAGCAAAGACTTCAAACAGTAATAGCTTCTCCCAAACAGAGCCTTTTTGTTGTCGATCACAACAACCATCTCAACTGTTTCACCAGCAGTAGTTGCAGTTTCATTGATCATGCATCCATGCTTTCCATCTTGATTCGCTCACCCGCACCTCAGGGGATTCTCCTCCTACTGTTAGCAGCCCGTACAGCGTATGTGACGTGCACAGTACCATCCGGCCCTATGTGCACTTGACCAATCTAACACACTCTTCTTCTCATGGCTAATGAAAGCTTACTATGCAGAGGGGGAAATGAGGAAAAAATCAAAGGTCCCTTTGGAACCTCTTATCCAGCTTCCCATTGGCTATTTCTTAAGCTGGAGAACCTTTTTATTAGCCAGCAAATTATAGAGATATAGCAATGTAAGTTCTTATCTGAGCTCATGTTGAGTGCCTTTTAAAGTACCTTTACAACATCTCACTGAAGAAGTCAGAAATGTCTCCAAAGAGAAGAAAATTAGGCTTTTTTCTTTGGGGGCACTGGGACTTTTCAGTAACCCACACAAATGATGCATTAGGCCTCTATGATTTAGCTGCTTGAAGTGAATCTCTTCCAGACTAAGCACCTTCACAGTAAGACTAGACTGAAGGCACGTTTTGACTTCTCAATCCCAAACTGCCCAAACCCTGAACACCGCCACCCTGAATGACCAGCTCACCTTCTCTCACCACACCGGATGCATCCCTCAAACCCATATCACTCAGCTTTTGCAGTGTTCGGATAGAAATTGATTTTCTTCCCCTCATGTTCTATCTTACTTGTTTAGCTAACCTTAGCTATTTGCTACCTCATGCCCAGTTACACCGGCAGATGAAAGTGAACAATGAGAATTTATCGATGTTACTTCAGCTATCTAAGCTATCTACGTTTAAACATTTCACGTTGCATTTTACCACAGTGAGCCTCAGTGTCACCCCGATTTACAGCTAAATGAATACAAAGTAAATTAGGTGTAAGTAGGCTACGGGGGTGAATTTAATCCCTTTTTACCACTGACCGCTCCTTTTGTCTTAATTTCAATTCAGTTTTAAAGGCGTGAGTTCTGTAAGCTAAAATAAAATGTTCTGTTTTGAACTTGAAGAAACCTCAGGGTCAAAAAAAATTCATTTGACCATTTAACCCAAGGAAAACTACAGATCATTAATAACAAACCTGAGATAAAATTCGCAGAGTCTATGGGAATACAAGTGCACATTTGGATAATATCAATATTAATATTATGTTTATGTTTATATTGTGCTGCAGCAAGTTTAGGATCCCTCACCCTGGCATGGTGGTGGAGTCTGTTTAATTAAAATCAATCTTCTTCACAGGAAATATGTTCAGGCACCAAACATGTCTGGCCGGTGTGGGGAAGGAAAAAATAGTCTCAGGCTGAGTAATAACCAGCATCTAGTCTGCAGTGAGCAATAATCCCATGGGACTTCCATGCCTGAACCCTGCTATAATAATAAAGAAAAAAAAAAAATCTCGTCTGACTGTTTTCCCTGATGAGATCTTATTCTCCTCTGCCAGCTGTCTATTGCAGGTGATGTGGAGCAACAGACGGCCAAGTTGGCAGTTTACACTCTTGAGGACAAATTTCTAAGAATATACACCGTTTTACACTTTTGACTTCCGACCTGAATTTATCCTCGGCAGACAAAACAGTCAAGAAATAGCTTATAGTGTGGCTATCTAAACAGATAAATTGGTGCAAAGTTGCTGAACTAACATTTTAAGTCGACTTGGACGAAGGCGTCGGTTACATACAAGTTAATATTAAAAATAACGGAAAGCGTCTCTAAAACTACACGGGGTTGACGTCTCTGACCGATTGTCGCGATTTACATCCGGGACAACATTTTAAGTCCACCTTTTTGCACAAAACAAGAGAAATGAGTGGGCCTTAAAACTACCATAAAACTGTAACCGTAGACTTTGCGTGTGCCATATAAATTAAATGTTAAACCGCGCTTTAAGCGTAGATCTAAAAAGATTAAGCAAGGAACATTAATCATAATTTAAAAGCCTCTTTCAATGCTTTAACAGTAAGTTACGTTATCCTTTAAAAAAATTTACTCGGGGTGGGGGGGCAAAGGCCAGCGGCACGATAGAGAATTTGGCCATAAAATAATAAATGAGATGTTTTTAGGGTTAAGATTTGAAAGAGCCCTAAACTTTATTTACTTAAGCAATCGTTCCTCTTGCCCGCTCTCTCTCCTTGAGTGCTTTTGTTTTGTTCTTGTACCCAAATAAAGCAGCATCCACAAGGCCAAGTGTGATGCCACATTTTCTTTGCATAGTACTTAATCAGGGAAGAATAGCTGCCACACTCTGCCATTGTCTCTGGCAGCAGGGCAGGTGAAGCGAAGGAGATGTATTGACGAATGAGGGAATAATTAAAACGCATCCCATTCTTCAGCATCCACTGGGGGGGAGCAGGAGGTTGGGATCTCAGAGGAAGGACTCAAGTGAGTCGGAGGAGATGCAAAGCCGGAGCCGAGATTAATTGGATGTACGGTGAAGGGGCAAAACAAACGTGTATACACGCACATAATAGGTGCGACATAAAAGCAATTATAGGAAGCGGATGCATGAAAAGAATAAGGAAAAAAAAAAAAAGACAGAAAAAGCCCAGTTAGCTTTCGTTCCGTGCTCCAGGAGACAAAAAAAGCCAGCGCGATAGAAGTTAAAATGCGATGCTTTCCGCGTGCGGATGCGGGGTAGAAGGAAACGCTTTCTGCTGAGGGAGGCCACCGCACGGATGCGGAGAAAGCGACGGCTTCTGCCGCGTCGTGCTCGTTCGCCCAATTTGCCGTAATTTTTTAAACATTTCATTCGCTAAGTGTAATAAATACGTATTCACAATAGACCGTAGCACAAATATTAATGCAAGAGTTGAACTGGAAAATATGTTCTTTCAGCCAAACGTGTAAAAAGCAGACGTGGTCTTTCGCCCTTGTTTTATGCATGCAGGTATATTTGCTTTTTTTTGTGTACAGCTTTTGTCTTTATATTATTAACACTAATTTATATTATTATGTTCACTGTTAACAATATTAGTAAAGAAAACAGAGTATAAGTATATTAAAAAAAGTAGATATGCTGCAGCTCTTCTGCTTCTGTAAAGTTAACTGTGGAACCAGATGCTAATAATGGGGGGGTATAATGCAGCTTCTCTAGGGTCACGTGCGCTAAATTATTCATTAATAATTTATTAACAGTTCTAATTATTAAAAAAATCAACTTTTTGAATCAGTTTTGACATCGAATGCTGGCATGCAAAGCCACCCAGAGTGGGAAAAGCTGGCAATAAAAGTAGCCGGCAGAGTGATTAAGGAAAAGAGAGACGGCCGTAAAGGTCCATTACGACACCTGGAAGACCTGTGAATATGGACCTTCTTGAGAAGACAGTCGCCCATAGCTGTCATTACTGTGCCAAGTGGCTATAAAGGTGCCTCTCCGAAGGCCTCGGATGAAGGGAGATTAAGCGACATAGTGTGGAAGGGCACAGCGAATGTGAGACAAAGACATAGCGGATAGTGTGCGGCCAGCAGCTGCTGGAAAGTGAAAATCAGCGCACCCGTGTCACTACATCACCGCGGCGTACTGGCTTGTGGTGTCGACAAAGCGCGATGCTGTGTTTTCCGGGGTTATTTTTACAGCACGTTCCTTATTTAAGTGTTGAGCAACATCGCAGTCAGACTGACAAAAGCCAAAACTGTAGCAGGAAGGGAATGAATGTGAGAAGATAACAACGCCAAGACCGACCGGGATTAATGGTGTTCCGTTTGTGTATGTTTTATAACGTATGGTCTGCAGAGGGTGTAAATTTTTCTAATAAGGGGTCTGCAGTTGGGCGGTCTAACCTGCTCACCTTCTTTACCGAGCAAATTTGACTTCTTCTTGACTCGTCGGCTGCCACTACCGAGCCTGGAAAATAAACAGCTTCTCGACGAACGAAGTGTTTTGAGATGTGGTCCACAGAACTCGGCCCCGAGAGACTCCTTTAGGGCAAAGGATGGGACGCCGAGGGGGTCACGGCACAATTAACCCTGAAGAGCTTCATCTCTGATTTCAACCTCAGAGTGGGAAAGTGCCCACTGCACCACCCTTAGGGAAAGCTGAGAAGACCCCACCTGCACGGTTTCCCTCGGTCTCCTCATCAATATTTTTGACTAAGGACTCCTCGCAGCAGATTTACTTGTCGGCCCAACGAAAATAAGAGGGTTGCTCTGAAAAGGTCCCTTTTAAGCAAAGTGTTTGACATTATGTGAAATCTGAGGAATCTGATCTTCTCACGTTTAAAAATCAATGCAATTTGCTGTAGTGCAGCAAACACTGCATGTAGAGAATAAAAAAGTGAACTCCGGCGTTTCTGTCGCCGGTAAGAACCTGCAGTCGTTACCAAACATCGAACCGTTTCGCTCTGTTTGGCGCCATCCAAGCAACCCTTATAGTACTGGAGAGTTTAAGTACTGATAGTGAGATCCAACCAGCTGGCCAGAGAATCATCTACATGGTCTGTTGCTTGTTCAACAACTGTTTCCTGATCACCTGAACCTAGCCGAGCCCATCAGTTCCCACACTTCCTGCTGGTCTTTGAGAATCCTGAGAAGGGTCACCCACACAAGGATATTTGTTATTTTATTAACTCATTATTTATCTCGGACGGCGGCCACCAACGCGGAGGGTAGAGAACGGTTCACAAGGTTGTAGACCTGAACTGGTGAACTTTTTTTTAAAAAAAAAGGAAAAAAAAATAGCTGGCAATTTTTTTTTTTTAGCCTTCAGCGAAAGGAGAGCGCAAACCCTTTTAAACTTGTATTTATATTTTACGTTAAATCCAGTAGGACAAGCACTTACAGATGGTTACTCGTGTTTATAACAGAATGTTTGCTGCTTATAGATGGGTGGCTTTTAGCAAATTACTGAATTTATCTGATACTGAAGGAGTAAAACAGAATTGCAATACCCCCCCACCCCACCCACCCACCCACTGCAACCCTGGTCCCATTACTTTTAGACAGACTCATTTACTGGTTTTCCAGAAATTTTCTGTAGATGTCACTTCACTATATGAACAGCACATAGATAAAATGTAATTATTAGCAGAAAATTTTTTAATATTTCATCCCGGCTGAGCAGCGTTGCCTGCGGTCACCAAGGAGCGACAGCAACTCGGTTAAGAAAATCGCAGCATCTAGGTGACACAGGCGGTGAAGCTCATTCTGGGTGACACGCACACAAGACGTCTTCTGGGAGTCGGACCCCCCTGTCCCTTTGTGTTCGAGCACCGCACAAAGGCCCGAAAGATGACATCGTCTTGCATGCAAACCTCAACTTGTTTTGCCGCCCTCATCGATCCACGAACCCCGAAGAAAAGGGTTTGCGGTCCCAGCACCGTAACGGGAGCGTCAGAGCTGCATGGCAACTCACAAAGGGCCTGAATCGCTGATGTACTTTCTGCAACCGGCCTTTCTGAAATTATTTACCACGGTTTCAAATAACCGAACGCAGACAACTGTTTTAAATAAGCAAGCGCGCTCTGATCCGGCTCATTCCTGCCTTCAAAGAGATTAATGGCTTTAAAAATATGATTAATGAGGCAGATTTGCGGGGACATTTTCTGAATGACAAGTTACAGGTGTGGCTCTCACGGTCGCTCTCTATTACAAAGGAGAAAACAGGCAGCCGCTCGCAGATCTTCTCGCGACGCCTTATTGCGGTTAGTTTTGACATACCATATGTTTCAAGATTATTGGGCCACATAACCTTTGACTCTGTTGATAAACACTGGCCAGAGCTCCTATTAAGTTCTTGCGCTGGAAGTCTTCTTCTGAGCCCCTGTGGCTTATGTGCTCTTTAGCTGTCCCCGGAGAAGAAGAAATAGTTAAGCTGTCACCCACGAGACCTGACCAATAACTGCACGTACACATTAGGTCATCCATTTGGCGAAATTGTTGAAAACAATCAAAGGTCTCGAAAGCAGCTGCAAATTGGTTTAGAATTGCAGCGTAAAGTCGGCCGACTTCAATATTAAAAAGTCATCAACGGGTCGCCGAAGTGGAACCGCATTTGACATTCGTTTCTGATTTCGAAAGCCTTGCTTTTTTCGTTTTTTTTTTTTTTTTTTTTGTGCGTCCTCATCCGTCCCGAGTTGCGCAAATCTGAAAAAAGGGGGAGACGCGTCGCGAGCTTACGTAACAGTCACGGCGGTGAGTTAACGGTACGCCGCCGTGGATTTCCTTGGCAAAGGGATGCTAAGAAAACGGGGTTTGTTTACTTACGGTGCGCGGCTTTGGGGGGGGGGGGGGGGGAACAAAAAAAAACAAACAAGTATTCAAATATAACAAATTCGATTCAGATTCAGTTCCACACCAAAGTCTAAATATATCCAGGGCTCAGACCACAAATTGCAAAGTCAGTTCAGCAATCATTCAAGGGAATGACCGCAGACCACAAATCTTGTATTTTGTGATCCATGATTAGAACGATTTTTAACGTTTAACAGATTTTGCTGGCCAGGGCTGTCAGTGCCAGAAAGCCCTCAGGCTTGATGGCTCCAGCCACACACCTTCATATTATTTACCATGTGGCGTAAGGTAGAAGGAGCTCAAGCCTTGTTTTTTTTTTTTTCCACTCGGAGCGCTCTTGCGTTCAACGGCGGAGGGAAGGAACGCCGAAGTGGACCTTGCGACCCGTAGTTGCGCTTGAACCTTCTTCGAAATCGCCCGCTTTTCTGAAATGCGTAGATAATGCGTCCCGCTAACTATGGTAAACGCTGTAAAAATCGAGGCGAATTGCATGAGCCGCAGCCATTCCAGCACTAAGAGAAACACGCGAGTGCAAAATGCGCTCCGATGGACGGCGACATGACTTCTGCGCGAATGTGCGGAAGAGTTAAACCACAGAATATCCAGGCCACCTTGAACACTCAGCCCGCCGCAGACAAACAAATTGTTGTTCGGTCGTTCAAATCGGAGCGCAACAACGACTTCGCCCCACCGCCGTACCCTCTGAACCGTTTGGACATTAAGCCACGGCGTGAAGCATCTGACCAGGATCCGCGACAAAGGAACCCCCGATCTGTATGCGCCACACCGTGCAGGAACCTTGTCAGATGCTAATGTTGAGGCCACAGTCAAGGTTGAGATCTGCAGCTATTTTTACTTCTCAACAGAGGGAACCATTTGTTGTGATGTAGTACTGGAGCAAACCAGATGGTGGTGGTCTCTGCACTTTCTTCATAAATCACCCCCTCATCTTCTTGCCCTCTCTCTTGTTATTCATTAAAGCGGGTTGCGATAATAAGTCCCAAAGAAACTAAGAACATGTGATGAAGCCGTGGTGAATAATGTATACGTCCACCACCCTCCCAGCTCTTCCCTAGCCTCCCTGCCTCTCTACCCATCGTGCCAACAAAGCTGCGCTGCTCAATGGAGCTTCTTTTTCCAGTGCACCCATGCCCTTGTGCTGAATGGGGTAAACATACATTAACATATTTATACTTTGCTTTATAGCGTGACAACACACAGATGTAAATGGATTCAATTGAAGCCTTGATCACACAACTCCTTTCACACCCCATTTCAGCTCTGTAATTACAGTCCTTAATGTGTCTCGTGAGATGGGCCGCATTCGGATGTTCGGAGATGCCCGGTTATAAAAACGTTTTCATCCGCGGCCGAAAACAAAAGTGACGTCCCGGCCGCGGGCGGCGCGCGGCTCCGAACGCGAAGGACGTCGAGAAGGTGCCGTGCGTCCGGGCGATCGGCTATTCTCGCGCGTGGGTCTTTACCCGGCAGCGAGGCCTTTCTTTACGTCACGCCTCCCCCTCCCGACGCCGCGTGTCAGATCTCTGGTTTGAGCTCTGAAAAAAAAACCCAGTCTTAACGCAGGGAAACAAAACGCGTTTAATGCATTACAATGCAGGCTAATTTCATTTCCCACTGCCCGCATGTTGTACATGGACCTGTAGTCTCCCTCTGTGGCTTGTGGTAGACTCAGCAAATCTGTACGTTTGCACTGGACATCTGTCAATCCATCTTAGAGACCTACCGACAGTTATTATTATTATTGTTATTATTATTATTATTATTATTATTATTATTATTATTATTATTATTATTTTCAACAGCAGCACAAAGCGAAGCAAAATACTAATGGGTGTGAAATGTAAAAATTTGACTTTTATGTGTGAGACATGCATTCCCTATGCATCACAGTGGTGACCCAGGACAGTGCCAGCTGAACATGCAGTTTCTTTTTGCTGGTTTTAAAACTTACGAAGAATGGTAATTATTTATCGTAAAATTGAGCGCATTCTTCCCTGTCGTCTCAAAATGTCCACGTGCGCATGCAAGTCTTGAAAAGGAACGTGAGGCAGGAAGGACCAAGGACCGCTTTTTTAATCTGAAACGCAGCTGATGGCTCAGCAGCGAGGGAGCGAGTCTGGAAAACATCACGCATCTCCCCACCGTGGGCCTACCAAACAGACCGTAGGTACTGATAAATAAATGTAATAAAAGAACTTATTTTATGCAGTCTGAAAAGACAAAAAAAAAAATATTTCCCAGTGACTCTCTCTGCAGACCGGCGAGATTTTTTCTTTCATAACTTTCAAATATGATTGTGAGATGAGCTCCTTGTTAAAAGGCATCTGCTGCGAATTCTGCGGTGTCCGCATGCTATGCGATACGCTGTTCTCACGGAACAGCGGGGCGGCTAAAAACAGCCCCCCATACAGCACAATTTTCAGGCCCTGTGTGTGCAAGTTCTGGTTCAATGCTTTTATTAACTTTGCGCTAATACGTATCTCAAGCTAATAAACTGAAGCACGCTAGTGTTGTTCTTAGCCTTCGATCAGCTGGAAACTCTTAAGGGTTTCAGGGTTTTATTATTAATTTATTATTTTGCATAAATACACCACTCAGGCTGGGCTGTCAAACTTTTATAAACAGTGAAAATATTATTTGCACCTTGAGCATACAAGTGCTGCATATAAAAACATAACCTGTGATGCTTCGAGAATACAGGGAGGATTGAAATGTATGCTGCTGGGAATTATGGTATCAAAATTTCAAAGTAAGTTTTTATTACCACAGTTATGTAGTTTCACTTATTTTATTGCTGCAGTCCAGTTCATACTGAAGCAAAAATGCAAGAACCCCCGTGCAAAGTGCTGGGTGCTCGCCGCTTATTGTGCCACAGATGCAACAAACGCATTTTCCCCGTAATACCCACCGCGCCGTGGCGACGGGCCTTTTTCCATCCGGAAAGTTCCCTGGATTTTCTGCGGAGGCCTTTTTATGAAGTCCTCCGAGGGGACAAAACAAGTTCTCAGACACCGTGCTGTGATTTATTTCCATTGCGCACAGTTCAGAAATATTTACTCCCTTTACCTTGCCCCCTTTTCCAACCGTCTGGATAGAATTAATGAATATAAAAAAAAAAATGTAGAAAAGTTAGCGAAAAGTTATCGAAACAATAATGAAGAAGGATATAAAATGCAAAGAATTCAGAAATTGTTTTGTGTTTACAATATTGGGGACACTATCACGATTTTTGGAGTTTATTGCCAGAAACATTGCTGGTTTAATGCGGCTGAGATCTCTGTGTCACATCTGTTATTTATTATAATGTCATTTGAATGTATACTTATTTTTATGCATGAATACCTCACCTTCAGGACTTCGGGATAACATTTTGCAATCGGTACCTTTCAGTACAGTTTTTACGCGCCTTAATACGGACCCAAATGCTTGAACAGACAGGAGAGGAATGTTAATCTGCGCATTATTCCTCTTAGTGGAGCTAAAAAAGTCGCTAAATTGTGGAAACAGCCAAAAATGTCCAAAAAAAGACCCCTAGAGGTCAGTACAGATGAAGGGAAAAGTAAACATTGGCCAGGATCCCCAGCTTAGCCGGGCCTTCGCAGGCCGGTGCGCAGGCGCCCGTTTAGCGGGTGCGATGACGATAACCGGGCCGGACTCTCTGGTGCGGCAGCAGAATGCTGGATCGGAGCCGGCAGGGATTTCCAGAGACGCCCGGGGCGGTTAACATTTTCCAGAAGGTGAAGCAGACATGGAAGTGCCGTCGCCATGGAGTCGGCGTGTCTGAGTGCCGGGGCTGCGAGCCTGCGGTCCGGTGGTGGGGCTGGGCGATGCGGCAGAAATCGGGGGAGGATGGGCGTGTTTGGGGATTCATCCCCAAAATAAAACATGCTTTTATTTTATTTTATTTGATGTTATTTCAGTGGTCGCTCGGATTCGGATCTGGGAGCTCTGTTCTGTATCCCCACTTAGTTGGCTTCTTCGTGGACTTCTCAGTCCTTTTGCACAATAAAGTAGGACATTCAGTAACACAGTCATGCATTTATTCCTATTTCCCCCCTACCTGCGCGATATAATGCATGCAAACCTGTACACACACACACACACACACACTAGAAACAAATCTCCGTGGACGAGGAGGGCAACGCCCCCACGAAGCAGCCCGTAGCCCCGGAACCCGGCGGCGGGGCTGCGGAGCCTCCAGAGCGGCCTGTTCTGTCCGGTGGAACAGAGCTGACAAAATGTCGCAATTTTAGCGACATTAATTCAACAATTTTTCATAAAAAAATTAAAAAAAAAAAACAATAAAATATATATATATATATATATATATATATATATATATTTTATTTTTATATATATATATATATATATTCATGTGTTGGCATGTGATGGGGGAGTCGCTTTGGAAACTTTTACCCCAACATGAGCAGCAGTTTGTTCAAAGCGCGTTTCTATACATCGATTTCTTTAAATATCTATAAATTTTATGTATCTACTACGTAAGTGTAAGTCTGTATACTTACGTATCCATGTGTCTATTATTTATGTATCTATATATCTATGTATCTATATGTCTATCATTATCTATATATCCATAGATCGGGCTTGAATGAACCCACGCCCCAAACGCCGCAGTTCCGTGCAGCTTCTCTTTTAACGCAAACTTTTAGGGACGACGGCACCGCAAGTTCGGAAGTAAACGCAAGCAAGACGTTTAAAGTTTTTGCACACACAGCCAATGTCTGAAAAGTTCGTAAAAGCTAAAAAAGTGTCGTTTTCGTTAGGAGCCGCGCAGCGTTTTAGCGCCGCGTTCGCGTGGATGTCCGCATATCCGAATGAGTCATAAAACCATGTTTGTCAGCTGCTGTTTTATAATAATAATAATAATAATAATAATAATAATAATAATAATAATAATAATAATAATAATAATAATTATTATTATTATTATTATTATTATTATTATTATTATTCCACCCAGTGAATTTGCAGGAGTTGTTCTAATACCCCCCCCGCCCAGGCCCTCCAAATAATAATGAAGTAGAACAAAGTTGAATGTAATAATAGCAAAGTCTTTGTCCACCAAATAGACTGTAAAAGTTTAATTTGCATGCTGGAATATTTGACAGCAAAGTCTTTTTATTCATTTATCATTTTTTTTGCAATTTTCTGCTGTGATGCGCGGGGCAGAAGCCTCGGTTTTATGTGCGCTTCACCGGCCATTTCCCGCCCCGGGTCGGAGACCCCGCGGCGGAGCCTCGACTCCGAGCGCTGCGCCTCTCATTCTTACTGCTTGTTCGGTTGTTTAGTTCAATTCCCACACAGGATTGTGTGCGCGTTTCCCCTTAAACACTGACAGTAAGCCTAATGCCAGATATGCGGTTACTTTCTTTTAGGGAGTTTTGCGGCTAAACGGTGTCCTTCTGCAGCTCGAAGGTGGGCATCTGCGAGCCGTTAAAACGTTAAAGCAGCCCCCGTCAATGTCGATGGCGGCGGTTTGTGTTGCTGCTGATGGATGCTGAAGTTGATAGTGCTGTGTTGCTCTGCTCATGCTGATACGTATGATGCTGATGCTGTTCTGTTGCTCTGCTACTGATGCTGATGATGCTGCTCTGCTGCTCTGGTGCTGATGCTGATGATGCTGCTGATGCTGATGCTGATGCAGATGATGCTGATCTGTTGCTCTGGTGCTGATGCTGATGATGTTGTTCTGCTGCTGCTGATGTTGCTCTGTTGCTCTGGTGCTGATGCTGATGATGCTGCTGATGCTCTGCTCCCCCCGTTCACTCAACGACAAAGGGCAGAAGAGCACAAGCAGCCCAGGAATATCTGAGCAAAATGCTCTATGATCTAAACTAATCCCCATCGGTGGGCAGACATATTCAAATAGCATGAGAATAACAACAATCGGTGATCAGTGTCCCATCCTAGGAGGGTGGAGGAACATCAAAATACATCAAGGAGACAAAGAAAGTATGTTTTTCCCCCCCTATATTTTCAGTGATGCACAAGGTGCAACTCGCTTAGTGAACAAATCACAGTGGCACTAAATATAGAAATGCTGCTTAATTTTACATAATGTGAACGTGTCCATTTGGAAAGGTGCTGCTTTTGCCTCTGCTTTGTCCTATTTAACAGAATTCTGTGTTCACAGAGAGGAAAAAAACCACCCAGGGACCAAGACCAGGAGGCCCTGAGCGCAACACAGGCAGCACCAGAGCGCAAGAAAAACCTCAGCTGCCGCAGAACAGGTAACTGCTTTCTTGTCAGATTTACTTGCAAATAAATGACGGTTATTGTTGTTTAAATGACCATGTGAGCATGAAAATGATTTAGTATACATTTTCAAATGATTAGTATTCAGTTAATATTTAATTCCCCAGAAAACCCATGGGATGTTTAAATGACAACTATACAACAATCAAAAGAAACTATAATTAAATGGGTTTTCCAGAAAAATAAAATAAAATTCTGGCCTGCTGCTTTTTAGCTTTCATAAGTCCCAGTCTAAAAACCATAAAATGATTTCAGATGTCTTATTCAAACATGTTGGACAAACAGTTAAAAATAATGGCTTGACCCGATTTTCCAGCCACTGGTTTTTCTTTAAATTATTTATTTTATTTTATTTTATTTTATTTTATTTATTTATTTATTTATTTATTTCCCGCAAATGTCCAATCAGATGCTCAGATTATGAGATGAAAATGCCAGTTTTCCTGAAGGCAGCCTGAGGCATGTCATTTGGATGGGAATTTGATCCCCCTCACCAGCACTTGGAACTATCAAGTAAGGTAAAACTGAAAAGTCATCACTTTTTCAAAAATCCAGCGTGCCCTTGAAAAAGTCACTTGCTCCCTAGAAAGATGGCAGGGAAGTAGCCTTTAGGTGTCACTGTACTTTCAAGAATAACGGCTGCGCGGGCGGAATTGGTCCGTCCGCTTGGGCCGGAAAAGGATTCTCGCGGCGTCTTCTGTAATTACAGAAAGCTGCGTCCAACAAACGTCTTTATGACGCGGCTGATCGGGGGCTGAGAGTGAAGTCAAACAGGACAAAAAAAAAAAAAAAAAACTCTGTAAAAATGGTCAATATTTTTAACGCCGCATTCGATTCGGTTTGAACTGTACTAACGTTTCCTCGTTTTACAAAGGATCCAAATATCCAGCAAGTACGAAAGGGAGCTCTTCACCTCCTTCTAAATAAGCCTGAAGATGTACGAGTGACTGGAGTGAGCAATGCAGAATGAACCCAAAACTGAAACAAAAGCGAGAAGGAGGGAAAAAATAAACACATCAGTCTTCTCTCGCCGAATACTTGCTCGCAGGACGAGAACGGCCGATAGCCGAGTGACAAATACTTTTGTCTGAAATTAAAAAGTAAAATAAAACCATGAAAGAGTCTTTTAAGTTTTTACGCAACACTTTCAATGTTGTAAGAACGGCCCCCCCGATAAACACTTCCATATGCCAACTGTTTGTGGTTACGCATATTTCTGTTCAATGGAACTCATGCAGTTTATTCTGAAAAATGTACTGTTTATTAGGCAAAAAAAAATGCTTATAGATGAGAAAATACATGGGAGCCATTGGTGAAGCTGACACCAATAATTGTTTATGTCAAAATTAGACATGGGGGCATGGACAACAACAACCCTAAACCCAAAATCAGCTTACTGCATTGCAGGGGGTCGGCCAAACATCTTATTTAAACCCTTTTGCAGCTACGAGGAAAACAACCCACAACAGAGGATAAAGAAAACATACAAAAAAAAAAAATTTATTTATGCCCTATAAACTGCCTCGGATAACTGGACTTTTTTTTCACCTCCAAGCATCGTCCAGTCGCACAGGCTTCACTCCACTCGTGCACGCGCTTAGGATCCCGGCACTGAAGTTTGGTGCTCATGTGAGTTTCCAGGGCTTTAGGAGCAAATGTATTTGGAGGTGGCAGCATTTGGCGGAGCTGCAGTCATTTGCGCAGATTTAATTAATTACAGAGCCTGGCACAGTGGGGCACAGAGGCCAGACGCAGACATACAGAGGCAAAATGCGCCCATTCATGCAGCCCTGTCACACCTAATAGAAAAGTCCATTCTTCATCCGTCCATGTTTGCCGCATCTCCGTCTCGCTGCTAATGACCGCCCTGAAAGCGCTGTGTGCGCTATGTTGTGCTCGAGATTAGAAATATAGAAAACAATGAAAAAGGCAAACAAAGCTTTGATTGTACACATCTGAAGATAAACTCTGTTCCTGACCGTTGGCTACAGCGCGGTCCGACCTCAGCTCCATATGTCTACCAGTCGTCATGTTTGTTCCCTGTTTACATCCTGGAGTCATTAAAAAACAGAAGATCTAGGGTCTACAAAGACTTTTGGGGCCATTTTAATCATGTGAAGCTGACCAGAAGAAAGTTGGCTGCAGCGGAATGCACAGTACTGGCATTTTCTACATAAGTACAGTGCATTTTTCCGTTCCTTGTCTGATCTCGCAGGGGAAAAAATTCATGTATATTTTTTTCTACGTATGTTTGTGTATATATGTATATATACAATACATGCAAACAGACATACTTTTGCTGATTTTTTCTGACCAATTTCACAGGGCAAAATATATCTTTGTATATATGTATATTTGTACGTATGCACTTTATAAAGTTTTTATTTGTGCATATATACATATGTAAATAGAGACATACATACTTTTACGTCTTGTTTGATTTCACAGGGGAAAAATTTATATGCTTTTTTGTGTATTTGTATGTATGTATAAAGTATATATATGTATACATATATGCATATATACACACATACATAAAGACATACATAGTTTTACTTGATTTCTTGACTGACTTCATAAAAAAATTGCGTATGTATAAGTTGGTATGTGAGTATATATACTGTATACATATATCTAAATGCACATACATGCGCGTAAAAACAAACACATACGGACATACATACTTTTAATTCATTTCTTGTCTTCACCGGTCACCTTTTTTTTGTATGTATGTATAAAAGAAGCACACATACACACATACATATTTAAATACTTCCATACTTTTACAGTAAAAATTATATGAATGGCACCATAAAGTATAAAGGCAAGCAGTGTATGGCTTTTCCGAGACTTTCAGTTCTTTATACCACTTGAATGTGACGGAAAGCCTCCAGGAAAAATAATTTTAGCACTTTTGGCCATGCGGCGAACGCCGAAGCTGGAATTTATCGTGCGACTGGAGATGGTCTCGATGGGCTGGCGTCGTTGTAGGTCATTACGTTTAAAAAGGGAAAGTAAGACTGGACGTGTGTGAGACATCAGGTAAGCTGCTGGCACTGTGCGCAAACTCTCCCGCATTCAAATGAAGGTCGGCGAGTTGCGGCCCCTGTGTCCCAGACAGCGAGGGGGAAAAGGGGAAGGGAGAAGTATTGGGTTTCCAATCGGGCGCTAAGACACCGATGTGCCAAATGACCTTGGGCATGTCACTTTACCATCTGCTACCTCTCCCTTGTCCAGTCAGCACACCTCTTTCAAAGATAAAAACATGACATTTCTGTCCTGTGCAGTGCAAGTGCTCATCAACCCTAACCAAACATTGTTATTTGTCTGTCTCAACTTTGGCCAGTTGTTGTCTCCAGACAAGGGGTGGCCATTTTGCTATAAGCAGGTAAGATTCTACCACGTTGTAGCAAATATTAGCCATGTGACCGGTTTCCAAATGACAGCTGCTGTATAATAATCGTCTTTGAGAGGACGCTACGGTTTGTCACTGTTAACTGTAACTTTCGGGGGGAAATAAGGAGCTGTGTGTGTGAACCCCTCCTGATGTGGGTTGAATCTTGTTTTTCATAAAAAAGTTTTTTTTTTTTTAAAGAAAAAACTCTGGAGTGCTCCTAAGAAGAGGAGTGGGAATTAACCTGTAAATAGTCGCTTAATTTGCATCCTGGAATATTTGACCGTTGAGAGGACCGAGTGTAATGGGACTGGGATGAACACGGTCTCTGTGGCTTTGGGGGTTTTAAGCCCTACTGGGATGATGTTGCTCCTTGGGCTGAAAGAGTGATATTTCCACAATTTCCTACTGGCTGTGCTGTCCTGTTAAACTCCACTTTACGGTGCAGCAGCTGCAATATCAATAAGAAAACTGTTAATATGCAAGCGGTTATCGATACCAGAAAACCGTCATCGCTGTTATGGAACTTTGCTCTGATTTACCGCGGTATCTTCTGAGCCGAGTGCCCAAACTGTGCTCTGAGTTGAGGAAGTCTGAGAAGATGCATGAGATGAAGGTACTTATCAGCGGGATTAGCCTTTAAATAAAGTCCCCAGATAGTGGAGGTCTGGGCTGGAAAAAGCATTGGCATGGCGTTTTTATGCAAATGTAAACATTTTTTTCAGCTCAAATGACCAAAATTCGTTGCAACTGGATGTTGTCTATATTGCGTTTGATGACTTGGTCGAAGATTAAAAAGAATGACGAAGGAGAGGTCGTACGAGTCACGGAGAAGCGTGACAATAAACAGTCCTGCTTCTCAGTGCTCCTCTGGGAAAAGTGACCTGCTTTGTCTTTTTAAGCTCTCATTTGTTTACCCCACTGAAGCCTGAGAACTGTCTCCCCCTCTTATTTATTTAGCTCATTAGAATAACTCAGCGTTATGCTGTGATGTTACTTTCTGCCGAAGCAGAAAACTTACGTTATTTTGCAAAATTTACAATTGTGACCATGTTTTCAAATAGTACCGTTAAAAAATCCATCCCTCCGCGTGAACTGCTTGTCCCGAGCAGAGTCATGGAGGTCCAGACCTCATCCTGGAAGTAGAGGGCTGTGGGCAGTGAAACTCCCTGGATGGGACACCAGGCCATCGCAGGGTGACCACCCACCCACGAACACTTACGCTAACCACTTAACATAAAACAGACATCTTTGGACTGTCGGAGGAAACCCATCCAGACACAGGGAGAACAAGCAAACTCCACACAGACTGAGCTGGATACGAACCCACGCTCACCCAGCAGCATGTGAGGCAGCATCGCTACTCACTGGGTCACCACCCCCCCCATTTAAGGAAATCAGAGCAAAATATTAATTTCCCTGGTTTTGAGTCTCCTTGTATGGAAATACAAAATGTTGGAGGAAATAGGCGACATTCTTCTGGAACGTCAATAAAAGTTTTTTCTGTCACCGCTGGGATCTTAGCAGTAATTTCTAAATTCTTGTGCCTGGTTTCCTTATGGGGCTCAAGTGCAAAGGAAAGTGCAACAGCGGCCCGACTGGGAGGGAAACGATTCCAACCTCTCGGTGCTTTCGGGACCGAAGCAACACGATGATTGGCAGCCGAAAACCCCCTCACCCCTTCGCAAACAAGGGAGACCCATGTGGGCCGATCGCATTACACCCACTGCAAAGCGAAGCCCTTTCACAGCCTTGAAGTCGTACTATAATTTATTTTTTAAACCCAAAAAAATTCCAGCCTATGGAAACCAGGCTCATGGAGGGTGACAAGGTTTGGCCAGAGATCTGCGCCCTCACACGAGTCGTCAGTCTCAGAAGTCAGGGTCTCCTTGGCAGGTGGAAAGTTCTGCACGTGCCGCGGCAGCGGCCTTCAAATCGGCTAAACGCACGCTCCTGCCAACGTGCGGCTCACACACCTCGGCAGCCGAGGGCCAAAGCGCAAACCCGCAGCCCATATTTTCCAAGACTGTCGTTCCCTTTTGCGCGTGTCACTCCTACGAGGAACTTACTTCTGACATCTGACTCAGGTTTGCTTAGGCTTAGTTGAGCTGGCTTTCCACAGAGCACCACACCAAGGTCTACATCTTCTCTCTGAGTTAGTTAGCGCACAAACTAAGACTCGATTCTTGGTGTATTTTGCTGTACCATTCTATTAACCCTTGCTGTTAACGCAATTCAGCAAATGTGGACATGTATGTATTCGCAACCGTGGTGTGTCGCTGCAGCCAACCGAAGACTTTATGCGATTCAGCTCCAGAAAGCAGGCTCCCGTTTACTACGGTAAAAAAAGGCACCGGGAGGACCGGTGCATTCGCCGCATTGTCTCAGCACCGGGAGCGTTTTCTCATGTCGGGCTCTTCTCAGCAGACAGTGGCTCGAGCAGCTGGTGGCTCCCAATGTAGAGTCCCGCCCGCAGTGCCGGATGACTTATTAAGGTGTTTACAGCATAATCTTTAGTTCCCCGGTGGTGGCGAATGAGCGCTTGGAAATCTTTTCAACCTCACCTGCACGCTTAGCGCAATTGGCCGCGTTCAGCTCCCATCCCGATACCCGTGGCAGCCCGGCTCGTCCAACCGCGGCCCCTTTTCCCTCAAATGAAAAGGATCTGAAAAACTTTGCCGTGCAGCAGGAGCCAAAAAAGCCGGCAGTAATTGCAGATGCGGCGTTTCTCCTCCCCTCTCCCTCCTTCATTTTGTTCATTAAAAGAATTGTCCACAAACGTTACTTGTAATAACAATCCCGTTTGCACCCCTCCAGCCGCCGGTTGCACGCGCGTTTTTAAAAAACGGCGTTTCTTTATCGCGCCGCTGAAAAAGAGCAATTTTTTTGAAGTGCCAATTGATTTTTGCTAAATGATGTTATGTGGCCCGTTGTGTTAGTCTCCATGAAGCAGCTGGATTTTTCTCATCTCGACAGGCGCTAACTCACGGCAGGGGGAAACTACATCTCTTTCTCATTTGGAGGAAATAACAGGGGCAGAAATGCTTTGGCAGACAAACAAAACTGCACCCAAGACTGCACTTAGGGAGGCAGTACAACTTCTGTTTTGTTTTGTTTAAACGGCCGTGCAGCTATATTTCTGATATTACGGGGTAATTTAAGTTTGAAACTTTTCAGAATTCGCAGTCGCATTTATTCACAGCGAGGTCCTGTGTTCTCTGCCTCGCCGAAACGGGTGGCAATTTCGGAGGAAATAAGCGGGCTGCGCATTGTGGGCCATGGAGCTGGTGATCTGTTGTTCCCGTTTGCAACTTCATAGCCCAGCGCAGGAAATCTATGCCACGTAAACGGTTTATTTAAATGCCTCTGAAAGTCCGATAATGGGAAATTGCTGGACAGTTTGAAGTAGGCAGCTGGACAAGTGGACAGGTACCGAGGGAAGTGTTTCCCTCAGATCTGCTTCCTTTGTTCAATTTTCAAAGTGTGCGAGCGCATCTTCTCGAAATGAGGAAATGGAGATGGAAAGTAAACGGTAGCCGCAAAACACCGGTGACAGCGGTAATGTCGACCGAATTTGAACCACTCTTGCTGACAACGGTCCAAGACTAATGATGCTTACCCACAAGTTGGTCATGGCACTGAAATCTGTGGTGCAGTAGCTGCAAATGCAGCCTAACGCACCATCTCGCAGGATGGCGAACCTCTGATGGGTCTGAACCTGCTTCGTCACTCAGTGAAGTGTATCTCTCGCAGATCGTGTTCAGTTTGACAATAAATCCAACTCTAAATCTATTTTTACTAAGGATGGAATCGAAACGTTGTTTATTCATAACTAAGACATAGGGCTGATGAGGAAAAAATCTGATCAATTTCCATGGCATATCAACGTAATTTTGTTTTAACGTAATAGACGCAATTTGTCCCTAAAAATGTATTTGTCACGC
The DNA here is from genome assembly GCA_018136845.1 of Heterotis niloticus. Classification (NCBI taxonomy): domain Eukaryota; kingdom Metazoa; phylum Chordata; class Actinopteri; order Osteoglossiformes; family Osteoglossidae; genus Heterotis; species Heterotis niloticus. The sequence continues at coordinate 7,501,386 of CM030899.1, read as the reverse complement.
GGTTTTCTGCGACGCAAATGGGCTGCTTCCCTGTTTTTTGTGGCCGAAATGACAAGAGACCAATCGTAAATGTTCAATAAAGGGAAAAGCAGAACTTGCTAACTAGCGGACGAGCGCATTGCTTTGCTCACATGGCTACGCACATCGATGCATGTAAGTCACGCAGCACCCGGGTGCGCAGGAATATCATAAGTATTTTTACATTTGAACTATTTTTCCAAGAATCATAATACGTGAACATCTGGAACAGTTTTTTTTTTTTTTTTTTTTTTTAATAATAATCGCCATTATTTCAGCTGCCCGCCCTCCCTTCCAGGCCCCAAAAAAGAAATGATTGCGTAAAGTTGCGTTCATTTGTGGGCATTCGTGAGCGCTCGCTCATTTTGCAGGAGGCCCAAAAATATTCCCGAGAGACGCGGCGCAAATTAATGCTGGCTCCAAACTTTCGGCCTGCAGCGTATAAATCAACAAGTGCTCCGGTCCATCAAAATAAACAATAAAGGACACGGTTATTCAGCCTGGCTTTTTGTCCACCTACCCCTTAATTGGCATCAGCAGGACACTGGAGGAAGAGTAACACAGAGGATCATTACAGGGACGCCTTGTCTTTTCTTCCATCCACCCAGCTATCAATTCTGTGTGATGTTGTCACTTTAATATGGTAATCTCTCCCGACAGTTTTGTGCACCTCCCACACATCCGTGCTTAATTACTTCCGACTCTGTTTGCCAGCACACGCTGCCGCCCGTTTTTTTCCTTCTTCTTCTTCTTCTTCTTCTATTGCAGTTTAGCCGTAGGTCTGGGATTTTCATTTATTTATTTATTTATTTTATTTTATTTATTTTATTTCCGCCATCTAGCGTAGCGCAGCGCTTAACCGCGCTTTGCGCGGAAACCGAACGACTTTTCCTGCCTTCCTCGACGTTCGAAATACGCTCGATGCAGCAAGTCCATAAAGTTTAAAAAAAAAAAAAAAAAAGAAGGGTCTTTCGATGAGTGCACTTTGCAAATGCCTTCTGCTTTAATGAAAAATCTTATACCGGCTAAATTAAATTAAAAAAAAAAGTGTGAATTAACGTGAATGTCTTTGAATGTTATTTATTTTGATTAAAATACATGTTTAATATTTATTTAAGCTTAATTGTCAAGCGCAAGACGATTCGCTTCGTGTTATTGCAGACGGTCCTCGTCTCCTTGTTTGAACCATTTGGAAATAAGCTAGGGACTTTAAATGTGAGATGTTTTGGTTAATTATGCCACGGTGGTGTGGAGAGCGGAAGTACACGTGTACAACTGCAGGGAGCCGCTCTTATCTCCGCAGAGCAGAAATGGAAGGACGTTACCGACTCACCAACACCGGACATATAAGCGTAAACCATGTTGTACATCCACGATAAATTATTAAAAAAAAACCTATTTTTGCAATTAATGTTTAAAAAATATATTTGTATTTTTTAGTGAGTTGTACGTGAGAGTTCTTGACATTCTTTTTTAGTGCTGTGGGCATAATAATCAGCCAAAAATATTAAAATCCCTACCATATAATTTAAAGGTCATTTCTATTATCCAGATGGGCTGTCTGGCAGTCATGGTCTACAAGAAATAGAAATAAATGACATAATATGAGCATGGAATGTGGTCCGGTTGTATCGCAGTCGGGATGAATCTGGAGAGCTGAAGAGCAAGGTGGTGGGGTTGCCTGGAAATCCAAGGGTAATAAATTCAGTCCAAATCTGTGTGACCCGCATCCTTTGGAAAATTGTACTTTTTCACAAGGTTCAGGGAAAAGCATCCACACTCCTTTTTTCCCCCTTTACTTGAAATGCATGCAGACTTGCAGCCAGTTTGAATGGACCTGCGCAATTGTGAATTTTCAGTAATAATTTTACCCCCTTGCACTGTTGCGCAGTTTCTCTTCGCCACTTCTTTACTGGTTTTGTACATACTGTACATGTCCCACCACCGTGTTGTGAAATATGCCACACTAAACGGCACAAAGTTGAAACAGACATTTCTTAATATTTATAGTCCAGCACAATTTTAAGGCCATTCTTCTTTTTTCCTTTTTTTTTTTTTGCCGCGGCATTATTCAGCCTTCGGTCTTCGGAGAGCTCTGGAAGGGTTATTTAAACCCTCTGGATTAATCCCATTTTGACCAAAGAGCAAGAAAAAAAAAAAAAAAAAGCAAATGTGGAAAAACAAATAAATTCTGCAGAGTAGTTTTAATACAGTTTTAGCACAGCTGCAAGAGAGGCAATAAAGAAGCGAAAGAACGCGGCAACAGTCGGCTAGAGGAAAGTACTGAAATTACCCTTTTGAAATTTCCGAGCGGTTATCAATGTCTGAATCTCATTGGGATGGGTGGTGGTGGGGGGGGGTGGTGGTGGTATCAAGCAACAACAAATAAAAATGCCAGGCTGCTTTAAATGTCCGTATTTTCCCTCTTCACTGCAGGAGATCAAACACAATAATGTACAGTGCTTCACTCATCACCGCCATGAGAAATACGGCGATGCTTTTCAATTTCTTTTTTAATTATGTGCTCTGATTCGGTCATTAGAAATAACCGAAAACGCTATAAAATACAAGGCAGCGGAAGTAATTAAAACAACAGTAAAAAGTGTTAAGCAGGGCCCCCCCCGCCCCCACATCTGTACTATAAGGCCTCGCTGCTTCCACATCAACACCCAGCCCGCTCATGTGATCCACTGGAATGAAATCGAGCCAAGAGGGGGAAACGGGGCGGCTCGCCGGCAGGGGTGGAATTACAGGCATTAATAGGGAACAGATGGACCGGGCTTCTGATTAGAGATGCAGAAGTACTGGAGCAGACCCGTGTCCACAGCGGTGGTCAGTTTGCAGCGTTGAAATGACTCCTACGACACGCCTGTCACCGGCTCTGCATTTCGGGCTCGGTGGCAAATGGAGACGTATAATTAATTCTGCGCGGCGACATTCTTCTTATTTATTTTCCTCCTTAGTGGAACCGAGGATTCGGGATGCAAGCGGTTGAGACGCAGCCGGTGACAAAACTAACTGCTCGAAATGTATGTTTACGACTCTCCGGCGCTTAAATATAGGCGCGTACGTGTATATATTTGTTTTAAACGGCAAAGTTCTCGGCGCCCCAGTTCAAGCATCACTCAGCGCGGCGCAATTTCAGCTGGTACTTCAGAGGTACGAGTTTGGGAAACTTGAGCCGGTCCAGATTGTAATCAAAGCCAACGTAATGAGCAGCGGACAAAGAACGGTGGTAATATCTACCCCCCCCACCCCACACACACACCCCACCCCGCCACCGCCATCTCCTCCTGTCTATTTTTTCCTTCATACTCGTATCTCAAACTAGACCTCAGGCGTTGGAAGAAAAAAAACAGATTAAAGTGAAAATTAACAATGAGGACACTGGATGCGAGCATTCCTGTCTGACTCGGTAAGACTGAGCATCGCGCCGTGAGATGCAGCCATGACTGGGCTGCTAATGAGCCCATCACCTGAGGGGGATTCTTCTAAGCTCACTGGCACAACTAGGGATTTAAACACACATCCCTCAGTGTCCTCCACATGCGTGCAACATGCGGGCCGGGGCTCGCGGCGGGCAGCCGAGATGGCCGGCATCTGTTCCTCCCCGCCCCGGCAGGCGCGAAGACAACTGGTGCACGGGGGGTAAGTGGCGAAGCTCTCTGCAGAGCAGACATTTCCGGCAAAGGTTTGTTGATTTTATTAGACGAACACGAGAAGACGGAGTGACATGTCAGTGCAATTTGCAAGGAAAACATGGGCCCTGCTGAAAATGAATCATTATTACAGCTGCGGCGCAATGTGTATATACAGTCAGACGGAGCCCTGATTTCATTGAGAGGAACAAAGACTTCCTCCAGCCCCCCGACCCTTTCATGCCGCCTTTCAGCTCACCACCCGATTCTTTTGATTTCCCGCTTAAAGGCGACCACAGGTGGTTCTCATACATTTCATACGAACCCAAAGTAAAAAATGCTAATTCGCCTAACAGGACGTAGTGACACGTGACGTGTTCGGTACTGCGGGCCCAAAGAAATGACCACGTACGACGTTGCGGGAATAAGAAGAATGGAAAAGGGAGAGCGGTCCCATCTTACTGCACCGATAACCAAGCAGTACAACAAATAAATGGTGATAGATAGATAGATAGATAGATAGATAGATAGATAGATAGATAGATAGATAGATAGATAGATATCTGACAATTTAACCCATGTATTTTGCAAATATTAAAGAACAGTAGTTAAATGAAAAGTTGTACAATACAATGGCAGAAAGGTCAGTAAGCTGCAAGTCGGGGGATACAATAAACGTGAGTGCGGCCCCAGGACAGCAGAACCCACCTGTACAGCGCAGCCTGGAGTTTTCTAAATAGCTGCAAGAGAGACAAGCTTTAAGCATCCATGTAGAGGCCATGTAAAAGCACACAGAAATGATTAGACGTTCATCTGTGAGTGGCAAGTGTTAAATAATAATAATAATAATAATAATAATAATAATAATAATAATAATAGCAGCAGCAGTACCAGAAATAGTAGTAGTAGTTATGGATTATTATTATTATTATTATTATTATTATTATTATTATTATTATTATTATTATTATTATTATTATTATACATTGAAAGTTATCATTATTGAAATGATGCAGTAGATACACAAATAGCATCACTCTTGTCAGTGAATGTAGACTGCAGGAATGTGACTCAGTTAATAATCTGTGTACTGTAATTTGAATTGGGTCCAACCTTTCATATTCTCATGGCCGATTAAATAAATCCAAATTTTGCCACATTTAAACCGAGATGAAGCGGTGAGGACATCAGACTAATTCTGCGCATGGAGAATGACAGCAGCCCCCGTCCCCCTCCCCGTCCATCCAGTTCATCAATGTTGAGGAGCGCCTGGCAATCCTTCACATCAGCACTAAGTCTCCCATCAGAAGCTGGAAACTCCAAAGACCAAAGCGCTGCAATGGTTACAGGCCCAACATGACAGTAAATTTCATTATCTGCCGCCTGCAAAAAAAGAACAAGAAAACAAGGCAGATTTTTTGATGTGTGCCTTGCTTTTCATCTGCGTTCTCATCCCTTTTCTGGACATGGCAGTGAGGAAGTTGCCAGCTCTGGGCCATCTGAGGCTTTAAAAAAACCGGCAAAGAAGTTGAATGTCATGCAACATGCAGACAAAACTGGAGCAAAAGGGTCCAGTAAATCCATCAATAGGTGAGTTAAAATACAGTCTGGACTGCAAGGCTGGAAGAGTTTCCACATAATAGTGGAATGGAATGGAATGGAAAGGAACTGTGCCACTGGCGTTCTGTTCAACTGTGCCAATGTTTTTCTTTAAAAAAGAATAAATACAATAAAAAGGCCACATTTTATTGCACTTGACCTTTGCTGGCTGTTTACTACACAGCCAAGTCTTATTACCACCATAATCTGACCATGGTTGACGTTAAAACTGTTAAAATGCAAAAATACACTGTACAATATAATGCATATAAACAATATAAAATATATCTGTTATATATTTTATGCAGTTGTACACACACACACACACACACACACACACACACACACACACACACACACTCTCATAAAAGCAATGTCTACATGTATTCAGGGCTAAACACAAACCCAACCTTCAGAAATTCATTGTTCAATATATCTATATTTAATAGACCAAGTTTATAAACTTGTTTTTTATGCTGAAAAATTGTTGCATACAGAAAAATTTAGATGGACAGACACTAAATAATAGAATAGTCTCTGTGAAAGATGATTATAAAGCATGTGGGTAGCTGACGTGCTCCCAAATACGACAGTTTGTCCGTCTCAAGCACATCCATGGCTTCTGTGATGTTTGGTTGCTAACGTTTGTGCTGATTTCGGAATTCGGGTGGGGGGCGATGGGGTGTACTGGAATGACATCACAGCTCCAGAATCTTCTCCGGAGAAAATGGAGGCCCATAGGAAGCGTGCGCCATGAGTGTTGTCGATTTCAAAATGACGGAATGGATGTTCTCCCAAAACAAAGCCCTGAAATTGCTCCTTCACCTAGTGTGTGTGTATTTGATTGAAATATTGATTCTGTAAACAGTCAAAATATGTTTGCTGGCACAGTGAAATATGAGATAAAAAACAAATAATTTCACTAAGTACCACCGAAAACGGTACATTAATTTCTCATTAAAATGGCTAGGCAAAAATTAAACCATCACATTTGGGCTTTTCTGAAAATGACACAGCTGTGGAGAGAATTGCTTTCTCCTTTCATTTCAGAGAAAGAGATTTATTAACTGTCTTGACACTCAGGATTTAGAGGCAAAAACAATTTAACTGCTTATGCAGAGAACGCGAACAAGTGCTCTCAACATATAAGTGCAGTCGCGATTGTGATAAAATGTAGTGGCTGAGTGCGATTCTTGGAGGACATCAAATATGCTGCAAAGTTTGTACAGATAATTTCCCGCGTCTGTGACAGGCTTTTCAAAACATTGGTTTTAGCTTCTGAAGCTCTTTCCCCGGCTGGTGCAAGTCCGTAAAAAGTTATACACGTTTTCACGCCAACATAAAGGTTTAGCTAGCACCAAAAGTGTGTGAAGAATAAATAAACTAAGAGAAACCTTGAATGCAGACAAGCGGCTCGAATTCTGTGTCGCTTTGTTTTGCGTACTGAGTGATCCATCCGGTTCTACCCCTCATGGTCCTTTGGCCTCTAAACCGCTTACTTTTAATGCGGAATCATAAAGGGTAGCGTTAACTCTACGGCCTCCCGCGAATCGACTAAATTACTGAAATACGTTGAAGCATTCATTTTAGCCTCATTACCTCTTAAGCTTGGAAATATATATTATTAACATGAAAAATGTAAAGATATATTATTTATATTTATATATATTTGCCACTCTTTTAGAAAGGTTCCGATTGTGGTGTGCAGTGTAGACAAAGGCCCATGGACACCAAAACCAGGTTATGTATTAATAGCACGTCGTTTGATTTCGATTTAAATGTTATATTACTGCATCCCACCTAATATTATTTTAAAATCACAGAGGAAATTATTTCAGGCTGTCAGACTGTCAGTTCTGCACATCTGATGCAGCCGGATCTCATATTTTTCCTTGTGAGAATAAAAGCTGTTGCTACAACACGGGAAAGTTCATAAATGCTGTCACAGCCTTTAATCTCCAGCATCCACCACAGGGCCGGACAATTAAAATGACACAGCGCATTGGGAAGGAAATCAGTCTGGCGCAATTTGATGCAGGACCATGTTGTGGCGACAGAACAGAACCCAATAGCTGAACTGATGCTCGGTGACACAATGATTAAAAAAAAAAAAAAAACCATCGCTATGGCAGCACGTTCTGACGTTCGCGGCCGTATTTGCAGGCGGTGTTTAATGTAAAGTGGGATTTGCAAGTAGATATCCAAAATTTCAGAAGAGGAGAACAATTTTTGATAATAAATTTATTTATTTATTTATTTTTTTTGGTGTCTGACTCACAGGGCCAGGGCTTCTGCCTTTCTGCCTTGAATGTAATATAATATTTTACTGGAAATTAGTGTATGATAAATGCATCTGTCACAAGACAGGAAAAAAAAACACACTGCATGAAGGTTGCTGCTTAGACGCTAACCGATATAATAACACGCTTCTTCTGCTGTTACAACAGTGGGTCCTATTATTATTATTATTATTATTATTATTATTATTATTATTATTATTATTATTATTATTATTGGTGTTTTTAAATATGCACCTACAGTCCACTTTACATATTTATTATAAGAAAGTCACCGACCCTCGTTTAATGCCGACAGGGAGGAGTGATCCGAAGCTGTAAGACCTGTGCTTAAGTAACCAATAAATTGCTTACCTTTAAATATAATAAAAATGTGTTTGCGTTTACTTCTTAAAATTTTATTTGGCTGTCATCTAATAAGATGCAAACCAACGAAAGAGATCACTCCCTCGGAACAAAGTAAGAAACAGACTTGAGGGGTGGGAAGGGGGTTCGCTGTCAGCCCTTTGCCAGAGAGATGCCTGGTGATCTCTGCATAGCAACAGTCATGGGTGCTGTAATAATGAGGGTAATGTTGAGCAATGGATGACGTTACTTGTGGGTTTTGTAAAGCTTGGAATCAGAGGAAAGGGCGATGTCTGTTAATACCCCCCACCCCCTCCTCCACCAAGGTATAAATACACCTGAAGTTCCCTTGGTGGGCCAGATCGATGGCCCTGTGCTGGGGCTGTATTGTTCCCGTTGAGTACAGGTGATTACTCAGCCCATCTTGTGTTTATCTTTGTCTTGGTCACTTAGGGTTCATGGACATTTCAGAGCCAGTGGCCGACAACTGACCACTAGACATAAAGAGTCTATTTTTGTTCTCTCAAAAGTCATCTGCTGACAGCACCGAACCTAGGCCTCCTTATACCTTCCTTTAGAGGTAGACTGCTTATAACATAGTTATATATAATGTACTGTATATATATATAAAGTGTTGATCATTTTAGGAAAATTCAGTGTTTTTTTTGCAAAAAAGAAGAAAATATTAGTGTAGATTTCTCCAAAATATTGTAACTTTTGCCACTTTTTAATGTTATGGTCTGTTTACTTGTGCTCCCCCATTTGAACAACCGCAGCACCCCTGTGGTAAAGTTAACAAACCACCCAGGGTTACCTTGACAGTCTGCTCTCTTCCTGTAGCAGCAGCAAGAAATGCAGAAACTTTCTTATTGTGTGTTGAAGAAATTCCCAAAAAAACCAGCACATATTTTCGGATTCTGGGATCCATGAGATTGCTGACTAATTTGACGCACCATACGTCACGTCACATTTAGGCGTTAGATATTTTACGGGATGGAAATAATGTTCGGTGTGAAGTGCCATCAGTGTCAGATTTTTTATAAAAAGTAAAAAAATAAATAAAAAAAAGCTGATCATAACATGTTATACCAGTCTGTTGCTGCGGAAAACAGCGTAATGTCTTAAATATAGGAAAGCTAACAAGACCACCACAATACAGCGGGGTTTTTCCTCATCTACTCATTTGGAAGTCAGAGGACCATCAGCTCGCGCAGAATCATCATGACCGGATGCAGACCCAAGCGGTCTCCTTGTTCACAAAAAAAAAAAAAAATACACCATTTGTCACCTGCGCTCCAGGGTTCTTATGACATGGGAACAATAACAAAAGCTTCTAAGGCTTTTGCAACCATCACGATCTCATGATAGAGTGAGAGAGAGAGAGAGAAAATAGTAGATGAATAGCAATGCATCCCAACCCAGCACTGAGCTGTAGAGGATTGTCCTGGGAGTAATCCCTCTCCATGGGGTCTGCATCCCCTGTCATTACTCTCCGATAGCCATACTGTGACACCACGTCTGCAAATGACAGCTCGACAAAGCCAGCATCTTGGGGCACCGGGGGGGCTTCTTGCTGTGCACCGCTGTGCGTGGAATCTGCATTGGGGGAATAAAGGAGATGAGCATGATGCTGACAATAAGAGCCTGGGCGTCGAGATCTTGTCAGGCCACAGTCTGACCACCCAAATCCCATGTTCCCCATGGCATCCGTGCCCCGCACCACGGTGGCCAGAGACCGGGTTCTGCCCGAGGTGGCGCCCTGCAGAACTGACAAGTGTTACAATGGCACTATCGCAACTCAGGTCTCGGCCAGAGACAATAAGAATTCCCAGGACATACAGAACAGACGTGGTGGGGAATGTGAAATGACACCAGCCGTTTTATACCAGTGCAGCTTTTACATTCAAATTACTTAACCGGACAATGGCTGTAATTGGAAATGACAGCCCCTTGAAACGAGCCACCCGACTACGTCTCTGCGAGGCCATACTGGATATAAAACAGACATTATATAAAACAGACATTAATTCAGTTTTGTCCATTTGGTCATATTTTATGGAGCGTACGTGGGCACTTTCTCTGGTAAGCACGTCTTTTTTTTTCCCCATGCAATGTGCATATACAGAATGCTTATTTTTCTTGCTCATTTGGAAAAAAATAAATATGCTTAGCCAGGTTCTCAAGGAGGTACTGGTCTGTAGATGCGCGGGGTGACCAAAAAATAAAGATTTTTAGAGGGTAAAATTCAATGTGGTTTTTGATTAACCCTCATATGCTCTCATACCAATGAAATAAGGACCAAAAGTAGCAGAATGTGGGTGAATAACACACTAACAACAACAACAACAACAACAACAACAGCAGCAACAACAACAATAATAATAATAATAATAATAATAATAATAATAATAATAATAATAATAATAATAAATAGTGTCTTTGGTCATAGCACTATGCTTTGCATAATATTTGCCCTGAGTGATATACAAGTAAGAAAATATTCTACTGTTGCCAGATTATTTAAGCAGATATGAAATTACCATGGTGAAAATCTTCCCAGTTGAAATGGACAGTAACACAGACAGCACCTGTCGGTGCCATTTAAGAATAAATTTGGTTTAATAATTGTGTGCTGTTTAAAAACTATGTCATTCTGAAAACTAGACATGTCGTCTTTCCGCATGTAATATTATTTTATTGAATTTAAATGACATTGGCGTGCAGTTCTGTGCCAGGATTCTGCGCTGCTTATCTGCCGGGTGTTTCCACCTGTCCTCCTCACCTTTAAAACCTTCATTATGCTTTTTAAGGCCTGAATATTGATACTGTGAGCGATAACTGGGTGAAGTACGGTGCTTCGCGGGCGCGTAAACCTAATTTACTCTCCAGCCCTCCCAATGGGCAAGGCACTATCGTGAGTCTTCCGTGCCGCAGGTGATTCGATGGAGGGATGCTGGCGTTCGACTGCAAAGACATGCGGATGTGCTCGTTGCCTAATTGATTCTCCGAGGAAGGCAGAGATTGACAGCATCAGTCTTATGTCATCGGAATCCTGTTTCTCCGCGCGAGACGTTAATAACACGCGTCTCTCCATCACGTATTAAAGCGAGGCCACAGCAATCAAATGTGTTAAGCAGCGGCACGAGGGAACACGGGGCGAACATCCACAAACGCTTCGGAATTTATCGTACGACCACGATTTTTTTTTTTCCCCGCCACCTAAACATCCACTACTTTTGTTTTCTCTGAGCTGCTCTTTGGAGAAGAGCATCTGCTGAACGACAGAAAAATGTTAATAAATGCAAACGTAACAAAGCTCGATGTTGCGAAGGACGACATCGAAGATGGAAACGGCGTAAAGTGCGGGCTCAGGACCAACCCGGTAGCGTTTTTTTTCCCCGCGGTTGCACTTTGATTCGGTAAGAGGAGGAGGAGAGGCGCAGCCAGAAATAGATTATGGTGATCGTACTGAGTTCAGGTGGCGTCGAGGGCCACAGGTCTGGCTGACAAAACAAAATCCACTAAAAAGAAACATGGAAATGTCTTTTTTAAAAGAAGTAGCTGCCAATCACTTAGAATTTTGACACCACATACAAAGGCAAATATTACCCATATTAGTGTGCATTATACAAATGACAACATGAATTTCATACACTGGTACAATAAATTGCCCATAAATAAATAATCCTGAAGCAGAAGCATCACGTGGGTTCAAGTAATGCATCGCTGAGGAATATAGACAATCTCGGCGGTAATACTTTGTAAAAATGATGTATTAGCTATGTTTTGGTTTATGGTCAGAAATCAAAATGTGTTTTAAGTTCTATTGCATTCTGTAACTCATTGGTGATAGCAGCACCTGGTTATTATGAGCAATTATTTATTTATTCCAGATTGGCTAGCCTTACAGGGTAAACTATACTAAGCTACACAGAATTATTTGTTCATTTACACAGCTGGTACACAGCTGGCTGACTTGTGCTGGTGGAGGAATCGAGCAACACAACAAGGGGAATGGGATTCATTCATGGTGCCCTGTGGCCTTCAAGTGATGGCTCTGACCACCACACTACCTCCACCAGTCAAGTTTTCGTGTTTTATAACTAAGGCCACTTTTGGATCATGGAGATTGTGACTTGACTGCTATTACTACTAACACAAAAGGCCTCGGCATTAATAACAAACTACCACCAAAGACAGCCATCTGCATTACCTGGCCAATGCATTGCGGAATATGGTTGCACTTACTGCCGCAAAACAGCTGGTTCTAGATTATTCTGTCTGTCCTGGCATTTAAAAGACACCATATTTCTAACAATCCAAATTCAAGAGATGATCTTGTTGAGAATATGACACCAAAATGTAGCTGTTGGTCACCCAGGTGCATTTAGATGGATCATAGTTGCCTTTTGCAGAAGATCATAATGCCCACCTCAGGTGCTACAGGACGTTTGACTTTCACTGGAGAAGTGGAGAATATAGTAGAGCATATCTGACAGAAGCATTTCAAACTGACAGTCCCCCGGGTGCTGGAGAGATGGTTTGGTTTAGCCTATTTAAATGAGGTCTTTGGCCCAGCAGAGCAAGTCTCCATGGACTCCAGTGGAGACTCCGTCAGCTGTGGCAAAGGAGAACACCTCGCACAGCACTTCGGATGCTGTGGTAACCTTCTATCACACGTCGTAGCGACTAGACCTGCACCCACCGAATCAAACGACTCAACACCTGGCCATCGTCACCAAACATAGGCCTACACCGAAAAGAAAAATGAAACACCTCCACTTTGCATGTTTTCTCCTTGCTGAAGATGTATGGGCCATATGTAAACTAGTAAACTAATAAAGCTGTAAATAAAAAAGTTGTTTTTTCTGACTCTCAATGCCTTATGCGCCACCTCTGCACGTAGCTCCCCACGTCTTCACATGCTACTGCGGGCCATTTTCAGATATTCCAGGTCGTACAGGTGATCGGCAATGCAGATACATGATATGACAGAATAAATAGCATCTGCAGATACTCCTCATCCAGCAAAATTAAAAAACAATATTTACTTGAGGATTAAATGCCTGATATAACCATTCAGATTTGGAACTGTATAAGACCATTCATAAAAAAAAAAATAAATAAAAAAATAACATGCAAATAACTGTTTTTTTTGTGTTTTTTAATAAAGTAAATACTGCTAATGGCCAGAAAACTTGGGAGTTGGCACTAGATAAACAAGTAGGCATGTGGTATACAAAAGTCATTTTACAACTGGTTGTCAAACATGTTTTTGGCAAAGGTCTTCTTTCATAATGGATAAGACAGGCGTCTGTTCACCTTATTTACCGCACTTCTTATAATTCCTTCAGCTAAAATTGCTTTGAGCGGCAGTTATTGCAAACAGAGGGGGGAAAAGTTAACACAAGTCTAGATTCTGCAGTTTAATCTCATTCGTTCGCTTTTATTCTCCGATCCATTTTGTGCGACTGGCTGCGCTTCAGAGGCACAATGCAATGCAACCGTTTCTGCTTTGTGCACCGCCTTCTCAGTCTCAGATGTCTGCTAAGCAACTTCACTCCACGATCTTACCGTCTGCCAGAAAACAACTAGCGCACGGCAGACATTTCTACTCGCTTTTTAACTTTGCAGCTCCCAATATACCTGGCTGTAAGCGCCTAAATAAAATCTACTACTGCCGGCGAGGGGTCAGCCATTTTTGGAACGTGGGTTCTAATTTTTATGACGCTTCCGACAAGAAGCTCTGCGGCAGCACGTAAAAGCGCATGTCTTACTTTTAAAAAACAAACTCCAAGGCAACAACAAAACGCATCGGGGCAATGACTGACAGTGCAGACTGGTTGGTGAAAACAGCATACAACAAATAAATAAACTGTAAGCAAAGCACAGAAATAAGTCCTGCAGAGGCCCTAAGCTGTTTTCAAATAAATATATGTGCAAGGGTGGCTTTTGCATTTGAGACTGTTAATATAAAATATTTAGCTGACCTTGCAATCTTTGTACTTCCCGGTTGCCCAACCCATGGTCCACAAAGCAGGGCAGCCCATCCGCTGTTCTTCTCAAGGTGACGGTGGGGGGACGGAGCGGAGCGTAAATCTCATTCACACCTCCCCCACCTATGAATGATAATTGACTTGGCAGCATAAAAAAACGTACGCAATGCACTGTTTCGATCCATAAAACACAAATGTACGTGAATAAACAGCACTTTTCAAGCCACGCTGACTCACCTCTTGAGCAGCAGAAAACAAATATTTGAAATTAAAAATAAGTTGCCGTTTTGCCTTTTACTTCCGGCCCGGTTATCCATGACAACTTCAGAGAAGCAATTATTTCATTGAAATGATCTGCTTGGCAAAAACTTCATTTCCGAAGGAGCTCCAGACACATTTTGTCACATCATTCAACACCAAAGTCCTCGTGTGCTTGAGTAAGTTCGCGTTAGGGTTAGACGACAGTTAAAACCCGAAATAAACAATAACTAATATATTGAACCCGCGCTGACGCCGTCGCTTCCAAAACGGCACACTTAATTTACTTAACATTTAACACATTATATATTTTGTCTCGCGATAAAGGATCGCGAAACCAGCCGAACGAGTCGGTGAAGAACAACTCGAAACGAAATGTCCACCGGCGGCTTTTCGGCGTCTAATATCCACGCCGTCCAAATAACAACAATCCTTCACCAATATAAATATAATAACGCCGAAATCTGATTACTCTGTGTATATCGAGTTGAAAATTTAATTCGAAATTTGAGAACTTGCTCTGACTGTAATGTATTATGTGCTGGAAGGTTGAGTTTAATAAACCCGGAGAAACTTTTAAAATGCATATTGCAAAGATAAGGATGGGACTGTACCTTTTCTAAAGTAATTATGAGATTGTATTCATTTCCATCATTAGTCAAACTGACAGGAGCTCCCCCAGGCTCAGTTTGCTCTCTTCCGCCTGTTCACCTATCTAAAAAGAATCCAGATAATGAATGTTTACAAAACCCAGGTAATAGAGTAAATATTAGACCCATCAATTATGGAACATGGAATCAAATTGCTGGATTTCTGTTGGTTTTATTCCAGGATGGGCTTTGTCAGATTGCGACAGCCCTATCGCTGCCGTCCTTTCACCTCAGTGTTCTGGATGCTGAAAATATCCCGCGCGTTTGGGGAAAAACACACGCACGCACACATCTGTATAGCGGTTCGCATTCGTGCCGGGAACCGCTTGCAAATAATATAATTTTCCACAGGGTGTCTTCGGCGAAACAGGTGTCAAATAAAATTACGGGCAAAATAAAATTATTCACAATGCACTTAACGTTAAGTATATCATTTATATCAGGCTGTGAAGATGCACCACCTTGTATGGAGCCTCCGTCTATTGAAGGGTGGCAAACACACACGGGCGCACGCACACAAAATGCGAGCAATTCAGAGTGACCAGTCCGCCTGAAACACACGTTGCTGGACTGTGAGGCAGCCCTGAGTCCTGAGCGAGGTGTACATGTAAAATTGTGGTCCGAGTTTCTCATGACTTGCTTTATGACAGAATTCTCACAAAACAGACATTTTTGCAGGTTTGATGAGTATGACATTTTCTTTGGCCACTTTATATCCAGATAAGGTTATGAAGTTGGGATTTACATGCAAAAATTTAGTGCTGCATATTTAAAGTTATGTTCATTTTATGAGTATTTCAAGGAATAATAAATAGCCATCTAGTCATAGGTGGTGGAAACCCTTACTTACCAACACAAATTTCACAACTTCACTCATTTGTAGAGAGTTTTGATCCACAAACAGAATCGGGTAAACAAATGTTGGCTTCCAACATTTGCTTCTCTACATGTGCTACCGTAACATTAGGTTTACAGAGGACAGAGGTGACTGTTCCAAATCTCTTGTTCCAAATCTGCTGTTGGCGCCACTTTCCCCGATGATGTAGGACCCCACACACCCAAACTGGAGGTATTTCAGAATAAAGAGCTGTAGCACCAGGGATTTGCATGTGAGATGTCTTTTAAACTGAACCGACAGAATTGTAACTGAAGTATTTAAAGTCAGTTCAGCGCATAGACCTGTGGGACACACAAATTTACCAACTTCATATTTCATTTTACTTAAAATATGGAGAGGAAAGCAGAAACACTATCAAATGCCTCCAGGTTTAGTGCAATCAGAAAAAGAGAGAATTGGGTGCAGGTGTGTGGCAGTAACGCTGACATCTTTTTGCCACTGCACACCAAACGCCAACTATCGCTCTTCTGCAAGGGAAGGATCTGGAGTCCTCTGTACACTTTTAAGTCCTCGGCCCAGTGTGTCGGCTACACCGAGAACGCTGATGTTTTAGGCCGCTTTGCTTGTCGCTCGCCCTGCGGACCAGTCCTGGAGTGATAGAGCTGAGACAGGGAGAGGGAGAGGAAAGTCAGGGAAGGCAGTGTGATTTGCAGCAGTGATTTGTTTTTGTGCTTTACTGGAAGTGAGTAATCGGAGGATCGGGCATCTTTGAGAAAAGGCGATCGGACCGACTGGCCGGCGCCTGGCACCGGTCACACGCTGACTTGCGACCCTTTCCAGCGCACGCCATCGCTCTCGTGCCACCTCCCAGCAGGGCTGGGCAGACGCCTCTGCTGCCTGATTACTCCGTGCCTCTTTAGTGACTCCTCATCTGTAGTCCTACGGCCACGGCGATTGTAACTGGGCAGTGGGCCTCCATCAGCATCCCGGCTGAGTCCGTAGAGGCCATACTCATATGCAGTCTGTTCCTCTTCCTGCACCCAGTGCTTTTTATATATTATTAAGTATATATAAATACACACACACACACACACACACACACTTATAGTATCTTGGGATAAAATTAAAACCATTTTATAATACGTATTGATTAGGAATGTGCAAATACATGTAAATATAAAGTGCTTTTTATATACATATATGAAGATAGTAATAAATCAATCATAATAAATTATTATGTATTTATTGTGCTCGATTTGCTCGATGTATTTATTAAAATATGTGATTACATATAAAGACTCGGATGTTTGAAGAAGGATTCAGGGCAAATTTAGGCATTTTTTTAAATATATTTTGACCTGAACCTGAAACCAAGTCTTTGTGTGACGAATTCTATGCAATCATGTAACATGTATTTTGTTTTTTTTTCTACTTTTAAATTAAATCTGTCCCTGCAAAGCAGGCCAAGGTTAAATATTAAAAATTCTTGAAGGATTTTGGTGCTATCATTGACTTATAATTGAAGTCCTGCTGTACACCAGTGAGTACCTGTGTTTCACTCTGTGTGATGTGTGGTTTAGAAAAGGCTCCCGTGTCTGCAGTATTTTATTATAAAATCTGCTTTGTGACGGACAAATTTGGCTGCATTTATGCTGAATACTGTTTGACTAGCTGTATTTTATGCTTTTATTATCACTCATGTTAAACTATTATTTTGCCCATTTTATAAGCGGATTTAGTTCTGCGTTGTAATAACCAATTTTTTTTTGTATTGTACATTTATTTATTACTTTTAGTCATGTGCACATGCAAGGTTATCCTTTATTTGCATAGGGTGTGAGGAAGCAGCACCAGAGACCCTATCACACCAGCTTATTCACACACCCATACACACGGTGGGCAATTCATACTCAACAATTCACCTGCAATAGATGCCTTTGAACTGTGGGAGGAAGCTGGGGCACTGGAAGCAATAAATGTGAATGTGAAATGAACATGGAGATGGGTTTAAACATGCAAGCCAAGTGTCACCGGTGCTACCTACTGCACCACTTTGCCACCCTGTGTCATGAATGTTGGTCTTTAGCATTTTGACATCATCATCAATTAAAGTCTTGCTGCATCTAAAGGTTTTCACGAGGGAATTTTCTACCCAAAATAAATAAATAATCGCTTTAAATAATCATCCGTCTCCAAACCAACCAGCAAAAACTTTACCAATAAGATGCTGCTACAGAGCTGAGCAGTAAGAATCTGTATTAATATGTGTGTAATTTCATTTTGTTATGTTTCTACTTCTGCTATCATCAACCAAGAACAAGAGAGCTGAAAGGAAAGCTTTAACTGGGCTACTGGCCTCCAAGGTACAAACACAGCAATTTGTGCCATGACGTCGATAATACTGCTCAACATCAGGCAACTTCAACATCTGGATATAATAATAATAATAATAATAATAATAATAATAATAATAATAATAATAATAATAATAATAATAATAATAATAATAATAATAATAATTCCTCCTCTTCATCTTTCGGTTGCTCCCATTAGGGGTCGCCACAGCGGATCAATTTTTTCCACTTCTTCCTGTCCTCTGCATCTTTCTCTGTCGCACCCACCATCTGCATGTCCTCCTTCACCACATCCATAAATCTCCTCTTAGGCCTTCCTCTCTTCCTCTTGCCTGGCAGCTCCATCCCTAGCATCCTTCTCCCGATATATCCAGAATCTCTCCTCTGCACATGTCCAAACCAACGCAGTCTCGCCTCTCTGACTTTGTCTCCAAACCGTCTAACCTGTGCTGCCCCTCTAATATACTCATTCCTAATCCTGTCCATCCTCGTCACACCCAGTGCAAATCTTAACATCTTTAACTCTGCCACCTCCAGCTCTGCCTCCTGTCTTTTGGTCAGTGCCACCGTCTCCAACCCATAAAGCATAGATGGTCTCACTACCATCTTGTAGACCTTCCCTTTCACTCTTGCTGGTACCCTTCTGTCACAAATCACTCCTGACACTCTTCTCCACCCACTCCACCCTGCCTGCACTCTCTTCAAAAATACAAATTTCCAATAATAATAATAATAATAATAATAATAATAATAGTTCAGAACTTGGCAAAAGACTGGTGTGTGTGTGTGTGTGTGTGTGTGTGTGTGTGTGTGTGTGTGTGTGTGTGTGTATGTATGTGTGTGTATTTTTTTTGGTAAAATTTGAAGGACACTTGTATGTCGCATACAACACCAGCATCGGTATAGAGTCAATTACAGTGTTAATATTAAAAATGATGCATAAGGTGTGTTATTCCGATGAAACTACTGGACAACCACAGGGAATACAGGTGCTGTCAGTTTTTAAGGAACTCAGCAGGTGTAGGAACACAGAGGATGATCACTGAGGGCGAAATCGCTAATAGAACCTAAGCCCAGGTTGTCACCTCATGTTATTCACCATTCTTTGTATTAATTTAATTTATTTGCATAGTTTGTTTGTCAGGCACTGCTTTGTTTTCATGCGTTGAGGAAAAGCAGTTCCGAAGTTAAAGTGTGAACAAAGAGTGTGCGGAGAAACAGCAAGGTAACAAAAAGGAGGGAAAAACACATTACAGTATGAGAATTAAACCGTTATGGTGCAGGAGAAACTTCTGCAGCACTACCAGCGTAGCAAGGAGATGGAAGGCCCATCTTTGGCATGTGCAGAACCTTAAAAAAGCAGAGGTTTAAAATAGAGAAATGTGTTTTACAGGCTTGCCGTTGGACTGGCCATCCCTACCAAATTGGGCTCCTCTTCTGAGACCAATAGCCTAATCCATGCTCAGAAAACATCACAGAGGAAGGTTGTGCTCAAGAAGCAGAGCTGTAACTTCCTGGCTGTAACTTTTCTACTCAGGATTAATTCCTTCCTTGTTTACTGCGCTCCGAAGGGCAAAAAATGAAGGGAAAGGGCGAGCTGATGCTGGAAGGTATGGAAGGCATTAAAAAAATTTGAAATACAAAAAAGCCTCAGCTGAAGCGGCCGAGTGGCATGTAAGGACCTTCTGATGGGTTGACTCTACGCCAACTGACTGCTGAGGAGTTTTAGGGCCCTCTGCCCAGTTTAATGTGCTCTTTTATGGTTTGCATTGTAAAACTGCTAAGAGGGGCTGTTTAAATAACCTGGGAACGGCCTTTGAGCACCTGTTCTTCTGAGACACCTTGCGCGGGGAAACAGGTCAGGAAAATGTCATTATCCTGATTTTTCTAAAACACCGTTGCAACCGGGAGTAAAACCCAGCAAGTATTTTATTGCAAGAAATCTTGATCTTGTGGGGAAGTAAGAGATATTCCCGGGCCTGTGTTAGCAGCTTTGAATTTATATCATTGCTAAACTTACTAATAAAGATGTAGAGCTGCAGTGTCCGCATCTGGGAGCCTGATCAGTTTATGCCGCTAAAGAAGTTGGAAGAAGCAGTAAAAAAGCAGAAAGTGGATGAACATGAGGGTATGAATGCAGGAGGCAGGAAGCAAAGTTCACCTGTGACCAGGTGCACTCAATAGAGAACACAAAGAATTCAGAAGAGACAATGAAGTTTTATCTCGCATTGTTTGAAGGAACAGAGACCGGACGGAAATTTTGTAAGTACAGGACTGAACGTTGAGGTTGTTTGAGTGTCCTCAGTTGGTTATTAGGAGGTGTTTCAGTTTCATTGTTCGATTGCTACTGGTTAACAACTATGGGGAAATTAAATGTGACCGCAAATTCCTCAGCCACCATCCCCCACCTGGTCACTTAGAGTCAGAAATAATCCTAATCCTATACCTTTTTCACAAAAAATCCCTCAATACATAATAATGAGCCATACAACTTTCTTGACTTTGTGTATAAGGCTGTGCATTTCGATTCATTTCACACAACACTGGAAACAACGCCAATGGGATCAGCAAAATCCAGACTAAATCAAAATCTCAATGTTCCATCATGTTTCATTTTTCCCCTTTTGTACTCCTTTGGTTCACTAAACACACAACTTTTTTGGCCAAAAACCTTCTCTGGTGACCACTGCATTTGACTTGTTATAATGGCACCATTTTGAAACGTGTGGTTCGCATTCCGGTAGTTTCTGCCTCACCTTGTACGACTTCCTCTGTCCTGTTTTGTATCTTAACATATGGCTGGTTTTTAAAACGGTATTCTTTGTTGTTTGAGGTCACTGGAGTTGTGAAACACTTTCTTCCTGATATATTTACATGTTTTATTGTTGTTGAACATGCTGAGAAAGGGCTTTGGGCCAAAATATGTTCATGTTACCATCTCACACTGCAATAACAACCGTGCGCACTGTCCTACTTATACTTTTACCCTTTTGGGACATCAATCACTGCATGAGCATGGTGGAGAAACGCTGGTTGGAGAACATTTTTCATTCAATGGATCCTTTATCACTTCTAAACAAACAAAAAAGGAATAATATAAAATATGCAGAATTGGTTTAAATTAAGTTACTATTGCTATTACACTAAAATTCATACTGATTCAAATGACAAAAGAAGTAATGCGTATTTTCCAATCCTTGTTTTATTTATTACACAGAATGGGATTTTCTTTTTGCAATAATACTAACTGATAAAAGATTCTGAGGTTTTAGAATTTAAACTGAGCAGAGGTCCAACATTTCCACTTGTGAATCCGCCAACACTTTTGTTTTATTTTTTATTTCATCTGTTATGCATTTTAATTTGTGTCTTTCTAATCGATACATATATAAAGATTTAAATTTTTAAATTTGTATTTCTATTAAGTTGCACGTTGCAGAGTATCATTTACTTATAAACAGTACATTACTTTCATGGGTGTTTTTTTATTATTTATTTACAAATGTATCTATCTATCTATCTATCTATCTATCTATCTATCTATCTATCTATCTATCTATCTATCTATCTATCTATGTTTCATTGCTAAAAATTTGTTTGAGAGACCAGAATACTTAATTATTCTGATGCCAAATCTTCGGTATTGTTTAAGTCAAAATCTTTCAGTGCTGTAGAGAGAAATAATGTGGGTAATGTGGGATTTTTGTCATTTTTCACATTAGCTGGAAAGTGATTTGGGGAACGGCAGCAACTCGGGAAATTTGGGGAAGTCTCATGCACGGAACATATGCAGCCGCTGTTTGATGGTTTCATGCTGGTCGTGTCAACCGTTGCTCTGCCTCTCAGTTGGGTTGTGTTTCTCTGTTACCGCAGAATGCATAAACCTAAAATACTGCTGAAAAAAATTAGTATTAATCATTAGTTTCAGTCTAATGAAATTTTATTCCTGAATTAGGGGCACAGACACTCCTGACTCATTCAGCACCGAGCAGATAAATTTAGCTGAGCTGCACAGCATGGTCCTTTGACTCATTAACACCACTTAGCTGCTTTTAAGTTTTTTTTTTTTTCAAATTTTTGTACCAGACATCATATAATTGACTTTATGTCAACTGTAATATTAGCTTCAGCTAGGAGAATAGGGTAAATTATAGCAACCATTAATCCACAATATGAAAATTAAGCAAAGCCATCATATACTGTAATGATAAAAAAATTGCAAGATTGCTGCAATTTCCGGTCTCATGTAAAAGTTTTCTCTTCATATCTCCCACACGGTATGACCTCTCGGGGTGATCGCCGGCGGAATTCACGCTCTGCCGACTTTGAATCTGCAGTCACGTCCGTCCTCTAAACCAGCAGGCCAAACATGGCTATCAGCTTTCTTTTAGACCCTGTCTGTCAATGTCATTCTGGATCAACAATGCAGAACCCTTCCTGACTCCACTACCTCGCTGCCCTGCTGTATTTTATTTATTTTTTTTATTTTTCACCCCCCCCCCCCAACATTATTGTCAAGGGCAGGATTTGAACTCAGGCAGCCGTGCCTTTATTTAATTATTTATTTATTTACCCTGCGGATCAATATGGGGAATTTACTCTGTAGCAACGGGCTACCAAGGCAGCAGCCTGCGGTCAGAAGGCAAACACTGTGGTACGGGAGCGTGGTAAACACCACAAAGCCTCCCACTGTAGCCCATAGTAAGGTGTGGTACCCAGTGACCGCAAGTGACCCCACCCACTCGCCAGTTAAAATAACCAGGCTAAAAAATTGAGCTGAAAATAAGACTATGGCTGTTCATAGCAAGGTTAAAATAGCAATTAAAACAATAAGAAAATGTTATTTCAATTAATAGACACTGTACGGTTTCTCATGCAGAACAATTGACAGCTCTTTACATTTCCCTCTAATTAAGCCCCATATTATACTGTAAAAGAAAGTAACTGCAGATAGACTGTAGGCTCCACAGACAGTGCCGCTACATATATCATCACACACACTAGCAATGGCAATTACATTTGGAAACAATATACATTCGTATTTATATTTTCCGGCAGAAGTAATTTTTTTCTTTTTTTTTTAGCATTTGGCATCAATCTTTGCTATCACCCGCTTTTCACATAGCACACAAAGCATGTATTTCCCTTTCATTTAAATTTAATTAATTTGCCCATGACCTTTGCTCTTCCCGGTATTGGATATTTCATGTGTTGGATTATTATTAAACAATAATTAAAAGATAGCACAAACCATTTATTTTTCTTTATATATGTATGCTTTTATATTAAAACAAGTTCATCGCACGCCAAACGCTCGAGTTGCTGAATTTCAAGCCAGACCCGTCGCAAATACATAAAATATTTCTTCATAAAAATATTTTATCAAATGCTGCCTTCATCTTCAAGAAGGAATATGTGTGTGTGTGTGCGTATATACACACAGCCAGAAAATAAAAATGTATATAAACACCGAAATACCCTTGACAATCTCAAATATTATTTTCTTTATTCATATTTTGGCATAATTGAAAAAGAGGTAATGAGGCACTGATATCTTCAAAGCAGCAAATACTGCCTACAGTATGAGCCCATGTGTCAGTATAACATAAAGTGCAATATGAGCTGACAGTTCTGAAGTCTTGCTCAAATTTTGCTCTACCTTTCCAGAAAATACACAGCTGTTCCAAAGCTTTTGAAGCTTTGACAGCCATATTTACAGTCCCGATGTTTAAACTCTGGACATAAACTGCTTCTAGCAGTACAATAGAAAGGTTTGCAGTGAAGGTTCAAATATTATTATTTCCTGGGCTTAACTGACCTTTCCAGTGCATTTTTAGGAAAACTAGTTGCACCTTAAATTGCCTCGCACATAACCGGGATGCGACTAAGAAATCTACAAAATCTCACTTGCGGCTTGCGTTCTCTGATCAGTTAAACTTTATATCAGTTAAACTGATTTTTCAATAAGAGAAGAAGGTGACCAGACAATCAGAAATAAAAAAAGACACTAAGTAGCTAAGAATATCTGAAAAGGGAAAAAAAATCTGATAATCATAAATGAAAGAATTAAATAAGTTAGTGAACATGCATGCCAAATTAAAATGGATAGTTGTAGCTATGCAAAATATACAGTAATTGTTATAATGCATAGAATAATAGGTGGTGACTGCTATAGGAATATTTCTTAAAGTAGCTTGCGTGTGTGTGCACGCGCCTTGTGATGCACTGGAATCCCGTCGAGGCATTAGCATCATATCCTAGTGCCAGTGACTTCAGGATATGCCCAACACTCTGAAATGGGCAAGCAGTTAAGGAGAATGGAAGACTGGAGAGTTGAATGGTTGGGTGGATGGATGAATGGAGCACATATTTGTTTCAAATTTGTTTTATTAGGAATGAAAACATTAATATACTATGTGACTTGTACTATTACCCTGTGCATATTGTTTGCTGAATTAAAATGATGTTGCAGTCGGTGTCTTAATTTTTGGGCCATTTGTACCACTTTTGTGCCAGTGAAACAGTAACACTTTATTTTGTTGGGGACACGTTTCCAGATTACTTCTTGGCGCCATATTTTTGTTCTCTATATGTCTCTGATGTAATCTGTTTGTAACTCCTGCTGCTCTGCTGAGCTTGCCGTTTATTGTGGTCCTACATCACGCAAGCTTGGCCAACGACAGCATAGCGCCTGCTCTCCGGCGCTGTCCTACGTGCGACGCAGCTCGCTCACTCGCTAACACTTGCTGCTCGAGGTGCTCCTCAGCATGCTCGCCACATGGTCAGCAAGCAGTGGCCCTCTCTCTTCTGCTCACCTTTACATTTGCTGATTTAGCTACTTGTCTCCCCCTGCATTCCCCATGGAGCCCCAGAGAGAGCAGACGCAGCGGATTAGGAGGCCAAGGCTATTCTTCTCACCCTTCATGCTCTACCGCATGGTTGCTATGCTGTGACTTGTAACATGGGTTACGCAGCTCATGTAAGCGGTTTTATATTAAACCTGTGCTGCTTAACTAGGCTGCTCTCTCTTTGCTTGACTGTCTGCAGGCATTTTATTCCAGAGATCTGCATAGCCTTGATCATAAACCCATAACATCGGGACCCTTCGCTCCGTGAATATATTCATCAGATATGTGTTTTCTCCAGCCCCTCATGCCCAGTCTCAACCATAATACAGAAAAAATGTTGCCTCATCCCCATCTGCAGAGAGGCAATCGTCTCTAAACTCTTCCTCCTTGTAAGAATAGCGCAGCGACTTGGTTGACCCAACCTTTCTTCTCGGGGCTTAGAGTAGGGATGGAAAAGGTGTTCCAACCGGCTTAAAATTCATTTCAGCGGCGCAGAAACTTTTATAATTTGTGCAATACGGCCTGTCAGCCCAGACTCTAAGTCCCTGAGAGCAAACTGCTACGCTTAGAACAGATATATCTTTCCAAATAGTCACTTCGAAAATGTTACCAATAATATTTACGTAAGGAAAAAATTTAGCATAAAAAACTTTTGTGTTTAAGGGTTTCTACAAACACCTTGGCTTCAAATATTTCAGAAGCTCTTTCTAATTTTAGTTTTCCGGGGTGCTAGAGCCCATAATAAGATTGAGTGAAAATATAATTTAGATTACACACAATTACAGTACAAGGCCGATACTTTCCTTTTGCCTCATAATGTGTTCACATGAAATCTGAGGAGGACATTCAGATGGGAGTCTCAACCCCTACCAGTGCTATAGCAGGGCAATGGGGTGGCCTCTATGCAGCATTGGAGGACTGACAAGAGACATGAAAATAACAACCTCCTTCATCTCCCCAGCCACTCGCTGTCTCCTCATCTCAATTAAACAGTTTCCTCGAATTGTGGGACCCAAAGCAAACAGATGAGGATGGAATTATTGCTCAGGGCTACGCTCGGGTTGTACTCTGTGGGCCTTTTTGGTC
The DNA here is from genome assembly GCA_018136845.1 of Heterotis niloticus. NCBI lineage: Eukaryota > Metazoa > Chordata > Actinopteri > Osteoglossiformes > Osteoglossidae > Heterotis > Heterotis niloticus. The sequence goes on along the minus strand of CM030899.1, from coordinate 7,475,459 downwards.
TGCCGCTGGGAGCAGTGTGTTGTTTTACATTTAATTGTGACAGTCAGTCAGGGACTTCAGACCACCGGTCCCCCATCCCTTCAAAAAAAAAAAAAAAAAAAAAAAGAAATACATAGAAACTCTATAGGTCAAAGAAACTTTAAGGACACCTGCAAGATACGTTAACATACAGTAAGCAACAGACATCGGTCACGGCATCTAACTGGGTCTCGACCATCTTCGGAAAGACAGAGGATTTATACGGGCTTCGGTGAAGGATGATAGGTGTGGTGGAGAGCAATGCTTCTAGTTAATGACATGTCACAAACAAGGGTTAAAGGTCGCAGCTTTAGTGTGCTTCATTCACCAGCTATACTCCTACAGCAGAGTCTGACTGCATAATGGGTATACATGTCACAACTCTGTTCAGGTAGGATAAATATGCTGGTGGCTACCAGAAAGAGACCTTCTTGCTCAAAGAAAGATGAGCCCAGTGCACCCATAAATAAAACTGCTGTTTTTGTATTTCTCTTTATTCTACGGTTCCCCCCCCGTGAAGCTGTATATCTTGTAACGAAAAGCCAACAAGGATGGAGCAAGCTGTAATGAACGGACAATTTCGAAGAAAAAAAAAACGCTAAAATGAGATGACCATCGAAATTAAATTTATTTGTACGTTTCAGAGTTAACTGTAGCACCTTCTCCTAAAATCTAAAATTAATGGTATGTAAAAATGTGTCCCGCTTGCGAAGGACAGTTATTCACCTGCGACTCTTTAAGAAGTTGTGTTATACGATGCGTACCTTTTACTCAGTTAAAATTATAATTTCATTTAAGATTTCAAGTCACAGGACATGATCTATTATAGCTACAGTATGTTAATGAAGGACTTGTGCCAGATAACAATCTTTTGAAAACGGTACCAAAAAAAATAAAATAAAATTAATAAATAAACTCTTGTCATAGATGCCAGTGCCCTTATTAACTTTTGGTTAATTGCTGGTTACTTTCTCTAAATAAGAGCGGGGGAAGCACAGCAGTCGGTATGAATATAATAGGAAGCGGTGGGAACCGGCGGAGTGCCATGCCTTGTCAAAAAGGATAAAGTATTATCCTACACATGAGATGGAACTGTAACTTAGAAAATTGAAGGGATTTACAGTAAAGCACACGACAGGGAATAAGGACATCAGATAGCAGCACTCTCCTCCACAATATCATTTTTATGGTAAATTAACTTGAAAAGCATGCAGAATTAATGCACCATCATCATATGTAAACAAAATAAGAGGACACAAGAAAGTCATATATAACTATCTTATACTAGTGAGCAGTTTCAAGACTTCAGCTTTAGGAAGTCATACAAATGCAGTGAGTTGTCAGCACAAACATTTTGGTGTCTAACCTGCACACGCAAGTCTGCAATGAAGACAGCATCAGAAAGACTGAGCAGCAAAGCAAGAGACCATTTTATAAAGCAATAAAAAACATTTTATACAGAAAATAGAGGACAGTCAGCAATGTGAACTGCTATGCTATTCACTTTATGTGCTTTCTTAACATTTGTAGATTACAGTTATGTTATCATTATTCGCTGCTGATTTTTGCTTTTCTGTTGATTCGGTTATTATTATTGTCTTACGCCACATATCAGAGGTCATTTATCTTGTGTTCCTGTGCCGCTTCAATGCAATATGAACCCAAAATTCACACAACTAATTTATTTTCAAGTGTTTTTAAATCCAGGGACTTTGCCAGATCAAGATAATAACAACACAAACTGAATTCAGTTAAAATTATCACAGGTACAGTTTTCAAAAACACAGTAAAATATCATGCTTTTGCAGTACATATGCTTGCATACATATACAGTATTATGCTGCTTATTTTGCATTATTAAGCAGCATTTCAACTAAATCTTGTTGTTTATTCATTGGTTATTTTGCCCCTTAGTAGTAGTAGTCAGAGGGAAATGAAAATGAAAACACAAATAGGTCAAGTGTACTGCATGCTTTAAAATTTGTAAACAGTCCGTTCCAAATAGTTTTCATTTAGCAGTCTTTGCCTGAAAGAGAACAATTTATTTACTTAATTCCTGCAGGGAAACTCACCTGTACAGCTTCTCGAAAGGATGCATAGCATAAGACACAAAACAAGGTGCAAAATTAAGTAAATAAGTAAATAAATAACAGAAAACTATGAGATAGAGACTACAAGTTGACCCAAGTATTAACTATATTGACCCTCTATTTATGGAATACCATTGAACGTATAAATATGTTAAATAGCTCCTTACAAATGTGTCTTTTTGCATTGTCAACATGATGAGAACATGAAAACTCGGTCCACTTTGAGCCAGAAGCAGTTCAGACGAAGTAAGGAAATAATTCCGTTTTTGCACTGCACCGTTATTTAGTGTTTAGCTGATATTCTGCGCAACATTATAAAAACGCAACGCTTATGTTACACAACACTGAGCTCTGCAACCTCGTTTCCTTTGTATATTGAAGGTGTAATTTGTGACAAAAAAAATTTTTGTTTGGTTTAACAACGTATCTTCCACTTTATCTAAAGTACTGTACATGTAGCTAAACGGCTTTGGCGATGAAACAGTATGAAATAGCACAGCATGGAGGAAAGAGTAAAAGTTAATTTCCATAAATACGAAACACTGGGAATTAATAAGACGATGAAGCAAATGTATGTGACAGCAGAATTTACTGAAAATCTAAATATTTAAAAAATTGCATAGCTCACCATCCCCATAATTTCCACTCCAAAGAAAGCTTTTGAAACCCTTACCATCAAACTTTTAGAACATTAAGGCAAATTTTAATGCTGCGGTGTTCAAGTCAAGCCTCAAAATATATCTATTTATCCACTTTGCACTAATAGCCGGTCTGGCTCAGGAGGTCCTTCAACCAATTCTTGAAAAGGCCTGTCATCATAATAACCGCTGAGCGAGACAGGGGTGTCCCCTCATTGATCTTTGATAAAGCCTGTTAATCTTATGATAATGGCCAAATGAGCCAGGTAGATGCCTCAATTGATCCATGGCAAGGCTCTCAGAATCTTTTTCAAATATTTAATTAGTACTGTAATGGACTAGAACCCTGCTAGGCCTACGGATCATCTGTTGCAGTTCAAACCAACGCGTTCTTCGCTTTGATAACCGCTTTCTTTCTAATGTATTCCTTTGTTTATTTATTTATTTACAGTACTTGCTTGATTTAATACAAGTTCTCCTGCTTTCTGATAGCTTGCTGAATACGAATGAGTGGTGTCCCACTAACGTCTCATCATTAGTTAATGCCGTCTGTCTGAAACTTTGGAAATTCCATACATGGGAAATTGTCATCCAAAAGTCGTCTTGCACATCATGCAATCAAATCGAATCACTTTCTAGCATAGCTGCCCCTGGGGAACTGGTACTCACATTTATCGATCAAAAGGTTTTTTCCTACATCTGACATTCATCTTTAACCCATTTTTCATATTTGCAGATACTCAGATATTATTATTCATCAACATTATGAACATCCTTGTCTACAAATAAATGCATTAGTCTCATATATTATTATCAGTTGTACTAGCATTACATAATAGCGATTAAAATTTTGCACGCCATTTATTTAATTTTTCAGTTGTTCCTGGTGATGCTGTTTGTTGTTAAAATTTTTTCCCCCAGACTTCATGTTGACAACCAGCATGTAATCCCTGTAGAATAAGGCCATATTACGGAACTTGAAAAAGGTATGTATATTCCCTGGCAGGGCCATTATGATAACGTTTTTACCTATTATGGATGCATCGCTTTTAAATGGAACTACAGTAAAAGAATTAAAAAAAAAAAAACACTGAAAATACACTATGGCAGACAGCCAGGAAAAAAAATGTTCATGTATTAATTCATGTGAAAATAAATTTAATGGGTTGCATTAATTTTTTTCTTAGACTTTAGATAGATAGATTTTGCATCAAATTTAATGTAGAACATTACATGTTTATGTGAACATACAAGAACAGCCACAGATACAGACACAGGCAACGCAAATTGGGCTTTACTCACATTTCTGTTACTGTAAGCTATCACATGTAGCGCAGTCAAAAGTTCAGGTGAGACAAAGCAGGAAGTGAACTCGGAGGTGGGCAGAGGATTCAACTAAACCAAAACTAAACTGCATAAATGAAATAAACATGGCAATTCAATATTCTGCTTATTAATATGCAAACCTATAACTCTAGCTCCATTGCGGTTGATTCTTCCCCTGCAGACAGAAAAGGCAGCAAAAAGTGAACTTGTAGGTGAACAGATTATTAATTTAAAACAAAAATGAACAAAGCATCACAGTAAAATATTCTGTTTTTTTAAATGTATGAATGTTAAATTTTAAAGTATTTGTAGTAGTCATGGCAACTGGCATAAACTATTTCAAGAATCTGTGAAAGTTCTGCACAAAATGTTTTTACCGCATGAGACCCAAATTTAGGCCTAGAGAAGAACTGGGAAAATCAGTTAAATGAACAGAAAATGAGTGCATTTCAAGCCATGGAATTTCAAAAGGGTTAAAAAATATAAAAGATAAAAGGGTTAAAAGATAAATAGGGCTTCAGATGTGCAAGAACAGAAGTTTCTGTTGGTGGTACAACTACAACCGGCGGTCTGCGGTTTTAAGTCAACGATTGGCTGAAATTTACAGTACGGTGGAATTCTTTAAGAATAAACTGACACGTGGGTGTGGGATGATTCAACTGACAAAATGGAAGTGTTTAACCTCCAGCCATTTTTTGTCTTTTCTGAGCTTGAACATCAGCTTGACCGACGTACGCGTTTCTATGTCCTGGTTTAAAAATCTGTGCAAATTTGCATATAATTCCTCGGCAAGTTAGTACATGGCATAAGGGCAAGAAGAACACATACATTTGATGCCAGAGGATTAAGTGGGTCTTGCACACCTGAGGATAACAGAAAGAAGTGGGGATCCCCTGTGAACAAGAACGTTGAGGACGCAGGTGCAGTAAACATGTATATGAATAAATAGTGTGAATTATGGGAAAGTAACTCACATGACCTAATTTAAACCACATTCTGTTTGCTGTTTGCCAGGCGCCACAACCATTGTAATACGAATAGCGGAGTTTGGGCAATTTTTTTCCCTTTATCAACTGCGAGATCCTTACAATTTATGCTGAATAAACCTTTGAAGAAACCTGTAAAAACCCACATTTTACCTTTTCATTCACGCTTGTAACGCATTTCTGAAAATGCTTAAACCTTGGTATGGATTTGGCAATGACTAACTTAGAAGAGGTATTGACAGAAATACATAAATCCTCTCAATCCTAATTTTTTAGTCTGTATTTGGGGTCGCGTTAACATTTAAGCAGTTTGTCTTTTCTTTCAAAGACAAAGCTGCACAGTTGGTCACTAACAAAAGAGTGAGGCATAGCGAGAAAATGACGCTTCTGAAATTATATTCTTAAAGGAATTTCTTTTGTGTCAACTCATCTGTCATCACACAAATGCATCTGAGCGCCCTGGTTTACAGTTAGACAACCTGGAAATTTGGATAAATGAACAGTTTGTAATATTTAAACACGCATGACAGAGACACATGCGTCCAGATCCTCAACGAAGGAATAACTGCAAAGTTGCGAGAGTAAGTTCGACCACATCTGTAGAGATGGAAAGCAGTTTCTGTGAAGCAACATAATAGAAGCAATATTAACGAAAGTTTCGACATCATACACTTTTTTCCCCCCGAGATCAAACAAAGCCAAATTTTCTGCGAACGCCGAACCTTAAGAGTTTGTGCTTACAGTTGCGTGATGATATTTCAGCTGGGTTGGGATCTGAATTTTGCCCTTCTTGCTCATTTGCTTGTTAACATCATGCTAATGGTTCAGTGCAGGTCTTATGCATTATATTTTTATGTTTTAAAGGCACTCCCATAATGACCGAGCTGCTTACTTCAGTATTTATTTTTTCCACCCCTTAATACAAGGCTGTCAGAACTCATTGATCGGTGAGCTGGTCCCAGTTCTACCTTTCTTTCTAATTAATTCGATAGAGAAAAACTGGAAATGGACCCCAACTCATGCGGACGACGCGACTCGGCAGTCGGCCAGTTTATTTTCGCTCCACGTCTAAGGCTTTCGGAACAGATGTTTTCTTAGCTGAACAGGAAATCCCGAAAATTTATGTGCTGAACTCGCAGCCAATGCAGACTTTCAAACGTGAGTTCAGCTTAAAAAGTACATTCGAACGGCGGATGAATCCGTTCATTACTCACCCGTCTCTACACATTCAAGGTTTAAAATAGTATGCAGGGCTGCTCCTTAAACGTAATGATGTTACGTTTATGTTAGCTGCGATCTCCATTCTTTGCCACCAAGAGTGAGGGTACATTTCCGGCAGTGAAAAGCTTTTAAGCTTCTCCACCGTCTCCAACACTTGATCTAAATATATTATATCATTTTTTTGCTAAGATAAAGAAGAATTTTCAGTGCCAGGGAGGAACTCCCATGGACCTTTTTGAAGACCTGGCTTAACTTTCTTAGAAAACCATAATATGGGCTTTTGCCATAGAGCAGTATGGGCTGACACTGAAAAAGCTTTATGTGTTTTAGTGGATTTCCAGGACCCACAAAGTCACCCAGGATTTCAAATGCAGAAGTGGTTACCAGGGGCAGATTTTTACATGTGAGTGTGAGATATATTTTTCCATTCCCAAATTGCATAATGAAGTAACAAAGTTACCAGCAACCACAGTGTTTGTTACAGCCCTGTCTAGGCTGCGAGAATAAAACAGGGATTGAGGAGAGAATTGACCCAACCAGGAAGGATCCAACACCTGGTTAAAAGTTTTTATTCCTTTCATTTGGATTCTGTTATTATTATTATCATCATTATTAGTGTAAGCCAATAACCAAGCCCTTTCTCCAGGGGTGAACACAGCTAACAAAACGAACAAAAATCCCTCTCCTTTTGGTGTTAACCAACTTCCCTAACAAAAAAAAAAATAAAACAAGCAAAAGGACACCATTCTACCCTAGCTCCTTAACCACAGTAAAAACCAAGAGAAAACTGGTTAGTGCAAACAGGATCACGTCTTTCCAGCAGATTCTTAATATTTACAGGTGTTTATAGATTTATACTCCTTACACCATTGGTAACTGAGTACAAAAGCACCAAAATAGACAATTCACCAGCTAACACTGAAAAATAAACCACACACCTCTTTCTTGGACTGGTCTCCTTCCTTCCTTTCTTCCTTCCATCCATCCATCCGTCCGTCCATCCTCTCCCTCTTGCTCTCACTTTCTCTCTCTCCTCATGTTCTTCTCCAGGTGTCATAATTACTTAAATGCTTGTTCTTCTTGGGTGATTCTTCCAATTGGCTAACTGGGGAGACAGAACATAGACACACAAATACTAAAGAGCTTTTGACCAAGGCCGAAACAGTATAGCATAATTCTAAAGAGTGCATAACAGCCTTTTAAACCACTAAAACATTCTATGAGAAATGTCTTCATGTTTCTTGGATTTATATTATTGACTTTTGCATAATTGCTTCATCTATTTAACTGAAACTTGCTTTGTGGGATTAGCCTCTGACATTTATAACATATAAAGTTTTTTTTTTTTTTTTAATAATGATACGGTCTGGCAGTTGTGAAGTTCTATTAATTACAGCTAAAACACAACTGTAATTGATGAACATGTAAAGGTTTCAAGCAGGCCTTAATTCATTTTTTAAAAGTCGGACCTATATAAACAGCTATAATAAATAGCGCTTTGTGATGTATGAAACCACATAATGGCTTCTGTTGCCAAAAATTACGAGACTGTCTCCTGGGAGATACTTGACACTGTCGGTATAGTCCAGCTAACTGTGCGGATCCGCTCAGTGAAAATATGAGACAGAAGAGCGATTTCTGTGCTTGTGCCTTTTCGGATCAGCTGTTTTCGATCAACGCATGGCCGGGTGAGTCATGCTATTACGTGATCTAGCCTCGCGTCTTTAACACGACAGAAGTGGAAACGAAAATGGGGAACAAAGCTGACAAACTTTCCTTTGAAAAACATTTGTTATCTTGCCCCCCAAAAAATCCGTTCTTCACACATAGAAATGCACAGTTTTAACGTCCGGTAGCAGTAACGTCAGGCACAACTAAACACAACAGATTAACCTTTTATAGTAAACCTTTAATAAAATGAGGACATTAAAATTATTTGAAATAATATTTTAGTACGTTTATAATAGCTGGATGACAAACATAGGGACTAGCAATCAAAATAGAATTTTGTATGATGTTCTACGTCACAGCCTTAATTTGATTGATTATGGTTCAAATCCAATCTGTGGCTTTAAAACCAGTTCAGGTTGAACAGAATTATTTTTTCTTCTTTACAAAGGTCTTATTTTCATGCCTTTTACAAGATTAGTGTAAAAAAGAAAAAACATTGAGGAAAAATATGCAGCAAAGGAATAAAGCTTTCATGACACATGACTTACGACGGCGACAATGAATTTGTACGTTTCTTTTTCAAATCAATTTTCAGCGGTCTGTGGCTGAATACATTTGTAACTTCTAGCTTGGCTTTTGAGGAGCACATTTGTCATTAGGGAAATACTGCCATATGGAAATTAATAGAGGAAAAGAACTAAACTTTGACAAATTACTATTTTCCCTCCTTTTCTTCGAGAAAAGTAAAGGCTCGTGTTATTTTAATGAAGCTAAAAAAACCTGTGAAGGCCACTGTAAGGTGTGCACCCTTTAAGTGCACACGCATCTCCAGCCTCCCAGAGGAGCATCATTAGAAAAAATCCGTCAATACAACCCATTTAGAAAGTAGTTCGCCGAATCGCAGTACAGGCTGCTAAATTGCCCAGTATGTGCCACGTAAATTGAACCGCTGAAACTAAAAATGTAGTTCATTTTGTGCGACTTTACTTGCATTTTTCTCCTCCTTCTCTGTTCTGTGATTAGAACTTGCTCAGCAGTTCAAGTTGTTCTAAGAATGTGGTCTGAGACTGAGATGTACAAGCAAAAAGACTTAGAAAAGCGTCTATGCTTAACGCTTTCGCCCCACGGCCTCGCCGGAAATTTAAACGACTTTGAGCTGTCGAAGCATTATGGGAAGGGCGCAGATTTTGTCAAAAACTACACGTGTAAGGCAACCTTCCGTTATTTAAATGCAGAAGTAACTCTTGGGGACAAACAATGGAAGACGCGGCCTCTCGAGCGGGAATGTAATGAAGGACGACTGCAGCATCATGGTCAACGTGGCTGATCAGTGGGCTTAATGGTCTTGGCTTCATCCCGTGTTTTACAACCCCAAACGGTCCCCGCTGACTGATAAATCTGCTCTATATCGGGTCAGATTGCCTCGCTGAACTCTTACCATTCCCAGATTGCTAAGTAGGGAAACAGACGAAAGATCTGGCCTGTAAAAATAACTCCCTTCGCAGGAGGTCACATTCCAATGTCACAGTTACCATGTTATCACAAAAGAAGAGGCTTTGAAGTATATAAAATATATTTTGAGAAATGAAACATGAATCATCTAAAGTGTCTGCAAAGTAAAAAGTTATTAACCTATAACTGCTGAATTTCATTGACAAGGAATCTTTATGAAAAATGTGCCTTCAGAAGAGTTTAAAAAATACTTCTAATTCTAGGAATTCGAGGTTTATTTGTGCTGTTCGTTTTGAAACAATGAACAGCAATGACAAAGCATTAAACTGTATGCTAAGTGGCCAAGAGGTTCACCTGTGTGGGAAAACAACCGAAATAAAAAGACAAATGAATTTTGGCACTGCTGCAGCCTGCACGAGTGGCACAACAATGGGTTAGGCTGTGGACATGAAAAAAAGAATCAGCTATAATTTTATTACTAATCCTTTAAGTTATTATTCAGTCATTATTCACAAATCCCCTGTTGGAATGATGGTCTGAAAAGCACATAAAATCTGGGTACGAGTAACAATGCAAGTCATACATTAATTTCGAATAAAGCATCAATAAGTTTGCAAAAACACAATTATTCTATGAGAAATCAGAACATAAACTAATAAAAAAAAATTACGAATGAATTATTCACCATAAGTTCTGGTTATGGCGGATGCCAGAATGTCATTCATTTCTGCCCTCATTCCAGCTCTATACATTTTGAGGCAGAGAATTATGGGTAACTGAACCCTTAAACTTAAATAAATAAGTAGATAGTGAGAACTCACTCAATATAACAGGTAGTAAGCTTGCCAAATGGGACCATCAGCACAATATTTTAGCAAACAGTATTTTCAGATGTTATTTATATAATAGATTTATGATTTAATTACATTTGCATGGGTTCTTTTTCTTTTATGCTCTAACTGATAGATATTTGACTACACTAGAGCCACTGTGGATAATCCATACCTTTGTACCTTTTAAATACGAGGGTGTTGCTGAGAAAGAACGGCAAAAAATAAATAAAATAAAACAACTAACATAAGCAGAGCCGTAGCAGGAATTTCATTCTGTATCATTTTTATGATACATCGTAATCATTTTATATTTACATTTATATTTACTGTTTCACATTTTCTCTTAAGTTCTGCAAGTATGCCAGAGTCCAGTAGTCACTGGAGGAGATACTGCTGTATAAAGATAATTTACTTGCAGGTCATTTGAAAAGCTTGAAGTGGAAAATGTTAGAATTTGTTTATTTGTATCTTTATGACATATATTATGGCAGTAGCGATGGAAACACCGCAGATGCACATGAACGATTGACAGGAACTGACTTGTACTGTAAATTAACTAACCACATTTTGAGGTTTACAGAGGCTGAATTTTAAGCTCAAGTTCTGTAGGACACCCTGTTGTGCAAAATATTTTTAGCTGATGGCGAATATGCACATTTTAGGCTGTGTGGGATTTTTTTATTGCGACGATTGGCACAGGACAGACTGGCACAGATTACATTTACAGCTCTCTGTCTTCCTTGGAGCATCAGTTTTAGGCAGCATAGTACAATCACCCCAATAACTTTTCTACGGCCCTGCTGACTGCTTCCAAAAAACATTACCATTCACAAGACCACACATGACTCCCCATCTGGACAAATAGTTGTCACCTAGTGCAAAAGGAACTGGCAGCCTGGGTGTAAATAGCCAAAAGACCTCTGATATCACCTCAGATATCTTCTTCCATGCAATTTGAGACTCACAACTAATTTTAATGGCTTGTACTTAGAGCAGAAACATGTTTTCCCCAAAGAATGGGATTAATGGGAACCTTATTATGGGCTATGACACCCAGGGGGGTAATATATAAATACTAATCCTGGCTGCGATGGCCCTGTGGGTTCTGCGCTACTCAGACGTGTTCATTTTCTGGATGTCCAGGACATGAGGAATTCAGCCATTAAGGGATGCTGATTGTGGGTTTATCAGATAAGGTATTAAGGGTTATAATGATAACAAATAACGCGGTTGCAAGTACCGAAACACCCAGGCGCGCACGCACGAACACACACGTCGCGCAACGCTCTAGGCGTAAACGCCACCAGTTTCTCATGGGTCTTCCAGTTGACGTTGGGTTAGGACAAACTGGCAAGTTTTGCAAGTTTGCACGTTTTGCAACCTTGTGCTTCTCGGAGCGTAAATCCACCAAAACAGCAGAATTATTATGAAACATAATGGGGGGAAGAAAGTTCTCTTCAAATTAATGATTATACATCACATGCGTATGACAAATAACCCCTTTTAACACTGCGGTCGTGTTAATTGCCTTGAGCGGCAGTTCCATTACCACGGTCAGACCGAGCAGAAAGGATGCGCGCAAACAGCACATCTCAAAATACTGAGGGATCCAGACATCCTGGAGACACTGGAAAGAAAAGTTTCTTCCTAAAGCTTGCCGGTGATGGATATTATTCACTTTAGCGATGTTACAAGTGCTTATTATCCACGTTTGTGCTGCAAGAATCCCTTTGCAATAAGAAACTTTATTGATTTAGGGTTGCGCAATGTTGCAGCAAACCCTTTCAAGAACCTCACCCACTGAAAGCATAGTTTTAAGTTGCAAGTATGTGCAAAGTCAGGAAGAAGGCATGTCAGACTCATAAAGACCTGTGCCGTGCTGCCATCCGAGTAGATGTGGTTTGGATTTGTTTTGATTCGGAATTATTGACTTACATAGACTGATGATGGTGGTGGTGATGATGGTGGGGGAATTAAGATCATCCGAACCCATGCTTGACACATAGCCATTAATTCCTTAAATATTATAGATGCTTAGTGCTCCTTCCATGGGTGTCATTATGTATGCGGCTCACTGGGCTACCAAACACGTCTGCTAACAGGAGCCTCTTTGTATCTGTCTGTGCAGAAAACCTTTAACAATGAACTGGGATTAGAATTTATCTAGAGGTGGAGAATGGTAGGTCTTTCTGCTTTCATTTAGGAAGAGAGAAGGCCTAACGTCTGTCTGGGTGTCTGAGCCGAGAAACTTTTGAGTCTGCTGCGCACGACCGGTTTCCTTCAGAGGAAGATGGAAGCGGAACCACTTTGGATTCAAGTCGCACTTTCTGTTTTCCTAAAATATCGCTGCTGGTCTTGTACACGGTAGTTAGAAATGATCGGATATTCAGCAACTTCTGAAAAAAATAAATAAATACTTTGTAAAATAAATAAATAAATAAATAAATAAATGCAATTCCCAACACAGGAGAAGGATGGTCATTACATGATCTTAAACCCACGAGTTTGTAGAGCCTTGCTGGCACAAAACTGCCGGCTTCTCAGCGCTGCAAAGGAAGATGAGCGAAACCGTGAAGAAAAGCGCGTCTGCGATGCAGAGATTTCATCACCATCATAATCGCTATCCTAATAGAGGCGGTGGTACTGATTTTTCTCCTTTCAAGAAGTGTTTGGTGGATTTTTTTTAATGTTAAAATGCTCCTTTTTCCTCTTCTAATTACATTTCACTTCATAAGAATTGCTGACCATAATTTTTGGCGGGGTCATACAATAATGACATATGTTTTGTATGAAATTAACAACCACCTGGGTTGTAAGGGTCACTAACTCTAGACCAGGGAACATGTTGAAGTGAGGGAGGATGTAAGTGAGGATATCACTCATACCAATTACCGCAGCCTGACTTTGCAAACAGTTAATAGGAGACTATTATATTGCCATGAAGTGTTTTCCAGAGATAAAAAAAAAACAGAAAAAAAAACACTATGCTGACCATGTTGCCCATCTGTCTATAGGCCAGGTTTGCCTGGTGGGCGATGGCCACATTGCCTCTGTCACTAATGGCATGAAAAAAAAAAAAAAAAAAAACCTCAGTGTTTTGAAAGCCTTGGGTATAATACACATTTACTTGGCAGAAAAACTAAAAAAGATACCAGAGTCAATGCACAAAGAAAAAGACAAAGTTTGGGTCAAGAACAAGACATCTTACAAAACCAAACCAATAAAGCTCTGAAAAAGCCAGGAGTTGCAGTTTCTTGCTATTTGAAAGGAAACTTTTCAACTGAAAATTCAAGGATTTTTACTTTTTAAATGGAGAAGGTAGGTATCGTGCTTGCAGATAAGGAAGGAACTGAAGAAGGCTGCAGATTATAGAGGTTCTGAATGTGAAAACAACCGCAGGGCACGTTCATTAGGATTAATATCGAAGCAAACTCGTGTTACATGGACATGCATGCTAGTGGTGGCCATTTATAAACATAATGCAGAATAAATGTAAATTCACCTGTCAAGAAATTAAATAACGGCACACCGGCAATAAAACACACAAACTCGGTCTTCTACTCCCTGCCTCTGTGGGAAACTGCAACAGTTAAAGCCGCATGGCTCAAATCCCGGTTACTATCAAAATGTCAGTTGACTGGGATCCAAAAACTGACAGGGTGAATTAATTCAGTAAAACAAAATAGTACTAATAATAGTGATATTGCCAAAATAGACAAATAACCCTGCTCAGATGATCAGAGTACTGGTCAGAATCTCCAACTTACACTTCAGTGCTGGTGGCACATTTACTAATAATGGTTCAGGATGCATTTACTTTTTTAAACTTATTTCACATATTTGCTTAAGCCTTCATAAAATTGTATCACAGGAACCAGCGTGTCTCAAGTTAGTGTTTAATGTACAGACACCTGCACTGCTGTGCGCAGGATCATTTCAGATGTGGTGCTAAATGGAGGAAAAGCTACAGATGTTGCTGAGTTGAATAGTTTCTGGATCAGAATTCCTCCATAGTCATATGATAGCCCAGTAAACGGCTACACGAAGTGTTTACTTGCAGTCATTGCAGCTATAGGTGTCACAATAAGTTATTAACAGTGAAGGTTCAGTTATTTTTCCACATCTAAATATGCCTGCACAGTTCATCCGTTTTCACAGGTTAGGTGTTAAAAAGCTGCAGTGTTTTCTGTTGCGCTTATAAAACAAGCATTTAAAGAATATATTTTCACAACCTTTACTTTAAGTATTTATTACTCAGTATTTAGCTGAAGGATCTAAAAGATACTTAAGAAGCAAAACGAAATGCATGTGCTTTCTGAATTTAAGGAATCTTTGCTATTCTGTCATTCTTCAGCCTCTGTGTGGCACAGAATCACAACTTACAAACCGATATTCAGAATTAATAATATTTCTCTTTTTATCATGTGAAAAGCTGGTTTATCCAAACGCTTCTTCTCTAATCTTTGTACCTACCCGTTATTGTGAGGAAATGGTCAAATTTGGTCCTGAAGTCTGCCAGCAATTTTCTTAAACTTTTCACCTTTCCTCCTCAGGTTTTTTCAGCAGGAAGGTGAAGAGGGGAGGACGGAGAAGTGAAGCCTCAGTTCCTTGCACCTCAATTATAGCTGTCAAATGGGTCCAGTGAGGTCACATCTATATTGCTTGAAAGGTGTGAGCAGCCTTATCTGATAATATGGACTCCATCAACAAGAGGAAGCAGGAAATGAGCCAGAAAAGTTAGGCTTTTGTTGGGTTTAATTTTAGCAATAGTTTTACGTCCCATTTCAAACAAACTCTGCAACTGTTTAGTCTGACGATAAACCTTTAAGGCAAATGCAGTTAGTTTCCATGGTGAAACACAGAATACACGGACATGGGACCGAATCTAACTATTTATGCGGATTTTGCATTATCCAAATGTGCGTATGGACTTCCTTCTCCGATTCAGAGACGTGTGGTTTCGATGGATTCATGACTCTAAATTACCCTTAGCATGTATGAAAGAGAGAGGGAGTGTCTGTAATGGACTGGCATACCCTGCTGTGGTTACTGAAATAGTTTCTGGATCAAAATGGAAAAGAAAGTATTTTTCATCACAAATGCAGTTAGGCTGGCACAGGGGCTCAGGGAGTTGTGCTGCTGGTGCCTCAGAGCATCTGCGTTTAGGTTAGAATCCAACTCGGTCTAGATGAGCACCATGTGATAGACTGGCCTCTCATTCAGGGTGTGGTTTCCTAAAACAGCATCCAGTGGTGTCCAGACTCCCCTAACCAGCAGTAAAGGGTAATGATCGAATGAGAAACTGTTGGTGTCATAATTTTAGATACACATGTCGACTTTTTAGAAGAACACCTCTGCTCAGTTTTAGGAGGTATGGTGACAAGTAAAAATATGTCCCGACCTTCAGTTGACTTAGTCAGGTGGGAGGACAATGAAGAGCGAAGTCGTGCTGCAAAGAAAATAAGCAGCTATTCTACAACACCAAATTTTCTTTTTTGTCGTGGCTCACAGGAACGTAGACACAAAAGCAGCTGCAAAGGAAAACAGAATTCATTGTTTGGGTCAACCTTGTAAAGAGGAGAGAATGAACAGAGAACACAGCAATAAAATGCCGTAAAGCTGTTAAAACTGAGAGAGACAAAACTTCTTCGTAAGAATTTTGTATAGTATTAAACAGACAGACTTTTAATTTTCCTCTGTGTATAATATTGAATCATACTGAAGTTCCTTGCCGCTAATTATACTGCCATTAAAGTGACAATTTTAATTCCGTTTTATGGTAAAACTGGACCAACCACATTCATGCATGCTGTCATACTGTCAGGAATTAGAACGTATCACCCAGCGTGGGAGAAAAGAGACAAAACAAAGGGAGAGAAGGTTAAAAATAGTGGTGTGGTGAGAAATAAAAAGCAAGATCTCAGGACCGAAAAAGCACCTCCTAAGAAATAACTCTTAACTAGATTTCCCTGGTTGCACCCCCTATCCTAAGGACCCACCTAAGAGGAAACCCCCAAGTCACTGGAATACCTGGTAAAAAACAGTAAGATAAGGTCTTCAGCAAGAAGCAGAGTTAAGCAGAGAAAGACTCTAAAATGGATATAAAGTATATAAAGAACCCAAATGGGAACCAACCAAAAACCAGTTTAATTTTTTCAGTATATGCTTTAGGGCTCTGGTATGAAAGCGCTGAAGACCTCATCAAAATTGCGTCTCTTACAGATGATCTCAGGTGGCAGATCAGGGCAGAGTTTTTACAGGTGAGTTTGTGCTTCTTTACTTTTAAATGTTTTCTTTGTCAGAGAAAAGTAAATACCAGATCAGGACGGTCCTAGGGATGGACATTGGGGTTGGGAGTGAGGCTAAGGAGTATGTAGGGGGAATCAATCTCAGGAGCAGAATTGGCAAACAGACTAACCCAGGAATGTAGTTTGTCTTGCCGGAATTGTTTCAGAGATATTACCTTCAGTATTCTCAAACAGACCCACAATTTTCAGATTATTGCAGCGGTTTTATATTCCATTACTTCCAGTTTTGCTTGCTGCAGCTCAGCTTTCTGCTCCAGGGCGGGTATTGAATTAGCTGTTGATTCCAGCAATTCCTCCTGTTCAGAGATCCCGCATTCAGCCCTGCCGAAATGAATCTCGAATTTATCCACTCGACCAGTTAAATCAGAGAGTTTTGTTTCTACAGTTGCATTAGAGGAGGAAAGTTTAGTTCAGCGGTAGCAGCATCCATCTCATCTAGCTTTGGAGACAGATTTCTATTGTGTTTAGCATAGCTTCCATGCAGTTCATTCAATTGAACAATTCATTCATATTGCTAAGATGTTTATTATGACCAGATGATAAATCTCTCAAGGAAGCTACCAAATCTGCTCAAGGGTGCGTTAGCACGGCTGGTGGCAGAAGAGGCAGCCAGAGCCCCAATTTCTTCCCCATCTTCCTCAAACATATACAACGTGTCCACAGTAATTTTCTCTGGTTGTGCCATTTCATTCACACTTCTCTCTGTGGACTCTACTTTTAATCTTTTCCTCTTCTGACGGCGTGTTGAGTCAAAAATAGGATAAATCTCGTTGTCCTGAAAAAGAGACATTTCAGATTCTATCTTTTGTAGCAACGTAAAATTATCTGAAAAGCGCAAAAATAAAAAAAATTAAAAAAATTTCTTGGTCTCTGTAGAATAGATAAAATTTAAGCAGCCATCTTGGAAAATGTCCATGTGAGCTCCAAGTTTTCATGTTAATTCTTCTCTTTCAAATTATATCTGGCTGCCCCAGCCCCTTCAGTAATTTCCATTGTAGAATACAGTGCTGACAGAAAAGGTCCAAACATCTCCACAGCATGTATACAGCTACCATACAACTGTATACAGCATAATTTATTACAATACACAGACTCACAGCTCATAAGCCATTACCAGAGTTTTGAATTTACAGTAGTCCCTCTCTGCCCGAAAAATCACATTTATGACTCTTGAGTGTTCATGCGCAAAATTTACTATCTGAATAAAAGAACCCATTCTTCTGAATCTGCATCTGAACAATTTTCAAAGTGTGCGCTAGAGAAAACACAAGTTGCATGCAAGTCCAGACAAGAGGATCAAGAGTGTCAGGAAAGTTAAAGTTTTGCTTTAAGAGAGAGGTGCATTAGGGAAAGTGAATGCAATTCCAGAGACATCCTTGTTGGTCTTTTTGGGTGTGTTTTTAAATAAATGGGAGGCAGCAGAGCAATTAGCGGAGAAAGTAACATGGATGGTTTCTTAGAAATATTTGTCATTTGACACAAAGTTCACAGTTATAAAATTGTTCATGATAAGTGCACCATAGTCAGGGAAGCCTGCTTTGGTTCATTACTCTGATTAAGTTAAAAGTGAGGAAGAACTCGGACCCTTGGAATTTTCAGCACAAAACTCTCTTGACCACAGTCAGAAACAAGCCACAAGATTGCACTGCAGTTGTATCTGAGCTGTTTTCCTAATAGGATTGCATCTCATGTTGGTGCTGTTTAAAGATGCTTTACATTAATGTCAAATGTGAAAATGTTTTCTGATAAAGTGGAAAAGCTTGTGAAAAAATCCTTTGTGACCTGTTATATAGAGATTTAACAGTGTCCTAGTGATATCTGGCAAATGCTGGAATCTGAAAACAATAGAATACAGGCTTCAGCTATCCGAAAAAATCTTCATGAGATGCATCTTCTGGAATGGATTACATTTGGATGGCAAGGGAAAGCTGTGGAAACTGACTGGGAGCCAATTGAAGGAAACCAGGAGAGGTGGAATATAGGAATTAAGTAGACAGAAAGGCAAGTCATATACCAGCAGTGGATGGTAAATTCTGAAAGTGCAGCCATAAGGAAGCAGCAGTAGTCAATGTGAAGGATTATTGTTGCCTACAGCAGCGTTTAGATGGACAGTGTGGGCACATAGGTGTAGATCCTCCAGATATTTTACAGGAAAAATCAAAAGAATCTGATGGAAAAAAAGGACTTCACTTTTTAAGGAGAAGGTGAAACAAGGTAAAAAAACACAAAGACACTCAGCGTTGTGAAGAAACTTGCTAAATATATCTAGAAGTCACTTCAAAAAATCAAAAAAAGGCCCCGTTTTATCCGGTCCAGTATAAATACAAGCTCATTACACTTGATTCTCAGATCTTCTTTCTGCAAATCTACACTCTTAGTATTGGATGCACGTCTTTCACAACCAAGGGACCATTAGTTAGTGAGTACAGCATATTATTTCAGCATAACAACAATTGGCAGTTGCCTAAATTCTCCTGACACTCCTGTTTTTCAGTCAGTTACAGTAAGAGCGTTCTGTGTATGCTGTATATTTTAGGAACCTTCAAAGAAGAAGCAAAGAATTAACCCATCAGTGGACAATTTCTTGAAAAGCAGTGATTTTGGGTGAAGGACACTTATTGCAAGTCAAAAAATAATCCTACTTATCACTACAAAATGATGAAGTTTAAAGAGATTGTCACATTTTTGGCAAATCTGCCTTGTGAGGTCCCTTAGGCTCGAGCTGCACTTTACGCAGCTTAGTTACCACTTGTTAACTCTCAAGTGATGGAGAGACTGTGAAGATGTTTAATCGTATAAAATAATAGTTTGAAGTGTTGACACTGAATGAGTCAAGAGAGCCTGCAAAGTGTTGGGTTGGGTAGGTGCGAGAGCGCGGATGATGGTTTCCAAAGAGTTTTCCTTAAGTGGAGGCGGTATAAACTGGACCTTGTGAATATTTTCACAAAGCACTTGAATGCATATGGATTCATTTCTCATGTAGAACCACTTATCAGAAAAGAAGTCCAAGCTTCTTCTTCTTCTACTTTTTTTTTTTTTAATAAAACCAAGAAACCACACAAGCATAAACGAAAGTTTTATGTTATTCTCTGAAGGGTACACCACAGTTCTTAAGCAATTGTCCCACTTTGCCTTTAGGGGGAAGGTCTGTGCTGGCTTTTCCATTCTTTATCCTTTTTTTTTCATTTTCCCCTGTGACAAAAATCAGCATCTGTGGGCAATTTAAAGGCTGCGACGCACAGAAAAGTCTTGCAGCACATCCATCATGCTGGAATGGTGGCAATCTGTCGAAAGGGGAAACCAGAGCTGGGGCTCCAGTCAAGTGTACAAACCTTCCATGTCCCGCCAGATCACTTTTTGCAATACTGTGGCACTACAGGTCAAAACCCAAGAAGCTTTACCTCTGGCCAGTTTCTGTCTTTAGTTGACGTGAACGTGAAGTAATTATAATACTTTTGGCTGGCATGTGGACTTTGCTCTGCATGTTAAAGTGAAATAGAGGCCCAGCACAGGAACTTACAGCCATAGTCCTGTGTCTTTTAGCAAGCTGAGTTATTTGATGCACGATATAAATATTAGGTAAGCAAATACTGGATTTTATCATTTTTTGCATGCCACGGACTGCAAATTAAAGTCATGTGGTGTGCAATGTAAATACTAGGTGAGCATTTCTGGGGGAAAAAAGTCACACGTTGCAAACTTGTTCAGTTATTCAAAGGTCTGTTTGCTGTGCACTGCAAAATGGCATTTTATGTCATCTCCAAGATAGTTGACGCATTGTAAAGGCAAAAGAGCCAAGCAAAAAGTGACTGCAGCACAACATTGCCATGCCTTCTTCAGTCCTTATCAAATTTCAGTTAAAGGCCACCATAACATTGTGCTGTGTTGTTATTGTTTAGTTTATCCTTGTTTTGGTTGCTTTATCCTCTTGGAAGGTTAGTCGTATTAGAGAAGATATGAAGCTGCGGTCATTATTTCTGCAGCAATTTTATGGTAACAGACTGAACAGAACTATTAAGCAAATGGACAAATAGATACAAAGGCAGACAGATGGCCATTTTAGCTTAATTTGGGTTTTTATTGATTCCCTCCTACCGTCCGCAGCGTGCGGAGCGAACGTGTCCTGAGGTGTCCCATCACACGTAGGTTTGAACCACACTGTGAGGATTATGCATGTTCTCCTCATGTATATTGGTTCCCTCCAGCTAAACTGGTTTCCTCGCACATTACAAAGACACAAACTGGTGTTTTGATATTGGTGTTTACCTCCCAGGGTCACTATGTGTGTGTAGGACCTGTGTGACTGCACTTTGTTAACCGCGGTCCAGTCCAGGGTGTGTCCTATATTTCCAGGACTGGATTTGGATGGACAAGCATGGCCCTGCATTAGACAAGCAGTTCTTGAAGATGGATGGATGTTCATCTTGGATGTTAATGGTAAGTTAAGCAACAGAAGGCCAACAAGATGCGTCCGATGGTATTTAATGTTCCGCAGATTTGCTCCAGCACAGTGAGATTTTGTTTAAAGCATCATAAACACATTTGCAGAACTGCACTTTTTGTGGCCATGAATGTAACGTGGGAGCAGGTACGAATCTTTTTTTCATCCCCTGAATAATTTTGCAGTGCGTAAGAGAAGAATCATAACTGTAATGGTAAAAAGAAATGCAAAATATCCTATTTAGACCTCCGAAGCAATAGATTTAGGCTATTTTGGCCTCATTACAAAAGTATAATTTAGACTCCTGTAAACCTCGATTCTTATGGCTCCCATTACAGTTAAGTAGCAATTATGTCTTCTTAGAAAATAATTTTGAAATACAATTACTGGGTGCAATGGGGGCATTTTTTTTTTTACAAAATATTTCTTGTCATTCACACCATAACCTGTGTATTTATGGGAGTGTTTGGTCCAGTTTGATGATGATGGCCATTGACAGAGAACACATTTTATATGTAATTCTAGTGTAAAATTTATTTTGTATTTTGTTGTTTATACGTTCCAGTATATGTACCAATATCCAATTCTCTATTCTTCCACAGCAAGTTTAACTGTTGAAGCCCTCTGTTCTAAATAAAATGCGCTGTGCCTCAGCATTTGGTGGAAAGATCTGGAAAGGATTAGTATGCCTATATTAGTGTTTTTATTCAGCTTCTTGACATGTGGAATTCAGGAGCGGATACTGTGTACCGAACCCATCATGATTCACAGAAATCTAACAATAATCCCCAGATCCCTGGACAATAAGATTACCTGCGGTTATTGAACCATCTCAGAATTCACAGTGAATGAGTAAGTGTTAATTTTTGTACCTACGCGTTTGTTGTTGGAAAAAAGTCAGTGTATTTATCAGTTCAAATATGACAGAACAAATATATTAGCCCAAAACCCAGGAGAAGGATTGCTGTGCCAGCAGCGATATTTTAAATACTTGGCTTCAACTTGTTTAAAATAAGACAAAATACAAAGACCACCTATTTCCTCGCCCATGTCCAAGCAAAATGGGTTTGGCTGCGAAAGAAGGGGTTCATATTTAAGGACACAGGGACACAAATTGACAGATCATCGCTCACTGCACATTTACACCCATTTAGGAGCTCAGTCCTGGTGCAGAGGAGGAAAACCTCAGGCTCAGACACTTTACCGTAAATTCAACTTTGATGGAATGCACAAAACACGAGAACAGTAGCTGGAAATGCGGGTTCACCAACGACAACTTTAAACATTTTTTTCCTTTTTCTTTTTTTATTTTTGAGGAATGACATTAATCTGGGAAAAGTGGCAGTACTGTAACCTGGCTGCTATTCCATTTAGAAAGACAGGTTCATTTATCTCCCACTGGGTTCCTTTCAAGTGCCAGCAGGAAGGAACAACAAGCCGTTAAGTATTTCCTTTTCTTTGACCCCTGACACATCTCAGCTATGCTTAGACATTGAATGGAGCAGCGAGAGAATCCTTTCCCCAGACCCCCAGCACTCTGACAGCGCTGACCGTCCGAGGGTCCCTGACTTGTCAGCGTTGGGTGCTGAAAACACCAGTGATACGAAAGGGTAACGGCCTCTGCAGCAATACCATAAGAAACAATAAGATAAGAAAGAAAAAATAAAAAATAAAAATCAAATGTCACTGTTTGACAAACAGCCAACCAGGGACTAAGGTATGAAAATGTTTTTTTTACACCTAAATAATCCCACATGGCAATTAAAGAACTGGTTTGCAATGGCAATCCTCTATGAATTGGTGAGAAATTCAGTCTGAAAAGAACCAGTGAGTGGACCGCAAACTGGAGCCACTTCACTGGGGAAATTTGGGCCCGGCCTCACTTACTGACACACATTTAACCCGCTGAGTCACCTTGGTATGTCTGGGTATAGACTTTAACCTGCCGTTTGTTTCTGACTAGAAGACCTTGAGTTTTGTACTAAATTTATTTATGTATCTATCTGCCTTTTTAAAAAATGTGCAACATTTAAACTGTGCAATAATAACAAAAGCACGGGATGAGGATAAAGATGACAGTGAAGTGAATTGCAGATCGTAGACTGCTGGAGTAGACACCTATTCCTCTCCTGCTACAGTCTCGAAAGCATGGCCTTCCTCCAGAATAAATCACTACATGAGGAACTTCAGGTTTGTCACTGAGCATCATCAGCTCTCATATTGAGTAATGGTGAACAGTCTGTTGCATGTGACCATCAGGTCATGAGAGTCAATTGGGTAAATGAAGACACCAGACGTGGCATCCACCATCTAGCCTTTGCTGGGCTGCAAGGCTGTGGCAATAGGTTATAAAAGGGGATATAATGGAAATAATGCTCTATCTGCCCCAGAAGCTGCATTCCTCCACAAGATCTGCCCTCAAACCACAGTTCTGAACTTCCAGAACAGGCACTCATCCCCATGCCATCACCAGAAATCCCGCTGACAGGGATCCACAAAACGCAAAACCCTGAAAGGTGGTTCCTAAGTGTAATTTCCAAAACCATGGCAAGAAAAGGGCCAAAAATGTGCCTTAGCTCAGTTTTAAATGGAGCAAGAGTCAACGTGTAATTAAAAAATGCTTAATAGGATTGAGGTTGGAGGAAGTCTGATTTTTAGGGATGTTTATCTATGACCACGACAAACTAGCATCAGCTTTTAGTTGTAAAAGTTGACTTGCTGAGGCTTTTGGCTCTTCTGAGACCTTGATCAGAACCGACTTTATTATAACCACATTATAAAAGTCCTTGCTCGCTTTCTCCACAGCGGCTGGCTTAGTTGTTAATAAGGAAAAAGCTAACTGGATTAATTGGTTTTTAGTGACATGCGCCCTAAAATCTGACTATGAACAGGACGACAGGCCAACAGTACACCAGGCTTTGTTGGGCACTGGCACAACCGCACAGCATCCAAACACAAAGTGTGTGAATGATTGTCATCAAATGTACAACCAGGCCCAGTTGCCAAATTTTTTTATTGGTTAAATTTTTGTTACTGGTGGACTTGGCGACGATTTTTTAGCTCAATGTAAATGCAGCCAATGCAAACAGAAGACAGCGCAAGCAGCAAGCGCACAACGGATCTGCCCTTCATTGAGGATTAGGCACCGAAGTCACCTGGGGACTGGGACGTCACACAGACTCTTTCAAGAATAAACCAGTGCCAAATGAATGCCACGTGGCGCAACGTGAGTCCCGGCGTGATGCAAGGTGGACCTCGAGCCTGTGACCTATTTCACTTTTTTCCTTCTGTTTGCTCCTTGGAAGCAAACCCAGTTTATATGCGAGAGGCCCAGTGGTGAGCGCCATAGACTTGCTCCAGTAGGGGAATTTTCATGTTATCCTAGAATTTAAAATGCAGGGGGGGGGGTGGTCTTCTTGTGGCACAATAATTTTTTCAAAGCATGCGCTGTTACAGAGTTTCTTGCATTCGTTCGTTGTTTGTTTTCATAAACAAGCAATATGGCTCATTCTTTTTAACGTTTCATTTGTCTTTAACCAAATGGGATTGAGTAGAAGTTACAACAATGGCGCTGAGATTAAATACTTGGGATTTACTTTTTAAAAAGGAAATAGGAAATCGCAGGTATACGGGTCTTCCAGCTTCAGCAGCTGAGAAAATTAACTAGTAAATAAATATCACAGTTAAGTATAAATACATGTAAAAATTGGGGCAACAATAAGCAAATTAAAGCATTCTTTTTGAATCAGCACTTTGTGCAAAATCTACAGGCAAACTGAAACTTTCCTTTGTGTGTTGCTCATTTGTATTATTTTCCCAGTTGCTTCTATTTTGTACCAGTTAGGCTGATACTCTACTTGTTAGTTTACATATGACCCTTTCGTTGGTCACAAAACATAATAATAATAATAATAATAATAATAATAATAATAATAATACACACTTTTTCATTAAGAGTCAGAGGTCTGGGGCCTAGACTGTGAAGCTGTCCATTAGTCCATTTGCAGGGTGACCAGATACAGACACACACACACACACACACACACACACACACACACACACACACACACTACGGTCAACTCAGTGTGACCAATTAACTTGAAACATATGTCTTTGGACCGTGGGAGGAAGCCAGAGCTCCAAGAGGAAACCCATGGAGACATGGGGAGAACATGCAGATTCCACACAAACTCCAAACACCTTGATTCTCACCTTCACATCAACCAGTCCAGGTCCTGTGATGCACCAGGGGTAAATGCTGAGCCATTGTGCTGCCCTTAATAATAATAATAATAATAATAATAATAATAATAATAAGAAGAAGAAGAAGAAGAAGAAGAAGAAGAAGAAGAAGAAGAAGAAGAAGAAGAAGAAATGTATTCCACTCTGCTTATCTATAAGCAATATCTTAATATTTGCTTTTGCATTATTCTGTATTTATGAAGATTAATGGCAGCACAAGTA
This sequence comes from Heterotis niloticus, assembly GCA_018136845.1. Classification (NCBI taxonomy): domain Eukaryota; kingdom Metazoa; phylum Chordata; class Actinopteri; order Osteoglossiformes; family Osteoglossidae; genus Heterotis; species Heterotis niloticus. The sequence goes on along the minus strand of CM030899.1, from coordinate 7,450,011 downwards.
CAAGTAGTTTAACAACTGCATTGTTAAAATGTGATTTATTGTAAACTCTTGACATGTACTTATGCGGCACCGGTCACTTTGAGGATTCTTTTATGAAATGTTGCAATTGATAGGACAAAAAATAGATTAAAAAATAAATAGACAATTTGATTGTTATTAAAATGGCCCTTTGGAGAATCATGTCACGCTTGTGTAAAAGAAAGTGAACATTTTTGTTGAACTACAGCAAGGTGTGACACGTCACACCTAGCAGACAGGATTCTGCTGTGGCCCAGACACAGACGCAGGCGCCCCAGGACAGCTTACGGGGGCCTGATGCGAGCACCTGCCACGCTGATGCAGTCCTAACAGATGGATTTAGTGGAGGATAAATGTAGGAACTGTAAGGTTTGATTGAAATGCAGCAATGCGGTGCTGCGGAGAGATGCTGTGAAAAATGATGATGGAGGCTTTTGTTCTAAGCTCTTTGCCTTTCCCCTCTACTTCTCTCGCCCCAAAAGCCAGGTAACTCATCTGAGGACCAGGTCATTTACCCACAGGCAAACCGTCATTATTGGACAGCTGTAGAGATCCGAGCGCTGCAGAGGATTATGGGAAATGTGTCATTCTTCACACAGCCCACTGTTAATCTGCATGGAAGGTGAATAAAAAAAAAAAAATCTGCACTTTTTTATTTCATTTCCATGAACATGAAAGCCAGATGTAAGAAGTCAATACTGATGTGTATCTTCTATGTACGATTTAAGGGGAGAGGCAGGAGGCCAACTTAGAGAAAGGACTCGAGCAGCTGTCTGACTGTCAGATTTTTCTTCTGCGGTTGCGTTGCACTTTTTATGATACAATTATCCCAATACACCCCTCCCAACAAAAAAGAGAGGCAGAATCTCTGCAGCTCATTTATGCCTGTGGAAGACATACAGCGTTGCCTTCTGTCACTGCTCTTTGCTGCCATTCTTCCTTTACGGTGAAGTTTTGATGCATTTTTAATTCTTGTAGTAACCATGGAAATGGGATTTTTTTGACAGGCCCGGCATACAAAGGCAGGTGCACATGCCAAGGGCCCAGGGCAACTAGATTTCCAAATGATCCACCGACTACCGTGATGGAGCCCCTGCCACTAAAAATGAAGCAAGAAAGGACACAACAGATGCTATATTCAGAGTATGGCACAATAAATAGAGTTTACACAAATGTGTAATAAGTGAATGAGGGCAGCATGGACTACAATATGCAATTTAATAAAACTGTCTTGAACAGAATGAGATAGGATCTCTTGCTTTGAGCAACATTATAGTGTACAAATCAATATGAGTGAAAACACCATTATCAATAATTTAGTATTTTCTTTCCTTGGAAAGAAATGTAATGGATGCAGATAGTAATGGATGCAGATTGTATTACTACTATCTGAAGCCAAATATCCCTTTTGGACTTGGAGGTCGAGGTCTGCATTCTACAAATGGTAATCAATGCCTATTACATTAAGGAAGTTTATGTTTAATTTTTATTGGATGGCATCGCTAGCCTGCACGCATGTTTCCCAAGAACTGTAAAATACGAATTTATACGCATAGCTGACGTAGCCCAACGTGCGACCTTTGTTTTTTTACGTCCATAAAGTTGATTAAGGAATCGGGCCTTATTATTGTTTTTTTTAGACCAGGGCATGCGGATCTTTGCCGAAAGTCGACGAGAAACTGTTAGCTTCTTACACCAAGTATGCTGTCCATGGTGAAGAGCTACTATGGAATTTGAAGTTGTCAGTGGGATCTTTATATTTTCAAGAGTTGGATGTGCACCTCTTTTGGGGAAAACAAGCATTTACTGGCAATAAATTGTTAGTTTTGCTCCCTTTTTCAATTTTTAAACATCTCCAGGTTTGCTCTGCTCAAGTTTTTGGTATCGGCTGCCAAGCCTTTTCCGCCAATATGGAAAAGTCTCAATTTTAAGACTGCACATGTAACAAAAAAAAGGCACATCTTTTTAATCCCAACCCCCTATTCTGAGTACAAACTGCATAAATAAGTAGAATTTTAGCAGAGCAAAAAAAAAAAAAAAAATTAAATTTATTTTACCCCATAGCAAGAAAACGTCTTCAGCTGCCGTTTTGTTCATAGAATCGGAAATAATAAAATAAAATCTTTTTAATACCCAGTGCACCGTGCCTTGGGTCTCTGTCTTTAGAAATCTTTTGTTCATGGCTGGCTAGTCTTACAATTTCTGGTCAGTGATTGGCAGTGTGTCCAGCAGGCCAGCTCCTCAAAGACCACCATCGTACCATCTGGAGGTCCAGCATTATTGATTTCCTGCTCAGCCTCAGCGCCTGGGCTGCCAATCACTGCTCAAAACGGCAGGATGTCATTGAAAGTGAGCTTGCGATGTGCGATGCTTGGCAGACATGCGCCGGATGGCACTGAGCGAGCAAAACATATTGGTTTGATGGCAGGCTGGAGCGCAGAAAAAAGGAAAACTACAAAGGACACAAAAAAGAAAGATGAACTCAAGTTAAAAGTTTGTTCAGGTGTTTGTCTTTGTTGCAGATTAAATTGAGTCCACTCAGTTTGGACTTCAACACCGTGTCCCAATGTTCTCCGCCACTGACATCACGTACAACTGTTAAATTATTCCTTATAAAATAATCTCAGCTCAAACTAACAGAAAATGGAAAAGCCAGGACAGCATTCCACTCTTTCATGTCAGAATGTGAATGAGAGATTATAATGGAGGGAGAGATCAATTAAAATTAAAATTAAAATTAAAAATTTCTCTCTAATAACCTGTGCATAGTTAATATTGCATAATGAATCAGGGACAAATACCCAAAGTTTTGCTTCAATATTTAGAGAATAGAGAATCTATGTAAAATTCTTCTGGGAAAGTTTTGTCAAACTTGCCCATTTAAATGACCCAGGCTTAATGGTACCCAGAGCTTTAAAAGTGCATCTGACATTGGATCCCTTCATTTTCACGTTTTAAATTTACATGCAAAATATAAACTGACATATATATACATATATCTTCTCCCTGGTTACAGATGTAGTCAGCAATGCAGAACTAGTGAGTGGGGCTTTGGAAGTGGAACTCTCAATGTCAGCTTTATGAATACCAATATTTTGAGACCAACATTTGTGTGGAATTTAAAAAAGCCAAGCTTCATTTACTATTCACAAAATTTTCCACGTTTATATTTGCCGAGTGGGGTCTTGACAAAATGCTGCCGAAAATTTTCTGGAGGTGTTTGCAGCAAAAAAACAAAAAAACTTTTTATCATGAAAAAGAAAAACAAGCCACTACAACCCTGTGTTTGTGTCGAGGAGATGAGTATATAAGAATTACTTGCGCTGGCTAATGTGGAAATATAAATATTAAACCTAACTTTCATGCTTTGCTCGTATTGATTGTGCATGGCAGGAACATAAAAATACAGCGAGTGTGTTGCACTGTACTGAAATAAACCATGAACTGTTAACTGTACTATACTGTACAGAAGCAATAGCATTTCTATTTTTTTTAAGCATCTGCTGTGGGGAAAAAATCTATTCAGTAAAAGCTAATTCTATCATAAATAAAATGTCTGACACAATTAAAAGAATTAAGGCAGGAAGCATTCTAAATTTTTGATAAGCCCAGTTGTTGTAATGGTTGCATTTTTCCCTTTAATGTGTCTCATTTTTATCCTTATTGATTAACCATCATTAATTATATATTTCTCTATAAATACATTAATAATGTGCTGATGCTCTCTTTCTTTCCTCAAGGTTCAAGCGCAGCAAAAGTACAATTTATGAGGAGAGAGCAGAAGGGTTTGTAAGCTCCACAGTACCGTATATTCTAATATGAAGACACTCCGTGTTAACATTTTAGTAGCTGATAAAACATTTTAACGCAACGTTATTTGGAATTTAAGCAAGGATCGGCCACGCCCGCTTGAGACAAATCCGAGCCGACACACAGCTGTAATTTACTCTAACTGTTCAAGTGGAAATGAAGGCCGCTGAAAATTTTTAGAAATGTTTTTTTTTTTCGTACGTCAAAAGAGAAAAATAAACCAAAATTAACATTTAAGAAATCGAGTGTCCTTAAGTGCGTTGAGCTGATTTACTGCAATCCAGCGCAACTTCCCCTTCGTGTTTATAAAAATGCAGCATCAACAAAATGAGATGCGATGGTTACGGGCCGCGTAACAAGCTGTCTATGAAGGAAACATCTCCACCTGCAGCATCCTGACGTTTATGAGGAACTGCCATTAGCGTCTTTATGCATAATTGTGCGTTTCTGCGCTACACCCTTTGTCAGAAGACAACCTGGAGCACCACAACGATGCCTATAGCTCTTCCGCAACTGTGTGCCATCAGCAGTTCTGTATGTAAATGACATTGCTACAAAGGGTCATTTTCCAATATTCTGCCGTAAAATCGGTCTTACTGCAATTTATAACTCTTGGAGAAGTTCCTCCGTATCTACTTATGATGTTTTTTTTGGTGCATTGCCTGACAGGGTGGGCAAGAGAAAGAGGGGAGAGAGAAAGCGCCGCTCTGTACATCTACTGTCATTCTGTGTGCAATAGTAGATGTACATTTTTAAACTGTGTAAGCTCACGTATGGGAGAGGAAAATGCATCACATTTGGTTTACAGTCCATCACATGCTGTTTTTTTCTGCCACTGTTGAAAATCTGAACCAAATAAAAAAAAAAAATAAATAAACAGTTTAAAAAAAATTAAAAATAACACAACTGAAGTATAATACAGCTTTGGCAGTTGTGTTTTTTTTAAACAGTGTGTGTTTGTGTAAACAGTGTGTGTGTGTGTAAAAAATTATATATATATATGATATTTATAATATATATTTTTTAAATTAAATGATTACATGTTAACTTACATGCTAATAATAATAATAATAATAATAATAATAATAATAATAATAATAATAATAACAATGTGCATGCATATACTACATGCTTTCTTTAGCGAGGTTAGAAAAACACTTGGTGAGATGAATGAAAATGTTGAAATACTAATTTTTATTGGTCTATTTAACATTTTATTATTTATATATCTATTTAGCTATTTGTTTGTTTGTTTGTTTGTTTACATTTTTATTCCAGTAAAATTTTCAGAAAATATATTGTAATGAATCTGGGTTTTGTTCACCCCAGTGTTGTTACAGTGCTCAGTCTCCAATTTGTTGTTTGGATGCTTTTGTGGCCTCAAACAATTTTATTTTGGCAGAAATATTGTTTGTCTATCTGTCGGTCCGTCTATTGTACAAATTTGTTTTGTTGCAGTCAGTTATATGGGGGCTCCTTTTGTTAAAAATTGTCAAATTACCAAATTGCAGTGATACAGCCATTCTGTTTTGATTTATATTCCATTTCATTTCTTCACCTACATTTTTCATGCAAAGCTAAACAAAAAAGTGCTGTGTTTACAGCTAAAAGACAGTAAGATGATACCAGGCAGAAGAAAAGTGCAACACCACATTAATTTAGTTTGCTTCTACAGTGTTTACAGCTTTTGTGGCATTTGTGAGTCAAAGTTTGTGCAACAGTTTTATTTCCAGTCTGTTTAAATTTGTTTCAAATACACCTGTAAATTTAAACACAGTAAGGTAAGTGTTTAAATTCAAGTGCTGCAAAGTGCGTTGTATTTATTGCGACTGTACCACATTTTTCCCCTCTGTGAATAAAGTCAGGGACGTGCACAACTAAGCTTTTATTAGCTGTGACTTGGGAGAGATGTGACTTTGGAGTTGAGAATATTGATTTTTCTATGTGAACAGACATTCGGTCTCAGATAAAAACTAATATTTACATCACGGATTTTTATGTATCAGTGTGCATGGATTTTTGGATCTTGAACAATAACAATAAATTCCATACAGTATATTATGTCAAAAATGATTAGAGCAACACAATATGTTCCAATTAAAACCATCATTAGCTGTAATTTAATATTAGAAATTTGGGATTTCTTATATCTCTAATAAAATGAGCTGGATTTTTGGGAAATACACCGCCCAGCCGAAAAAAGTCACCACATGGATTTAACTTAGTGTTATGATCTGGGGTTGCTTCAGTTGGTCAGGTCTAGGTTCACCAAAAAATGAGGTGAGCTGACTACCTGAATAAACTGAATGAGCATGTTTTTCCATCAATGGATATTTTCTTCATATTCCCAGATGAAAATGGCAGGATTCATTGTGATCAAATTGTGAAAAGAGTGCTTCAGGGAGCATGAGAGACATCATTTTCACAAATGGATTAGCCACCACAGAGTCCAGACTTTAACCTCATTGAGAATCTTTGGGATTTGTGCTGGAGAAGACTTTAAGCAGCAGTCCAACTCTCCCATCAATACAAGATCTTGGTGAAAAATGAATGCAACTCTGAATGGAAATAAATGTTGTGACATTGCATAAGCTTATGGAAACAATGCCACGGTGAATGCATGCCATAATCGAAGCTAAAGGCAGTCCAATGAAATATTAGAGTGTGTGACTTTTTTTTTTTTATGGCCAGGCAGTATATATTTTGTCGTAGCAAGAGGAAAGCCTTTCTGGGATTTTTACTGAACATTTTTAGTCACTGCCTTTAACTGCTTGTCCTTGTCAAGGTCACAGTCCAGAGCACAGAATGACTGCACTTGAGGCAAGAAGAGGTGGCTCCTGGAAGGGTATCCACACATACTGTACATACTGTATGGACACTCACTCGCACAGACACGCTTGGAGAGGATCAGCTACCTCGAAGAAATGTGGAGGAAACCAGAGGCCCCAGAAGAAACCCAGACCCAAGGAAAACATGCAAACCCCACACAGACTGAGCTGACCGAGATTTGCTCCTTGGGTGCTGTGAGGCTGCAATCCTACCGCGTCATCCTCTCAGTGGACGAAATGTAAAAATTGTGTGTCGAGCCACATTAATAATAATGTGCAGAGTTTCCTGATTTTTGACAATGAAATAGTGATTTATTTTCCAGAAAGAAAAAAAAAAAACTTTATATGGATAAAAAGATTTAACTGACTATGCAACAGCAGTATGCCTGAATAAGCAGTGTGGCCAAAAACGTGGGAGTTGTGCTCATAATTATTTACTTTTGACTGAATGGGAGCAATACGGTCATTTTAAGCATTGAGTACCGTACTTTGTTTTTACTGTGAAATACTGTAATGGGGAAAATGTGAGCAAAAACTGTTGTTGTTATAGTGTGGATATAGGACCTGAAGGCTGGCTCCCCCCATTACTGTTGTGTTGTGAATGAACAAGCGCAAAGGAAATAAATAAAATCAATTAAAATATGACTGAAATTAAAACAAAAAGACAGGATTAATTCATTTATTACAACTATAAAGGCTGGAACTCTACAAGGTGCCCTGTTAAACAGAACTGTAAAATCCTTGCACTTTTTTGGGATCTCCTTTAAATCTGCAGTCCAGTGAGACTCCGAGCCTTTCGGCACTTCAGCGTTTTCCCACACTCGCAATCATATTTAATGCTGGATTCTTACACTGTGAATAAAATGACCCCCTTACCGGCCTCGATTCTGTAAAGATTTCATGAACTTGTTTCTACCATCTGGCAGGACGAAACTGTGCCGCTATTAATTGCACTGAAACGCTTCGCTGAAACCAGGGTTCCTGATGACATTTGAAATTGTACATTTTTTAACCCGAAATAGATCTTGCGTTTCTGCTTTCGTCGTGTTTTGCAAACAAAGTTGGAGTGATGGAATAAATGTGGCTGTAAAATAAGCTGCCTGATATAAATACATCACTATTTCTTTCTTCCATCAAATTCACGTTGTCGCCTTAGGAATCCAAACTGTTCTCTTCTTCATGAGAAAGCTGGTCACTCTTCAGGAAAACCTTAACTGAGGAATTGAGATTACAGGAGATTTCTTCTCGAAGGGACAAACTCTGAAGTTATTTGGGAAACGACATTCTAGGTTCGACCAAGCAGTCCTGAGGAAAAAGGCCATGTCTTGAACAAAAGTACTTCCTTTTGGATGGAAGCGTTCGACTGCAGTCCCTGCTTTAAGATGAATGGAAAAAGCCCCTCTTTTGACCTAGCTCTGGGAGTGTAAGAGCAGAAAGGAAGTGAGCTTGAAGCTGCTGACACTGACAGCCCAAAGCCTGCAGGGATGCGAAAAGATAAACGTGGCATCCAGACAAACAGTGGCTCACTTTCCTTTCTCCATGACAAGTACTGCACAAGGGATTTTTGAGTCAATGACTGTGTCCCTATTTAAATATCATATCTATTTTTTTAAAAAAAAAGCAACACCCACATGAATGGGATCAATCATCTTCTCATTCTGCCAGACCGCTGATGCGAGGAGGATCCAGGGGGCTTGGGCTCCCTGGTGTGTGTGTGGTGTGAGTGTAAAATCCCCACTCAGGCACAGAACCACAGATCAGAAACACCAAAGAGTCCTAATTGTGTATAAAAGAGGGGCAAGGAGACGGGATAGATTGCTTTGGTTCGGTGCCACGAGCTTTCACAAAACAAACGGGAAACATCAGAAGGCTGAAAGCTGAGGAGACAGACAAATGGTTTACAAACTAATGTATTGTTTGTATGGCGGCAGCGTCACACCAAATTCACTAATATGCAATGCAAGCATAATTATGAGAAATTTAAATCAACAATGTAAGTTGCTTTGGTGTACACGCGACCGAACATCACGGGTGGAGTCAGATTTTACATGGAGGCGAAGGAAGATGGAGAGACGGGCAGATGTGGAGGTCATAGCGTGAAGGAATCATTTTTGTTTAGGAGTTTAATATTCATTTCAGCTGAGCAGCTTGTTATTCTGTTAAAAGGTGGACACTTTCTCTGTGTTTGGCTAAAAATATTTCCTTATCCCCCCACCCCACTCATTGTAAATAACCTTTGTAGCTCTCAAGTTACTTCTTTGTCAAACTCTCCCACCAGAGTGTGGGTGGGACTTCCTTGTTGTATTCTTGTTTTGATTGGTTTGTTAAAAGAATGCTTATTTCTCATTGGTCAGGTCCTCTATTGTCCAAGTTGCACTTTACCACCTTATACAAGGGCCACCGCACCCAGAAAAGGTTGAATCTTAAACATTTTCAGTTAAACTCCTGGTTTTTCTGCATAAAAGTAAAAATTAATGTGTTTAGACTTGCTTCAAGTTCAATAATACAATTCTTTGACACTCCATCATATAAAATGTGACATCTGTGCTCCACATTCTCTGCTTGTTCTGAACAACTTAAGCCAGCTTTTGCTGTTTCAATTAAATGTCAAACAAATTACAAATCTAGACATATGGACAAGTCAGGAACCAACTATTTAATGTTCTGCCAAAGCATTCAAAGAGCAAAAAGGTCAGTAAGTAATTTGGGGAACTAAAATTATTTGGTAATCTGTAGTAACTTGGATTTGAAAGACAGTTCTTTGTTTAATAACATCATGATGTGTACAAATTTCCCATATATTAAAGTATTCAACAAAACAAAGCAAAACAGCACAAAAGAGAAATATAGACAATATTGGGAATTAGCCAAAAACAATTCAAATATAGGACAGTGCATAATATAATATTTCCCCTCATATTTATACAATTTGAAATATTAAAAGGGAGTTTGCTCAGAAAAAGTAATAGAAAATCTATCAGTTTTCTTGTGTTTTATTCCAAGGAAAAATAACAAGTTAATAGAACAAAAAAAGAGAATTATGTTAGTCTTCATTACATTTTCCATCAGCTGTCCAGACTGTAACTGTAAAGAAAAATAGTTATATAAAAAATTCAAAGTACCACTGTTGTATGTTATGTAGCCTTCTGCACTATATCCATTAATATTTAATTAAATATTATATAGTTTTTTTTTGTACTGGACACTTTAATCCAGCTCAACACTGCATCTGAAGAAACATCCATCAATTCATATGAAATGGGCTCATAGTATAGACTGGATCCTGGAAATTTTAGTTTCCATCTGTGGCTCCATTCTGCATTCCACCTCTCCATTTCTACATTAATGCAATTCACAACACATTACTATAACTCACGAAAGGGATGAGATTCACTGTTTTTCATTCTGAATGCAAAATATTTGGAAGGTAAAAGAAAAATCAGTGCTGGCAGGCGAGGCGGTGATCGGTGGGAACGGGCGAACGGTAGCTTGAGGTCATGTCATGAGGTCAGGTGTTTCCTTTCAGCCCTGACCTGACACCTTGAGAGCGATGGAGTGCTGGTGTTACTGACTGAATATACTTTGGCAACCAGCGTTCTTGCCTACAGGTAAAATACAACTAGTGTGCACTTCATATAGGCCTGTAATATCAAAACGCAAGAACAATCCTTCAAAAGTTATGCAAGAATTCATTTATTCAATTAAACAACATAAAAGTTTATATATAACATTAAAATATAAAACATGGTAATACTCTGGTTAACCCTCAGGCTGTGTTCCTAGATGGTGGAGCATTAACCAAACTGAAATTGAACACCGAACATTAATTTATTACTTGGTAGCTATCATATGGACATGTGGTCTGAAACCCATCTTAACCAGTTTATTCAGCAACTCTGAATCTTTTCTTAATTTTTATGAATGCTTAATATATTACATATTCGAGTTACTGAGCAACAAATTAAAGTGTGTGGTTCTTTTTTATTCACCCTCCATTTCATTAGACACGTTAGGTGAAAATACAAGTACAGTTCCAGTAGAACAATAGCAAACTTTTACTGAAAATCTCATCGGAATCAATATAAATGTATTGTACTTGTGGATGAAAATATCTACTGCAAAACTGAATAAAAATAGAAATACAGTAAAATCAGGCTGAGATTATAGTTCTCTTCTTCCTGCTCAGCTTGTCAAGATGGTCACTGGATATTTTTTCAACATCACACACACACATGCACACAGATGGCATTCATTTCTCAGAAAAAACTTTGAAATTAAAAGAAAATGCATTCCATTTGTTTCATTAAAATAAAAATAAGCACTGCAAAGGCTCTTAAAACATAAGAAACAATGACAAACAGATAAGCTGTCCATCACACGCAATCCTGCGTAAAAAAGATCTTACTTGCAGGTCTTACTAAAGGGACAACTTTGGATCATTGTCAGGGCTGCTTTTAAATAAGATCAGAAATTTCATTTACTTTAATTGTGCCAGTTTGTGCGCACGCGCACACACACACACACACACACACACACACACACACACAGAGTACAATATTTTCAAAAGAACTTGATGGCTCTCATAACATGGTGTCATTTTAGACACAAAGACCTCAGGGACAAAAGTGCCCTGTTTTTCCTGAATTGAACTCATTTATTGTTCTTCTCTCATCATATTTCAAATGCTGGCACAACACAGTTGATAAAACCCGACTGTTTTTTCCGTTCACGCTTCCCCCCAGTGTGCTCCTTGACTGATAGCATCTGCCAGCTTACTTGTCGTACTTACAGCAGCACTGCGTCTGGTCGCAAAGCTACACCACACCAGTCTCCCTTACGCCCCATGGACATGTATCAATGACCAAGCCTTTATAAGACTCTCGCCATACCCTGAAAAATCAAGATAAAACCTCACGTAGGACTTGAGAGGGTTTAAAAGTAATTTCAGCAATTAATTTCAAATAACATATATGACTACTTAGCTATTCGGTCTTGTCTTCAAGTGTATGACTCTTGAATTTCCTTGGTGTTTTTTAGGTCCCTAAATAATTTTAACAAAGGAAACTGAAGACAAATTATAAACAAAGTACAGCATCTACCTCATTCTGTCACTGACAAATAGTATAAATAACAACTTGCTCATGTAATAATTATTACATGATTTACTTTTTGCAGGATGTGGTCTTGCAGCTTGATGCTGGTAGAGTTACTATAGAAGAATAATGGTGCAGCAGGTGACCCAGGAACCTCAGAGCTCCTTAGCTGTCTGTTTGGATATAGGTTCAAATCCAGCCCACAGTATGAGTGGAAACATAAGAAGACAGTGGTGAGTCACTTATATGCACCCCCCTACCAACCCCCCCAGCCAAGAAAATCATAAGACTGGTTGCAATCTTCTTGACAGTATTTATCCTTAAGACACCGTAGGAAGGGGCTTGGATTTTCATCAACATCTTTGCCCAGACACCTAGCGAAATTCCCATGCAGCACTGTGAGCACTTGCCCACTGTGGGGACTGGCCAGGTGGACCACAGGTGTGCCAGGATTTGCTTCTTTTATCCCTCATTCTCACAGCCCAAACTTAATATAACAAACACAAGCACAAAGTCAACAAAACCAAGTGCCCAGCAACAGCACAAACCAAACAGCAGGGAACATAAATTAAAACTCACTCTCACTCACTCACTCACTCCCTCCCTCCCTCCCTCCCTTCTTTCTTTCTTTCTTTCTTTCTTTCTTTCTTTCTTTCTTTCTTTCTTTCCCACCCCTTCCCTTCTTTCCTTCGCTCCTTCATTCTATCTTTCTACCATCCTTCTCTTCCTTCCTTTTTCTTCACTCCTTTGTTCACTCCTTTCCACCCCTTCCCTTCTTTTGCCCATCCTTCCCTTTCTGCCTCCTTTTCTTTCTTACTTTCTTGTGCCCCTTCCTTCCTTTGTTCCTCCTTTCCCATCCCTTCTTTTTCTTCCTTCTTTCCTCCCTCCCTTCCTGCTATTGTGTTTTCAGTTCTACAGTTATTTGCCCCCAGTGGCCCATTAACTTCAACTGGGTACTTCTTCCGGCAGCTGTCTGTCTTGTGATGTGGGCGGGGCCAGGGGTGGCTACGCTTGTTTGCCACATTCCTGTTAGCCATTTTTCAATATTGCGGTTTAACCTAAAGATGTGAAAAATATCCCAATTTCCTGCTGTCAAACTTCTTCCCATCCTTAGTGAAACTTCCATCAACTGAGAGTTGCTGATACTGGCCAGCTACATCCTACTGACAGAATGAGACTTACTGATATTCTATAGTAAAATATTCAGTAGTAATATATTTGAAAGACTGACACAACAAAGGTGGAAAACAGATAAATGCTTAATTTAATAAACTCAAATACCTATTAAAAACTTTTTCAGGCAATATTTTCCTTTTTTGCTACATCATGAACAACATGGGTTTAAATTCACTTTAGTCTGTATGGAGTTTGCATGTCTTTCCCATATGATGTGGGTTTCTGCTGGGTGCTCTGGTTTCCTTCCACAGTCCAAAGACATGTGTTCTGGGTTAACTGATCACTGGACACTGACTGTAGCATGTGTGTATGACTCTGTGTGTGTGTGTGTGTGTGTGTGTGTGTGTGTGTGTGTGTGTGTGTGGTCAGCAAGTCCAAGGTGTAGTTTCATAGCCTGGTGCTCAATGATTCTGAGATAAAACAGTTCATGATAAAGGATAATAAAGGATGAATAGTACAAGCAAATGTTTAACAGAGCTGTTTTCAGTTTGTAGTTTGTAAACACAAATTTCAAGTTTTTGCTCATTAGTTACCTTTTACATTCATGCTCCATATATCACAAGCATGGGGCTTGGATTCTGTTTGCCAGTGTACTTTTCTTCCAGTTTGTGATTTTCTCTGGCTTATTTGTTTTTGCTTCTTAGTCAATACAGCCACCATCCTTCCACTTCCACTTCCTTAAACACAACTCGCTGTGCACCAGCTCAATTCCTGTTGTGTGTATAAATCATTTGAAATATTAAAATTGTCAAATAATGCACATCATAAATCACAGAGTTAAAAGGAAAAAAAAACTAATTATGGAACCACAAACAGCTTAGTTTTTTCACGCAGGAAACGATCCATCATTTGTTCGAACTGACCCTTAAATACACTGCCGGACTTGTAGCACTTTACAGAATAAAATGTATACACATGTTTTGCAGATGTCTGAATAAATGGTGCAGACAAAAGTCATTCCTTACACTAAGAGTGGACAGGACAGGATGGAGTAGGATAGGACAGGACAGGACAAAACACAACCGTACAGGACAGGGTAGGGTATGATAGGGTATGGCAGAACAGGACAGGAAAGGTTAGGACAGGACATGATAGGTTGGCAGGAGAGAATGGGTTAGGATAGGATAGGTTAGGATAGGACAGGACAGAGTTGGGTAAGGAAGGACAAAACAAGATAATACAGGACAGAACAAGACAGGACAGGACAATGTAGGGTACGGTAGGATAGGATGGCAGGAGAGATGGGTTAGGATAGGATAAGATGGGGTAGAATAGGACAAGACTGGATAGGACAGGATAAGACAGGACGGGGTAGGATAAGATGGGGTCGAATATGATAAACCATCATTAATTCCTTTTTTTAGGCAAATTAACTAATTCCAGGTTTAAAAGACATTTTTTTTCAACATTTAGCACATTTTTAGTTCAGATGTTTTGTGTTCCAGTTAAACAGTTGCAAAACACACGCAAGTGATGCTGCCTATGAGAACTAAAGGGAAGGCGACCTTTACTATAGTGTATGTTCAGGAAAAAGATCTGTGAATATTAAAAGTGAGCTTTAAAACGAATCATAAATAAAATACCGTTAAATAACAGTCCGGTGTTACAGTGCAAAGCGATTAAGTAACATTGCTACAGATGTCATGATCACACAGAGAAAGATAGTCACTGCATTCCAAGTGCAAAGGTTTTCCCCCAATGTTATTCTCAGAATTTTGTGATTTAAATAATTCCAGCCTTGTACTGTTTGATGGGTGCAGGTGAAGACTTGATTTAGCAAGTTGTAGTGTGGAAAATTAAGTTCCCAAAGGATTAACCTCCAGTCTGCCAGCAAGTCATGGCCCAAAACCTTTGTGTTCAGTCTGAATTTAAAATGTTATTTAAATATTTCATGGTTTAAATAATATCCATCCGAGGCAAGATGCTCCCTGGATGGGAACTGATATTTGTCTAATTATTAATTTGTGGCTGTGCTTCAGAGGAGATAAAATAGCAGTAAACATACATGAATGTCAGGGGTAGAAACAGTACAGACAAAAAGTCTGGCTTCTGTACCCTAAAGGAAGTGCCAGCAAATTTAAAGTTTGTGTGTTGAAGCCTTTGTTTCGTTTCTTTGTTGTGTGATTTTTCTGCATTGATTGAAAAAAAAAAAAAAAAAGGACCGATTTCGTGTTGCTTTGCCAAGGTAGTTCAGTATGGCCCTCAGATATTTTGTTGCCATTAAATCTTTAACTTTTTTAAAAATTGGTTCTTTTGATAAACACTACCTAATTTGGTTATAAAACACAAGTGAATGAGTCCATAGCAAAACCGTTGTAAGGAGTTGGTTTGTGCCAGTACATTAAATTAAAATTATTAACTTTCTGGTATAAAAATAAAGAGGTGGACTGCAGGCGTAGCGCAGCAGCCTTGTTGCTTTGGATACACCACTTCAGGTATTTACCGCGGTACTGGGACACCAGAACAGAGTCTGGTTTAAGAATACTCCTGTATGTGAATGATCAGACAAGGTGCACAGAGTTGGAATTTGACGCAGAAGTGAAAACAACAAATGTCTCAGTTGTTTGTCCTAAAGGTGGACAGGAAGCCGCTTTACAGTGTGAGTGGACGTTTGTATAGAGGCAGGACAGGGCAGTGATAGGTGTGTATGTGGGGTAAAAGGTACATTTGTAAGCATTTGTCATTTGTCGCTAACTCATTTTGACACCCAGCGAACATGTTTACCCTACATAGGTTGCTGCACCTTACCATCAATTTAAAAAAAAGATCTCAGTTAACCTGAAACATACGTTTGGACTGCGGACAGAAACCAGAGGAAATCCAAGAACAAGAGAACACACACAACTCCACTTGCACAGAGTGAGGTTTGAACCGACAACCGCACATACCAAGCCCAGCCACCTGTTGTGCTACCACACCACCCACCTACACAACTTCTTGCCCAACCATCACTACAGCACAGCTTAACACCATAGACTTTATCAGTGACAGCGAGCTTCAGCCAAGATGTTATTTGTCCTAAAATCGATGTGAAAGCTGCTCATTTAGCATAATACTTCTTTCAAACTCTACTTAAACGCAAATGAATTTCACCAAATTCAGCTAAGATGAATACCTTTGCTAACACAGTGGACTGTTAAAGCTTTTATAGCCAACATTAATTCATTTAAATATTCACCAAGACCATTAAATTAATTTCTACATTTCCATTAAAGATAGCTGAGTCCCCCCTATGCCCTGAGCTACAAACTATCTGGAAAAATGCCTTTAACAGAAGATTCGATAGGATTTACTTTACACAAAACTCTAAGTTGTGTTTCTGCATGTAAAGGCAGAGGTCTCAGAAGAGATCTCAAAACACTTATTTTTTAACCGAACGTCCCTCTTGATCTGCTGTCTGTTCCATGAACTTTCAATATGTTGTTAAAAAAAGGGAAAAAATGAAAATGTACCCCTTATCAGTAGTAAATGCAGCTACTTGTGTGATGCATGCGGGCGAAAAATAGTGATTTTAGAATAATTGACTGCATTTTGAGATCCGCATGTCTGCATCTGGGTCCCTCCGTCTGTTGCACTTTTGTTTACTCTGAGCCGTGCACCTCATTTATCAGGGATGATAAATGAATAAACGCAAATGCATAAATAGACGTTTGTCAGAATCGGGACTAAGAACCAATGATGCGAAGTTGATGCGAATGCTGTAACCACAAAGATTGTTTCTTAAGTCGAGATCATTCAGAGACATGATGGGAAATCAATGTTCTAATGTAGCACTGGTATTTCCACACAAATATGAGCAGAGTGATATTTATTTGTTGGGAATAAAGTGCAGTGAATTTCATTTAAATGAATAATAATATTTAATAAAAATGACGGAATGTGATGCAGAAAATGAGATGCAAAAAAGGTGACCTGGACGAATGAGGTTGAGAACGTCGCATGGAAAGCCTCATTTCTCGCCCTCTTTGGTCCTCCACATCCTCTGAAGAGCAGGAAGAGAAGATATTCCTGGAATTCCTCCGTGATGATGCAGATTTTGCATTGCAATTTAATATGGCTCTTACCTGCACTTTCAGCTGTCAATATGAGTGCAAGTAGGCATCATAGTTTGATGTTTTAATACATGGGCAGGTAAACTGAAAGCTGGCCACAACCTTGTTGGACTTTTGCACAGGAAATCTTCGTTTCAGCAGTGTACAGTTTTCTCAGCATTTTTTTCCCCCAGGCTGTTGTCTTTACTTCCTGTTGCTCTCCAGGCTGCATGACAGCTGTATGAAATTCAAACCCCCAACATGAAGAAGAAAACCCAAATTGGTCACCGGTGGAGAATTATAAGCCTAAGACTGGCATGTGTGAAGGGTAGAAGGGACACCAGTCGGGCATCAGGTTTTTTATTTATTTTTTAAAGTCAGAGAGGATAGACATGGATCTGCAGATGTAACGCGTGGTGAGAAACATAAGGACGTTTCAGGGATCTGCAGTGTTGTGACTGTCAGCGGAACGTTTTCTGGTGAGATGGTCTGGAGGCAGGAGGACACATGATCATGTATGATCCTGATGGGGGAGCTCAGCATTATCTCTGGTGATCTGCACCCTGGTGTCTGACAGTGTAAGAAGAGAGCAATCTGAGTGTCATCTACCGAACAGTGATGCCCTTGATAGGCAATAAAGTACTTGAGGGAACCGGGGAGGGTTTGTCATTCTCGGTTGCCGGTAGGCTGGGAAGAAAAGTGTGAGTTTAGTTGGCTCTCAAAGAGCTGTTAAGGGGTGGAGTGTGGAGCGCTGACAGGTGGAAAAGAAAACGCTGTTGACAGAATCTGTGTCCTTTTCACTGTTCTGTTGTTGGCCCTTTGCAGTCTTGGTGAATAACTGGATTTTGCATATTTTTTTAAAAAGCATCATTAACTAAAATGTGAAGTGCGGGAATCCCAGGAATCATCTTGTAAGGTGAAATCTTTCAAGTCAGAGGCATGATCACCATTAGGGAGCAGACTTTGAAAATTTCCCCAACCTTCAGTTCTTCTTGCTCGTGAATGCAGAGAATTGGCTCCACATTTGGTCATAACTCAGTAAAGGGTGTCAAATATGCGTGAAAGCCCAGTAGTCAAAGACTCGGTAGGGACACCTGTATTTCTCGTCTAACTGTAGGTATTTGACCATTTTTAATGACATTTGTTTTATATAAAAAGGTGCTGAAACCCTGAAATCTTCTCAAAGTTACTAAGACTGACTAAATAGATGGATAAGTTTAGTAAAATAAATATTTGGATACTCTGATATGGAGCTTAGAGCAACACAAAGACGTTACTGTCCATTTTTATTTCACAAAACGTGTGTGTGTGTGTGTGTGTGTGTGTGTGCATGCACTCCCATTTATTTTCTTCCTCGAGTTATGTCCCCATGCTGAAACATATCACTGACAATTTTTCCAACTGTTTGCAGAAGTATTTTGCATTTCTAAGCGATTGACATGTAGCCGGGAAATAAAGGCCTGGGCCTGAAGCCATTGCTCTGCCATTACAGCATTCCCTTGCAAATAGCTGAGCATTTTATATTCAAATTCAGTCCTGTTTCAGAAGCATTTTAATAGAGAAGCTTGAAAATAATTGTAAAATAAATGTAGGGAAACCATAGAGTTGTTGAGGCCTTGAAAGTATATTTCTTTGCTTCTTTTACCAGAAGAAAAAAGTTGTTTATTTATAATGTGTTTGTTTAGCAGATTTGGGCAGATGATTGAACTTTGACTGAACACATGTAGACCTACAATAACATCAGTGAAATTCAAGTTTCAGTCATTGATGCCCCAACAAATATGATATAAGAGTGAGGAATGAGGGATTTTCTTCATTTCCTCTGGCACAGGCAGAGCACTACTGCGCACACCCGTGGATGTGAAGAGATGTGTCAAGTGTTATAATATTTAACAGTTTTCTTGAATAAAATACCGGTGGTGTTTACCGCAAAGACTTTAAAACATTAGTGGTAAACACGACAAAGCTGTAACTAAAGATAAATTCTTGCACTCATATCAGACCTTGCTAATATTTTGCCAGCTTAAATGTGATTTCAATAAAAAACTTAATTGCTTAAATGTCCGATGATTTTATTCTCCGAAACGTTTACAGCGATTTCCCTACATTTTGTAATGCAAGAAAAAACTAAATGAGCTTTATAGCTGAATTCAGATAAAATTCTCTTTTTGCACTTTACAAAATTCTGTGATGGAAAGATTACTTTGCAAACAGAGGAATACGTAGGAGTCTTTGCATGGATGACTTCCAAAAGCACAGTTTTTACAGTCAACTTTGTAGATATTTTGTACATCTCATTACTGTACAGCTTAGCAAGTGGTAAACTTGTGCCACACACTAAATTTAATTCATCCTCTCCATGCCTCAGTTGCTACGGTATAGCTTTCTTTTTACACGAACGCAATTCAAAAGCAACTCGCATGCTTGCGTCAGCTCATAAATCTTCTGCATGACTCAGCAGATGTACAGAACAGGGAGTGATAAGGTAACAAGAACGAACAGTTTTGGAGCTGCTGCCATTTTCCACAAATGTCAAACTTATTATAATCAGAAACGGTCATTAACCCATGCGAGCGATGGTGTCTTCGTACCACAACCACGCGGTGGACTGCTGTGCCGTCCAACGTGTTACCCCAAGTAGCTCGGCGCCCTGGGATTATCCGAGGCGCTCAGGGCGGCAACTTTTGAGTGAGACTCTTCTCAACATTTCAGGAAGTTATCTATGACTTGTCAGCTACACATAGAACAGAAGTCAGCGAGTGCTCGTGAAATTAAAGTCTCAAAATTTGGATCGACAGAGACCCGCACTTTCCTTTTGGACAACTTTTCATGCTAGCTGACAACAGTGTTAAATGTTACATGGAGTGCATGGCAGACCTTATTTGTAACCTACTATTTCAATGCAGCCTAATTCGTCTTTAGATAACAAGTCCTTCTTTGAGTGTGACACCTTATAAATAAGTAAATAAAAAGCCCATTTTCATAGATGATGGCGTTGCATGCCATTGCATCAGTAGGATTAACCACAAGTACATGGCAGTCCTCCTTTAGGGATACAAGCTTGGCACAGTGATAGCAGGGGTATACGACAAACTACTGGACTGTGTACTTTTCTTTTCTGCACCTGTCACTTTTTTCATGTGCTGTGGCAACAATTAGCTGAAGTTCGATGGTTATGGGTCATTATTCTTGAGAAATGTGAGACCTAGCTTGTAGCTTTGGTGGCTCATGTGCACATCAGGTTTAGCTACGTTCTACGCTAAGCGCATAAAATAAAAGCCTCTCGTGCAGCTGACCTTGAATAAAATGAAATAAATTCAGCATAAAATTGGATTTGCTGAATGGGAACGCTCTCTGATGTCAGGACTGTTGTAAGTTTGGTGTCGACCAAACTGACAGGACTTCACCCAGCGAAACGTTCCCTATTGAAATAATTTGCTACTTCATGTCTTCCATTAGACATGGGGTCACGTGAATATCCGAAATATGTCACCGTGCCATATTTCTCTGGCTTGATGACTTAAATTTGTCATAATTTCACCTGCATGTTGAGGGTAACACAAAATCGCAAGGCGGCGCCGAACACGGAGGACAAAAGCTGCAAGCTTTGCGTGTAACCAATGTAATTCATGGTTTGACAGAGAGCGGAAAAAACAAAACAGCCAAAATGAAGGCTTCCGACTCGGGTAATTGTACGGACGCACATCCAACAGCACGCTTTGACACAAAACAGTGTTTTACTCTACATTAAAAAGCTTACCCACGGTATTAGACATATATTGGGCAAACATTTTATTTGTGCCATGTTTAATTTCTTGTTGTGTTTGTCTTCGCCACGCGTAGTCCGCCAAGCGCCGACATCAAAGACGCTCCCAGCAAACTTTGCGGCGTCCTTCGGCTCCAGCAAAGCCACACGCCCAGGCAGGCTATTTATCGTAATAATTTCGGAGGAACAAATCTTGAGTGGGAAATTGCAGTTTTGTGTTTTTACTTAGCAGGGATCCCAAACTAATTTAGCCATACTGACGCTCTTCGTAAAACGGAAAGTTTGGATTGTTTCAGATTTTTTTCCGTCACGCAGTTTCCAAACAGACATAAAGCATTGCATGATAACATAAATTTTACATGAGAACTAGATTCAATAATTTAATAAATCCTTTTTGTCACATAGATTCCATAGTTAAAGGAATTTTTCTATATATATTTCTATACTTTGAGTGCAAACAATGGAACAGACAGGCAGACAAATCAATCTGCGGACATTAAGTCAGATCCCCAAGCTGCCGGAATAGGAACGTTGCAGGCCAATACGCGAATAGGCCGGAGATATTTACGACTGACGATTTCTACAGCTCGACAGCGTAAAAAGAAAAACCTTTATCAGCTGGCACAATTCTTATTATGGCACTATTCATAGCCATATATTGCTTGATTTGACCGTATTCAGTCTTCCCCACATTTCTACCTCTTAAATTGCACATCGATGTTTACAATTTTTTAACTACTTCCAGCCCCTTTCAATATTGCATTAAATATCTTACAATATAATTATAATTTTAGATAAAATTACAGTGGGTACAAAAGAAGGAGTATTTTCTCTTATACTGACACATATATTAGGGGTACACATGTTGGCACAAATACTCAAATTCAAATGATTTTTGCTGTATAGGCCTATTCTCAGAGAGCAGTCTGAGGTGACAAATTATGAAACCGCAACTAATAATTTGTCACATCGGCCAAACATAAGCAGCAAAAAAAAAAAACAAAAAAACAAACCCTTGCCTTTGAGCTATGTTATGCAATAACCGACTTTTTTCAGCTGTTGCCACCAGAAATAAGCTGCGTTTATTAGTTTTGTCATAAATGTGTGTTTTGCATATTTTTTGTTACTTTGCGGATGTGATGAGAGCGGCAAAATTAGACGTCTCTTTACCGCAGCAATTCGGCCAATGCAGACCAGATGTCGAGCTTCAGCTTGGAAAAAGGGCTACTTTTCTGTTTTCTTTTTCCCCAAATAGTATATACACGCTATAAATTTCGATAAACACTAGAAATATACACGCAGTAAATTTTGCCTGAAGCATTAATACGTTAGCTAAACTAACAATAGGCAACTTAGGCTGATTTTGCTAGCTGAACTGTTATGATCGCAATAAGTATGAATCATCGGCCTTTCTAGAACCGGGGTGTAAATCTCATTTTAGGGTTTCAAGCACATTAATTAAGAATACGAATTGTTAGAAAAACTGGCTGCTATGATCACCTACAGATGTGCCTCATTTTACAACAGCTGACAACCCAAACCCAAATGTTTCCTTCTTCGTACAATTTTCACTCATCATATTCTCATGTACGTCGCCCGAGCCCTTCATTTGGCCTGATGTGAAGCTACTGTACTGAGCGCCGCATCTTAGCAGAATCCATCACATCTTGCTCATGCTGAGTAGAATTTTTAATATGCGCTCATTTGTGCACCATTTAAAATTGCTGCATTTTTCTTCCTCTGCCCAAACGTCCTGGATTCTGTCGCACTGAGAGCAAAATGCGCTGCGTGAAGACATACAATCCCTCAGCCTTTATGGTCCCTGACCCACCACAGATTACTGGCTGACCTAAGAAAGTTTGTCTAGATGACCACCTTTCTGCTCTGGGTTTGGCTTGTTGAACAGGAACGCTTTTTCCCTAATTGTGCATTGTTAGTATTCCCAGGAGGGTTAGATTTCCAGTTTACCTTGAATTCCCAGAGGTCTTCTCACCTCTTTTTTCACCCGTAGGTGGTTTGTTTCCTCTCTTCAGCCTCTTCGGTGACTTTCCCCCCCAGTTTTTTCCCACATTTCCCCATATATTTATTCTACCTCCACTAGTCAAAAATGCCCTTTTGGAATGGGTACTATAAACAAACAAACAAAGACAGACAGACAGACAGACAGACAACAACAACAACAACAACAACAACAACAACAACAACAACAACAACAACAATAATAATAATAATAATAATAATAATAATAATAATAATAATAATAATAATAATAATAATAATAATAATAACCTGAATTGAACACCTGCGATGGACTGTGATTTGGGGGATAGGCTCCCAAATGCTCAGGATTTAGTGATTAAAGACAATGGATGGATGGATGGATGGATGGCTGGATAGATGGATGGATGAGCTAAACCAAATTTCTTTACATTTGAGTGTAAAAACTGTTAATCCTAAAAACCAGAAGTCTGACTGATGGATGTTAAATGCTTTAAATGTACTGAAGGGATCTGATAAGAAAGCCTACAGCTCCTTAAAAACAACAGCATTCTGCTCCAGCCATTGTTGAGCATACTTGTCACCCGATCCATGTGCTACATGATAGCTTCTGCTTTGCTTCTTATGGTGCCTAAATCTATGAATAAATTTTTTTTAAAATGTCTGTGTTTGAAGCATCTGCAAGATTTAAATTTTTTTTCATCGTGACATAGTGGTTGGATTTGCACAGTTTTGGTCTTGGATCTCTTTATAAATCAAAATCCTTGTGTCTGTAGGTGCAACTTTTCAAGGCTTTGTTGACCTTGCATGACATTTTCAGTATTGAATAATATTTGGAAAAATCTTGACTGCTTCCTTGTCAGGGTCCTGGTGGACTGGAAATGATGGCCTCTAGGTTGTGAAGATACACCCAGTCCTCCTGTCGGAGGCTACATGCGCACACATACCACATACACGCTAAAGGCAATTTAGGGTGACCAATGAACCCTATGTGAGATGAATGTGGGAGGAAACCAGAGCACCCACAGGAAACCCACAGAGACACGGAAACGTCATGCAAGGTAGGTTTGTGCCCAAACAACCAGGACATCGTGACCCCCTGCACCACACAACTCAGTATTTCAACCTTCTTCCCTTTTTTATTTTGTGCTGAATTTATAAAAAGTACTGCTACTGAACCACTGAAAATTTAAAAAAAAAGAACTTTCTAAGAAAAAAGAACATGCAGCACACTTTGTCAAAAAGCATTTAAAAAGACAAAACTTGAAGAAATGGAGAACAATATACAGTGTTGCTTTTGGCTACCGCTATAAAATGTAAAAATCAAAGCCTTATCACACAGGAAGGGGAGATTTATGAAGCCTGTAGGTTGATCGCTGCTCATTTACATGAGACATGAAGTTTGCGGCATTTGACACCATATTGTTAATTTCTAAAAGTACCTCTGCAGGCTGTTAATGTCTTTGGCTGACATTCACTGACATATTTGCATGCTTGCTTCAGCTCCTGCAAAGAGGAAAGAGCTTGTAAAAAATATATCTAATTTGAGATTAATATCGCGATCATTCACCACCAACGGCAGCTTCTGGAAGCAGAGAGGTGGGCAAGACAGGCGGCGCACGGTTAATAGGCACATATCCTGGAACACATGCCTTTGGACTGTGTGAGGAGTCACATAAAAATGTGAAAAAAATCAAACAAATTCCTTGCGGATCAAATAGGAACTGGAGCTGATTTTACAGCTGTGGCGCCAGGACATCAGTATCTCAGGTTCTCATTCAAGGCATTGTCGTCTGTATATTTTTGTACAGATATTCGGCTTCAGTTCAGCCACCTTCTAAGAATTTAAAGAATAAGAATGTATTGGGACAGTGAAGTAAAACTGCTTATTTCTCTGTCTACAGCTTGAGCATAAACACCAAGTTTAAAGCAAATTAAAGTTGCATGAAGCTAATATTCAACCTTGTATCTCTCTCATGCGCAGTAACTTCCCCAACTTCATGACCCATCAAGCAGACTCAGAATCGTCCTTCTTCAGCTGTTGCTTATTTTTGTGACTCTCCGACATCAGCAAGTAAAATAAACGCTAATTTAGATTTAAATAGGGGTCGACTGAAAACTTTTCCACATTTTCTTTCGGGTGAATTCCATGGTTAAGGTTCCACCAAGTTTTGGACCTTTGATTTGCTGCATTACAAACTTCTGTCCAATGAATTCGGATGACTTTTTTTCTCTCTTTGAATGTAGGAACACAAGCTGTTTCTGGAAGCTTCAGAATTCCTTCTGCTGCCACCATCATCTCACCATCATTTCGCGAACAATGCAGACCGGCGAACTGGTTCCAGACATGGATGCGTGTGCTTGGCATCAAAGCCATCTCGACTTTCTGCACAGTTTTCAGTTTCTGCCACTTTGTTTTAAAAGTTTACCTTCGCTAAAACTACATTCCTAACTGCTTCCGGCTCATCTTTGTAATTTGCAGGTCTGGCCTTTTTGCTTTAACACGGTCTAGGATACCTGAAAAAAATTACCCAGAAAAGAAAACTGACAACTTCTATACTTTAGCCTCATATTCATTATCTGAGCTAAAGCACAAAGGCTATTTATACAAGAACAATCAATTTCAGTTCATTGTCCTAATAGCTGTGCTTCTTATTCCACATTTACTGTACTTTCGTGCATTTTGGCAAACGCCGAACCTAAAACTCAGCATCAACAAAACTGCATTCCGGGTTAGCTGAGATGTTGCTAAGTCACCAAAATCCTTTGTTAAAGGCTGCAGCACAGCAAGAGATTGTCCTGCCCATCTTTGCCCATTTTGGTCTTGCATGACCAAAAAAAAATGTAGAAAAAAGACTTTTGAATGAAACACAAACGCTATGTATTTGGCATTGTTTCTAGCGTTTAAGAACAGAAAGAAGATGAATCAGCTTTTGTTGTCTTTGCACAGGAACGATATGATAAGCTGTAAAGTTGTGTATTACAGTTCCTCTTGCTTTCCAACAATGGTGACTGAACCCCACACAAACACAGCAAAGTATACAATCTAGGTACAAAAGGATGGAGCTCCTGTAATGTGAGTCTCTTAAACAGGAGTGAATGTTAAACCCAGTGCTGCTTCTGGTTTTATTTTATTTCATTAGTAAAAATTTTTGCAGGTTTAAAGTGGGAAATGTGACCAACGCTACTGGCACCTGGTAACACACAACTGACTCATGAATGTGAACAAACGTCACTGTGCTTTCGCAATAATTCTTTTTTACAAACATTGGTATAGCTTAGAGTGACCAGATTTTGTGGTCCACATGTGCTGAAAATCTGGAGACAAATAGGGGGACTTTCCCGAGAAGTTGCATCCCGGTGAATAAAGAAGTTATTTGAGCAACTGGATTATAGTCTTTACCTAAACTGGAATATTTTAATTTTAACATTAAACATTAACATCGCAACACCTGTTGTGTCCTCTACTGTGTAAAATGGTAAACAGCCGGAAAAATCATGCGTCACCGAGGTCCGTGTCTGCAAAGTATGCTGGTGAAGACGAAAGGCCACTGTTTTCGGGGGAAGCTTCGAACTCGGCGAACGCAGCACAACGCATGACAAAAGTCCAGCGATATGATTAGCTGTAAAGCTAAAATTTGCACTTGACTTCGCAAATCATGACCAGCAGTGGAATAAAAAAGACATGTTGGTGCCAGAAGGAATATGTTGTGCATAGAAAGATGTGCCTAGGTAATCTCCTGCAGAAATATTGTTACACAACAGACAGACATAAAGTCTCAAAAGTGACATCCTGCACTTTACAGTGAGACAGAAATTGCTTTTGAAATCAGCTCATATTACATTCTGCTGATATTTTCACCATACTTTCACCTGGCTGGTACAATCTGTGTTGAATCCTCGCAAACCCCAGAAAGAATACATACGGATTTAACGCAATATTTACTCACTATCTTGGAAATAAATGGACACATCCATCAAAACATAAATGGCAAACAGTGGCTGCAAAGAACAAGAGACCATTTTCATCTGGGAGGCCTTGGAAAAATGTACGGAGGAGGCAGCACTTGAGCCAACCTAGATGGAGCAAAACAAACGCAAGTCGGCCGTTTCGGTGCCAACACAAATCGCATACACATTCAGACAGGACTGGTGTCACTGACACCTTTATATCTCCATAAATCATACCTTGTATTCATTAGGGCTCCTGCTTCCAGTATCTGACACTAAACCTGAAATATGAGCATTAAATGAACTGTAACAAATGTTGTCGCACTTGCCTCTTAGTAACACACAATCTCATGATGTGACTTACCATAGTAATGCATCATATCTTACTCTTACTTTTTTTTCCCCCCTCCCTCATCTTGTCACGTAATATTTTTTGGCATCTACAGCAGGCACCAAACAGTGGAAAATTAATGATCATAACAGCTTTGAAATTCATCTGACTCAGATTTTATTAGGGACACTGATGGTGTGCCAAGTCATTTATAGCTGATAAACCTCATTTCTTCTCAAGGCTGCCCTGCCTTCCTAATAATAACTGGGAAAAACACACATTATTAATATGGACCTTCTCTGGTGTAATTAAACCAGGAATTTCCAGCTATTTAAAAAAGTCCTAAACTTTTATCTATTTATTTATTTATTTATTTATTTATTTATTGTGTGTTGAGAAACCTCTCAAAAGTTGACACACGATAATGTGTCATTTTCGATTTATGATATTTTGTGATGGATGATGATGGTTTTTTCCTTCTTTTTGTTTGCATACCCATTCAAATTAAAGTATAACTTGGTATTTCTTGGGTTTGAAAATAGAAAAAATAGCTTGTTGGCTACCTGACTACATGGGGTAATTGATGCATGCCCTTCCAGTTCATGGCTTTGCCAACTACGCAATCTTTTCGCGCAAACGCATGTCACGTGAACGAGTTTAGTGCTGAAAGTGGGAAATGTGACCAACGCTACTGGCACCTGGTAACACACAACTGACTCATGAAGTAGAGGGTCAAGGAATCCTTGGCAGATTCCCCTCCCATCCATAAGCATCAAATCATCAGCAGCTTGAAAGTGCAGTCATGGAACCTCAGGTTTATGACTTGACTGTGCAGGTAAACTCTGCTTGAATTGACTGTTTCATTTAAAATAGACAGAGTGACAGACACAGAGTGACAGATAGATAGATAGATAGATAGATAGATAGATAGATAGATAGATAGATAGATAGATAGATAGATAGATAACAATCTGAACAAAGTTTTTGCAATAGCATTTTCATCGACTTCTCTTGCCGGTGTCACAAACTGTTCTTCCTATGAGTTTTGTAAGTGTATTGGACACGCAAATAGAAACATCCCAATGTTCTGCGCTCTTACGGAGACCTAAAGAAAGTTAAAAATTGACAAATATGTGCAAATATATATTTGAACAATTTCAAAAGCAACTCAGTTTTCCCAGAATGACAATAATGGTCAGAGGAAGACAACCGCGACTGCAGCAGAGATCAGTGTGGTGATGCTGATTTCCCCTGCGGAGCCATGCTTGTTAGTTGGTCTGAGCAACTTTGGCATCAATAATTAAAACTGAGGTCATTCTAGCATTCTTACCTCTTCGTACCATTTGTCTTGGTGCGGAGCAAAAGAGACCAAGAGTCCTTCTGCACAAACTATCTGAACAAGGGGGGGGGGTGGACAGAAAACGCTGGAGATTAATTAGGAACTTTCAAACCTGTAAAGCCCTTCAGAGTGCTTTTGTGGGAAATTTTCATGGCCAGTGACCCCAGGTCTAATTTAATGTTAATAAATATCTATTAAAGTTGCTTTGGCTACATTTTGGAGCTCAGAGGAACACAAGGGTTGCAGCAGATTGATGGCATGCATAAAACACCCAGCAGGCAGAACCTGAATGCTGCAAACATACATTTAGCAATAAAACATACTGGCTGCACACTCACGCTTTCAGTGTTTTTTTTTTTTTTTTTTTTTTTTAATAATCTTTCAAAAATGATTTTTCCTTGCTTGGAGAAGTGAAACTTCTCCCCACGTACAGTATCTGCTCATCAATGATGCACGGCTTCCACTATCTAACTGCGACGTTCATTTCCCCAGCATTAGTATTTATCCTTCCATCACTTGCAGGGCTCAGTTCGCTGGGCGCCCCCATCTCGTGGGGACACAAAAATATGTGTTATCCATGCTTTTTGTGTTTATTGGTTTATGCGTTCAGCTGTTAATTAATTTAGTGGGTTGAGCAGTGGCAGGGGACCAAAGCGGTGTCATGTTGAATTTATTTCATGCAAAACAAGAACAAGGGCAACAAGCTCATTTTTTCCCTTAACCTCGAAGACACTTTGAAAGCTTAAAGTTGTGTCCAACTGCATCTCCGAGCGGAACCGGAGACAAAGGAATGTAAATCAATCTCTAGGTCACGGATAGATGCACAAATGGGTAGACAGAAAGATGCTAAAATGGTCCGTCTTTTGTCTGTATTAATTCGATAAAATTTTGCAAATAATAATAGCACTGCAGCTGTGGAAATGACACATTCTGCATTTAAAGAACTAGATTGCTTGGAATAATCTGATAGGAAGCTCGCTGTCTGCAGTGGAACACCTGCCTGGTCCATTTGTACCATTCAGATCTACAATGGAATATAAGCAGTGGTTCATAAGGCCAGGCTTTCTCTGAAACTCCTGACTCTGTTGGTCTTCAGCAGGCATTTCAATTTGGGTGTTAAGAAAATTGTCCAATATCTGAACCCGGCGTTTCCCCGGGTTCAGGTACAAGGCCAAAAATTTAGAGAGGCTGATATTACACCCTGGAATTTTACTATAGTAGAATATCTCCTCTAGAATTGCCGGGACTGCTACTTTAGAGTCATTCAGGCACGAGAGTACAGAGAAACACGACGGTCTTCTTCTATTCACCTTTATGCTATATGCTATACATCCTTGTTTCTGTTCACATCTTCAGCTGAGGGTTCAGTCAGGGGAAAGAGGACAGCCTTGCCAACAACCCTGTGCTGTGGAATAAACCGTGCGAGAGGAAACCATTTGTATAAACTCATGCTAAAGGATTTGAATATAAGCCTAATTAGGTTAAGGAAGTTATTACCCATATTAAATCTTTCTCAAACTGCAAATAAGAAACCCAACTCTACTCTATCAAATGCCTTTTCTGCATTAAGTGAAATAATGAGAGCGGGTTCTTGATTCCACGGGGAAGCCATCTGGCCCTGGCACTTTTCCCCAAGGCATCGATTGGACGGTATCCCAGATCTCCTCAGGTGAGATACTATATTTTATACAGAAAGCCATCACTTGCCTTGTCCCTGAATGAACTCCAAGACTAGGTCAAGCTCAACAAGAAACTCTTATTGATGAGTCACTACCACGGAGAAATGGTAACCGTCAGAATGCTAAACACACGCGAAACTCGAAACTTATCGCTTGAAACTGGAAAGCCGGCAGTTTGAATCCCTTTAGCGCCGCTGCTGTATTGGCTTTGAGAAATGTGCATATCCTCAACTGCTCCAGTGAAAAATACCCTGCTATCTCAATGAATAAACAGTCACATTTAATAAAGATGTCAGGCAAATTACGAATGAAGGATATAACTGCTGCTTTGGAGTAAAGGGTTTGCAGTAAATACGATTTGACTGGTTTTGGATAAAAATCACGACTGACTGTGGAGTTCTTAGTGGCCGGTGATGCCGCAAAGGAGCTGTGAACCCTGGGAAGAAGGTATAGCGGTTGGCAATATAAGGGAATTCATTGAAAGGTGTTAAAACATAAAAAAAAACTAAAATAATGTCAAGGGTGTCATAGAAATGTAATGACCTGACAGTCTGTTTTTTGCATGAAATTGCGCGGAAAACCTCAACGTCCCCACAAACGTGCTAACAAGTACAAGAAGTAGAAGTAATTCATTACCATCAACCTCGGTCCAAAAAGACCCTAATAAAAAAATCAACACCGTTCCAACACAAAAGCATCCTCTGAATTTTTCTCAATGTAAACATCCATCTCGGTTCCGGAAAAAGCGGTAATGTTGCTTCAGCAGAGTGCCTTGTGTTTGGGTTTTCAGTTTATTGTCGCGGTGTTCACTTTTTTGGATGTTTGCTATGAATACAAATCCACAGACAGCCCTAACATTTAGATTGTCTTTTTGAAGTGCATGAGCTAAACTTTCTTTAGAAACTGACCCACATGCGTAGTATTTCAATTCTTTTGCCATCTCTAAAGCTACTTTACTCTTACTATGGTTAAAAACTGTGCTGTTTTGGTGGCTGATACAACTGCAGCGTTTGGCTTCTTTCAAACTTGCAAATTTAAGTGCGGTCAGACCCCTCTAACAGCTCACAGATGTAGAGAATTCCCATTATGCCTCACATGGCGCACCTTTGGCCCTTTTTGTGATTTTCGGCTTATTTCTTTTCAATTCAAGTCCTTTTCCTATCTGTGTTTTCCTGGGAGTAATCTATCTTTGTATAACCATTAAAAATGCACTTTCCACATAGATTTTAATATTTTTTTTATAAAATTTAGAGCCCATTTCACCACTGCACTCAGAAACCTGGCCAGTAACACTGCTCTCCCACAGGACCCGTAACAGAACCTGTCCTTCTACTCTGGCACTTTTACCAAAACTGCTTCTTTTTTGAAATAATAAGCAAATTATTTTTAAAAAGTCTCGCCTTTCCTTTTATATGAATTGGAAAACACCTGGTCGGCAGTCATATTCCTTAACCACCACATTACATACATAATTGTAAATGAGAGAATTTGCATGGCAAGAATAGATGTCACGATTAATTTTTCAACCTTCAGATGATTTTCTTTGGTGCACTTTTGCTAAGCGGTTATGGAGCATGTAAAGAAGAAGAATGTTCTGGCCTTCTTTAATGCCCTCTCTTCTTAGCGACAGCTGCTCCTTAATGAACTCTGCTCCTTCCCATGCAGACCCTGTGATAATGAGGTTCTGCTCAAAAGCTCAGGCCGCAAGGGAACAAAGTCAACAGCTTAGAGCTGACCTCCTGAAAAAGGTTGCTTCTCTGTTCTCCTAGAGAGCCTGGGCTGCCCTTCATAATTTGACCGCCCTTCTTTGTTTGACTAGCCTTGGGGAGGAGAAAAGACAGGGGGAAATGTACAGCTCACACACACGACAAAAACAGCTTTGTGCAGTCATCTTCTTATAGGAAGAACCTTGAGTGCTTACAGCTTCAGCCGCCTGACTGACCTCTGAAACTAGTTGCTGCAAGATTTCTGCCAAAACAAAAATACAAAATAAAGGAATAACATGACAATAATATTAGCAAGTACTACTCTTTATTATTTATCTACTTATTAATTTTATTTTTAAGGAATTTTTTTTATTATTATTTTTTATTTACCTTTAGTCAAGTATCCATGCTTTAGTTCAGTTGTTTGTGTGAAATTAATCTGTGCTGTAGGACTTTGCTGGATGGTGATGGTGGTTCAGGTGCTGGGCTGTGAATTCTGATGTGGGTTGGAATTGGGTTCAGAATCTGCAGAGTCTACATGTTCTCTTTGTGGAAATGTTGTTGAATGTTGTCGGTGGTGTTGCTGACCGGTTATGTATCTGGTCGATGTGTCAGGTGGAGGAGTTCTATCTTCTAAGCTTAGGAAATGTGATGCACATTGTAAACTGGCATATAATAATAATAGTAATGATAATAATTAAATATATATATATATATATATATATATAATATATATATATATTATATGTTCTATACTTTATACACTTACACCTTTTGTGTTTATTGTGGTGGCTCTCACCTAGTCTCTTGTTATTAGGGTTTAATAATTATTTGTGGGTTTTACCCTTTTCTTATTCACTGATAGTAGGTCCTGGGGAGAGGTGCAGCCAGAGATGTCTAGGGGTAGGAAACAGTAGTTAGTGGGGTTAGTAGTCATCTCAATCTGTCACCCACAAATAAAGCAGTGGCTCACTGGCTATGACTGTGTGTGTGTGTGTGTGTGTGTGTGTGTGTGTGTGTGTGTGTGTGTGTGTGTGTGTGAGAGAGAGAGAGAGAGAGAGAGAGGGGCGATGGGGGTTATATCCTGACTTTGCGTTTCAGCTCCTGGTGTCTCTCTCTGTATCTCCCTCTCCATCTCTCTCTACACATCCATGCCATCTCCATCTCTCTCTTTCTCCCCCCATCTTTACACCTCTATTTCTTAATCCTTTTCCCTCACTATACTTCTCCTTTCTCTCCTCTTTCTTCCACATTGGATCACACC
Source organism: Heterotis niloticus (assembly GCA_018136845.1). Taxonomy (NCBI): domain Eukaryota; kingdom Metazoa; phylum Chordata; class Actinopteri; order Osteoglossiformes; family Osteoglossidae; genus Heterotis; species Heterotis niloticus. The sequence goes on along the minus strand of CM030899.1, from coordinate 7,417,021 downwards.
TTCTTGTTCAAATTGTGTCTGACTTTAGAGCAGGCTGGGTTTGCTCTTGTTTTACAGTAAAACTGAGTTTTCAGCTAAATTTAGCACCACTATGACAATGGAAGGGAGGACTTAAATTTGTTAAATTTGTTTAAATATGATACCAAAAGGAAACAAGAGTCGGTCTGTTTAATATTGCACCAAAACTTTAATAACTTTACACAATTCTACTCTTAGGCCTACATTCCAACCTTCTTCTCTGCGCTGAAATCTGTTTTGCAGCTAAAATATTTTGCTAAAATTTGATCTGTGTAACCTGGAGGAGCAACTTCACTTTCAAAACATGCTAGACACGCACTTCTGCGCGTACTGCAGCTGCTGGATCTGCTGTTTCTTTGTGCTGCTGCTCTGGTCTCAGTGTTTCTGTGACTGAGCGTTGCTGCTTTTGAGATAAAAAAGAAACCGATGATTGGCAAGGTAGGTGTGTACAATTCTCAGAACTTCCTTTCCATTTTTAGGGCAATAAGGTGCAGACAACAGGGATAAGAGAGACATTGCACAGCTAATGTGGTAACTAGACAAGTGAACAGTGAACGTGGAATTTTTAAAACCTTATGAGGACTCTATCGTACAACAGTAATAAAATTCAACAACATGTGCTGCACCTCCATGCCTGTAATATTACTACTACTACTTATAATAATAATAATAGTAGTAATAATAATAATAATAATAATAATAATAATAATAATAATAATAATAACAACCACCACCACCACCACCATCATCATCATCACTAATTTGTGTAAATACTTTTATCCTTTATGAACAACTGCTTAAAATCACTGCTGCTGGAATAAGCAGGGCTTTCCTAGAAAACCCTTTAAACTATGCTTTTAAACTGCAGTCCTTGTATGTTTCTGCTGCAGACAAAATTCTGCTGAATTTCTGAGTGACAGTAATCTTGAGAAGTGGACTGGTCTGTTTTACACAGTCTGACATAACTGGTGTCCATCTTTCTATTAAGCACGGTTATGACCATGTCAACCAGGTCCCTTTGCAGTAGGTGGCATCAGCCACCTCCCATCATGACGCAGGCCATGTTTGAAATGTAAGAAGATTATGCAGGAAAGGAAAGCCCTTCCGCTTGATATGAGAACAGTTTAGAAACTATTTGAATTAGAGGTAAATCCTACTAGACCAACCCATGAGCAGATGTGACAGGCTGAATTATTTCCCCTCTTACTAAAAGCTTTGCAAGAGGCTCTAAACATATGGTGCCTTTTTGCTTCTATCTTAGGCTGTAAATGTTATTGGAAAAACGGCATTCCCGGGAGCAGGGTGATTCTGACTGGAGGACCAAACGGAGTCTGAATGAGCCCTCGGTGATTCGAAATTCCCCAAACTCAAGCGCTCCCCAAACGTAGCAGCCACTGTACGATCTCTGTTAGCGTCTAATATAATTATTATGTTATAATGATTAAGTCAATGGGTGGATTTGTCTGGTGCTTCCTTGAGCCACAAGGACAGCACTGGTGTTATTTCCCTGGACTGCACTTTATGTCACAATTTATCGCGGATTAGTTTGCGATGTAGCCGAGTGAGAACGGACACGTTATTTGCCATAAAATTTATTTGTTACGATTTTAAATCCATCCATCCATTATTTTTAACTGCTTAATCCTGATCAGGGTCATGGTGGTCCAGAATTTATCCCATAACCACTGAGTACTACAAAGCTACGAGCTGAATGGGATGCCATTCCATTACAGATGATTTAATAATAAATAAATATTTTAAATGAAAAATAAAAATTTATTAAAAAACACTAGATAAAGTTTCAGTTTTAGAAGATTCATTAAAAATCCACCACTATGTGCTAGACTGGTTATTGACATGGACAATGAAGCAATCTTGGGTCTGAAATGCTGCGAAATGTAAAGGTAACTGCTTATTCCTGTATAATCAAAATTTAAAAAAAATAATAATAATTTATTGGAATTGGAATTACACATCGCACAGTGCAGTGTCCTGCAATAGTACACCTCTCAAATGTAATTCAAATGTATATCATTTCGGAAAAAGAGCAATTTTCTTTGATCCATACGCGCCGCATCCATTAGCGCAGTTTTATGACACTTTTTTTTTCACACACGAGGAAGCAATAGTTTAAATATCTCGTGAGCATAAATGGCTGCCAAAATGGGTCATCCTGATGGCCTTGTGTCCCACAGCCTGCTGGTAAAGGCAGACAGGTTAAGTGCACCTATCTGGCTGCACATATGGAGTTGATGATGGTAATCACTTACACTTGTGCGAGAACAAAAAAAAAATCTCAAGAATGGAGCTATTATAGAAGGAAACTGGGAAATGGAAGTTATATTTGTTCCTTATTCCTTGAATTCATTTATTGATTACATGAAGCAAGTAGGTCACTTTATCTCTAAATCTTCTGAAATGCATGATATATGCATATCTTCTGAAATGGATGATTTTTATATATAATATATATACATACATATATAGTGAGTCTGATCAAAAATAAAAGTTTGCATATTGTTTACATCAGTCTTTTAGTTGGCTATATACTGCTTTCCATGATCGAGTAATAAATGTATATTTAAAATGCAATACAGTATGTACATTAAAAATGAATATATATATATATCAGATGCTTATAAAAATTACATATATATAAAAATATGTACACACATACATTTTTGATTATTAAAAGTTTATTAACAACACTTAAACAGCAAAAGCCTGTGGATTAACCAGCTTATAATATTAAACAATAAATGCTTAGGAAAACATTTCTTATAAAACTGATCTGGGAGGACTTTTGACTAATTTAAGTTAGACGGTGGATGAAAATGAGGACCATATTGTATAGGCGTGATAACAGAACACAGCACATGGTAAATAGGCGGTCACAAGCGCAAATGGTAAAATGCATTAGTGAGCGGGTGATTATTCTCCTGCATTCCCTCCCCATGCGGTATCGCATTTCCCCAACGGTGGTGACAGTAGAGCTGTCAAGAAAGCTCCTGCGTAGTCTTAATACACTGCTGCATGTAATAAGGTGGAGGTGAAGGTCAAAAAATATCAGTCTGTGTTTCCTCTCCCGGAGTGCCTGTACTGTGCGGTATGTAAATAATGTGGCTGTTTACAAGTGACATGGGACAGCGCCTCCCAGCTTGGGGTGGAGTGTACTTTTTTTTTTACAGAGCATAGGTTTACTGGATGAAGCAGAAACAGATTTGGAAGACAAAATTGATGCTCTGATAGATTGGGGCCCTTAATGGTGTCAGGGCCTTTCATAAGGGCTACGGTTCTAACGGTAGGTAAGGATGATGGCCGTCAACTCAAATGGATCCCATAGTAACCATTCGTGTGTTTTTTTTTTTTTTTTTTGTAATGCTAGGTACAGAAGTGGTTACTGTTCACCATTGCCACAGGTGTGAGCACGAGGCATTCCGGCTCACCAGAGGGAAGGGTTGGAGAAGAGACGGAGAGGGAGACAGTGTTGTTCAGCTCACATCTGATAAGCACTCTGTGCCGTCTCCAGACTAATGGAGCTCTCCAGGTTGCTGACATTAACAGGTACATTCATGCATTTATCAGACGCTTTTCTCAGACACAAAAGTAGCTGCACAAATAGCTCCATGCAGAATAGATGAGTTCCTGATGTTCTCCATGTTACACTTCACTATTATTATTATTATTATTATTATTATTATTATTATTATTATTTGCAGTCTCTTGTTTGATTTTCATCTTGCCTGAACAGCATCCTTATTAAGCCGATAATAGAAAAATAACTTTTAAAATTAAATTTGTATTCTTTTTATTATTTTTATATATATTTTGCTGTACTGTTTATAATAATAATAATAATAATAATAATAATAATAATAATAATAATAATAACAACGACAACAGACATTTTAAAGATGTCGCTGATGTTAAAGCCAGGACATAAATCCTCTATTTATAGTGAAAGTTTGTAACCTTACAGTGTGAAGGTTGAGTCTGCTGTGAAATTTCAAAAAAGTCAATAGTCAAAAGAGTTTATTTGTCATGTACATGGTTACTGACTATACCATGCAGTGAAATGTGCTCTGATTCAGTAGGATAGGTGACTGTGCAGAAATTTATTTGATTATCTGTTTATTTAATACCAGAATTTTAGAAAAAAAATGATGCTGCATGCATGTGTCTGCTTAACTTCTCAGATTTCATATTCATGGCAGGACATTTCAACAAATTTAAAAAAAATAAATAAAACAAAAATATGTTTGGTCAAAGTTGATCGAAAGCCGACGGCATCTTTGCAGTAAAAGCAAACGTCCGTGAGCCAACAAAGGAGGTAGGTGTTGCAGCTGAAGGAAGGGCACATAATTGATACAATTCTTTGAGGAGTCGTAATCTAGACTGGCGATAATGGATATCCGAGAGTGGCGGGGTATTAATTTGCAAGGCGCACTGTGGGTCTCGCAGCAATGTACACCTCCCCAAATGAGTGTGAGCGGTTTTAACAGCTTCGGAGACACAAACACGAGATGCCGCTTCCACTTGAGTGAAGAGCAGAAGCACACAAACATCTTATTCACAGAATGACACAATTGCGCACAAACATCTCTGCAACACACAAGAACACGCGGCTGTTCACCCTCCACCTACAGCTTTTGTCTGATATTTGATATTTGCTGTTTCATCTAACCATTTTGTATAATTACACATATATTCAGTATATTTAACAAAAATATTTCCACACGTTGTTTTATTCATTACATCTATACAGCAGCATATTGTTTATTAGAAGCAATTTATAAAAGGTAAAAACTAATATTGCATCAATCTGTAACATTTTTAATTTTCATAAAAATTATTCTGCATAAAAATCTGTAATAGACAATAATGAAGAAGAAAACAAATTACATGTGCATTTTTATTTTATTTATGTTCAGTTATCAGCTATATAATAAGAGTGAGAATATGACCAAAAATAATAGTTTGCTTATTGTTTATGTTAGTCTGTATAAATGTATATTTAGAATGTCATGTATGCCATTAAAAATCACATATCATTTTAAAAATATAAAAATTACATATATACAGTATATTAAAGAGGCTTTTGATTGATGAAAAATACACTTTAACTGTAACCCTGTGGATTTTGGGAACCAACTGACCTGTTTGTTTTCTGCTTTACAGTCGTGTATCTGTTTATATGAATGTGTTTGTGAAAGCTGCACACACATGAGGTAAAGATTGCATGCTGTGCAATAGATTCATTCAATGATAAATCAAAGTTTTTATGTTTCTGCAGCAGTGCAATGTTAAAACCGTTATTGCCAGTGCGCTACTTCATTTCGGTACAATGCTTTTACTACAGTAAACGGAGACGGCCTTTCGGGATCGTGTGGCTGCTCGTACCTCTCTGACTGTGGTTAAAATTAGACTGATGGGCGAATATGTGAGTCCCGGTTAAATCCAAAGTCGTCTTGCATGGATATTTATTTGTCTCGTGAATTGTTATATTGGTCACCATGCGGAGGGAAATGTACAGATTTCCTACTGTAATCCAAGGAAAAATTATTACTTTGGCGGCATTTTGAGCTTTTTCTTTCTTTAATGCTAAAGAAATTCCTACAAAACCTTGCGGAAATCCTGAGGAAACAAAACAAATCATCAGGAGACATAAATTATATATTTCAGACAGACAGATCCCTTTTTAGGCTTCATCTCTTTATAATGGACATCTTTTAGCAAAAGACAAATCTGAAAAGCAGAAAACATCAATAATTACCTTCTAGAAAAGAAATATAAAAATATTTAAATACAAAAATCACACAAACTTTGGTTAAAAATTTTTAAAAAAGCAACAGTAGTGTCACACTGTGACACAAAGTCGCAGAAAGTGGTGTAAGGTTCTTAAGACTTAGTTTTTCATACGCACTTTGACAGTTTCAGCTTAATGAGGTGACATAAGATGCACTGAAGACAGGTGCTCAAAAAGAGAGATGCATCATAGTCATTTCTGAATAGTTTTTTATTTATTTTTGTGACAAAAAAAATCTGTAATTTTCAGATTACCTTGATTCACATATATGTGTATGGTTGTCTCTCTCTCTCTCTCTCTCTCTCTCTCTCTCTCTCTCATACATTTTATATAAAATAAGTGCTATATACAGTACATATTTATTTGCATGTGTGGATATATAATATTATATACTTATATGTGTATGGTAGTCTCTCTCACACATTTAGATTATAATAACTACATACATATTTTATTTGCATATCTGTGTGTTTATACAGTAGTATATCATATTATATATAAACAAAGATATACATATATGTATAAATCAAACTTTTTTCAAGGTTTATTCTATTATTCTTCTTCTGCTTTTTCAGAAATTTGCCTCGCCATCATTTCACTTTTGATGGAATACATTAAACTTTAATGTGCTACTTGCTTGAATGTATGACTGAGGAGACACCCTCTTGAAACCTGAATTTGAGACCAAACTTGAGCAAACTCTGTTTACTTCCTATAAAGATAGTGGGTTCTGCAGGTAATTTATTTTTTTATTATTGAAAACCTTTCTCTCTCCCCTGTATAGATACGATCTGACAGGAAATCTTTGAAAGGCAGCGCGAAACTAACTGCCCAGAGATTTCAGCTGTCTCTTCTTGCTTGAGGAAACGCTGAGCACCGGCTTCCTATTAGGCAAAACACGCAGAGTCCTGAAGCCCCTTCCTGCTCATCCTAGACCTGGTGTGAAGCTGTCAGCGTTCTGCGTCCCAGCCTGTCAGACAGGGGCTGTTATTCAGTACCCTCCTTCTGGGACATGAGGAAGGGGCGGCGTGGGGTGGGCGCAGGGGGTTTAAAAACTTTTTTGACAGTATTTTAAGAGCATTCACTCCATTGTCAGCACCGTGGAGATAACTGACACTGCATTTTGTGTGAGCTAAACAGGATCAAGTACATTACCTAAACAGACATTAATTTACAGAAATGTTGTCTCATCGGAGGAATGCTGACACAAAGGCATCCTTGCGGATTCCTCCTGTCGATCCGCGGTTGAAGTGTAACAGTCGTAAGCTCAAGTATAATGACGTTCCATAAAGCTCATTCCACTGACAGGTGCACAATCATGATTTCAAACTATTCCATTGAGAATCGGAATGCCAGCTTGCAATTTATTGCACAGCTACCATAACAGCTGCCCTTTGAAAACAACTGCGCAGTTGCAGAAAGTAAGAGGAACTGCGTAATAATTGCACATTAATATTGCCCGCATGTTCTCCGACATGTTATTTTAGGTGGGAAAAACAGGTTAATATTTGAGGTAATACAATAACTGCTGCAGGAAATAATAATAATAATAATAATAATAATAATAATAATAATAATAATAATAATAATAATAATAATAATAATAATGTTATTATTCTTTTATCATTATTCTGCTATTTATTTCAATTGTGAATTATTCTCACCTATAGTAAGATATGTGATGCAAAAAAAGTCCAAAGAAATTGGCATGGACCCAAAAATAATGTTATACTACAGCAGAATTTTTTGATCTGTTGTTACGCAGCAACAACACAGCAATCACACTACAATACATGTGTTGCACATTTGTTGTAACGCTTTTGAATGCTTTGCTTTTTATAAGATAAAATTAAAGGTGTGGCAAAGTCAGTTACTTGAATGATTTCAACTGGTAGTCGGAGGGTTTTATTAATACAGTATGCTTAGTCCTCTCTTGATGGATTTGCTTGTAAGTTCTTCCTCCTTTCTGCTTCTTTATTTCGTTCTTTGCCCTGGCGGCGGCACCAACATGCAAGTTATTGCGTACTGTACTTCCTGCACCGTTGCTTATAACCATGCAAATTAATAATGACGTTAAATGTTTTCCGGGTAGCTAACTGGTGTTCGGAGCGTGTTATGTTCGGTCATGGGTTCACGATTATGTGTTTTCACATGGGTTGAGGATGCATTATTTTTTTAACCATTTAAAATAATGGCAAACATGCACTCGGCACCTAAAGCTGCTGTATTCGCTGCTTTTTCAGGGACGAGTTAGATTCTGATACATTACTATACAGTATAAGTACACATGCTTTTCTATTTAAGTCTATTTTAAATTACTAACAACGGCTGGAATATTTCGCTTCATTGATGCCACTGACCTCAGAAAACAGCACGTTTTCTGCAAGTTGGCTTAGGGCCTACACAATGGTCTGGCGACTACATTCACTCGGACGCAGTTTTTCCCACTGCCTAGGGTGAGCTATTAAAGTGAACATAAAAGCGAGAGAAAGGACCGCGGGGGACGAAGAGACTACGAGACGCAAGTCAAGCCAAACTTGAGCAGTCAAGTAAGCAAGAATGCACTGTGTCAGACTCAGCCTTTTGAAACAGCAGCTTCATTTCAAAGCCCTTGATGTGAGATGTGAGTGTGAGGTGGCGGCCTCTCCTCAGAGAAGGTGCAGCCCAGCTGTTTCGGATTCTGCCTCCTGTGATCTGTGGCTCACATTTAAAATAGCTAATATAACAAAATGTCACTAATAAAATATCTTGTAATTATATTTCTTATTATATGTAATATTCATTATTACACTTATACTGGGTATTGGTGCATTCCACATAGCACTGTGGAACAGCCAGCGATCACCAACACTATAGTCTTGCTCCAACCAGGGTTTTTTATTGTGCTTTCTTATTTACGCAGTGTTGTAAAAAAAATCTTCCAGGGCACTGAAAGTGCCGAGGCTCACGAACAAGGCATTAAAGCTCACCAGAGTGAGGGGCTCTCTTACGCCCTTGTTGTCCCTGATCTGCTCAAAGGGTCAGAAACAGACAGAGAGACAGTCTGCTTGCCACTGTGATGCTGTCTGAAAAACCCTGCTGCTTTATTCCGCCCCACGGAGTTGTTCTTGTTGCTGACGTCTACATTATATTTACTCATTTAGCAGGAGCTTTTCACCAACGTTTGCAAGCACTCGGCCTTCGCAGGATAGTCACTTAGTCCAATGCCACCATTTTTGCTGGTGGAAATGATAATGTGCCCCTGTCCCCCTCTCTGCTGCAACTGACACACAGGTCTATAAGTTCGGAACCGACTGTGCAAAAAGCATTTACTGCTTTTTTATCCATTTTCTACCATCATTCAAATTACTGCTACACCCTCATGGAAACTTTCCATTACAGTTTTTTTGTTTTATTCATTTTATTCTGCTGTTTTTTGGCAATGGACACAGCAGGTTGTGCTGGTATCTCAGTTCCTGGGTTGTGTGCTGGGACAAGCATGCTCTGGTTTCCTACCTTGGTCCAAAAAGGAGTTCCGGGTGAACTGGTGACTCTAAACTCCCCAAACTGTGTGCATGTGTAAACAAGTACAGAGGAATTCTGCTGCGAAGTCCTGAAATTTTTTAATGATATTTATTGCAAATTGCTTAACATTTAAAACCCATTTCTCTGTAAACTGTTTTGAGAACATGAATTTAAATGCAAAATAAAGTTAATAAATAAAAACAATTAATTAGAACATAACATCACTAGGCCATTTTTACAATTACTGTATTTTTTGCAATTGTAATCTCTTTCTGTTCAGCTATTCATAAGGAATTTGTTAAAAGAATAGTAGTTTAAACCAAATTTTGCTAATTTATTTGTAATGATATTGCCTTTTAAGAGAATTCTTTGTTGATTTTTCAATGTTTAGTATGTTTTATAAACTAATAATAATAATAATAATAATAATAATAATAATAATAAAAAGCTATGAATGAATATTTTTACCTGCGAGTGAACATATGCAGGAGATCTAGGTCCTTTGGTGATTCCGTTGCCCTTGCATGATTCCCAGCACCGCCAAGGGAGATATTTTGAATTTTGAATTTTGTGTCATACAATAATTCTCATAAGGGTTATTTATGCTAACTTTTGTGTACATTGACGGATGCCCATCCTTTTTGTTCTCCTCAAATTACTTTCTTTAGAGGTTGCTAATCTATTGCTACCTTTCTGTTTGTACAGAATGTTGTTCATGCAACAGTGCCGACGGAAAGAAATAGCTGTAGAATATGTTTTGAGCACCAGTAATAAGCAAATTTCTCTGTCTCAAAAGATACCAAAAATGCCCCAGGTGCAGTAACTTGTTGTTTTTGCCACAGATATAAAGTCATTTCCACATTGGATATAGCTCACTGCTCCTTTGCCACAAGGGGCAAAAATGCAATTATGCTTCCCACTCTAAAGTAGTCAACAAGTGGAGACAGGTAAAATAACCCCCCCCCCCCCTTCTTTCCCAACATAAATATGACATGCGAAAATACTTTTGGGAGACAGCTTCGATGAGGGATGATAATCATGAAACTTTTGTTTCTCTGCGTGTAAGAGAGAATAAAGCACTTCCGTGATTTTGTAACCAATAAATCACAGTGAATGCCTCTTGTTTCGGTAGGTGTGAGATGGTTCTTACCTAGAGAGTGCAAGCTGATAATCACAAAACGATAATAATAATTCATAACTTTAACATTATCCTGGCGTTTTTCTTTCTTCTGATGCTGGCTGGGAATGAATCACAATGGATAATAGTGCTCTTTAAATATTTTGTACTGGCTAATTTATTCAAAACATTTTTAAAAAATGTAGTGACAGAAAGAAAAAAGCATATTATAAAATCACCAAACTGTTTTTTATTAAAGTGATTGTGTTTAGTTTCCGGAAACTTCATGGTGTTAAGTATGTACTTAATAAGTACTTATTTTCTTTATAAGAAATTCATATTTTGAAAAAATAATGAACTAAACATAAAAAAAAACATACACTTCTCAATTTGTATGTTTTATTATTATTGCTATTGTTGCTGCTGCTACAATTTCCCAGATTATGCAAGATAACTGTATTTTTATTTACTTGGAGCAACCAAGGACATAGCAGCAGTTTTGTTCTTCTTCTTCTTAATAATAATAATAATAATAATAATAATAATAATAATAATAATAATAATAATATACTTTTATGTATCATTAAGTTGCCACATAAACCATATATAAATACTGAATTTCCTATGCTTCAAAACAGGTTAATGTCTTAGAGCCCTGTAAAAGCATGCACAAGACTGTAGAAATTAAGGTTTTATTAGAATACATATTCTCACTTTATTTCAGACAACCACCGGCATCTCTTTACAACTCTTTGTAGCTCGATTCAGACTAATCACCCATTAATGGCATTGAAAATGACTCTCCTTTGCGCTAAATAAGAAACCTCTAATTTTTCTTCTGGATCCCAGTTTAATTGCTTTTAGAATGAATGGTCTGCTTTCTCAGCCAACTTCACCACGAGTCTCAGGTAACGTCCTTCTCCCTGCTGGGTTAATAGCTGTACAATGGACTCCTGAGGACGCGAGTCACTCCGTAGCATTTGCCTTGCTCATCATTATTTCCAGAAGCGGGGAAAGTTATACAGCATATATGCATGATTATTTCTGCAACACCCCGCCAATATGGCTTTGCACTGTCCTTTACTTCCTGCTTGTTTTTTATCAGCCATAAACATGATTTCCAACCTTTTGCATTTACTGATCGCCGAAGGAGTGGAGCTGTTATAAAAGTAATGCTGTTATTATCATGATAGAGTAAAGTACCAGGCCAGGGGGAGGGGGGCTGTCACCATTTATTTTTGTTGAAAATATTTTTTATTTTTCTGAAATTATTTTCTGTTAGATTCCCTTGCAGTTGTTGTTGCTCCATGCTTGCATTTCAGCCCTTGCCTTAACAATACTTTTCCATGGCATAAACACAGGCAGTGTATTTGCCTTCCTAGCTACAGTTCTTAGGGTTAATGTTGGTTATAATTATATGTTATGTCCAAAACACGGTGTATTTATTTAGAGAGTAAAATGATAGCCACTGGTGGCTCCATTTCTTTTTAAAGTGTGTGAAGGCACATTAGGAATAGACCTTGCGCTCAGATACTTTGTGTAATGGTCCAAGAACCATTTACTCCAAGTTTAACAAGATTAATCCCAATCATAGCACGTTGCATTGTCAATATACATTAGGCTATGTTCATGCTTGTGGAAAAAAAAATGTTAATGTTTTATTCAGCAATTCTGAAACAAAAGCATAGGAGAAAGGTTTTGTGGGGAATCCTGGCTGGACATGGTGGAACCAATCTCATTAGCACCTGGTCTCCAGGGCAGCATCTCAGGAAATTATCAGCTTAATCAATAAACAATGAAAAAGTGTTGAAATATTTATCTAGCTGAAATTCCATTTCAGAAGACCATCTAAGCACTTTTCCCCACCTTAAAAGTAGTATGAAAAAAAAACTTTGTTAGTGGTGGTGTACCTTAAAATCAATGGGATATCACTCAACCAGCAAATCTGGAGTGTTAAAGTGTCCCATTTATTCATTGTCAAAATACCAGATGGACCCTAAGCACCTACAGCAAATGCTGAAGATCACCCCTTAAGGAGCCTGTAGCCTCAGTCGTCATTATTTGTCATTGTCATGTACTTGTTATTGTGTAGTCAGTGTTCGACAAACGTGGCCTCATTTAAGTAGACCAATTTGCTATTTTAACACCATATAAACACATAATTCTCATTGCTTTGGTAAAAGAGCTAAAGAGCCTCTCCACTGGAGTCAATCGAAACGAGCACATTCGTGACCTTAAGTATTACTTTATTTATTTTATTTTTCTATTGTTAAAATCGCTTAGCGTGGTCATCCAAACTCTACAAGCATGCGGAATTTTAGCAGCTCTTCCTCGCAAATACTTGCAATTAACCATTTAGGAAAAAAATAATTGTTTGTATTTAGCTTTATGTTTGCAAATGTTAGAGTATTTTCTTCCGGGTGACGCACAGCTGAACATAAATAAAAACACATCCCACAGCAGATGGAGGGTGTAGATACATGCACACTAGTGCTTGATTGAGCTGTTGTCAAAGCATTTTAGTAGCTACAAACCAAACTGAAAAAATAGAAACATATTTAAGTATTATACAAAATAGTGTTTCAGGAGGAAAAATTTTCCAGCTACACCCTGCCATCAGTCATGTTCATATGCATATAAACACTGGGGTATATCCACCCCGCAGGAGCTACTTTTCATAACTTTGCTAAACTTCATCACCACCTCTAGCTTGTTCATGGGGTCTTAATGGCTTGTTCTACGGTAGATGCGAGCTTTCAGGCGGACTCAAAATCCCACTGGACTGCACAACAAGCATCCATCCGAATCCATAACCAGTCTAATACTTCCAAATACTGAATATGAAGGTAAATAAAAAGTACCAGGCAGTGAGAAACTATCTTTCAGAGGTTTCAGGAGCTCGTGAGGGAAATAGATTGCAAAGGGGTGAGTTTTGAGACATCTTCAATGTTGGAGGAAAACCAACAGTTTTGAGGGGCAAAGGGAGTTCAATCCATCACACTGGGGTCAAACCGAGAAGCAGCAGGCATTTGATTACAGGTCCCTTGTGAGGACTGAAGTGTCCATGCTCAGATGTAAGAATGGATCAGGGTCTGCAGGTATCAAGATCGGAGAGAAAAAATAATTTTAAAAAATTATTCAGAACAAGGGAAGTCCAAACCATGCCTGATTGTATTTGAACAGATGATTCCAATTAAGCCTTCAATTTGGCGGATTAAAATTTGGAGACTTATTCTTTAACACCTATGATGGCACACTTCTTCATCCTCCACCCCAAGGAAAGTGCATTAAAACAATGTAGGTGTCTTTTTTTTTGTCTCACATTCTAAACATAGAGTTTTTCTTCATTACTATCAATTTAAAATGGAATAAATCATGTGCTCCTGAGCTATAGAAGGTTTACCTGGGTATGGAATGGCCTACCGCTTGAGTATCACGACTACCATGGGTGATGAAAGGGAGAATGTGGGTCACAGTTTGTGACACAGCAGTAAAAGTTAATGTTCCAGTCAACAGCAGGAGTGCTAGCACACACTTACACCGCAGGCATGCTTTATTTCTGCCTTACTCTTCAAGCGTGGAAAAAAAAGAAATAAAATTGAATTCTAAACCAGGTCCAGATGATCAGAATTAGTCTGAATGCCTTTAAAGCCAAATTCCTTCTGCACACAAATATACTTGGCTATGAAGGTCATCCAATTCCTCAAAAACGTGTGGTGGACTAAAGTGCAAAGTTAATTGGTGCAAATGCAAAACCGAGGAAAAGGAGCTCTAAGGAGACGCAAGGATGCTCCGAACTGGAGCAGCCAGATAAGCTAGATTCAATCGCGCCACCGCTTTCTTTTCATGGCAGATGCAAAGCAGGTGTGTGGTGAGGCGGTCAGTCTGGGACACATTTAAAAATACTTGTACGTAAATAGCGTAAATTTAATAGGAATTAAAGCATTGATGTTAGTAATTACAGCTTAAAGGTGAATATCACTGGGTTTATAGGTCATGAGTCTTACTACGGCCTGCATTTAGCAGTGTCTGGGATCTTCAGGAATGGTTTCAAATACAGCCCAGTAGGTGTGGAGTTTTCACATTAGTCTGTCTCTCCTCCACCTTCTTCTCAAGGTCTAAAGACAAACATTTTAGGACCTTCGATGAGTGTGTGAATGAAAGGGCAGGTGTGTGGCTGCTTTACTGTGGACTGGCCTCCTGTCCAGACTGCACCATACCCACCCTTGAAGCCTGTACTTGTGGGATCCAGACCCACTTCAACTCTCACCTACTGGTTAAAAGTGAGTGAGTTGTGAATGGCAGCAGAAGCCTGACAACCAAATAGGATGTCAGGAAATAGATACAAATAACATTGATATACAAATATAATTAAAAGACAATATTGACTTTATTCATTCATTCATTTGCTCATTGAGTAGCGCTGCTGCCACACAGTGATCTGTGGGTTTAAATCCGGCTCAGTTTGCGTGGGGTTTGCATGTTCTCCCCATGTTTGCGTGAGTGTTCTGGTTTCTTCCTACAGTCCAAAGACTTGTGTTTCAGATTAACTGTTCACTCTAAATTGCCCATACTGTCTGGCTACCCTGCGATGGACTGGCACTTACAGCCTCGTGCCCTTTGATGCCAAGATAGGCTCCACATTATGGTCACCCTGCCCAGGACAAAGCGGTTAACAATAACAAATGGACAAATCAGAAACACATTTTCTTTCAGTTTCAAGCAAAAAAAGACTGCCATTTTTTATAGCTGCATTACAAAGAAAAATAAAAACTGCAATTTTCTATTTCTGAACTGCTGCACAAATTAATTTTACCTGCCAGAATACTGTTAGGCGACAGTACATTTTTCTATTCACTTTTAGTTTCCTGTCCCAAAAGTCGCTGCAGTCAGCAAAAACACAGATGGAGCAAAACTGATGAGTTTTTAGATAAAAACACACAGCGGTTTACCACACATGCAGTGATTTGTTTTTCTCAAACCTGCCATCGTGCGCGATTGCTCCTTTCCTCCGTGAATTTGTGTGTAAAAAGGCTACAGGGCAACAACCACCTTTTTACTCCCGATTCTATTTAATATTCACAGTTAGTTTGAACTCATCAGTTGACACCAACTTTGGCAAACTGTGACCTTTCTCAGATCGACCCCTGTAAACGCATAAAAAGCCAGCTGTGTCCACAGCAGTTACAGATCTGCTAGCACTGCACCCTTTTCCTGGTCTTCACAGAAGGCCGAGAAGCTTACAGCCTGATTGCACCTTAGTTCTGCATCCCACACTTTTGATTATTCTGTAGCTCAGTAGCCTCAAACTTATTAAAGGCCAAAAATCTACACCAGCATTTTTACTCCTTTAACACGGGGCATGAAGGAACCCTGCCGAGCGAGATGTTCTCATATTTCAGAAAATATTAACCTTAACAGACTACCTTGAGGGACAGGGTGATGTAATGGATTAATAAACTGGCTTTAATGTGCTGCAGCTTCTTTGCCCCCCAGACATGCTTTTCAAATAAAAGGAGAGCGAACAACCCGACAAAAATTCTGTAGTCATTCTAAATACTTTTTATTGTAACAACCAGAATGGATCGGACAATCTTGTTGCTCAAACAGTTAATTAGGTGACATGGCTCCTGGATGTGGCTCCCTTGTGACCTTGAGTTGCAAGTGGAAGAGCTGTAGGCCGTAGGGGTCCGGATATCATTACCCCCCTTCCCCCCTTCTTTGGTAACGTCGACTGTGGGTATTAACTGCGACTATAAATAAGATCAAATTCTTACTGAAACTGATGGCTGAATTACTTTGGTTTCCTCATGTTATTGTTAAACGAAAAGAAAAGCTGAGATCCACAAGAACCCACAGTAATGAGGGAAATGTGTTTGCCTGTTCATTTCATTTCTTCTGCGGTTAAGGAAACTAATGATTACTTCCGGAAACTTGACGGTGTTGCTTGCCTCGCTGAGCTACAGCAAAGATATAATTTTTTTAAATATGTTTTGCTGGATTTAGATGTGAAAATGGCATACAAGTTGTTATTTAAACAAGGCAGCACATGGGGGAAATTCTAAAAAAGTATCCCAAAAGTACTTTTCATTTTTTCTTTTTAACAAGAATGAGTGATAGACGAATAATGTAAATAAACTGATATACAAATTGGTGTTCTTATTTTATATATCAATTTATATATCAGGAATTGTGCTCTGCAGGGGTAGGGCTGAATCCAGCATGCTGTCCTGCTGTCTCTGCGAGTTTCCTCTCACAATCAAAAGGCATGCAGTTCAGGTTAGTTGGTGGTTCTAAAGAGTGTGCGTGCCTGTACTCTTCAATGAGCTCTGAACATCGCTAACCCTGACCAGAACAAGCGGATAATGAAAGTGGGTGAGTCAGTGGACAGGTGAGCAAGTGAGGAGGTTCTTATCTACACAATAGCAAAGAAAATATTCAAATGCTGGATGTTTTAAAATTAAATATTTAGGATATTATACAATATTCTGACTTACAAATCTTACAGGTTACACAGTACAAATGTTACTTTCAGTTCATATTCTTTCAATTCACTATAATTTTTTTTTTTATATATAATTACTCACTCAGAACATTTTTTCCAAAACTCTCCAACAAGAATGAACCACAGCCACGATAAGCGTGCAATAAAAACCCCAAATTGTTAACATTAGCTGTTACAACATTGATAGATTTACATATGTGTTCTGAACAGAACTAACAGCAGGGCTTCAGAAATATATTTTCTAAAATTGAAGTCAGGCTTCAATTAACTACAGCAGTTCCCATAAATAGCAGGCACTTCTTGCATTCATAAATATGGACAAAATGTACAAAACTGGTAAAACATGCACTGCACAGTTCTCAACTACAATGCAAATTCTCAGAAAAAGATCTCATAACTACTTTCCATTGCTCATGAACTGATTTTTTGCTGCAGATGTCTAACAAATATACAAAATATTACAAAGCTATATTATATACAATTTAAGCTTGTGGTGCTTCAGCATGCTTGGTGGAAAATATTTCATAAATATTAATATTACAACAAAAAAATAATAGTAGCATATAGAAGAAATATGTAACATATAAATATTACTGTAGCAACAGCAGTAATAAGAATTATTATTACACACATAGAATAAACTATTATTATTATTATTATTATTATTATTATTATTATTATTATTATTATTCCACCGAGCATGCTGAGGGTTGCACTAATGCACTGCAAGCCAAGACAGAAGGCTGCTGTGGCGATCGACTCGGTCAGCACACTGTCCTGGGGTTGGAGAGCTGAAGTGAATATAGATCTTACTGGGGAGTTTATAGATTGACAGTAAGCCTGATGGGAATCAATCCGGCCGTAATCCTCACTGCCAGACCCAGATAATCTCCAGATAACGTTGATGTATCCAATGTGATAACTCTTTCATCATGATCATTTATACCTCTTTTAAGTTGGGAATTTTTTTATTTTCACTTTCAGCGTTGAGCCGCAGTTTACGGAAGCATCCTAAAGAGAAACTATCCGACTGCAAGTATTGATGGCCTCGCTTTGCGGTATAACTGGCAGGTTTAAATACTGCATAAACCGTTTTTGAATGTCTGGCTAAAGTTCGCAAAGCACAACAAAAGGTCTTGAAACAGACCCGGCCTAGAAAAGATAATAAACTAATAAAAGTGTGAATGTATACTGAGATGTGACAAACGTAGATTACTGTGACGTTTCCCAAATAAGTCAAAATAAGTGGCGGGACGATTTAAGTAATTTAAGTGCAGCACATAGGAGCCCCTCTGTGCCTTCAAGTAGTTTCCAAAAGCTGGGGGGAATAGAAAGGGCATCATTTCTTAAGCAGATAAGTCCATATTAAAAATAACGTTATTCATTGCTGCTGTAGAAATTCCTGCCTGTTATTGAGATTGTGAGCAATAAACATGACTGACTAAATTCAATTAAATTATCATGCCGAAATGACAAGTAATAATTAAAAAAGAATGCTTTGTCTGCTTGATACATCCCAAGGCACCTGATAACCGAGAACAACCTATTAAATCAAAGGACCTTTCCCAAATTTAATCAAGCTCTTTCTATTCCCTATGGGAATCTGTCATGAAGAATAACCTGCACTGAAATTGTAAAATAAAATATTTGATTATTTAAAATTACATCTTTTAATCTACTTTATTTGTATAGTTTTATAGTTTTTTTTTTTTTTTTTTAATGGTTTCATAAGCATTTTTCTTTTTCTTTGAATGGTGTACTTGTGCTGTTACTTCAGTTGAGAATGCATGGTTTACAGGAGGTTTAAGTGATCTGATCAACAGTGCTGGGGTTACTCACCCAACAAGAAGAAACAGAAATTTAGAAAGTGTGCCCTAAATGATGACTTATTTCTATCCATTACAGTGTGATAGTGCCATATTACACAAACAAGAACGATGTGCGTCACCCTTTTCCACTATGTGTTAACGCAGAAACACACTTTGAATTTTGATCCAGGAAGGTCTGATAACCCATTTGCGAGCATCTCAATGGCACCTTTGAAATATGTAGGCAAGACATCAGCATACAGCGGTGTGCAATTCATGCATTTCCTCTGCTTTCTATGCTGCTGCTTCGGATAAGAACAAAGACGGCAGCTGGGTAACAGTCAGGGCCAGCACTGTGCTACCTGCACCCCTGGGTGTAAATGGAAGAAAAGCCAATGATTAGCTGAAACTGAACCGTCTCCAAAAAGTACAATGACTGAGAATAAACTGGCCTCAGTCCAGAATGCAAGCAGATGTAAGCAGACACTGGCAGAACCACAAAGGAGGCCGAGTTAATGCAAAACTTTGAAACTGTCAAAGAATTTTATTACTGAACAAGAAATAAGCCAAACCAATATAATTTATACTTTACTTATACAACACATCCAGGAGCGTAACACAATTTACACCCATGCATGGATGGGAATCTATGTGGAGATTCAATGCCTTCTGGATGCAAAAGCCCTTGTATGTGGTGGTAAAGGGTGACAGGTACAGTTGTGGACCAGACCAATGAGAAATAAGCATCTTTTAAACAGACCAACTGAAGCAGGAATGTAACAACGAAGTCCCGCCCACACAGAGGAAATTTAGACAAAGGAGTAGCTTGAGCGCTACAAAAGTTATTTAGAATAAATAAGGGTTAGGTGCACAACGCCATATAAGAGAAAGAACTTTGGTCCAGAACAGAGAGGGAATGTTCACCTTTTAACAGAGTAGCAGGCTATTCAGATGAAACAAATATCAAACAATTCCTTAATAAAAATGATTTTTCTACAAAATATAATCATAAGGGCCTGACCCAGCCCATAATTCCTCTGGATTATTTTCCAGATTGTGAAAATTTCACTTATTTTCAATACAAAAACAAAGCTGTCAGCCTATGTTATAAAAGCATTCCAGAAAACAGCTGATGGGATATTTTAGGAGTTCTTTGGTAACTATGAGTCCCTAGGTGCTACTTTGCTTTACATGTTCCTAAAACTGGTGTAAACTTGAATGCTATAGTATGGTACTTGAATAATTAGTTGTTTATATAAATTACTATACAGCATTCCTGCAGTCAGGCTTTTTTTTCCTTCAGCACCAATTCAATGGAACATTTCATGCTGGAGCTAACTGGGACTTGGAGGTGTATTTCAGCCTTATTAATGTCTTTGCTCTTGCAATTCTGGTGCTAGATGTTCTGCATGCTGCCTGGGGGGCAGACATGTTTGTGTACTGGTGTAACCTGTTCTTGACCTTCTCAAGCTCACGTAGCCTTAGACTGAGAATGTACGTTACTAAGTAAAGCATGCATCTGGGAAAACCCATAAACGGGTACTTTCTAGGTACTGACTTCCCTACCACTAGTCTGCCTAGGTTTAATAGAAGTGGGTCATAAGTTGACTAACAAAAAGGACGCAGACATTTTTCAATAAGCAAAGTGCTTCTTTAGTCATTTCAAGTTTATTAATGATGGAAAATCTGATATTGCTGGCCTTGTTTGCATTATTCTATCTGTCTAAATGACTGACATGGACCTATGAGAACTGCTCTTGTCTTTGATTCTTCATGGTGTTGTGGTGCATGTAGGAAAGTGTAGATGAGCTTCAGTGTCACCCCACTAGCTGTTTCGGTGATGTATTCCTGATTGTCTTAACTGCTGATGAAGATAGAACTTGAATCTCAGTTTTCATAAAAATTATTCCTCTTTTTCTGTATGAACGCAGTCTTTTTGAGCTACGTGGTTCCTAACAGCTTGGAAATCATCGATGTTTCATAAAATTACATGACTCCCCTTGCAAGAAACAAAGAAATGGGCAGGGGAAAAAAAAACTGTTGTATGTCAGTATTTCTGGCATACAAACTGCTTACTTTTTATACACAAAAAGTTATAACTGCTCAGCTCAAAATGTCAGTCTTACATTAATACAGATGCTAAAAGGTCTACAAAAGCTCTAGGTTATTGGGTAAAAATCCTCATATTGCTATCACATCCCGTAGAGAATCTAGAAGTCTGGGCACAACAGTACTGGAAATAGGACAGAAACATGTAGGAAACAAAGGTTATCTAATGGCACAAGTCCATTCAGATTCATTTCCTATTATCAAAAAATGTTATTACTGAACAAAAAACAAGCCAAACCATTGTCCTTTGTACTTTAATTATACAACATAACCAAGAGTTTAACATTTTACACCCATGGGTGGAGGTTCAACTTCTTCTGTATGCAAAAGCCCTTATTGAAGGTGTTAGTGTGACAGGTATGGCAGAGGACCTGACCAACGAGAAAGTGTTTTTTAAACAGATCAATCAAAATAAGATAGTAATAAGGAAGTCCCATCCACATTCTAGCAGGAAAACAGACAAAGAGGTAACTTGAGAGCTACAAAAGTTACTTATAATCAGTGGGGGGGGGGTGTAGACAGACTCAACCATATCATGCAAGGAGAACAATTTTAGCCAAATATCGAGAAAGAAAATGTCCATCTTTTAACAGAGTAACAGGCCATTCAATTACAGCAAATATAAAATTCCTTAATATCAATAATTCTTCCACATCATTGCTGTAGTGAACCCTTTGAAGAAAAGGTGGCGTAAGAGCACATAAGGTGAGACCTGGAGGAGTTCTTTCTACAATGACAGATGCACTCCCTCTTGGTTCTCTGGCTCTAATCTTCTGATGGCAGACAGCTGTCTAACCGGCAATGTGCTGCGAGAAGTCTCCTTGAAACAACACCAGAGAGCTCCGACCCTGGTCTGTAAAAGCATGATCTAGCCGAACTGGATCTGACACGGCACCTTCTTGCACCGCAGCCAAGTAAACTCACATTTTGACAAGGGCTCCAAATATTTCTCATGACTGGGAGGAAAATGTGCAGACTAATAATAGCAATTTGACAGAGATCATAATCAACTAATACGGCTTTGTGCAATTCTCAAATGACAAAGGAATGCGTGACCTCCAAACCATTAGGTTACTTGTGCACAACAGATCATTTCTTACTGTTTTCCCTCAAACTGCAAATGTTTTAGCTCATGTATGCAAATGATCAAGTGCAATTATTCTTAAATGGCCCAAATGCCAATTGCTTACATCTTGTGTAGCTTCTCATCGGAATAATTTTACACCGAAAACCATGTATGTATGCAATCACCATGTCAGCCGTCACATGCGGAACAGTTCAGCCAACAGTCATAGTCAGTCAGGCATATATTCCAAGCATATATTCCATAAATTGCACTAACATGAGGCTGTGGTAATGTTTCATATGGTTGTAAACTGCCTGTTTATCTTGGATTTCACTAAAGAAGTGGACTTTCTCACGTTTCCGCCAAAATATCACAGGCCACCGAGCAATGGTGGAGGCCCCGCACCAGCGTGGGGAGAATATAGTGATGTGTGCTGCCATATCAGAAAATGGAGTCATCAGTTATAGTCCCATCATTAGGTCTTACAACACATAACATCTCCTGGCCTTTCTGGACATCCGCTGCACAAATCTCATTCCTTGGAATGAGGAGGGCTCACCGAAGGATGCAGATGGAGATCCTTCCACCCTGCACTCCAGTCCTGAATCCTGCCGAGGAATTATTTTCAGCATGGAAGTGGACCGTGTGCAACAAGAATAAATAAATAAATGAACAAAGATTTAATAGCTCAGATTTGGGTAAAATGATCAGCATTTTTGCAAGTGCTAGAATGACTATAACTGATGTCCTTGGGTAACAGAACACTTTCATCTGGAAATGGGAAGTTAAGGTTTTTGGTTTTCTAGTTCATATTACCCAGTACATTTTCACACCAAACTATTAAATTCAAATCTTAAGTAAACATTTTAAATGAAGGATTCATTCATCCCATTACATTTGGTATAATTGATCTACACAATCATGGTAGTGAAGAGAAAGCCTCTGGAAGTCCTGGTAAAATTTCACATTTTCAGCTGTTTGCATAAAGAATGGGTGGCAATTACGACACAAGGTACATTGTGTAGCAGCAAACAATGGATATTTTTTGCATTGTTCTCCTTGTTCCAACAACTTAGTGATATGCTGACATTAACCACAAATTTTGCAATAAAATGTACCGTGAACAGACGGGAATAACCAGTCTGATAAAATTTCAAACAATGGCTGCCGAATGACCTCACTCATTCAGAGCACCACCTCCCGTGTGCAGGCGCCAAATTCATTACTTTTTACCTGTCAGAACTGTAACAAGCGTAAAAACACCCACAGATTTACCCTCCTGTGTTGGAGATCAATAATGGAGAAAGAGGCTTTGACAGAGGAGAAAGGGAAAAACAGCTGATAGATTCAAGTGTCGCATGCCTGGGCTTACAATGCAACCATCGTACAGTATTGTAATGCTGTCTGTTCATTTGTGTTTGACAAATTAAATTCAGAAATTAAACAACAATGTTAATTTCTTCCAAATGAAATGTCCATTTACAGTGAACATTAGTGCATGTTCAAAGTTAACTTTACACTTTTTCTAATTTTGTAGTATGTGCATCATCAAAAATGGGAAATTAATTCTTCACCCATATTTACAGAAACTATAAAAATCCAGAAAGAACACTGGTATCTTTATGGTGTGGTGGAGCAGTTGCTCCACACAAGGACAAAATCCCACAATTTTAATATCTATGGCTTGCAAATGTGAAACATACAATATGCAGAGTACATAAATGAGCTGCTGTCATATGGCAGATATATATATATATATATATATATGCACCATGGTGAATGGAAACAAGCTGTTAACTGGAGCAACAAACAACTCCCTTACCTGGAGTTAAATGGAAGGAAGCTGAGGGCCAGTTGGATAACAAGGGATAATGGGAATTGTAGTGTTTAAATACCCAGGGAAGGAGTCTATTTGCAAATACAACACAAATAGATAGTTGAATTAATTTAAATACTGTGATATGTGTTAAAATGATTGAATAACCATGTACGTGAAGAATAAACTCTTTTGACTTAAAATGTTGTGTTGTAAATGAATGATGGCTGTTGTGTTGAACTTTTGAAGGAAATATTCATTTACAGGAGTTAAATATGAATACGAAAGGCTTAGGGTGGGACCTACGGTAGAAAGCTGCTCACGCTGAGAAAAAGTGGTGTGTATGGTGGTTAAAGGAGGCGAATGAGCATTGTTGGCAAATGTCTGATACTTGTAAATGGTTATTACAGAAACCTTTGCACCTGTAAATAGAGCACTGGCATGTTGCTAAAGGAAAATAGACTTGCAAATCCACAGTAACCTCATGCTCACCTCATTACTTGTCCAGCCAGATCACAATGGCACCATAACAATTTTTGCATTCCTGGTTAATACGGAGGCATCGCATTGTCCCGCTACTGTAAGGCTCCAAACAAAACGAATAACATTGACATAGTATCCGAACAAAGGAAGTGAAATAGATGAAAAAGACAAGAGCTGTGTCTGCTCAAAGGCCTGAAAGCCAGAATCCATTCAAAATTCCAACAATATGCATTATCGGACTAAATTAGAAGATGCCGAATACAGGCACCACAGGAGGCCTTGACCAGCAGTTAAACAGCCACATCGTGGTTGCGATCAAAAGATTCTTACCCAGGAGGTCCAACAAATTTGCTTGTAAACATTGTGAGAATTAATCATTCTTTTTTCATAGCGTTGACTATGTCACGGTGCCTTTTTTATGTTACTGACCTCCCGGACAGCACTGTAACACCATCAGTCAATGCCATTTCCGGTGATTTTCGTTGCCTCCCCTGAATTTCTGGATACCATTTCCATATTCAAACGAAAAATATCGTTGTGCCTCCATTGTTCCGAAAACAGCTGGTGTAAAATCGCTGGCGTAGCATTTTTTTTAAATACTAAAATCCCAAGACTGTTGTCAAAAGGTTTAGATATACATTCACTCACTGGCAAGGAAACTGCAGGATTAATGATTTCCATTCCTTGGAACGCTTTACTCAGCCTTGTCTGTCATGTACATTTTTTGATGTTTTGAATTCTCTGAAAGTCCAGTTTCTTGGATTTGAAGGTTTTTTTCCCCCCTAAAAAACAGGAAACCCTCCAATCAGCATTGCAACACATTAATTTTTAGCCCAGGTTTTTCTTTGTTATATTAAAACCATTCAGTGAGAGTTTACATTTAGAAAGACATGTTGTATATTTCTATTTTCTGTTCTAAGACCTATATACATTATTATTATTATTATTATTATTATTATTATTATTATTATTATTATTATTAACAACAGACCATTCCCTTTTGGTTACTTTCTTCTTACAGACTATTATACAGCAAATAATCTTTTAATGAGTCTTTGGTTATTCCTCACTACTATTTGTTTTGCATTTTTAGGGACTTAGCACCTTCTGTTGCTTTTAGCTGAAAGGCTGCAAAGGAAAATTGTCTGTTTGCAGTTCAGTTTGTTAAGGGAATTTTCTAGAATGGAAACAGCAGCATGGCACAGCAAGCAGCATTGGTGCTTCAAAACCCCTTGGTTGTGGGTTCACATATTGCTGTGTTGTGCAGACGGGTACAGGATTTGCCCTGTACTTGTCTATCGACGAGCGTGTTTTTACGAACGAAGGACATTTGTGTAGAAAATGCGTAGGGAGGGATGGGCAGGAAAATGACTGGATTTGTGAGAAATGCACTCACAGTAGTAACTGGACCTCACAGTCCTTCTCAGCTGTAGCAAATATACAATACTTTGAAATGGCTGTTTGATATAACAAACCCATTGGTATAATCACACACAGCAGTCCAGCTTTCACAGAAACTTATCCAGCATGTCCAAAAAATGACAGATGCCTTAAAGTCCTGTGGGTCCCTCCTTCTCTTTGGTCTGCATTAAGTTTAATTACTGTTTGTGTACCGGGCCAAAACCCACCGCTTTGTTCTCAATCATTCTCCACACTACCTGGTAATGGCAGTCCTCTGTGTCCCAAAACTTATTAAAATGCAACCAGCCTCATTATTCGGCTTGGACCCAGCTGCATTTTCGTTTTTAATATCAGCGAAAGAGGACGGGGAGAAAAAAAAATTTTTAAAATAAAGAATCCGCACGGAATGAAACGCGAAGTAGCGAGCGGCCGCGAAATGAGACGGGATGCGCGGCCACCGGGCTGCAGGCTGCGCGGCCCTCCGAGCTGCAGGTGCTTGAGCAGGTGTATGGGAGCGCGCCTCCCCGCCTGGGCTTTGGCGCCCGGGCGCTGGGAGTGGCGCCGACTTCCCTCCGATTGAGCAGAATAATTCTGAGGACCGCTGATGGTTACCTCATTAGGCCCAAAAACAACACCTGCACATCCCCTGCTCGCGCAAATGTGTCTTATTCTAACAGAACACGATCCGGCTCGGCAGGTGGCCCGGAGGAGGCAGGCAGACGGAACAGGTTTCCGCAACGCACAAAGTTGGGTTGCCGCTCAAACGCTTACCTTGCGTGCCCTAAATCGAAATCAAAATGCGGTTTCTCGTCGATCTTCCCTTCGGGTTCATCGGCTTTCGATGTGTTAACGTTGAGACCAGTCCGAACGTTTTTGCTCAAAAAGGGACGCGTCCGCTGGCAGGTTTTCCATTCGGACGCCGGTTCGCAAAAAATCCGCCTTATTTCTTCTTCCTCAAGTTGGGACAAAATAACGAAAAAAATTTATGGGGGTCATTTCACCTGCGCAGCCGTTAGAGGCGAGGCCGAAACTGACAGCTAGCTTGGACACCAATATTCATTGACTGGCCTGCCTATGAATCGAGAAGGTTCAACAGATATTAAAGCAGGTGCCAAAATTGTGTTTTTGAAACAAAAATAAATTATGGGGAAAAAATGCTATGTTCTCCACCAGCATTCAAGCTGCAAGCACAGGCCAAATGCTTGTGGACGTGGCTCATCTTGGCAGGTCATTATGGGGGATGTAGATAAAGCTCAGCAGGTCAGTCTGTTTGTTTTATTTCACTACAGAAGTAAATGCAGAGGAATGCAATGCATTTTTTGACACTGTTGTCGAACTTGTTGGTGAGTCAAAAAAAGTGACGTGCCGGTGCAAAATGTCAAGTATGCCAGCTTCCCTTTCTCCACGTTGTCTTAATCTCTATCAAGGAATCAAGTTCAGCAATTTACTGCAATTTCACACGGATGTATTTGCACTATTTGGTAAAACTACAGAGCCATAAAACTATAGTGTTTTACCGCATTTGATCTGCTCAGACAGATTTAACAGTTTGGAGTTTAAAAACACATGAAATTTCAGATACTTTGAAGTCGGATGGGTCTGTCCTGTATTGCCTGTTCCTCCACCGAGGAAGCAGGTGCAGATAAATACATGGAATGTACGAACCTGCTGACAGATATATTTTACTATTAAAAACAATCTGAGGAAAAACACGGATTTTTAAACAACTTGAAGTAAAAGTTATGCCAGCCAAGGGATTAAAAGAAACTGTAGCAAAATTGCCAAGTGTCTTTATACCGCAAAACCTCATGAAACAGAATACCAGTCTGGGATTTGTTTATTTTTATGTGGGTTCATGCTGTTTCTTAAACTCCAATAATTAGGTTTTAATTCAGTCTTTATTTCCCTTGACCTTGGCATGGGAAATTAGCAACCATAAAACAGAGTAATAATTCCTCTAAATACAGGTACATGCTGAGCTGCTGGAACAGCAGATTTATATTGCAAATTGAGATGCACAGTTATATAATACACAAAGAAAGCTGCGCAGAATTAATTTTTATGGCTTATCACATGCAAATAAATGCCAATTAGAAGTTGACCACCCAAATGCTGCTGTGAAGTTCCAGGAAGGACATACATGAAACACAAAGATAAAATTTTCCCTGCCCAGTCACTGTGTCAAGAGTAATAGCCGGTGCTGAGCTGAGAATGTACCACAGTATCGATAAGTCCAATACAAACTACCCACATCTATCTATCTATCTATCTATCTATCTATCTATCTATCTATCTATCTATCTATCTATCTATCTATCTAATGCTAATAGTAGTTTATTACCACAAACTGGTAAGCTATGTCTTCTACTTTCGATAGTAACTTTACTTTGCCTAAAAACTGCACAGATCATCATTTAATGTGCTTGCAAATGTATATGTGTGTATATAAAATTACGTTTAAAACAGTACTAAAAATAATTCCACAAAATTACTTACTATTTCCAATAACTTGTCAAGGTTTACTAAGTTATCCACCTTAAATATATATGCAGTGCTTACTTAGGACATTTGTTAACAGCAGGAATGTTTCTAAGGTAGCTTTTGTGGTCCTGGAGAAGATGTTTGGTCTACAATGAGATATCTACTGGTGCACTTGAGTTTATAACATTATTACAATATTGCACAGCATTTATTTGTTGTTTGTTAAACTTCTCTTTTTTTTAATTATGGTACTTGGGATAAAAATTTATTATAGCAAATGTTTTGGATACAGGTATTTATGTATTAATAATCAAGAGCCATTGTAGTAAAAATTATGGATAAAGAGAGTTTGGATGACAGGGGTTTGCCGTATAGTGAAATATACTACAAGGCAAAAATCTCTTTTGCAACATTAAGACAATAACAGTTTATCTTACAATGCATAACATTTTTTTGCACAGCAGTGTGATTTTCAAAGATCTTAAAAGAAAAATTATGGTAGTTTTCTTAGTATTGCCATCAAGATTTGAATTTTTTTTTATTTTGTCCTATTTGGCCAGGAATCAACAATCCCAGTACAAGTAAAGTTCAGCAAGCATTGCTTTTGATCACAATTTTTGTTGAGTCTGGAATTAAATGGGTTGCAAACAGATCACTCATCTCAGCTGGGTTCATAAACTGAGGAGTCAGTACAATTTATTCACGATGCGAAACATTTGCGCCACGGACATTTGACTACGATGACACAAGTGGCAACTTAATACTGAAATTTACAACTTTAAATTCCACATCACCATTTATTTTCCTTTTGTTTTGCATCTGTTTTCAAAAACAAAAGCAGCCATGGGGAGGGCCCAAAAAAAAACATCTGTTGTAAATTTATTTCAAATAAAAATGAGATGCTGCAATATAAAGTAACTGTTTTAGAACTGCTGGAAGGTTTGCAGAACTTCCCAAGTGTCTGTAGGCCATTATATTTTGAAAAAGACACACACACACACACACACACACACACACACACACACACACACACACGTATTCTTTTATACACAAGTGGCACCATAACAACGTATTTAACTATTTAACTTTCTGCATCATCACTCACTTCAGTATTTTCCTGTTCAAGTGACTTTTTTCTCCTGGAAACTTTGCTGTTTTTTTATTTTGAGCCAAGGTTAACATTTTGCCAAATGCAGCTAACGTGGGAAAATGGTACCTTTGTGCATTCACATTTGGTTTAAGCCAAACTATTTCAATGAGGTCGCATGTAGTGCTGGAAACTGGTAAAAGCAGACTTTGCCGAAATTTGTTCTAATTCCCAGTTGTCAAAGCATACAAAAATACATGTAAAATGCGTAGAAAAATATGAAATTGCAGATGCTGTGTATTGATGTTGGAACTTTTGTTAAAATGAACTTATTTACTATTAATAGCTTCAAGTTCAAGTCAGCGTCATGGTGGTCTGGAGTCTATCCAGCAAGGACAGGATGCTCAGTGGGTCAACATACACAGTGGATCTGGAGTTGGTCTGTGCAGGGCATCACACACATTCACATACTAAGCATTATTCACCCAAAATATGTTTCTTTTTCATTTATTTTAATTCTTTTTAATTTGGGGGAATTATTGGTCTAGCCAAAGTGTTTTACTTTAAGTGGAATTTGGCATTTTTAAATGGCAGCAGCACAAACCAGAAATTCAAATCAAAATTCAGGAAAAACTGCTTCTTCTGTGTGACAAGACAGAAATAAAACACAAGTGCATATAAAAGGTTTCACTCAATGCAGGGGCTTGGAAAACAGGTTTAAAAAGCATATTTTTTTAAACACCTCATTAAATAAGTTATCTTGTTATCCAAATTTTTTTTTTTTTTTTTTTAAATTCCATGCAAAATGTCTAAAGTATAATCTAGATCTGACAAAGGATTTTGCCTGAACCATGCCAGAAACTGGCGATCATGTGTGATGCTGCTCTGAAGAACCTTTATGCTCGCTAATGCATAAATTCATGCTATCACTTTCTTTTCCTTTACAGTTGATCAGTCTTCTTCAGTCCTCCACATAAATCCTCAGTGCGTTCGCTATGCTGCACATTGCTGCCTCCCTGGAGAGACACTGGCAGCAGCCCAGGCCTCACGGTGAAATCGCCCACGCCAAGTACCGTCAGAAAGGAGTGCCACCATCCAGATGGCCCTTTCACTTTGATGACAAACTTCTTCGCTCACCTGCTAAGCTTCATTGGCAGGGCTGGGACTGATTGAGACCCAAGATTGAGGTTTGAAAAATAATAACCTTTCAAAAAATGTTGTAAAGCCCACCCTTTTCCTCATCAAAGCAGAAAATTGCTATCTTAAAGGAAATACTTACAAAGCACTTTAAAACAATTACCTTCAGTCATATTAAAAGCAGACTTCAACCACTGAATTCCCCAATCGTAGTTATTAGTTTGAACAAAATGCAGGATTTCCTGGAACATCACTTTCGGTTTTGGACATCTGACTGTGTGCATATCCGTAACAAATTGGAATTTCTATTACTTCTAGGAGTTGCTCAAGAAAAAAAATGGATATTCACAATCAGGATTTTGTTCCTGTTGGACATCTGTAGAAAGTAACGTTAAACTCTTAGAAAGCTGCATACACAAATGTTGGAAACCAGAACCCCCATCGCAGTTAAATAAGCTAAAAGATCCCAAAGCCAATTGTCGGAAGCACAAGACCCAAAGCAAAGGACGCAGCAGAGCAGAAGGTTCTGTGCGCCCCGGCACAAAAATTACACCAAAATCAAAGTATTTGGTCTCATGCAAAGGCCTCAAAGGTGGAGTCGATTCTAGGTCCCGGTCAGATCTTCCAGCCCGACGGTTTGACATCGACAGCACTGCAGCCAATGGTCCAGTTTTGACCTCACCAATACTAATGTGCTGAATTTTTCGGTTCTTTTCTAGCTGATATTCTGAACACCACAACGCAGAAGGAATGCTGTATAAGGCGGATGTGTGGCTGCTACCTGCCCATCACCATCCAGAAGGGTGATTTCATAGTACAAACTGTCCATTTCTCTTAAGTTATGGATTCAAAAAACAAAACCACTAACCGTTTTGTGGTTTGTAGCGAAATGAAATGTAGCTGAAATAATTTCCAATGTGCCATTTTCATAATTCCCCTCATATTTCTGTACTGCTATGTGTTTTGCCCAATTTTGCAGCATTTTAATTAACACCAAGCCCCAAAAACAATGCAAATGTATTATTGCGTATTGCTGAATAGCAGCTTGTGCCAGTGACAAAATTTTCATGCAGCTTCAAGCTAAACAGATTTAGACAGAACATACGCAAACATTTCTGTTATGTTTATAAAATGCAGGTTTAATATTATGTATGATCAAATTTTGCAGCAAAGAAATATTACATTTTCAACTTTTTTCTGTAATGAAGCCTTTTGAATAACAATTTCAACAAAATGCAGTATTTAATCCATGACAATAATTTCGTAACCCAGGCGGAATATAAAAGAACTTCAACTCCAACTTCAAGAATCGACTGTTTTCAACTTTACTATAGTAAGCATTTTCTTTCCCATCCTTGCGTTTACTGTTACGTCAAAGGGATAAAATTGTTTAAAATATTATCAAAATCTTTGAAAAACTTCAAAGTCCTCACTTCATGGCACCTTTCAACTGTAAATAAATTTAATCTGTAAATACCTTTCCTCAAATCTATTTATTCCTACAAAAAAGCCTTGGGTGTTTTAATTTGTCCACGTTGCTGCTGAGAGTGAAGGACACGGATATTCACTTAACCTAGAGCGAAGGGTTGATGGTTGTTGGACACGGGCCCAAACCCAAAGCTAATGGGGCATTTTGGACTGCAGCCTAATGGAACCTAACTTGTGAGACATCAAAATTCAGTAGTACTGAGATTACTTCATTTTTAACAAGGCCATGGTAAATCAGAACACTGCAGAAACAAGAAGCCTCCCTGAACTAAATAAAATGTGTAGACAGATCATTGTTATCCTTACCTTATAGAGAAAATGACTGCATGTTTCTCAGAGGGTTGGAATTTTAGCCATACCTATGGTGTCTGTTATATTATGCACTGTGTTTATTTATGTCCTGTATTAAAATATCTTTTAGCAGTTAACTAAAAGCCATGAGCTGCAGAAAAGTGTTTCTTGGACAGAAATCAGAAAGTTTCAGCCTCTATGAAAACATGTTACCACCATCGCTCGTGTAGCTAAATGTAAATATACGTACATCTAAAATATTTATGTCCAGGTTTGCTGTGAAAGTAGATTATGTCAATAATTTGAATAGCAGGCTTCGTTCAGTTTCATCTGCAACAGTGTAAATTGTAATATTGTTATAACCACAATATAATTGTACCTAAAACGTGCACTTGGAATTTCTTACGACAAGTTATAGAAGCCCCAAGAAACGGGGCAACAAATCATTTACGTATATAAAACAAAATGCATTTAATATTTCAGCACTCTTGATTTAATGACCAAATGAATAGATGATTAAAAGTATAAAAAACTAAGGAAATGGCCACTTGCAGTAAAATATGTTGAATAAGTTTATTTTACTTGAAAATATCCGTAAGCACAATCTACCAAAAAGAAAAAAAAAATCTAAATTTTTTGAAAAGGAAAATTGTTAAAGTAAAAGGCAGCTTTTAAATTACTTTTAATCTGATCATACCGTTGTATGCTTCTTAGGCTATAAATTGCACCATTTAGACCTTAATGACTGCCAAATATGACAACACCACGTGACAACAGGAAAAAGTAGCAGTTTGAAATCTTCCCATGATGCCCCACTTTCGTACACCAATACTTTCACATTCTTAACACATCATCTTGCCAGGACTCATCTGCAACTTAAACTTTTTTGCGAGTGCTTTGAATATTTTTTCTGATGCAGATTCAGAAGAGCAGGTTTTCAATTCGGACAGTCAAGAGTCGAAAAAGCAAGTTTTTAGAGA
This sequence comes from Heterotis niloticus, assembly GCA_018136845.1. Lineage (NCBI taxonomy): Eukaryota > Metazoa > Chordata > Actinopteri > Osteoglossiformes > Osteoglossidae > Heterotis > Heterotis niloticus. The sequence continues at coordinate 7,383,924 of CM030899.1, read as the reverse complement.
GAGATTACAGCTAGCAAGGGATAGCAATGTACATTTTAATAAAAAATTTGATTTTTATTATGGCCATACAACATTAAAATTCTGTGATGTTGGCCCAAAAGTCCTGTTCTGTGACAAAAACTGTACAGCGGCTGCCAACATTATTGCGCAGCATGAAAAATATCAGCAGAAACAGCAGAACTAAACATATGCTTGTTATCACAAAAAAAGAAAATCCCACACATTAATTCAGATATTCTTCATTCAAAACAAATGCAGTCATATGTGAGCAATGGTTTTATCCAGAAAAAAGGTTTAAAAATGATTTTTGAATGCTTCTTGCAACCTTGTCTGTTTCTAATAAAAGCACAAATCATTTCCCTGCAAGTTTTTCCTAAGGTTGAAGCGGGACCTTGGACCAAACCTGTTTGCAAAAATTCATTCTTCCAGATATTCTCATGTCAACACATATTGACCGTGCCATTAAAGGCAGTCCACTCCTTTTCTGTGTGGTTTAAGGGTGGGTGACGATGGGTATTGCAAAATGTCGATTTGCTTTGTTTTCCGCCAACCATCTCTTTGCTGAAGTCGCAGCCTCCTGGCACTGGAAACCAGGTTTTCAGCCAGTGTATGGAGATACTTTGCGGATCTCATTACACAACTGGATTTAATGGCCCCTGCAAGCAAAGCCCCACAACTTCAAAAATCCATCTGCATGTTTCCCTGAGTGCCTAAGCATTTTTTTTTTTTTTTGTGTTCATCTCTCTCCTTGCACTAAAGGTACTGATGGTTTAATTGGACAAAACATTCAGTTTTGGTCTCATCTGACTAAAGCAGTCAGTTCCGCTCACAGTTAGCATCCACAGCTTTTGACAGATCGTAGCTGCTGCTGTGTTTCTTGCCATCCGCACCAGCTTTCTTCTGGCAGTCCCTCCAAAGAGCATGTTAGTGTCACAATATTGGCTCTGTGAACCCACCAAAGGTTCAAAACTGACACTTTTATAACAATACAACAGAAAACAATGCCGCTGCTGTACCACTGTCCTACTTTTGCGTTGTGCTTCCCAAGAGATTTGACCTGAACACAATCCAATTTTATATACATAAAAATAAACATAAAAAATAAGCAATCCATCCATCCATCCATCCATCCATCCATCCATGTATCCATGCATCCATTATCATTAACCACTTAATCCTGAGCAGGGCTGTGGCATCACTGGGCACCAAGCTATTGAATTTCATTCAGATGGGATGGCTATCATTAAAATACTGCTTAGCAACAATGAAGCAGAGCCTATGAATCAACCATCTTAATTTTTTTATATGTATTAATAGTCTTGCACAGAAATTTTATGTGCAGGAATATTCAAATGAAATATTTTTTGTGCTTGGGGTAAAAAACAAAAAAAAAAAATATTCAGTGGTGTATAGACTGTATTTTGTGAAGTCTGAATGTTGTGGATGAATAGCAGTATAGAAAAAGAAGGCCACTTTGAGAAAGAAGTCCCCTGTGGGGAAGCCATAGGTGACAGTGGTGAGAGGAAGTCCCCAGAGGGTGGGTCCTGCAGGGCAGCCTCACGCTGTGGAAAGTCCAACCCCGCTGGGCTACACGTTGATCCCGAACAGCATTTTTGAAGGTTGAAATTTAATTCATCACAGCAGTTTTCATCACAGATTGTAACATCATACATTAGATGAGCAAGCCGGAGGAGAAATGTTGAGGAAGACCTGCCTGTCTGAAATGTCACCCGCAAGTGCAAGTGGGCCGTGTCTGGTAATTGATGTTTGGTGAGCTGGGAGAAGCAGCTGGTGATGGCAGAAGAACATTCAGTCATTCATTATCAATAACTGCTGGCCCCGTGGGTCTGTCCACTGCAGGAGACGCTCTCTCTCTCGCTCTCTCTCCTTCACACACACACACACACACACACACACTACATGTAGTTAAGAGTAACCATCTCACCTAAAAGACATGTCACTGGATTGCGGAAGGAAACCAGAGCATAGAAGATCGTCAGATCTTCTCAAAAAGTTTCATAGGTTCGCCTCATGGCGTCCAGTATCTCAGAATCACTTTGGCGTGTTTTTATATACGTTGTTAACTAGTAAGGAAATCCAGCCTACATTTCACATTCTGACCATGCACAGACGTTCTGCTGTGCATAGGGCAAGTTCGCAGGCAAACACGAGCAGCGCCTGGAAGTTTAGCTTTCAGCTCACAACGCTGCAACAGTGTTAAAGGCACAATGAAGGCACAATGAAGAGAGGCCCATGTGGGACTGATTACAGCGCGACACCCCCACGTTGTACACCGGCTTGGCACAGTGTTTTCTAGCGCGTTTCTCTGAGTTTATACACTGTTCAGACTATTTCTGTTGAGGCTTGTTTATTTGGGCAGACAGGAAATTCCAGCCAGAAGCAGACATTTCATATTTAGCTTTCAGTAAGATTTTCTGAATAAGCCACCAAATTCTGTCTACAATAAAGCATCTGACCATTTTCAGGCTTTTTTGTATGCAGACATACATGTATCCTCGCCATGTTTTTTTAATTATTATTATTATTATTATTATTATTATTATTATTATTATTATTATTTCTTCTTCTTCTTCTTCTTCTTCTTCTTCTTCTTTCAGCTGCTCCTGTTAAGGGTCGCCACAGCGGATCAATTGTTTCCACTTCTTCCTGTCCCCTGCATCTTTCTCTGTCTATTATTATTATTATTATTATTATTATTATTATTATTATTATTATGTGGGAAATGCCTTTTTTGGAGTAGTGTGCAGCCTCCTTGATAAGGGTTGCTGAAAAATTATTGCAATTTGTATAACTACTGCCCCTAACTATCTGGGTCCATGAAATGTCAGGCTTAGCCAAGGGCAGGGTGAGCTTTAAGAACTGACAGTCTGTGGATAATGCATAATTGCAAGCGAAATAGAATTGTTTATAATTGCAGCTGACTGGGTTAATATGAGGAGCAAAACCTGTTACTACGGCTGCCTGTCTCGGTAATGAGTTGCCTTAAGAGTTGATGTTAAGGAGATAAAGAGGTAGACACAGCGAGACGGTGGAAATACCCTTCCAGGTCCGTCGTGCAGCTTTGAGTACTTTTCATTTGGAGGAATGTTTTACGGCGGAAGCTTCCTGCTGCTTCCATCTTGCTCGGAAGCTCGGCGGCAGCAGAAAGCGGAACTGTGACTGCATGTTTAGTTGGTCAGACACATGATGACCTTCCCGAACTGCTCGCGCCAGTGTGTTTTGACCAAGGCACATTTGTTTGTTTGTCCGTTTGTTCATTTGTTCTTATTAACACGGCTTGTTCGTGTGAAGGTTTTGCGGTGTGTGGTATAAATCAGGTAGACCAGCTTTTCTAGCATAAGATAGTGTCAAACTGATTGTAGGAATGGGCAGAATGAGTGACTTTAGCAACTTTGAATGTTGAATGATAGATGGCACTAGGCATGTTGGTCATATCATCTCCCCAACAGCTGTTGTCCTAGACTTTTCAAGGGAAACCTTTACAAGGGTCCACTAAAAATTGTGCAAAAAGTGATCAGTGATCTTGTGGATGAAAACAGCTTGTGGAGCAGAGGGGTCAAAGGACAGTGGTGAGAATCGTGCAGCAAACAGGCGGCCCACAATCAGGTAAATCACATCTGAACTCACCACCGATGTGCAGAATATCATGTCAGAATCCAAATCTGAACACACTCTGTTTTGAATGATCAACAAGAGCAAAAGACTAGGTCAGGTGCCGGTGTCACTAGCGAACAAGACATTGCATCTCCAGTGGACAAGGGAGCCTCAAAAGTGGACCTTTGAGGAGTGGAAAAAAGTTTCTGGGTTGGTTGAACCCACATACCTTTTGCATGATGTTGAGGGAAGGATCAGAAGTGGGTGCAAGGAACATGAGTCCATGGAGCTGTCCTGTTGAGCATCAGCAATACAGGTGGGTGGTGGCAGCACGATGGTGTGGGGGATGCACACATCAGGACTCATACCCATTGAAGAATGCCTGAATGGCACAGCGTGTCTGCTGACCAAGTTTATCTCTTCATAGCTACACTTCCTGCGTGAATGTCACACATTGGCACATATCACCACTAAATGGTTCCAGGAACATCACAGCAAGTTTCCATTGCTTCAGTGGCTGCACAACCCTAAGGTCAAAACCCTCTCTAGCATCTTTGGGATCGGGTTGAAAGGGCTGTTAACAATGACATTGCACAGCTGTCTAATATGCACAACCATTTCCGCCTGGCACAACCCATTCAGCATCTTGTAGAATCCCTGCCCAAACTGTTCTGCACAGGTGTACCTAATAAACTGATAATACAATGAAGCTGTACTGACTTCTGTGCATAATAACATCAAAATACCAGTCACGCTAATAAAAATGCCACTGTCTGTGGCTTGCAAAAGAATTTGATGATTTGTTTTTATTTCCTGCAAAGACGATGCTATCATTTTAATTTTATTAATCTACAAAGCTCTGAAATGATCAAGTAAGTGCCCCAAACTGGCTGTGCTATACTAGCATTATGTTAAAAAACATAAGCAATCGATATTTATTATTTGACTTAAAATTTATTAGCAAAAATATAGTCTGATTCTCAGACATTTAGGGCACCTGCATAACAATTATAATTAACAATTAAATGTGCAATTCATCGAATACAAATAAAGCAAAGACAGTAGGGGGGCGTACTGGTGAGCGATGCAGTCTCTTGGCTCAAAGGTTGTAGGTTTGAATCCCACTTCCTGTTGTAAAACCTTTGAGCAACCAGGTACCAACCCAGAACTGCTGAAGGAAAATTACTCCAGTACGTAAGTGGGTTAAACCCTGCAAGCTGGTTAACGTTATAAGATGCTCTGATGTTCTGAAGGGTTGCTTAAATTAATAAATTACCCCTTCCAAAAAAAAAGAGCAAAAAATCTATACCATATATGAGTATTAAACCACTCTTGCAGTGGGCTTGTGGAAGACCCCATTTCTGCAGCCAGAAACATCTAAAAGTCCAAGATGAGACACCATCCTTCCATATCTAAGCGTATACACAGCAGGTCCACCTCATGGCAGTGGAACGTCTTTCCAGCCCTGATGGCAGAAAGCAGACAACAGCATTTCTGAACCCTGATCTGATCTGCCGTAAGGTCCTTGCAGAAAGCACAGCAAAAGCGAGCAAATACGAAACATTTTGCTTTCTACAATGTCTACTCAAGGACATCTACGGTGCTTCATCAAGAAAATGTTTGCTTGTTGATCTTTCCCGGCTTTTTTTCCTTTTTCCTTGCTGAAAGCCTGGGGGTACAATCACTTTAAGGTATTACCGTGGTATGTTTTATTGTGAAGGTTAAAGTCATGTTACAGGCAACATTCCTGGGGTTACCTGCAAAACATAGTGCTCCACACAACGGCAAAACATCTCAGTCATTGCTTAGAGCCTTTCTTTGTCAAAGAATGTTTTACTTACAAATTGTACTTTTTACGCCCACATAAACACGCCTGTTTCATCATAACAATGCACTCCCAGCAAAGTCCTTTTCTTCTGAAATTACATGATAAGCAAGATCCATGTCATAGGAGGATAGGCTATGTTTACTATTTAATACCTAAGCTACATGAAATTAGTATGCTTGTGTTTTTATCATTATTTAGGAGATGTTTTAAAACAGACTCTTATTGTTTTACTTTTTTAATTTGTTTTACTTTTAGCATTTAATTGAACACCTTGCTCAACACAACAGGGTCCCTCGGTTCTAAACCTTGGGAAACCTTTGAGCCGCACTTTTATTTCAATTTTTTAATTTTTTTAATTTTAATATTTATTTTTACTTTAAGCGTAGCCACTATCTGCGACCCTGTTAAAATGTGATATTCCAGCTGAGGCCAATATTAAGTGATTTTGTTGTTTACCAGTATTTTTTTTTTTTTTTTTTGATGCTTAGCTTCAGCCAATCAGTTTGAGCGCTTAAGGATTCAACGACAGGACCCCTTGTAAAATTTGAACTAGCTTGGCAGTTGGACCCGATCAGTTTTGTTTTTAACCTTCACAAACATTTTGAGAGCTGTGAAATGTTCGATACTTTAATCCACTTCCAACTCATCTGGAAACTGTTTTTAAGCATAATTTACGCAAATAATTTTGGCATTATTCTAAATCACCCAGAAACTCCCTTTTGTTAACCAGTGGTTGTTTCTTTTTAGGCCTGTACTGGTCCGAGGCCTGCTTTAGTTGTAATTTATATGAAATAACCCATTTAATGTGTTTGTGTGTTGCAGAGTGCAGTGTGTCAATTTTTTTTACTTTCAGTACTGAATATGGAATTAAATATGAAACATAATAGCTACACCCAAACAGCACACTGTCAGAATGAGCATAACCTGAGCATATGCGGGGGACAGAACCACATGGATTTATTGCATCTTTTGAAAGAGCAGTGAGGAAACACAAGAGTCAGTTAGCGCCTAAACTGCTGCAAATTTCTGTGGTTTTTACTGCAGCTGCTGCAAGGCTTCACGCTTCATCCGGAACTTTCAGCCAGGGTTGTGTAACATTAAAAATGTTACCCATTTTATCCCAACAACAAATGAAATGAGCAACAAATAAACGGCGGTAAGAAAAATCACGATCGTGCAGTATCACGGCAATCGGAAACCCAAACTGCCTCGCTTGTCCTCGGGTTTGTTGTGGCGAGATCTTGTTCTTATCTCACTGTGTAACGTCTATCTCCAGCACGTTATTGGCTTCTGAGCAACATAGTGGTTTTAAAAAGATTTCCTTGATGCAGTCAACAACGCACATTATTCAGATTATGTTTGCTTTCATTTAAGGGCATCGTTTTTCATGGCGGTAACAGGAGGTGTATTTCACGAAACCGACTTCTGTTTATCAATAAGAAATATTACACAAACGCAGAGTAAACACCAGTTTTCTGAAAGGCGTGTCCCAGCCTCATATCTCCCGCAATGATTCGCTTGCAGCTTAATGCCTCTTCAATTCCAACCCCTTTGAAGTGCGTAATAAAAAACCAAAATGAATCGAACACAAAATGCAGTGTAAACCAATTGCTATGGAAACGCTTGGCAATGAAACTGCAGTTTCCAGCTTCTTGTCTACTGTTATGGCCTCGATTTGCTACCAGTTTCATGTGTGAATGATGAATAAATGAACCAGGGAGGATAGCAAAGGGACGTGTCCTCCGTCCTAATGTCCTATTGTTGTCCCTGTGGAGGGAAGGCTTTTCGCTTGCTAGCACACCATTTGTACTGGTGGGTGAAATTCTCCTGCAAACAGTTGGAAGGGAAGGGATGTACTTGAATATGCGTATGCAGGTAGTCAACAAAGTGAAGGTAAATTTAAAAAAGGTAACAAAGAAAAATAGTGACTACTACAGTATAATGCATTTGAACTACAACTGTATCAGACTGTGGAAATAAGGGATTTGGCCGTATTTAATCCTTTAATTAGGGATTATTCTCTCTCGAGAATTAGGCTCTTGAATATCCCTTACCGGTCTGGGTAAAGTTGAGTAAGACCTTGAATATGGTTAGCTGTCACCAGTGCAGGAACAATAGCTTGGTTTGCTAATCCACACACAAACATGCACACACATGCACATACACACACACACACACACACACACACACACACAAAGACAGGACCCACTGGAAGTGAAAAGAAATCCCAATGCCAGTTTTTATTATGCTACCTCTAAATACTCTATGTGCATGACTTCAAATGAGTGCATCTGCCAAATGAAGGTAAAGCGCCATTTTTTTACCAATAGCTAAAAAGTCGCCAGGTGAACTTTACCACAAGGTCGTAAATGCGATGACAGTAAAGAGTCATCGGGAAAGATTCATCGTTCTTTAGGAAGACTGGTTTCAGAAGTTTATGCTGTCCAACAGTCGTCCAAAATAAATTGACTTTGTAAGCAATTCTAGCCTTTGTTCTGATTTTTTTTTTTTTTGTTTTGTTTTAATCCCTATGACTGCACGTAGCCTACAACTTGGTTGATTCAGTGTTACGTCAGCACAGTATTTACACCAAAATTGTCATAATCTGCTTGTTACCTGTGCGGCATTTGTACACTTGTGATAAATATGCTACCAACAAAAGAGTTTGAAAAATGAGTTGAATAAACGTACGTTTTTTTCGGCAGTTGGCAGTAATCAAAACGTTCATTTTACCGTTGAATAAATTACAATTCAAGTGTAACAAGGAAAACTATCCAACTTTTTACAGAGCTACGGTGGCGTTTAAGACCACAACTAGTTGATGTTAAATGAAACAGACTTCATAGGAGGTTTAAGAGCTCAGACCAGCAGTGGGTAATCCTTCTTCAATCTTAGCGTGTTTAAATCGTAATCCTTTGGAACTTGCTCAATAAACCACTTGTCCAGAGGATTTTTTTTATTTAAAGAATCAGATTATTCAGAGGCCTGTTTGCTCAGATGGTCGTCATCTGATTGTCCCAAACAAAAAGTGGAAGATCAAGACATCAAGTTAGTCGCAGGCAAAACATTAGTACATTTGTTACTGCGATGAAAAAATAGCTATTATTCCCAGGCTTCCCATCGCCTCTGAGTAGTTTTATAAAGAATTCAGTGTTTTTGGGGATGTATCTAGGACACTGGTAGACATGCTCTGTTCTTCACACAGTGCTCTGCTCATAATAGTTCCCCTCTTGGTATGAAGTCAGACTGAAGGAATTAAATAAGTGGATGCATACATATGTGCAGCAGCAGCAGAAAATAGGCTTGCTTAAACCATGGTTAAGAATTCACGCTTATTCATTTGTTTATTTATCTGTGTGGTGGTGCAGGGACGACTGCGAGTGCCTCGCTGCAAGGACTGCACGGCCGGGAGCAGGTTTGATGCTTGTCCAGTCTTTGCAGATTCCGCATGTCCTGCTTGGGTGTGTTTTAGGCCCTCTGAAGATTGCATGTATGTGTGCACAGTGTGAGGGCGCAGGGTGTCTGGGGTTTACCTCACCTGACAGACCACCCTGTGTTTCTGGGATACGCTCTGGACTGTGCCTAGCAGTTATCGATCCTTATCGATAGTGACTGTGAGGCAGCCCGTTGTAGTTTAAGGACATCTTTGCTTTCAGATGAATGTTTTGGGAACATCTGAAATCATGTTTGTTTGCTTGTTTGTTTGTTTGCTTGCTTGTTTGTTTGTTTGTTTTTTAAATCAAACTGTACTTGGAGAGGAAAAAAAAATATTTGGCACAATATTTGGCCGTTTGTTTTTTTGTTTGCTTGTTCGCTCGCTTTTGGGAAATCATACCTAACACGGAGAAGCGAAAAAATGTGCTGTGCGATAAAAAGTCCCAGAGGTGTCAAGGACAAACGGGCAGCACGGCTGACTATTACACTATCGCCCTTGCAAAAGTGCAGCCAAATGTTTTACAAATCAGTGCCGCTGCATGACATGAGAGAGAAAAGCGATGGAGGTGACGCCACCCGAGGTTTACTTACATCTTATCTCACAGGGGCTATAATAGATAATAATACAAATAAATCCATAAATGTAAGTGTAAATTTGCATGACATTATATTTGGATGAGCAAACAGATGTTCAAAAACCTGGCAAAAAAATTAAAAGGATAATAAAGTACTCATTTTTAGTCAATTATGAGTGGCAGGAAGTGATTTATTATGTTGTATATTAATACAGTTTTCAGGTTAATTCACCAGCACACACATAACCTCATGGGTGATAAATGGAGTGATTGTGCAACAGGAACAAAAAAGGCAGCCTGGTATCACCATTATTTTGATTTAAATAAAAGATGGGTTTCCAAGACACAACACAGTGGTGTGTCTGATCTCCACGGCATAGTGAAGCTACAGTGAAATAACATGTAAGACGGGAAAACAGAGCACTGTCACCAGTTGTGTCTTCACCACCCCCACCCACAGCCAGTCAAATCCCTTCCTGATCTTTCCTGCTGGCAAAATTGCTGGCTGTCGTGTCCTCATATTTCTCAGACAAACAAAAGCCCGGTTTGTAAAACCTGCACCAAGCAGGAAGGCTCTGAGAATCTGGCAAACTGAGAATCTGCAGGTGAACTGACGCCCGTTTTTTTGTTTGTCCTGCCGCTCCTCAGACCTCAAGCTTGAAATGTCCTGGCAGACAAAGCGGACGACACCGCAGAACTGACATTTGGGCCACAGTCGTGTCCAGGTGTGTCAGACATGACAGGTGCGGAACATCCCAGGCGTAGCCTCAAACTGAAGCCCACCCTCATCACAGCCACTTCAGCGGGGTTCTTCAGAGAAGATGGTGGCAGGAGACTGACATTATTTAATCATCTTGATGTGAACAGACATGTGGAATCCAAGGTTTAGAAATGTAAAAAAAAGTGCTGCATTTCTCCAGGTCATTTGCGGCCATCAGAACACGAAACATTTCTGGAGTCATTGATCCCCCGTTTCCCCATATTGTGCAGATCAGCCTAAGCCCTTGATAGGCCCATGTTCTGGTGACAGATGGTTGGAGAATCTGCTTTGGGAAAGTTAAAAGGTGTTGAAACAAACAGTTTGCAGTTGTATGAATTCCAGAATTCCAGATGTTAGCAGAATTTGCCCTACATGTAAAATAAGTGCAAACTGGAAGTTATTAATGTTACACATTTACGTTTATTCTGCAAAGTCCATCGAGTCAGTCGACTTCAGTCGTCAGTCAAGGAATGAAACTCGACACAGAGCTGTGAAAAATATATTTCCTCACAGCAAACACTATTAAATCTGCAAATAAGGGCAACTAAAGTGAGAAGTTGAAATGTTAAATATTATCTGTACCGCTTCTAGGAAAGACTGGATAGACTCTGGACCAAAACACCCTGTTCAGGATAAGCATTAATTTTTATAAGTCAACGAAAGAAGAAAAAAAATTAACACATGTATGAGCCACTTCATGACAGGGATACGTTCAGAAAAATGCTTTGTTATGCCATTTCATCGTTGCAAGAACATCATAGCGCGTACATGCGCGGCATCAAGTCAGTTTTGACGTATGTGGTACAGCCTATTGCTCCAAGGCTACAAACCTGTACAGCATGGTACAGCAGGCATGGTAAACACGAGATGTATGAGGCTGTTGCCAGTCTAACACGGCACACTGTTTTAGAGTAAACTTTTTCTTTCGAGTAGAAAGATTACACTCAGATGCAAATAACAATAAAAAGTACAGTGTAGTAAATACATTAACCAGTAACGTAGTTGTTTATTATCAATATCAAGTATTAAATACCGTATATGATCTTATGGGACCATCGTCGTATATGCGGTTCGTCGTTGACCGGCATGTTGTTATGCAGCGCATACTCGTACGTTCTGTTTGCAAAAGTGTTCAACCCCTGTCATTGTGGTTAAACGTAAGCTAAATGAAGAAAATTACCATTACAGGAACCACTCAGTTAGTTGACTGGTCTATGCGGTGAATAATACAATAAATATTACAATTAACAATGACATTTTGATATAAAAGCACCATCATTTGCAAGGTAATAAAATCTGACACAAAGGATATAAATGTGCATACACAAATTACATTTAAAAAAGTTATTCTAACAACCTTTGCTTATTTGGTTGTTTTCACAGTAAAGTTGATATTTTCTTTAACCCAACGTGAGATGTCAGTCTGTCTAGTTTACATGTTCTCCCCATGTTTGTGCAGCTTCCTCCCACAGTCCAAAGACAGGTGTCAAAGGTTCATCGGTTGCTCTAAATTGCCCATAGTGTGTATGTGTGTGTGTGTGTCCACCCCGTGGCACACTGATGTTCCACCAGGATGTAGTTTCACAGCCTGGCGCCCGATGATTGTGAGAAAGGCTACGGACCACCAACCCTGAGCAGGATCCGATGGTTAATGATGATGGACGGATGGAACTGTTGCTTAGCTGAACAGGAGCTGAACCTTTGAACCCCCAACTGCCTGCTTTATATATACAGTTGCAGCCACATGATTTGCAGGCCATTTGCGCTAAAAAGCTGCTCTACCGAACGACACAGCCCGTGACTGCGTTCCAGATATGTATTTATCATTACCTGTGCTTCACTGCAAATGGACATTCAGAGTCCTCAGCTCGACATTGAAATTCACACTTAGTCCCGGTGGGAAAGAAGCGGATCTATCAATCCGGGGCCTTCAGGATAGCGTGTCCCTTTACCCTGTTTTACAAATATTCCATTATGCAAACTAGCAAGAAAGCAGCCAAGCACGTTTAAAATAATTTTTTTGTGGCTAATGAAGGTGAAACGCAACGAGAGTCCATTTCCATACGTGATTCCTTTTTGCCTCCCGCAGGTCCGCAGGTTTTCGGGTCAGCGGGTACAAGAAGCTCCAGTCGTTTCGCAGATTAACTTCGCTGGATTGCGGTACAGAAAATGTTTCGCTTCGGTTTCCCTCTCGTGAGGACTGCCCGTGAACTTGAGCGGCAAGAACACGCTTCCTAGGGCAACGTGACAAAATGTCAGTTATTAGTGTCAGGCCAGATTTTCTCTCATAAACAGTAAGTAATATTAAATACAAAATAGCCTACCTTGTTTTCACCTGGCCATGTGGGCCTTGTTTTGTGTTTCCAGAAAGACTTAAGTCAAGCAGATTCTGTTCAGGAGTCATTATGGCACAGGTCTGTCATTCTTTTTGCAAGTTCTCTTAACCCAAGTAAACTTTGTTAACTGACTTGAGGAAAGTAGCAAACTGGCAGTTGAAACTGCATATCAGACAGCAATGTATTTTTTAAAAAGTTTAATAAAAATGTACTAATAAGAGGTCAACTAAATTATATTCTGTTGAGGACAGAATAGAATAGGTTAATAAAAGTTAATGTGTTTTTCAGTTTTCCCTTCATAAATTAGATTTTTTGTGAATGTTTGAAAGGCTGGGAGAAGAGGTTGCCGTGACAACTGAAATTCACATCCGGGGCCATTTTTTTGGGGTTGCGATATGTACTGCTGTGTTGGGCTGCTTACACATCTTACTACACCTGCATATAAAATAAATAATATTATAGCGAGCGCCGGTCTGTGCTCGAATGGAGGGAATGAGGACATCATGCAGATTTCCATAACATAGCATTTTATTGAACACAGGGCAGAAGAGGAAAGTAACAGCTAACCATCCCAGCCCCTCTCTTCTGACACAATGGAACCATGCAATCCCCAACAACACAACACGACATCTCATTCACATTTGGACATTAACTATTCACACGTGAGACCGACACGAACCACTAGGGGCACCTACCCGTAACATCCAATGCTACAATGTATAAAAAATAAATCTCAACGTGTTGAGTATGCTGCTTGTGAGTCAAATAAAATGACTCTGTCTTTGCCTAATAAAGATGGCGGTAAGACCTGTAGCAACAGATTGGATTTCAATAATCTCAGTACCATTCGTGGTTTAAGATAATTTGAATTTTTAGTTTGTCAGAAGTTCCTTGTTAGCTGTTGGTTATCGATGTGTTCATTTATCGAAATTTGGCAGCATAAAGTGTTTTCGTTGGCTGTATCTACATTTCAGATACTTTTAAAGAAGGGACACGTATACAAATTATTTACCTACTATTACTGACCAACCATGTTAATCGGACTGTAATTAAAAACGACTAAATAAAATGTCATATTTTGTTACAAATGTTGAGCTGAAAAAAATATTGAGTTGGGCTTGCACAGCCCGTGTTTTTCTTTTTGTTTTGTGCTTTTATTTTTGGAAAACCTCTACGCATTACATCAGCGTGCGAAGACAACTACAGTAGATGTCTGGCGCAGCAACAGTCCACGTCTGTATGGATGATCCTAACCAGGTTCCACAATGTGGTCAAGTGATACTTTATATTGTTCAGAAAAGTGGGATCTGCCAAGTCCCAGGGGTCCCACAGCAGTGGTCCAAAAATGGGATCATTGACCCTGGGTGACAAACACTTTGAACTGCACAGCCCAGAATTAATACAAAAAAAAAAATGTTGCTCATCCATTGACCCACATCTCTGTTCACAGGACATTATTTTCTGTATATTAAACTATTATTAATACTACGTATAAAAATTTTTTTCCAGATGTTCCAATAATTGATCGCTGTGTCTGTCACTGTCCACATTACATCTACAGTTCAGCACTTTACCTCATTCTGCTGACAAAGGCATGGTATAAAAAATTGAACTGAACTGCACTGTGTTCTGTGTTGCTTTGGAGAAAAAGCTATTATTAGACCAATATCTAACCAGAAAATTTGTGTAACTATTCATAATGCTCATAAACCCTCTGTGCTGAGCTGTTCATATTTTAATTGTTATAATTATTGTACTCAAATTGTGTTCATTCTGTAGATTCATTTCTGTAAAGCAACATATTCCATGAGACAAAATAAAAGTGCTTTTCAACAACAGACAGAGGGATTTGGGAGAGGACGTGTAGTTTTCAATACATTGCATGGCCAAAAGTATGTTGACACCTGAGCATCACACCCATGTGTTCGTTGAACCTCCCATTCCAAACCCATGGGTTTTAATATGGAGTCGTTCCCCCCTTTGCTGCTATAACAGACTCCACCACTCTTCTGCAAAGGCTTTCCACCAGATTTTTGAGCACGGCATTGGGTATTTCTGCCCATTCAGCTACAAGGGCATCAGTAAGGTCAGACACTGATGTTGGCTGAGAAGGCCTGGCTTGTGGTCGGGGTTCTAATTCATTCCAAAGGTCTTTAATGGGGTTGAGGTCAGGGCTCTGTACAGCCACTCAAATTCTTCCACACCAACCTGGACAAACCTTGTGTTTATGGAGCTCACTTTGTACACGGGGAGGGGACCATGATGCTGGAGCTGGAAAGGAGCTTCTTCCCCAAACCGTAACCACAAAGTAGGAAGCATAAAGCTGTCTATAATGTGTTTGTATGCTGCATGGGTGTCGCTGAAACAGCTCAACTCAATCATTAGATTCGGGGTCTACATACTTTTGGCCATGTATTCACATCAAAATCCAGCTGTGATGTCGCATCCAACAGCACTCGAAGACAAAAGCGGAAAGGACCAACCATGTTTCAATACTGAGCAGAATGATGGTAAGATCGATGGCAGCTGAAGGCTGCAGTGATCCAGGAGGAGGAGCACTGGTGGAAAGGAGGAATCAGGAAGAGGAACATTTGGGTGTTGGGGATTTTCACACACATTATTTGTGTACAGTCACAGCCCCACTTCTGGGATGCTGCCTACCCTTTCCACAATTTGAGAGACAAAAGGAGGATTAGAAATTGATCAGAAATTACCGAGGACAGAGCGCCCAGGGTGGACTGCTTCAGTAATGGCTTCAGAATTGCAGTTTTAAACAAGTCCGGGGCCATGCCAGCTGTTACGGGCCTATCGATTACGCAACTATATGTTCCATGACAGAGGAAATTGAGGATTTAATAACCTTTGTCAGTGTGGGGTCCAAGGGGCAGGGTTTGAATTTGTTACTTATAATCAAAAGGGGCAGATTGGGCTTACCAGCAGGCTCAGGCAATGCGAGGCAATGCTTGGGATGCAACAGAGAGACGGCGACTGTCTTTTTGAACGAGGAGGTCCCCATTATCTCCTTCTGTCGCACTGAATGAGCCACTGCTGACAGCAGCATTGCTTTGTTAACCTGTTTATTGACTGGGGTAGAGAATGTGAGCTAATTTTGCTCTTGTGAATTAGTTTGGAATAATAGGTCAAACAAAATGGGGAAAAAAGCTTTTTTGTCAGCAGAATGTGCAGGTGCTCCGCCTGTCTTGATGCACCTGATCTTGGCTGATTTTATTCAGCACTGTGATTTAAATGCTTTTTTTAAAATTATTATTTTTTTTAATATGTTGAACGATCTCAAGTTTTCTCTAAGACAGAGTTGGAGACTTTGGCGTTCGTCCACAGCAGAAGCATCATGTGTGAAACTGAGGCCTTGCAGCTGAAACGGGTTCAGATGTCGTGTTGCAACGATTTTCCTGTAACTCATATCCGCAGGGGACAGCGGATATCAAAACTGATGAGACGATCATCCGATGTTCTGCTACCGAGAGAAGAAACAACCCAAATTGTTAGTGGCGCGGGTGATGACGAGAGCGAATGGCTGTGGGTCGAACTTGCAGAATGAATCCTGGGTAGGGTCATGAGGGGCCAGAAGTTCTCCCTGAATTACCGGGTGCTAGATTATGAAGCGACACCCTGGATGGGGCACCAATCACACTCACATACGTGCACACCAGCTAACCTGAAACGCACGTCTTTGGACTGTGGGTGGAAACTAGAGCAATAAATATTACATTTTAAAATCCCATTGTTAAAGTTAAGTTTTAAGCTTCAATTTTTGGTTTGGCCATTGGGTCCAGACCTATCACTTTCTTCACCCCTACCAAACATTCCAGGTTCCACCAACCTTTTTAAAACTCCACTGGTGGCCAAGTCATAGACACACTGGGGTAAAGGCAGGTGCAGCCCTTTTGTTTCATGTATGTATGAGTTTTGTTTAATCTTCCTAAGTTCTTTGCTGTGCCATCATCTTCCCTTTTCCTTTGAAAGTGAGTGCTGCTGTATATGTGGTAAATGCTGTAAATGCACAGGTACCACAGTAAACAAAACTGCATTTGGGTTTTTTAGTCCCATGGTGCCACTTATCTCTCTTCCGTTGACATGACGTTTTTTTTACCCCTTTACACCTGGAGTTGTATACCATCCATTCACCTTAAACACTTTATCCTGGCCAGAGTCTATCCTGGAGTCACTGGGCGCTGGGCTACAAAACCCCAGCCCAGTCCATTGCAGGAGCAGCAGCTCTTGCTTCACTGCAATAAAATTATTGCGGGGCATGAAGTATAACATTGAGATTGGAGTATCTGACCGTGTTATATCCAGTTTGGGGTCACTGCTTTGGTTCCCAGTAAACTTTAAGGACAGACTTTAAAATCCCATTGCTTACGTTGAAGGCTCGAAAGGGCTTAGCCTGTACCTAGTTATCAGATCTCATTGGCATTAACAGGCCAGAGTGCTCTCTCCTGGCAGAGGAAACAGGCTTTCTAATGCTTCCAAGGACAAATAAACTGATGGCGGCGAACTAACAGCTATAGGACATAAAGACATGGAAGCCTCCACAAGCTAATATTCCTGCAAGGATGGCTTGTACAATACAATGTACAGTCAAAGCTCCCCATCCTGCTTTCCAGAGCATCTACAGGCTACCAGTTAACTTCACTAGAATGAGATACGCATGCCATAGCCATGAACAGCACCAGGTGATCACGCATGAGGCGACTGAAGGAGCCAATGTCCACTCCAGAAGCATTGTTGGTCCCTGCTGCATGTACTGTACTAAAGGAATAAGTGCGTTTTTATTCCTATCTTCTCTGCTTATAGATATAAACATGAATGTGGATGCTGCTACCATGCTTTTATGTGGTAGTTATTAAACTTTGGTCATGGAGAGTACAGCAATACTTGGCATATCTGCATCTTTCAAAGAATGGGGTCCACCCCGGTGGGGCATCTTTACACAGAAAAGCAGATGAAAGGATGGTCAGGTGTCATGAACAATGCACGCAGGAGGGTAGAGTTTAAACTTATTGACTTGGTTTCAGAAGTGTGTCAGGCACAGGGGTATGAGATACACAGCTATTATCTAAACACTCTTCATGAACGTTACATACAGTATTCTGGTATTACAATGACTATCAGAAATATATTGTAGTTATTTTGTGGCCAGGAAAAGGGTTGCTTAATATTAAAATTGGAAAGAAACATGATGCTACATGACATTTGGACTCCTACAGGTGGATTTACTCTGTACCACTTATGTCTGTGTGCACCTCCCACACTGTAGCTGTCATTATTTTCCATCTATGCTAAAGTCAAGCTGCTGCACAAGATCACGGTATCACGCTGTAAATGTCAAAAATAGCAATAATGTGGAGGAGAGAAATAAAATAAAACACAAAATCTTTCTGACTTTCCAATCTGTGAATTCATTTTCTCTGTTCCCCCCCCAGTTTCACCAGGCTATGCGACTAAGCTAAGCTAATTCGGCTCATCGCTTTAAGGAAAGGTGTGCTGCAAGCTTGGAGCCAATCAGAGGAAGAGCAGCGACAAGTTATTCAGACACAGAGGGCGTCATAGAATTCTTTGCGCTTGAAGTTTCCTTCAGGCACAATGAAAGCGCAGCGGGGATGCACGTGGGCCGCGGACCAGCATGCAGAGCGAGTGAAGTGCACATTTAAACTGGACCGAAACAAATGAGTCCCAGCAGATGAGCGCTGAACTGCAGATGTGTCCACAAGTTCTTAGTGGCTTCTTCTTCCATCATCTTGAGCGACTGTGACACCAGTAAAATCACTGACCATTACCTTCAAAATGTCCAATTTCCCGTACCGAGCCATGCGGTGTGCTTGCCTAATAATTTTCTTCTCTAAATATAACAGTCAGCATGTATTTTTCAGAAATAATTCTTGGGCTAGAAAAGCTACTCTTTCTCTGTAACACAATCCTTAAAACTTTTCATAGTCCTCCGACTGCACGTGTAAATGATATTCAAGGTTGGAAATTATTTAAACATCTCAGTACCTTACAAATGAATAATTTCAAAGAACAAGACAAACAAACGTTCTCCTTTTCTCCAGATTAATCTTTGATTTAAATGCATCTCCATTTCCCATATTTTTTTTTTTTTTTTGCATTGAAACTTGGGAAGATTTTTCACTACCACACAAGTCATCCATTATCTTCCGGCTTTGCACAGCCGCAAGAAGCTTTGAACTGGTGCTGTGTGTTTGTACGTTGGACTCTTTATTCACTGGCTGGCTGGAAAGTCTTTATAAAATGTCTACAGAAGAATGGATATCACAGGCAGAGGAGAAAGCTTGTAAAAGCTGGACCTGAGGCTGTGAAGAAGACAGATATATGCCTGTGGACCAGAAGATGTGAACCATGGCTTCAAAGCAGCCTGGGTGCAGTTTGGAGCCTCATCGACTCAGGTCAAGTTGGATGGGTAAGGGTGTCTGATGTTGAAAGACCTGAAACACCAGCTGACTCCAGGTTGGATGACTGATCGTGTGTCTGTGTGCATCTCAAGATGTGATATAAACGGAGTCTGTAGTGCCAAATCTGTCAATGGTAAGAAAGAATTGTTTGACCTCTTGGACTTAACAACAGGCGGCTGGAGGAAAAATATTTAGCTTTTGTGAAGCCAACACAAGTGTATCTAGTTCCTGAAGGTCTAACTTACTCCTTCTCAGTATTTTTTTTTTTTTGCAGTTTGACATTGACATCATCCAGAAAGCTGTCAAATGCACTGTGCCTTTAGTTTGATACCCACACCACTAATCCAAAGAGCACATAAAAGCTCACGTGGTCATTGGCCACAATCCAGGCTTTCAGGGAACTCAAATGTCTACACAATTCACCCCTGTTGCAGTTCTTCAGCATCACTGTCCTCCTCAACCAGTCAAAGCAAATGCACTGGAGGCAGACGTGGGAGCAACACCCAAGATCCTCCCCTGTCCATCTCTTACAAACTGTTCTCGGCAAAAAAGAACAAATATGTGGGCAACCAGGAAGTTCTCATTGTTAGATTAGCTCTGGAAAAGTGGTTGGACTTGGTCCATGTGTTCTTGAATTTTAAGTGATGGAGAGGGCATCTCTACCGTTTAATAGACCAGAAAGGACAAATTGAACAGGAACACAGCCTGCGACACTGTGGATCCCTCACTTGCACAGGAGATGTTTGTTGAGTTTCTGTAATGAGCTTTTTTTGTAGACTGGAAACCTCTCTGAGAAAACTATTTAGATGAATTTTTCTCAAATTATAGAATTTGACGTGGAAAGGACAGAAGTAACCAAAGTTAAGAAACAGTTTACTCCCCCATCAGGTGTTGGGACTCAATTTCTCAATGTTATTTTGTTTTAGCAAATTCTGTCACTGAATTTGGGATGGGAGACTTGGGCGCCCGACTTGGATGTGTGTTTGAGTGACTATGAAGGCTTAACTTTCTGTGTCAAAGTTCTCACTAGCTGTAGCAATCTAAACATCTATGGAGCAGAACTTCTAGCTCAGTCCACCTCAGACCAGTACATATTTGCACGATATGCCTGAACATCTGAGATGTTCAATAACTGTAAGGGCATCTCGGGTATTTTTCATACAGTAGACATGGGAACGATAAGATACAAGCTTACTGCACAGGGGGTCACTTAGCCCTTAAAAAACCTTCAACAAAAAGCTCTTCTTATTAAATCACAACCAGGATTCCCAGGATTACATTTTTGATGAAGTCACGGCGAAGGCAAGCCATTCTTACGTACGAGGAAAGGCAATTTATTTTCTTAGAGTTTCCTTTAATTTAAAATGTTGACTCTGTAGGGTTCCAGGATTGGCCATTCAAATTGGAATGAGTGCGTCTGGTCACATCGAAACTGAACTTCACACCGCAGTGAGGACCAAGTGGTGGAATTTTTTTGGACCATTTGCCATTCATGCACATGCATTTATTTAGCAACAAAGTGGAGAAACTAAATGAGGAGACCAATTCACATTTACATTTAATTGCTCCACTTTTCTTCAATGCCTTGTTTCGCATGATAGAGTCAATATGTTTCAAGACTGTCTGGCCTTGTGATGCTGCTGCCATACAAGCCCAGGAGTTCATGTCTGTTTAGTCTACTGCAATCGCTGGAGCTTGATCGAGACCACCTACACAGGGTCCCACTATGTTTGTTTGGTCACAATTTACTGACTGCACATCTGTTCATTGGTCAATGGAGAAAAATGATAAAGGGAGGAAATTTCCAGAAAGTGGCTTCCCATCAAAGTGGCCATCAAACAGGCCATTTATATGCATATATATTCATTGTTTGTTTGTTTGTTTTACAAACAAAGCCACCAAACATAGCCTTAACTGTTCTGGAATAAAAATTGAATATAGACAGATAGAAAACCCCATAATTCTTATTAAAACTACTTCTTTCAAAACACATCCTTGTTTTAATAAACCGTGATTAGATTACATCTCACTACACTTCACTCACATTATATTGAAAGTGACCCAAGGTTCAAATGATTTTGAAATTACGGTGGATGAAGTCTTTGCAGCCGTCAGGTTGAAAATCATTTATCATTTATTAATTTATATATATGCCACATTTTTATTTCGGCATTGGATAAATCAGATAGCAAGGACCCGTTAACGGACTTGGTGCTGCGTACTGTAGATCGGAGTTAAATTAATTTCCAGGACCGCATGTCCTACACTTTCTCATTACACATTTGAGCTTATGTCGCAAACCGCACAAAACATTTGCAGTTTGTAGATTTTCCTTTGTAAAATGTAAGATTAAATTGCGTAAATCACAGGATGTGTTTGTAGCCAGACATTCTAACGTCACGGTATTTTGCACAAATTAAAAACTAAGGTGTCAGTGTCTGGGCTCCGGTAATTTTGGGCCCGTTTTGGTGCCAGCAGGTCATCGCTTGTACACCGTTGTATATCCAGACTTCTGTAACCAATACAAACAGCGTTCAGGTCATTCAAAACACAAACCTTCGTAACTCGGCCGCATTTTGAAATGACTGCGTTTTTGTACAGTTATTGTCCCTGTTTTCTCATTTGTGCATTAATGTTTTAACAGAGGGTTGACGCATTGAGTTGCTGTAAAAGTATAATTTCAGCTTCAGAGTCCATTTTTAATGCCAGCCTTCTCAGTCACCTTGCCATCAGCAAAGAAATTTAAATCAATATTCACTTACAACACAAACCTGCAGTCAAGGTTAAAACCTTTTGGTGCTTATTATTAATTAAAAAAAAGAAAACTCTACCTGGATGTAGTTTAATCCCTATGGACACCTATTGTTCCAGTATGCTGTTTTAGCAGTGAATAAAAGCATCGTACGTATACGATCATTTCTATTCAAAATTTTTGGGCATGGTGTTTTCAAGCAGGTGTTCACCCGACACCTATATTTATAACAAAAAAGTTAAAATTTCTACATTCAAAATCGCTACTAAAGCAAAATCAGGTGAATAAAAAGAAAATAGAGTGTTTTAGGAAACATGACTGCAATTTTTAAAGGGGAAGAACTTTACAAGCTTAACAAACACCTTTAATAGAGTAATTATTTGTTATTTTTTTACTTATCGCTGCTATTAAAGAAATAGCTACAGAATCTTATCTATTTAACTTTTCCCCTGTTTTAGAGAATAAATTAGCACCCTCTTGATGCTATTGCATGAACAAATAAAGCAAAATCAGGTGAATAAAAAGAAAATGGAGTGTTTTAGGAAACATGACTGCAATTTTTAAAGGGGGAGAACTTGGTCATCCTTTATTTTACAAGCTTAACAAACACCCTCAACACAACCAAAAGTGATTATTTGCACCTGACGGTTACCCCCAGCAACACGTCCACATGTTGTGAGACCGCCACATTGACCCATAACACATCAGAAATGTCCCCATTACATTCACTCCACACCACGAGCACGCGAGCACATTTTGTGGAACGACACATTTGACAATAAAACGCAGCACCATCGTAAACAATCAAATTAAAATACTGATCATTCCGAGGGGCACAGGACTCCACTTATAAATTTTATATGCTGCTAATATTTTATTGCTGTATTTCTGCTCCTTGCTAACAGGCTTTAAAAATTAAACATTAAATTATGAAATATTCCCTTTTATGAAGTTTCTTAAAATATGTAGAGAAACATCAGTCTTCAGAGATTCTAAAATGCCGCAGTAAATTTTAAGAATGCTCTTCAGACAGACCTGTTTAAACTTTCAGGCCTTCCGCTGTGCTGAGACCTTGCCGAAAGGAGAGGGAACCGAAGTCTGCAGGGTTAACAATACAAATTGAGCAAAATCTGGTATTTTCTGCTGAGTTGCCTAAAGCTCGAAAAGCACAGCCTGTGGACCAACAAATTTTGCACAGTAAATAAAGTAAATACAGTAAAACACAACCATAAATATCATAAGCAGGGTCCAAAAAATGCGGTCTCATAAAATGTGAGGTTAATGAAAAGAAAAAAGAAAAAAAAAACATTTTTCATAGATTTTCCAGTTACTGTGTAAAAAAAAAGGGGGGGAAAAAGCTTTTATTCATTAGATTTGTAGGAAATAAATCAACTATGTGTGGATGACAAATATGACATTTGCAGTCGGACTGTAATGACCTCTCTGGGCTGTGGGAGCGGCAGCTTTAATTTTAAAAGGCATCTCAACATCCTGGGACTCAGAGCAGGAAAGAGGGTTTAAACTTTGATGGTGGAGGTGACAGTTCGCTCTTTAAAAAAAAGCCACATCAGCAACTGACTTCCACATGTTGGCCGGCAGCAGTGCGTTCAACGCAAACACTGCACAAGGAAGAACGGAAGTAAGCAAATCTCCAGCATATTAACTTGGATGACAAATTATGTTGACCCATATGATATTTTTTCAGCAATTTGGTGAACAGTAAAATGAATGAATATGATTACAAGCAGAAGGGAAGATTGATCCACAAATTGGGATCCTAGAATTGGATGGTTCTGAAACAGGGAAGCTGTTATAACAACAACAACAACAACAACAACAATAATAATAATAATAATAATAATAATAATAATAATAATAATAATAATAATGAAATAACTTTTTCTACATTTTTTTTATATTAAAGACCAATGATTGTTGATCTCAAAAAAAAAAAAAAAAAAAAACTTAAAATGTACCCCCCCTGCAGAATTATGGTAGTGTGAGGACAATTTTTTTTTTTTTTTATCGCAAAAAGAAAACAGTATTCAGAGAGCAAAAAACAGTTACACAATGCATTCTTATGAGGCTGAAGTATCCATCTACATATGATTATATCTGCAGTAATGTTATTACGGCGATGCACGCCGTCTCAGAGACAGAAATAAATACGCGCCGCCGCTGAAGCTGTGCCAGAATAGATGCACAATGTGTGTGCTGCCATTAGTGGAGACATTTTAGGCTCATATCAGATTCCTCATAGGCCTCCTCGGGTGTAATTTACTTTCAAAGTCACTCTGATTTATTTGAAATGCGGTTTCTAATAATTTTCTCATTATTAGCGCGGATTATCGGGAAAGCAGCCAGTGCAGCAGGTTAATTGCGTTTTCACCTCTGAAGTCCAATTCAAAATCTCAACTCGGGACAAATGCAAGTGTTTGTAGCATGAAAAAATGATAAAGTGAGCCAAATAATGGCCTTCTTAACTACTGTAATTGGAACCATTATTAATATTTTTGCTGCCGTCCGTAATTGAGCTTCTCCCCATATAATTAGGACCATTTCCTGTGGAAAATCAAACCAATATGTTGAATTTATTAGGTGTAAATTGTAAGTTCTGTTTATTGGGTGTGTAATGTGTTTAAAGTTTGTTCTGCATATTTCACAGCATAAGAAAGGCCAAAAAAGCGACTGAACCCTGCGCTTGAGCATCACGTACAGTAGCACCTGAACTCCCGAGCTTTGATTTTCATTGGAAGGATTGGTCGTGTGTCTTTGCAAACCCAGATAAACGCAAATATGTAAACCCTCCTTCGGTCATCTGCAGCTTTCGCAGCAGTTTTTAACCCAACAGAGGGCCTGACAAAGCGGTTTTTGGCCACAGCGGTACAGCAATTCCCTTTGTGTTCGTTTTATGCTATCAGGTGCAGAGGAGAACCGCTCATGAATTACGTTTGTTTCCGTTCCTCTTAATATTTCTCTGTTAAAAAAAGAAAAAAAAAAACTTTTCTTCTTTGCCTCTCTGGAGTTTGGTATTTAGATGGACTTTCGATTTTGCATGAGAGTCTGGCAACTGTCAGAAACACAGTGTTTACTGTTTTTACAGCACCACATTTGAACTGTAACATTTTCACACAGTTATGATGGATCAGTATCCCATGCAGAGTGCAACTCCACCTTCCTGCTGCCCCTGTGTGTGTGGGATGGACTTTGGACCTGGACAAGTGCTTACCAAACTTTAAGTGCACAGAAATATTTTCTCCAAACAATGTTTACCGGTGTATTTATTTATAACTGATACTTTTTTCAAAATATGACTTACAGCACTAACATCCTTCTAAGGAAACTTTGCTGACAGTTCTGCTCTCACTGCAGCACCTTCAGAAATAAATAACAGTGCTGAGGCACAGCAGGTAGCAGTGGTGCCATACAGCTCCTCAGCTGGGCATTCAGAGATGGCACTGAACCATGCCCTGTTGAAGCTCAGTTCAGTCATGTTCTGATGCTGGTGTTCCTCTGCCCTCCCACAGTCCAAACACAAATGTTTCAGATGAATTGATAACTCCAAATTACCTGCAGTTACAACAGGTAAAGCTGCCGCTGTGCAGTTTCTGAACTGTTTGGCTGCGAGTTCAAATCCAGGTCCGTATGTGGACTTTGCATGTTCTCCCTGTCTGGGTTTCCTCCCACTGTCCAAAAACATGTTTCGAGTTAACTGATCACTCGCAATTGCAAATACTGTGTGTGTGTGTGTGGGGGGGCACCCTACAAAGGACTGGCATCTCATTCAGAGTTTTGTATCCTGTTGCCCAGTGATCCCTGGATAGGGTCCAAATCGCCATGACCCGGACCAGGATAAAGCGGTTAACGATAATGGATGGATGGATGGATAGATGGATGGATAAATGGCCCGTAATGTGCGCATGCATGACTGAACGAGTTTATGTGATTGTACTGCAGCGGAATAGACTCTCGTCCATGGTGTACCTGCCTCGCGCACTTTGAATCCATGACAGCCTCTGAATCATCATGACCAGACATTGGGGGAGTGGTTGTTAATAATGGATGGATCAATAGATGAGGAGAAGAAAACAACAACAAAAAAACCCTCTCATTACTCAGCCTCTTTACTTCTTACTGCTATCTTACTTCCACTCACCGCTTTATGAAGTCATTGTGTAACTAATCTACATAGCCAGCATCAACATTAAACATTCACCTGTTTAGGACTTTGTCATACCAGGGATTTGGTTCTCCCTTCACGCATCAAAACTACAATTTCCATTGGTTTCCTTAAAAATAAATTGATCATTTCCTCCAGCTATTTTTGATCACTTGCCAAATCCCACTTCTTGTAGGTCAGAATGGTACGTTTTGTTGACTGGGAAGCGAAGAGCAGGGAGGCCCTCTGCTCACTATTTCCATACTAACGTCGAATAAAAAGTCAGTTTGGCTGCTAAGAAAGTAGGAAACGCCAGCTCCGAGGCTCAGTAAACAGCGCTTGCAACCGCAAACATACATATTGCTTTGACAATAATCGCCAAATCGTTTGTTCGTCAAATCATCTGGCTTTGCGCCTTGGCTTAAGCTAACCCTAAGATTCAGACATCGAACTCTCCTGCAAACATTAAGGCATGAGGGCAGAAGTGCTGAACCACGAGGTACTGCACCGCGGTGGCAGGCAATTGCAACCCACATTGCCTGTCAATAAATAGTAATACACATTAAAAACTATTAGAATCCACCACCGTCGGTATGAAACTGTAAAATGAAAAGAAAAAACAAAACAAAAATGGCAGTAAGTAGAGAAGCACTGATTTTACATTATTGCATTTCTACCTATACTGTAGGCATGACAGGTTTTTAGATGAATTTGTGAAAATGTCTTGAAACAGCAAATCCTTCAGTTTACATCATAAGCATGCAGATAAAAATAGCGCTCTAGTCATCTATGATGCACTTGCTTTATACAATAATAAAGTCTGCAAATGGATGTTATTGGCCTGAATTGTGACAGAATACAGGGCCGGGTTGGCCACTTGGGAGGCAAAAATACCAAAACCTTTAAACACAAATGGAATTCTTAATCGGTGCACTACCTGTTGCCACTGAATTGATGAATAAAGAAAAAATTAAACGTATCAACATTTATTGTCTAAAGATCATTGCATTCTATGGTTATTGAACTCCTGTTACAACGGAACTGACTGGACAGTTCAGATTGTCCATTCTTTACATTATTGCACCACAAATAAGAATATTTCCACTGGAATGCCCCCTCGCTGCACATGAGCCTAAATTCGACATTTTTATTCGGGGGTGGGGGGGTGGACGGACATCATTACTTAGAGTGATTTTCTATTCCTTAATTTCACTTTATTTTATTTTACACGGAGAGCATTTCTGAAGGCCATCAACCTCACTGAATATTTACAGTTTGGTCAGGTTTTACAATCTAAATAAATGCAGCCCAATTTCTCAAAATCAGGTCAAATTAAGAAAACATCTAATAAACATGTGATAAAAGCGCTCACGTTTATTTTAGTCAAACAGTGTTGAAATTTCTACCATTATTAATATAGTGATGGGGCAGCTCAGTGTTTAAACATAATGCAATAAACACAGAGGTGCTGGCAAAACTATGGAATCATCGCTATCACAATTATCGCAATTTAAATCTACCTTTAATTCGAACATTTTCATGTGTCCAAATTAAATAAGCACATACGTATGTATTTATACTTAAAAAAAAACAAAAAAAAACTTAAGTTTCTATTACCCATTTTCCCGCCATAAACGTATACAAATTACATTGGTAATTTGTAAATGCCAAGGCGAGTCTCTATGAGAAAACAAACAGCACTAGTTCGGTAATTTTCAAATTTAGTTATTTTTTTTGTTAACGTAGGGCGAAGTTTACCGTAAGAAAAACACCGTTCACAGATGGAAGAGGCAAGTTGACCTTCTTTGTAATTATTTTTCATTTTCATACTTGTGTTCATAGTACAGCGACTGAAGTGTAGGAAGAATAAACACATTTAATAACATATGTGCAACTTTTACACAATAATATTTCCAAACTTTTAATTAAAATGTCTTATATATTTATGGTTGCCTTGAATTTTATGTTACACTAGCAATACAACAAAATATATATATATATATATATTTTTTTTCCCGATTATCCTTAACATCACTGTAATGTACAATTGTGAAAATATAAGGCCTGGGGCTTGATTGCTAGTGGTTTTAAGGTCCAATCTTCACCTAGGAGTGACTCCTTTCTAGAATCCAGGACTTTTATATTCCTAAATATAGGAAAAAAAAAATCGCATACTTCCTTACAGTCCTTGCCCTGGAGCTTGATTTTGTATATAATACAAAACAGGCTTTACAAAGAATAACGTTTGAGTGTATTTACAACCTTTGTTCAGAAACTGCTGAATTGGAATGGATTTTTCTCCTTTTTTAATCTTATTTTTATAGGCAACAACAGCAGCACATTTAAATACATAGTTGGCCCGTCTTTGTTTATTGTAATTTAATTATTTCAGCGTGTTTTATATACAGAGTCTGGTCAAATGTCATTGCAATTCCCAAAACCAGAGCGACCCCCATGCACTGCTATCGGACAGTCCATGAGGACAAAGCTGGGGAAAAAAAAAAACAGAGGAACATCGGGATCGGTCATTGTCTTTAACATCACCACGTTGAGGAAGTTTTGTTGTTGGAGGAAAACTAACTCTAAAGACTTGTCACCAACTGCATCTGTCCTTCCCTCACTTCTCCCTCAGGGATGCTTTCTTCATTATTAATGGGAATGATGTAGCCATCGCTATTGCCCCTGTTGATCTGGTAATAAGCCTGCAGCTGATGTCCATCTCCTAGGCTAGGCATGCTCTTGTAATAGACATCCTCATTTTCACTTTTTGAAGGAGAGAGGTCCTCGTCCACATCAGGGCTGCTCTCGGGGTTTGGAGAGTCTCTTAGGTTTGGCATACTAGTGTACAGGGAGTCTCTGTTAGGGGACTGAAGACTGTCTTCGGTCTCATCTGTGAGTTGAGACATGTAGCTGTCTATACCCTCTGTCTTCACTTTCTTCTGCGGGTGGTACAGAAGCGAGTGAGTCCGTTGGGGGATCAGCGGGGCCTCCAGTTCCTTGTGATGGAGCTCTAGAATGCGGTTGTCCCCATGCACCAAAGACGAGGCATCAGCGACCATAGCATCGTCTCCGCTGCTGCTGGCTCCCGCAGACACTTTGGTTGAAGTTCTCTCCGGGTTCTGGCTCTTGCCACAAGCCCTGAGGTTGTTATGCACGAGCTCGGAGATGATCATTTTCTCGAATGCTGCGTCGTCAAGGCTGAGTCCGCAGTCCACCACTTGCATACTTTCGCCGTAATCCCCATTACGAAGAGAGTAACTGTTATTAAAATTACCATTTAGCGGTAGAGTATCCATTGCATTTGCTTCCCTGACATTGCTCAGTGAATTTCCTGCAACGAGAGAACGTGCGATGCAATTTACATTAGTCACCATCATGCCTCGTACAGGTAACTTTTCCAAAATGATAATGACAACTTTAATGCTGTTCAGGACATTTTTTCGTGCTTTTATTGAAATGCCAACATTATCTATGAAGCGCTAAGAAAGGAGCTATGACGATTTTTCCTTTATCCACATTAGTCCTCGGTTATGTCATCTTTAAAAAAATAAATAAATAAATAACAACAACATTAAACAGTCCTGAACAACATTAAAAAGTGAACCGTACATGAACATCATATAAACATGTAGGAAAATGAACAAATGTGTCGCCATGTTAACAACTCCTTACCACATCAACTCCTTTTTGGAAATGGAGTTATAAAAATTAATAGGAACTCATGGACATGTAGAAAAATTAGCAAAACGTTCAATGCAGACATCCATCTTTCTCACTACAAGAACCATCCGACATCACAACAGAGAACAAGTGAAATGACTCACTTTGGACAACTCACATCATGTCTGTCTGTTCAGGCTATCTGGCCTAAGAGTAGCTGATGTGCAAAAGAAAATAAAATGATTTATTGTAACATGATGAATTATCACCAAATGAAAAGAAAGGAAAAAAAAACAACTCAGAGCAAGGGTTCAGCAAATTAAATTAGCAAGTCAAACTTTTTAAAATGATAGGCTACTTATTTATTGATTAATACTAAGTGAGTGTTTGTATCCACTCCTACAATTTCGTTCTGGCAGCTTCAGAAGGTCAGAACTGGCCCACAGCATCATCAGTCACAGTGACAGTTCCCAGGGTGTCCGCAGTCACTCAGAAAAACCTCAGTCTGGGAGGTCAAAGCCAGCAATGTTAGGAATTCTGTAAGTGCAGGAGGCGAAAATCGGGAGCCAAGGAATAAACATTAGAAAAGGAAGCGCAAGGTGGAGGAGCAAAGTTTCAGCCATGGAAGCTCAAGCACAAGTTGACATTGGATGAAAGACTGTGACCGGGATGGATTTTGTCTTATGGTGATAAAACCCTATTTTGTGCACAGGTATGTAAAACAGACATGACAACATTCGTGCAAGGAAGATGAGACAAATGATGAGGAGAGGGAAAATAATTTTATAAAAAAAAGACACAAAAGGCTGTAATGATATAACTTTAAATTCTTTCCCATTCTCATCTCAGTAAATAATATGTAGTAAATAATAGTTAAAAAAAATAGTGGTCATGTGTGGAGGGAGGAGGCCCAAGTGACATTAGGGAACTGAGACTCTGCACTGTGATGCTGCTGCATCCCGAAGGAAGGATCTGTTTTCCGATGCTACCTACACTCACTGGCTAACCTGTCAAATCAAAATGTTTTCACTATATATGTATTTATGAATTATGGTGTCGTTTAACACTGGAAGATATATGAAAGCAATATAGCACAGTCAGTGACCAGAGAACTTCCTTATGCTGCAATTATATTTCCAAATTAATTCAATGTTCTATAAAGTTCATGAAGTAAAAGTGTGTATGCATTAGAAAACAGTCAACAGTCAACCTTTACAAATAAAAAAAATACTTTAAATTCACAACATGCTAGAAATAAAATTTCTCTTCACACACACACACACACACACACACACACACACACACACACACACACACACAGTTCCTTAATTTACAAACATCTGGAAACATGCATGTGCAACATTTTTTTTTTTTTTTTGCAAATGAAAATTAAATTTTAGTACTACATTACAAAAAGTTTAGTAATAAAAAAACACTTTATTCTCTGGTTACGTTCTTTAAAAAAGTTATAATTTAAAAAATGAACATAGTTTATTTATTAATTTATCATTAACATCACCCTTTTATTTACCGCTTGTTATTAATAGTGGACATTCATAAACACTTAGCAAAAGTTATAAAACACCCTACTGCTATAACAATTTGATAAGTGTTCAGTTACACTGAACATCAGGAAATTTAAAAAAAAAATTAAATGATATTTAAAATAAATGAATTATATCAAATGCTTGAATATTCAAAACTTCATAAAACAAATGTTTGTAAAATGGGGACCCACTGAATATACCAATCTCACACACACACACACACACACACACACACACACACACACACACACACAGTTTGGCTTGTTTAAAACCTGGCTCACGATGCAAAATTTGTGGAATTTGCTCATTATGTAAATTCAGATTTTTACATTTTGCTAATAAATTCACTTTAGCTAATATTTTGCGAACCACTTGCCCAACGGGTGCATGTTAATGACCTGTGATAAACCACTGATTGTGCCGGACGATTGTTTTTAGTAATCATGCTGAAAAAAATTTACATTTGATAGGCAAAGTTAAGTTTTACTCCCATACTTGTCTCTCTGTAGGTCACTAGAGGGAAGCATAAGGAGAAGAGGGGGGGAGGAAAAAAGTATTAAATATACTAACAGCACACAATGCTTAAAAAAAAAAGGGCCAAATGTTTCAAACAATCATAACAAAAAAATAAGTAAAATATCCCAATAGTTACAAAATATTGTTTCTCTGCACACTTTGCCTTCACTGCTGTTTACTTCTTTGTACTAAAACGCGTTGTACGTATAACAGAACAGCTTGGGCTATCTGTAGCTAAACAAGCAAATAAAACCATGTGAACCTAGGGTACATAAACTGGTACTATTATTAAGTAAAACGTTCTTAAACCAAGCATTTTTCCAAACTCAATATAACATACCACCTTAATGTATATCCTTAATATAACACCCTCTCCCTAAGCCTACGGTCATACACATTAAAACATCATTGTACAATGTATATTACAGTGAACATCGAAAGGTTTTTCACTGAAAAAAGCATTCAGCAATTACATTAACCTTTTGTGGTAAACTGGGAAGGAAAAAAAAAAAAACTAAACCCTAACCCCTGCCTTACAGTGTAGTGCATAAAGGTACCACAAGCATTAAAAGTATTAATGACACAAAGACACTAGTGTGAAGCGGCAAAGAAGCACACCTGGAGAGTTAAACACTGGAGCTGTGGGGCTGCTACATACAACCGTTTCGGCAAGTAAGGTGTTATAGGGGTTGTTAGTGCCTTGTGGTCGAAGAAGAGGATTTGTTAGTAGATAATTGCCCGTCATCCCTGGAGCGGTGAGACACAAGAAAAGAGGTGAGTTCTATTAGCACAGTGATTGCTTGTATAAAATTGTCCTTTGCGTGACTGCGGCATCTAAATGAACAAACCAAGGCCTGTTTAAATTCCGCAAAGGGGTCTGTTACTGTTCAAAAGAGAGCAGTTTATGACATTACAGGTATACAGCGAAAAGGAGGTTCAGAATGGGAGAAAATGTACATTCAAACATGGATAGCGAAAAGAAAATGTGACAACTGGTTAGAAACAGCAAGGAGACTGAGAAATACACAAACTGAATCAAGTTCAAATATCTGTAAAAAAAAAAAAAAAAAACTTTTTTTTAGTTAATGAATGAATACTTTAACACAATATTAGTTCTAATGGCTACCAGTGACTCTGGGGCAGCCTCTAGACCATTGGGATCCTGGCCAGGACAGTTGAGGGCAATGAATGGATGGATGACTTCTAACTCAAATTTTGTAATCTACATGCATTTCATATCAGATTCATAAAGGACGTGCCTTTAATTAAGGAGAAAAAGAGAAAAATTTAACACGTAACAGTGTATGCATGAGCTCAGGTATGTTCAGGTTGTGTGTGCACCTGAAGTAGCACAGTTTACTCCGGTACAACAAGTTTGTCCACTTTAACAGGCAGTCAGACATAAAGGCAATGAGCCATGTTGCAATCCTTGTCTCACCCCATTCAAAATCACCCACTGTTACATGTCAAAAGGTTTGTTTGCATGTTTGTGCATTCATTCTTTTCATTTTTTCTTACACTCAGATTGCTGTACTTGTTATCTTTCAGTTTAAACAGTTAAAGCATCAAATGTAATATGCTGCCATGTTTCTAAAGTGTTCAAAGCTGTGTATATTACTACTATTACTACTACTAGTAATAATAACAACAATAAATGGTCAAAAGGAAACAGCAGACTGACCTTGGTTAAGGGTAGAGGTGCTGTTGATGTCACCTGAGATAAAGGAAGACTCAGACTGCTTCCTTACAGTGTCATTCCACATTCTCCTGATACGACTCTGTACATGTAAAATAAAGAAGCCTTGATGAGCCTTCATGACTTGTGTTGAATTGTTTCATGAACTTTGAGATGTTTTGTTGTTATTTATTTATTATAGTGTGAAAATGATTTGAGGGAACTGCATTTCAATAGCACCGGTTGTTGCTTGGTAACGCAACACTAATCATTTATACCGTACCTTCAGTACATGTTAGAAAATATTTCAGTCTGCAGACTGAAAAAAGCAAAAATTGCTACTTCAAAGGTCTTAATATTTGACTAAGAAATACTACAAATATATTTATATGAAGGGTTTCTTATAACATGAGGCACTGTCACATCATGTTTCTTTATGACATCATATGCAAAGTATGATTAGTCAAAGTTGTTCAAATTTAAATATGAAAAAGATTTAAAAAACTAAAACTAAATGAAGATGGCCTATGAAATGCTTTACCTGGGTACCAGAGGAGTAGCGAGCAGTCGTCCTTGCAGCTGATGTCTTCACGGAACTGTGAGAGTTTTCTGTTGGCAATCCACCACAGCAGTAATTGTGACGGAAGCATTTGGTGTACTCTTTGCGCACCTGGGTAGGAAAATAATGCAGGGGAGATAGCGTCACTGTTTAGGTTTCTGGCCCCCCGATGCTCAATTTTCACCTTGGCTAAGAGAATGAAACTATGTTTGCTGGTTCATTTTCACTGCTTATTTCCATGAAACACTGTTATGACAATTGCACTGGTTTGTAAGACAAGAGGAGGCATTTCTGCTGCTTTCTGGGGTTTCAGTGCTTTATTTGGAATGCACAGATCAGGATAAACAACGGTCAAGACAACACAGAAACTGCTCGGTTTCTTGCTTCTTGCTTTCTCGTCCCATAGACAACAGGAGCTAAAATGGGGATGCCATGGCAACTAGGTGTTTGATGATCGTAATTAGGCATGCATTACTGTTTGCATGGTATCCCGGGCCTTGGTTGTTTACAGTGGTGTGTACCATTGTGGATAGTGGTTTTTGGTCCAGAGTTATGTCCATTTAAAATTTTTAGGTTATACTAAGCTATATGAAAAGCAAAAAAGATAAAACTGACTGTAAACATCTCCAAATTATGTGCAGATTCTTTTTCTTTCAGTTGAACATCACACATTACTTGTAGAACTAGTAATTTTCTGATTTATAAAGGTGATTCACCGGACAGGGTTGTGACGAAAAAACTGTATTTCAAATGTCCAAAATGGGATATGAAACTACAAACCCTGAACCACACTGGCGTCTGCCCCCTTGACATCGTGCTACACTGTCGTGGACATTTTCAATGAATTACACGGAAACCTGATCGCTAAGGGGACTGCAAATTGAGCCTTATATTAAAAACTGAAGATAACTTACTAACAGAACAATTTATCAGCATAATTGTAAACAGATGTCAAATTCTTTACCGCTTGGCTTCATCCACTTTGTTTAAAATAGATCTCAAGTTATGAAATCATGGAAAAAGGTAAACCAGTACTGGTAAGCATATATTTTGTCATGTTTAAAAAAATTAACTAAAAATCACAGAGATGTGTCATTTGATAGCTTAATATAGTGGATTAGTGAATGAGGAGTTTAAAAAAAAAAAAAAAAAAAACATGTTTTAGTAGCAAGCCAGTTAAGTGAGAAACAACTTATCAAAAATGGTGCACGACTGTATGTGTGTAAAACTGTGTACTTACTTTTTTCTGTAGGAGGCAGTGGAATATAAAGATGAACATTCCTTGAAAAGTGTTGAATATTGTGAAGAGATAAGCCATGACCACAGAGGATTCATTAAGCGAAAATAGTCCAAATGACCAAGTCAACCCCAGCAGGCAAAGTAATGCAAAAGCACCAATGACCCAGGACCTAAAACACAAAGAAAGAAAAACAATATTAGGAAATTCCCTTCTACCAATAAACAACTGAAATTATACAAAAAAGTATGAAAAATAATATAAGAAAAAAGGAATATCAAATCTTCAGATACATCTTAGGTGCACATCAAAAGCTTTAGGTTACACCTATTTTTTGCACAATAGCGCTGCACATAAAGTAAAAAAAAAAAAAAAAAAAAACAAGAAAATGCATTTTTTGACAATTTTTGGCCTTTCTGAAGTGGGAATGGGCTGGTAGAATCACTGTTACAATCTGTAAGTACTGAATGTCAGCATATGCTTAATGGCTGGATGTCCAAAGGAAAAAGAAAGGACATTTGAGGATTATAACTATATGCTGGTCTGCTGCAATCACTTGAACCATCTAACTACTCCATTTCACAGAAAATATGCTGGCAACACGTCTATCGTGGACAGCTAGGGAACTGAAGAGATAGTTAGAAGAGACAGAACACATACAAGGTGTCTGAAGGTCCCGGGGAGCCTTCAAACAACTTCTGAGATTAGATGCAACGGCAAACTGGAATGGCCACAGAACAAGATGCAAACACACAACAGACGCTGGGGAAACCCCCGAAACTGACGGCTCATACAAAATACGTAAGAAAAAGTAGAATGGGGAAGAGGTTCAAATTACAGGCTGAAAAACAAGTGGACTTCTCACTAAGGTTCTTACTTGATAAATGGCTTATTATCTTCATAGCTAGAAAGCATGATAAGCAGGAAAGAGAAAAACAAATTAGAACGGGAGGAACAAAGAGATTAGTACGTATATATGTCAGAAGATAAACAGCTTTTAAAAAGGTGGAGGAGAGAAATTAAGAGACTAATGCAAGTAACTGGACAATAGGTATATCCTTCTTCATTGTATGTCAGGCATCATAATGGTTATATTTTGTTAAAGCTAGGGGGAAAATGGCAACGTTAACACAGCATATTGTGCGTAGAGGCTCAGTGATCTTAGTTATGATAAATGTATGGTTAAAGCTTACCCAGGTAAATCGGTATTATAGTATCCGTCACAAACACGGTAATTACTGGTGTAAATGGGAAGTTTGGGAGAAGAAAGAAGAAAAGAAAGACATGCTACAGATTAGCCCGGTCCATTCAGAAGCGGCCTGCAATGAAGGTGCTGCTGTTACCCGCATCCACTCACCCGCTCACCTGCAGCACTATCGACAGAATGGCACACAAGCACTTCATACGGGTAAATATATCAAGTCAGCACACTCAAGTTAATCCGAATCTAATTTTTATCCCTTACTGAAATAAAATGTGGATATGGGTGGCTTACATAACAAGCATTAATAATAAGTAACAACAATTTCAATCAAGAGGACTTTACAAGTGCATTATAACATAGAAATAAATATTTTAGCATTTTAACCCATTGTCAGTTACAAAAAGCAATCTTGTAAAATGGCATCTCTTAATTAATTAGGCAAAAAACTAAAAAACTTTAATAATAAGATAATATGACAGACAGACGGATATTACTGAGCTAAAACACGTACTCCACTGCCAAATGCTAATTTGCTATTCTAGATTTGAACAAATTCCAGGTTTAAAAAGTAAAAATCCAGATTAAGAAATATATGGGTTTGCAATCTCATTTATGTTATACAAAATGATTATTATAAATTATAGCTGAACTATAATGAGTGCAATTTATAATAAACAATGCATGTCCACTCAGTTACATCTTCTAAATATAGCACTAGTGCCAGATATCAAATATGAATATTAAAAGGCAAAGATATTATTATTATTATTATTATTATTATTATTATTATTATTGCCTGTGACGTGTGGTGTGGAGCTAAATTTGTCCTACCGTTAAAAATCCATCTGTTTGAATCCAAGTTCCAGAAACATAATTACACTGATGTGCACACATATGTTCAGTACATTTTCAATACAAACTCTGAAAAACTATAAATACGTCAAAATACAAATTATTAAAATAAGTATAAAACAAAAAAATAAGAATACTGTAAAATGCTGCTATGTTCCATACCATAGAGAGAAAAAAAAGCAGAATCCTTTAAAAAAGCTGAAATGTAAATTTTTTCAATCACAGGAGACGAGGGGAAAAGGGTAAATCTTTTCGACCAACAGGAAGAGAAACAATTTTTTTTTTTTTTTTTTTTTAAACTGCAAGAAATCATTTTAAACTTACTTGATGTTTTCCAACCTGCTGGAGTCCGGTTTCAATGAGGTGGAGTGCTTCACCATTTTGTACATGGTTATAACAAGAAAGATGAGATTTAGCTGTCAAAAATAATGATAAATTGTGCGTATTAGAAACATGGAAATGAAAGAAGTCAAGGAACAAGTTGTTTATTTAATGATTAAAAGGGATGGCTTTCAAAGCGCATCCCTCTTAGTGCCTGTTGTAATTTACATCTGTCCTGCTTCAAGGCTCAGACGATCAGACTGGCGCCAAATGTATTGCCATTCTATATCAATAAAAGCATGAAAATGCATTAAAATTGAATGCAGACCAAAAATGCAGCTATAGCAAAGCTCTCCTAAAAAGCATAGTGAAAACAATCTGACATCATGATATTGTGCGAAATACATACAAACTCAGGCTTGGAGAGGAGGGCAGGACATTTTCAAAGCCATAAAAAGCATTCAGAAATTCGGGAAATTTCACTGCATGAACTGAAAAAAAAAAAACTCACTCCCGTTGGAAGCTAAAAAGGATTTGCATCAGTTTAGTTTCTTGTTTTAATACCACGGTAAATCTCCAGAAAGCGAGCTGTGGATCTCAAGTTCATACAAGGTTGCAGCGAGCACCATTTCAGGTCATTTATTTTAGCCCTTAAAATCGATACGATGATTTAGAGATATAAAAGCTTGATGGGCCGACCGTAACTGCTGGGTGTTGCACAACAATTTTAGTCTGGCCTTTTTCTTAACCTAACTCATCTGTGTGACATATTTACAATGATCACAATTGCAAAATTGATCACAGCTACAA
Organism: Heterotis niloticus; assembly: GCA_018136845.1. Classification (NCBI taxonomy): domain Eukaryota; kingdom Metazoa; phylum Chordata; class Actinopteri; order Osteoglossiformes; family Osteoglossidae; genus Heterotis; species Heterotis niloticus. Next base: position 7,345,652 of record CM030899.1, on the reverse strand, counting down.
ACACCTGTCACAATTACTGCGCATGGCTGCCAGAGGGGGGGAAAAAAAAAAGCCGACTTAGAGGCAGGACGCAGTCCGTATAAGGAAGAAAAGTTGCTTGGGACCGATTTCTTTTATTCTCACAAGGTATACATGGCCACTCCATACAGTATTTTTAATGTAATATGTTTGACAAATATTACATTTTTGGTGAAAATCAATGCAGCCAAATATAAAATAAGCAAAATCAATATAAACCAACAGCTACTGGAGTCATAACGGACAAAATAAATCTATTATTGTGCTTTGCAGTTTACCTGCACAAACAGCAGACTTTTTTGTCTTTATTCCCATATTAAATGACAATTAAATATTATTTATAATATACACTACAGTTAATCACAGTCACAGTTTAATCTTGCAGCACAGCAGACATCAAAGGGTACCAAATACAAAGAGTTGACATTGTTTTTGTATCTTTTAAACAATTTAATCGACTTCCAACTCACAGAATGTATGCAATTAGTCCTAACTTATTTTTTTAAAGCAATTCAGTTTTTTTTCTTAATGTTGCAAATCCTGAGTATATGTTTGCTTGATATTTAGTTATTCAATGATGAATTTATGGAATTGTTTGTTCCATTATAGTATAATATATACTTTTCATTACATTATACAAGATTAAAAGAACAAAGTTTCAAAAGAAACCAATAAATATTATTTTAAAATCTGTCATGGGAATTTTTTTCAGCTGGACCAACCAACACACCCTTAATTATTCTAATCCAATTATTCTAATCCAATTATTATTATTATTATTATTATTATTATTATTATTATTATTATTATTACTACAATGCTGTAACTGGCCAGTGTAGTTGGGAATGATACCAGTAAGAAGGGGAAAACGAAAAAGAAAATAGCACAAGGCTTTTAGATCACGGATTACAAAGTTGTCGCATTTTGCCTTAAAAAACTTTTTTTTTTCCCTTTTTGCATGAACTGAGTGGGCGGAAATGCATTTTACACAGTGCATTCTGTAGTGACATGGATCTGATGAGACACAAGGAGGTAAAACATTACTTTAAAGTAACCTGGCAGAGCAGCACATGTTCCTGCTCTTTTTTCCTCCCCTTGGGGCTTTGGTTACCTCAGTAGAACTGCCTTAGAGCTGCCCTCACCTTTTTGAAACCCCAGTGTTAGCCATGCAGAAGCCAGCGCCACCCAGGGACTGGGGGAGAAAGCTTTCGAGCAAGTGCGTGCCCACTGAACTTCAAATGAACCGGATGAAATATTAAAGGTGCAGATGGAGCTGTCCGGATGAGAGGAACAGCTCACAACGTGTCATGATCTGGGCTCGTGTTAAAGCATTTCAGGCATACTAATGCTTTCCCACCAGTCATTATGTCCATGTTCCTTTTTCATCGAGCTAATACCTTCTGTGCCCGATGGGTGGGACAACCACTGCTTTCAAACGAGCACAAAGTACTTCGCCAAGAACTGACTTCACTACATTTTCTTTTAAAAAATGATTATATTTTTCAAAAGAGAAGACGACAACATTGGGATCTAATCAAAATCTTCTCTGCAACACATATGGCTTTTTTTTTTTTTAAACAAAGGCTATGTGTATATAAGGCAAATAATGGAATTTAAAGGTGTATATATACTGTATTGTATACATTGTGAGCTTTTATTATCAGATGTGATAAATAACCAAAAATTCTGGCATGTCATCAAACACTGTAACTCTATGACTTATTACTCCTCTGCATTACGAGTAAAGCTTTGAGATTTACACTTGTGTACAGTGGGATTCTTATTTTCAAAGGAGCTTAAAAAACTATTTTCACCAGTGGTGTGGCAATGACAGTGGCTATGAGTTACTCATCAATCATGATGAAAAATTAGATGCCAAGGCAGCCATGGGCATTAGATTGCCAGTAGCTGTTTAATTAATTCATTTATTTAGAGAGTTAAGAATTTAGGAAGTACCACCTCCAACCCCAAGAGTAGCCGAAAGGCTTACTGATCCCGTATGTCACAATAATGCCATAAATAAAGGTTGGATGCAATATCATAAATTCTACCACGTATCCAGAATATTTCAGTGAAAATGAGTATCACTAGTGGAAACATTAACTAAGCTAGCTAAAAGCTCCATCCATACATTATCATTAATAGCTCATTCCTGGTTTTGATCACCGTAGTAGGGAGTCTATCCTAGAATCACCGTGTGGCAGACTATCACTATGAGTAACCAGAACTAATAAAGTAATTATTAACACAATAAATACATTCAATTGTTCAACAATAAAAACAAACATTTTTAGATATTAATGCATTCCTTCACAGCAATAGCACTGCAACTAACAAATCTTACCATGATGATGAACGTCACTGGTCCTATAAAGCTCCATATGAAGTGATTGTCAACTCTTAACCAGCACCTGCAATGAAATCAGGGAAAAATGTTTTTTTTCTTACAATTTACTACAATATATATTATCAAATGGTGTATTTTTACTGCATGTTTATTTTAAAAGCGTAATAAACGTATTTGTATACAAAAACGCACTTTATACTAGTATTTTATAATAGCTAAATTCAATTGGTACTCACGCTTTCTTTGTCCCATAACTCCGGTAGTCAATAGCAGCAGAAACACCCACAATTATTGCCGGAACAAGGTAGCCGGAAACATAATAATATTTCTTGCGAGAATATTCGCTCTCAAAAACCTCCACCAGCATGAGGTACAGCTGAATTCCCTCCAAACACATCCAGGCAAATGAAGCCAGAAAGAAGAAATGTAAAATTCCAGCTATTATGGAGCATCCAATCTGAAAAGGACAGCCAAACCAGAAAATGTACTGGTTGCAACAATGAAGGAAGCGAGATCCCATACATTGAGTACAATACAAAACAATTTAAATGCAATCTTTCAAAAAAATTAAAAAATAATTTGACAGACACATTATCACAGTAGATTTTAAATTTATGACTAATCCTTGTGCACTACATTTTAAACTCTTATTTGCACTCCCCTATCTGTGGGTTAATTTTGCACATTTGTTTCAGGTTACAGCTTTCAACCATAGAACAGCTTGGTTGAACAAGGAAGAAAACGCAAAAAGAAAACACCACGAAACTGACATTAACCATTTAAACACTTGTGAGTGAGGGCAAATTCCTCCGAGGATATTAGGCAAACTGAAAGCGGACATCAATCCTTTCGATTACACTTTGCTACAACAGGTAACCATGAACGGGCACTTAAAATTACTGCCCTGACCTTTCGTCCCCATCGGTGGTTCTCAATGATCTCTAATGTGTCAGGAAAACAGACCTGAACGGCTGAGACCAGAGTCACACCGAGTACATCAATTTAAAACAGACATTTTTTTTTTTCTTTTTCAATCTCATGAAGAACGGCGAAAACAGATCACAAAATCAATACTGGAATCTGTGCTTACCCTGGACTCTGTCATATCGATACCAATTAGAAAAATTAACTCAGCAACGAAGAGATTGATGCACAGGTTTTTGTGGATGGTGTTGCGATCGCTCTGCAAGCCCCGGAAAAAGCAGAAGGTGAAGATGCTTATGGCCAAGCACACCAGAGAGACGATAATCCCCACCCGGGTGATGACGGTTAAGAGCAATTCGTGCACTCCTCCTTTGCCCTGAGAAATGAAGGATGTTGCAAATTAATACGCCTGTTTGTCAATAAAACAGAAGCCACTACTGTACATCCCTGCAGCACATAATGGTGAAATATTATGAGTTTTACTTAATGAGGGACACAAGAAAATGAATGATTAATGAGCACATTTCATCCAAAATTTATGATGATGCTTTTAAAAGTCCATCTCAATGTGTCCATAAAACTGCTCGTATAATTTAATAATAATAATAATAATAATAATAATAATACTTGTTAAAGGAGAATAAACCTTCGACTGACCACAATTTCACGGCGAGCCATCAGAACAGCGAAATTCGTGAGATGGCTGCACGAGCAGGTTGTGTGAGTCTTGTTGGTGTCGAGGAGTTTGCACCCTTGGGTGGACCAGTATCCCATCATGCTTCTCTCCGAGTAATTCCAGAAGGAACAATTGGAATTGAAATAGTGCTCCGTCTGAAAGCGCGCCGTCGCGGGAAGGTATTAGTTAGTGTGAAGAACATTTAATGAACGCACATACAATCAATGTCATTAATTCGAGGTCAAGGCACGAGAGTGCTCGTTCTTTCCATATAAAACTAACAGCCGCGGCACCGTTGATTATGAGTCTCTTTAAATGTTTCGTAATGGCCCGATGGCGCATCTGTACGGGTGCGCAATCTCCGAGATGAGAAAAGAAATCCGAACCGAGTCGGACTCTCAGGGATCCCTCTCGACAACTTTAAAAGACGGAGGATAATTGGTCCTCGACTAAATTTTATCATGCATTGCATAACTAATCTAAGCGTTAATTTCCGACAATAAAAGAAAATGGCATCATTTACATTCTAATGTTGATTAAACAATCAGCTTTCATTAAGAATTCACTTAAGTTCTAATAACCATCGGTGCAGACTTATTTAATTTTATGTTCAATGACTTAAATAAACTCTTCTGTGACCTAGTCAGGCATTTACAATTCAAATAGAGGGATTCTGTCTGCTTAGCTGTTCTCTCCCACTGGTTTTATGACCTCTCCATTAATTCATCAGGAGGACTCACATCGATGTGCTCCAGGGTAAAAATCACAGGGTCCGTAATAAACACGCGACTGGACTCTTTGTTGATCGAGGCTGCAATAATGTGAGAGTTCACAGCGACGGAATGGTTTTGTCCATTAGCCTCATTGCCAAATTTAATTGTGGCGTTTTCTGTGCCGAGGAACTGCCCGAGGTTTTTGTACAGAACAAACACCAACTTCGCGACACCTAAAGGCAAGGAAACAACACACGTAAGCAAAAGGGTTTGAGGTAAACCAATTCTAGTAACATCTTGAAAGCTGTTCTGTGAGGGGCTGGGGGGAGGGAATCAAGGCACTGAAAGAAACAACATTTATATTAAACAATGGAGTAAGAAAAAAATGGAAAAAACAAGTCATGAACTGCAATTTAAGTGTTGTCTGACAAAACTTTTAGTGTATTATTTGAGCCTTTAGTGGCAGTTGTTTAACAGCACTGACAAGTAATCACAGTATATTGTCAGGTTTAAAAAGCCGCAGTGACAAATACCGTTTGATGAAATACTCCCCGTTTTTCAAACAAAATAATTTAAAACAAACCACACAAAGGTACCCTGGGAGCAGTCTGTGTTTCCGTGCGCAAATCTGGCCACTTTTGTGCACTTACCGTTCCGACTATGGACCTTGACTGTATGGGAAGACAGCTGGAGAGAAATACCACCCTTGCTGGTCTGGGGAAATTTGAAATCCTGCACCTGGCCGTCTGTGCTGAGCACATAAACATCCAGGACTGAGTTTTTGACAGGAACCAGTAATGCAGTGAATGGACAGAAGAGAAAGAGTTGTATTACTTCGTATTCAGGTAGCAAATACAACAAGTTGAGTAATAAGTAATACAGTTAACAAAAATTACATTGTGGTTATTAACATTCGTATTATCAATAAAATAGTTACAAAAACATTTTCAAGAAGAAAATGGTACCTCATGTTTACCATAACCGAAGTGCAGTACATATAATGAAATCTCAGACTGTTGGAGTAATATATTATTATTATTATTATTATTATTATTATTATGTACAGCTTTAAAACATGTTCAGAAATTAATGTTCTGACTCTGTATACCTTTGGCCTGACTAATCAGTCTTCCGATGTGAAATTCCATGAGCCAAGCATGAGCATTTATCAACAAAAACTCATCTATCTTAAAAAGATCAACCCTAAATTTTAATCAGTCCTGAATTTTTAACTTTCTAAATGTGATATTTTCTCTAAGAAATTCTTTTTTAATTGCTCAAGTTTTAAATTGTGTTCTTTTCAAAACTAACAAATGTATTTATTTTTGGTTTAACAACAATTTGAGCTATTGGTAGGGGCCACCGTGCATACCCTGTACTGGTGGGGGGGGGGGGGGGGTGCACATTTGGCTTGCTTGAACGTTGGTCCTCCTACCCCTCATTACTCATTTTAAGTAATTTTACTTTTTACTTGAATTGTGTCAGTGATCTATTACAACTGAAGCTGTGTGAATCATGCATCTTGAAAATGACATTAATGGTGATTAAAGATTTTAAGTGATGCCGTTTGTAAATCTATTCAGTTTTTACAAAATCCATTTATTAGGCTTTTTTGAATGCAAGTTTTAAGTGCTGAGGAGATTCTGTGTTTGAAATGTAAGTGAATTGTGGACATTTGATGATATAAAATAATGATGGTAAACCCTTCAAAAGTTTTATAAGAATTCTTTGTGAAAGGCAAATTCTCTATGACATTCTGGTTTTGGATTTTATTTTACTGGTTGAGTTGTTCTAAATATGCTGTTGATATTTTGACTGGAGTGTAATAAAGGATTGATGATGGTAGAAAAAACCCTCATCACCAGAAGTGTTGTATTTCAAATAAAGTGAACGAGTTTAACTGTCCTTCTGGACATGCTTTCTATTTTAAATATCTAGGATGTAACCACATACTTATATTCTCAGCAGGAACTTTCACAATGGCCGGCTCCATTAGATTGTCTGCCAGTACAAAAGCTCCCTCTTCCAAGGTATCCAGCAGCATTGTTGCGGTGTGCGTTTGCTCCGTGGAGTTCATGTCTTGCCAGGATTTTAGGGCTTCGGGTCTCAGTAGGTTGTCAACCGTATCAACAATTGCCTGTGTCACCAGAAAAGAACGAAAGTCAGGATTTCAATCAAACGTACTAGCGGCAGAACTTCGGCAACGGGCAGTGTCCAAACTAATTACTTGAAACGTCAATAAACAAACAAAAAAACAAGCAAACAAATAAATGGAGACACTCATACAGAATTATATGCAAATGGACACTTCTAACAACATACAAAAATGCAGTCTGAGTGCAGGTTTTGTAAACCAAAATCAACACTTGCCTGAAAAAAACTAAGCAAACTGGTTTTACTTGGTTACATTTCTACATATTTAATAAATGAATAAAATAATATTTTGGGGGGGTGGAGTTTCTATATCTAAATAATTTGAATATCTTGGCTAACTTTCTTTTTCTAACTACCAATCTGACCATATATTCTAACAGCGAATTAAAATGTTGGCAACTGCACAGCCAGTGATGTCACTTTAAACTTTATATTTAAATAGTAATACATACATGCCAGAGACATTTTCCCCCACATTTTCATTATAAGGAAATATTTCGGTATGGTTATATAGCTGTACAGTGTGCATAAATAAAACACAGAAATTCAATGAGACAACGCTGAGTTCTTTTGTAGAAAATAATAAAATCAATGAGGCTAATCAGCTAATCAATTGGCATCTTGTTTTTCTTCTAATGCAAAGATAATGTAGCCTCAAATAAAATATGTCAGCTCTTGCTGACGCTGCACTTTTCCCTAGATCTCATCATTTATTAAAATATTATTTTATGTTAGATGGGGGAAAATGCCCCCATTACAGAAACATAGAATTTCCATGTAGCAAATGGACTAAAGTACAATATTTAAGGCAATTATACAAGAATGAATTTTAAGTGCACGTTGAGTCTTGGATTAATTAGTTTAATCCATTTTACCATCCACTTGCTATTTAGACAGAATATGTTGTGAACTTGCACACAGGGCCAAGACACTTGAATACCTTTAATGGGCGAAAAAATAGTCAAATGTTCACAATGGAACGACCTGAGCCATTAAGTGTAGAAAGACACAAATTGCTTTGCCCTGGTCAGCCTTATTAGTCAAAAGGAACCGTGGATCTATGTTTCCAATTCAGGGCGCAAATGAAAATCTGTGTTCTGATAAATGAACTTTCTTAATTTGCATTGAAGGGGTCAGAAGATGGCCTGGAATATACAGGTTTTATTAAGTAATGAGAAGAAACACATCCATTCCAGGTATTAATAACGCACTCCAAATTCCTTTTTTCTGTATAACAAATTATATATTTATTTATTGAAAATAAAATTAATGGAAAAATGAACTGAAAGATAGTAGTGAGACTTGGCAGTTAAATGTGTCTGTAACAGATATTCTCCTTTGTCACCCTGTAAAATCCCACTGTGGTAAGGATCCACAAAGGGCTACATCTACACTTAACTTCTACTGCCTTGCCCTTTCAGCTTTAAAAGTATCAGTCAAGCACAAGACAACAATATTACAGTCAAATTCATTTTTAGGAGACCATCGCCAGTAACCCCTGCATTATGAGAACTTTGTTATTACTGATGGAAAAGGTTGCACAGACCATGCTAACAGTTATGTATTGCAGTGCATTTACATTTCACTCAAGTCAAACTCTGGGAACTAAAATGTGTCCCTATAAATTTAAAGAGAACAGTAAAGGGGAAAAAACAAAGCAAAAAAGACCCTAAAAGCAAATGGTAAGTGCATCAAAAAATAAACAGAAACATACAAAATATCCTACAAAAATGAGAAAACAAAAGTTCACTTCTTTGTTTATACATTTTCATCGGGGGGGAACACTGAAACGCTTGTAGCTTGAAATGATTTCAGAGCTATTTAAACTGAGCCTGGCCAACGGGACGTACGCCGTATTATTACTGTAGGACAAGAATTATCGATAAAACAAATGAAGCACAGTGAGGAAAACGTGACCGGGCAATACAAAGGCTACAGGCTGTTGAGAGGGTTAGGTATATGTGGGGGGACTGAAGGAGGAGAATGAAACAGTAACATACCTTCGTGTATGCCCTGCAAGTCCTTTCTCGTTTTTGAAGCTTTTCATTAAAAAGGAAAAAAGATCAAACACAAAAATACACAATTAGCAAATTCAGGGACTACAGAAGAAGTGTTAAAAGCTTTAACTAGATGCTCCTGGAGCTTCAACCCCTATCATGTCTTTAGTAACGCAGTCTCTTGGGAATAACATACACCGATATCGGCTGTGCTCACTTCAATTTATACAGTGCGGCAGGTAGAATGTCTTTCATTCCTTTCTCCAATATACATACTTCATGTACATTGAGACTTATGAATATCCACATACAAAAAGTACAAGCTAATGGCTTTTCTTTGGCATAAATGTATCTAAAGTGTATAATATTTGTGTACATAAAATGTATTGATGCACATTTGCCTAATGCATTCAAAACTATATCACCAAAAACTAAATTATTCCCAGTCATGTTGTACAGCAATCCCTCAGTGACTCATATTTTGGCTATAGTGGTTCTTGAAAACTGATACCTAAATATTGGTATCTGAGCAGAAATTTCACTGTAGCAAATTCTTTATCTGAAGCATATCTATAAAGTGTACAAGACTGTACAGTGTACTGGAATGAAAAATAATGTACAGATTGTAATAAACAGTAACGTATACTGTTACGAATATAGTCAAAGCGGCACTTACATGTGTGCTCACCCATGCTGGTGTCTTCACTACCTTCACTTTGTTTGAACACATTTTCGCAGTGTGATGGTATTTATTGTGAATTTCACTTTTTAAATAAACCTGTTTATTTAAACGCAGGCAGTTTTCTCAAACAGACGCAAAGGTGGCAGGTTATATTCCCTTTATTCAACATCAAGCAATGCTGAATTTGCACTCCGTGTGCCTCTCATCTCCTGTGTGTAACACGTTGACACCGGTGGGAAATGTCTTGTATGGTACACACTGTACCGTGTGTTATAAATGTTAGGTAACTGATGTTTGAGTATTTTATCAAGCTCAAGTCTTGGGTTAATCGTTATATAGGTGTTTTCACATAATCTGGGAGTGCATTTTTCCCCCATTTGAAAAAAATGGGAAACGGGCACTTGGCATCTGAAATTTCGGTGTCCAGTACGTTTTCAGGAATGAGCTAGAGTCCAATACCAAGGGATTACTGTATTTCTGGTATTCTTGAGTCTTTACGGAAAAGGTCTTAATGATAATGAGTCTGTAAAATGAAACAGTATCTGTCAATTTGATCAATTTTACTGAGTAGAAAACAAAGTCATGCAAGCACACCTAAAAAGCCAGAAAAAAGTAAACACAGTATACGGGCTATATGAATGCACAAAGCAACTTGGGGTCATAGAAAATGAAATACCTTGTTAAAACTCCGGCCTGGAGAGTCCTTCTCATTGGGCCACAACTCCTGCAGCTGTGCATCCAAGATATCCACCAGCTGCTCCATCAATCTGACCGATGAGCTCACGTCACCCGCAAAGATCGGCCCTTTAGTATGGCGGGCCAATTCATTTGCCAGGTTAGCAGCATTTTCTCCGCTTCTGATCTGAAAGGACATAATCCTCACTACTCAGTTCAGTGCTACTGTACATATTTTATTTTTTCTTGTCTGCAGAGAAATATTCAGTTGAGATCTAATTCATGATTCAATTAAAGCAAAGACAACAAATTAATCCTAATATTTAATAGTATTACTACTGCTGCTATTACTACTACTGTTGTTACGGTTTGTCGTAAACATGTCAAAATGGTTCTTTAATATCTATGTTTTAAACCAACTCAAAATTTAAATCATATGACAGTCAACTCAGATTAGTCAGACATCAGAAATTGTGTGGAACAAAAGGGCGTGAAAATCAAAAGTCAATGCAAACCTTTTGAGCCACTTGATTCACCCAGTGAGATGTGCAGTTACTGAGATCAGGACCTTTTGGGTGCCAGGCCCCAGTAGCAAGCACACACAGATAGGATGCTGTACCTAAGAAACAGAAATACACTTTACAAAGTAAATAGGGGTAGCGTGTAAGCTTTTTTTTTTTTTTTTTTTTTAAATAATTGTCTTCACCACTTTCAAAACCATCGTCATCAAGTATCTTACAATTATATTTGCTTTGCAATGTACATCAGAACAGAGCTCTTTAAAAATGGATAAATAAAATATTTATTATACTGTATAGAAATAAACACAGGCTTCTAAAAGCAGTCCCTACTCTTAAAGCTGCAGCATAATGGAGAAAGAGTAAGCATGCTGAATACCTCTGGTTCCCTTAGGGCAAGGTCTCTCTACCAACATGCCTCTCTGGGTTTGGGGCCACAGTATATCCCTTTTTTCTGTGCTCTCACAAAATCTTTCCGACAAGGGGAATGAATCTGCAGATGGTGGGGCTGTCGTTTTGGGAGGTTCCGGTGGTGCTTTTGGACCTTTATTTCCTTCCTTTGGACCAGCTGTGGTGGTGTTCTCCTGGGCTCTTTGTGAAGCTGTGGTTGTGGTCGCTGTGCTAGTTTTGGGGGGTTCGGGTATAATGGTGGTTTCTAAAAAAGGTGGCACTGGATGGAACAAAAAAAAGTGTGGAGGGGGAGAGGGGGTGTTAAAAGTTTAATTGTTCTCCATGTGATCATGCCTTTATTTCTAAGAGTGGGGTCCCATGGGACACAGAAAGAAAGCTTGGCAAATTGATGTAATATACATTATTATCCCCCGTAATCCAAAAAAAAATCCCCCCCCAAAAAAAAAAGTAATAAAGGAATCGCATCGAAGGTAATCACGCTTCTATCACATAACACAATAATTGCTCTTTGCCTGGCGAGTAATTCTTGCATCAGAGACCTTGTGTTGTCACTGTAGCCAAATATATTATATTTTATCTTGAAAGCTTATTTTGAAGATTCGGTTTCAGTCCCTGCATATGGAAATAAGTTTGTTTTGACTGTATAATTTTATACCACATTTTTTAAAGGATTAAAATATATATTCTGATAAACTAGTGGACATATCTAATAGTCTGTTTTCCCAGAAATTTAATTTGCTGTAAATAAATATATAAGGACACTATTGACACAGAAATGTTAGGCTGCTCTTTATTTCGAGATTTGGAGATGTGGAAAAAAAAATCAGTTCCTTTCCTAAAACAATGTCTCCAGCTGACAGAAATGTGCTGCTCTCCCACTGAAATATTTTTGTGTAGTGCATTCATGAACAGTGAGGATGAGAGGGGATCTTCTCTGAGAATGTTGCTCCATTGTTATTTGTGGTGAATAAAATATTTAATCAGCCTTTAACCATTCTTTAAATAATGCCATATGCTATCTGTGGGGACTCTTTTTGTGATACAGGCTTCTTGAACATACAATTGATTTTTTTTTTTTTTTATGATCTTAAGTCACGCAACACTAGCTGTCTAAATTAGCCGCAAATCCGCATGCCAGAAGAACAAGACAACAGTATTTTTCCAGTCTTATATGCACAATCCAGGTGCACATAATTCAAAAGTTTGAAGAGGGCAGTGTTTGGATAAAACAAATCAATGGTACCAAACAAAAAAAAACGCAAGGTTATGCGTAAGTTAAAAAAAAGGATAGCTACAGTATTAAATACTAAAACAAACCATTTTTAAAAAGTTTATTATTCAAACACCCAGTTTTGCAACACAGTTGCACATTTGGAAAATTGCTACTGAAACAGCAACCAGGTGGACGTTTACCAGATGAACTTACTGAACTCTTTCATGCAGAATGTGACTACTGCTTCTGAGAAGAACGTGCTTGTCACACTGTTTCGTGAAAACCTGACTAAATGCTACTAGGATGTCAGGAAACAGACAGCATTAACATGGAAGATTACAGACTTTGGTAGCTATCATCTATCAATCTTTAAAGAATTTTTGCTCAGGTTTTCTTAACTGTCAAATGTCTGAACAGCAAATACGCAGGAGCACTTTTTTCCTCTAATTATAGTGAATTACTTGAGAACGGCTGAATGCGACCGATCCTATAAAAAAATAGCTTTCATATATTATGACCATACATTCCACCGGATTATAATGTTCAAAAGCTTTCAGCAGACGCAAGATGCTGTTATCTCTACACATTATTAACTTTGCTGTTGTTGTATTCTATGCCTTGTTTTGTTTAGATGTCTGGTGTTGATGTCTGTCACTGTAAAACTGGAATATTTTAATAACGCATGTCGGCAACATGGACAAAGGAAGCTTCACCAGACAACGTGCTTTGGCCTATTTAACTTATTTACTGGTTTAGATAATTGACGTCTGTGACAGGAACCTATTCAGGTTAACAGCATATGTGCTGTGAATTCTAACATCAAACGACAGGCCTAACTGTTATTCTTACATTTCTTGTGCTGACTTGCTGTTCATATGATGCGGCTTAAGGTGCCTGCAGTTTGAGTTCATTTCAAATAAAAGAAACAGTCGTATGTAAATGATAAAATAAAGCTGTTTTGACTTGGATAACCTACTTAGATACCTAACTTTTCTAAGTTAGCACTCTGTAATAGGCATTAATTTAACAGACCCTGGAGGCTCAAGATACAAAAGCATTTCACGTGTGCATCTGAAGCAAATTAACAAAAAGTGTCAAGCAAAATGCAGTCCAGCAAATTTGTGTCCCTATTAACACAGAGGGCTGTGTTTTCCTGTATCACAGTACCGGGGTAAAACAACCGTGTCATCTCATTACCTTGAAACAAGAGCCTCGAGTACAACCCAGAGCCCATAGCTAGAAGGAATTAAGATGGAGGGTTGCCGTTCTCTTTTTGATCGTCTGTCATGCAAAATCGTTTTGAAGGACCTTTTCTTTAGTCGTTTTTAAGTATAGTAAAAATAGCAACATTTGACATTTTCAACTAACTCATGCATCATCTAAAAAGGGGGGAAAGAAAAAAGCTAATATGCTTTCAATTTATTTGTGTAGCCGATGACCTCTACACAAATGCCGCTCACGTAATTCTGTTTTTAGTACAAAAACACAAACCCTCAGGCTGTAGAACATCCTAAATTTACAAGCTTGCCTTATACCAAGTCCAGGAGGAACCTCGAGATAAATAGTTGTCCTGTAATGGCGAAACTTAGCGTAATGATCTTAATTACTGAGACCGGTTACAATAGATGGAAACTTTAAAAATATTTACAAACATTTTGTACTTAAATTTACATAGATGTAATTTGATTATTAAGGGCATACATCTATTTTCCCTGAAAAAAGGATTAGAACAGGCTTACAATAAAGGTGGTGTAACTGCTTACTGGTACCAGTGATGGCTTTACATAAAGTATGGCACTACAGAGTTTATTTTAACAGCTTGGAGGAAATCTGGAAAAATAGCAGTTCCTCAGAAAAAAGTGTGTGTGTGTGTGTGTGTGTGTGTGTGTGTGTGTGTGTGTGTGTGTGACAGACAAATTAAGCATTACATACACTGGAAAAGAATGCTGTGATTTTTTTTAAACTGTTTTTTCTCCTAAAAAACTTGCTTGAAACTGCACGAGATAATCGTCTAATGGCTGGAGTACTGGTTCTAAAATGCGTCCCAATTGGTAACTACCTGTTAATGGACAAGTAATAACTAAAAATTCTATGGCAATGTACACAATTAAAACCCCGTTCTGTGGGGAGCCAAGAAAAGCAAGGCAAGTCTTTGTGCGACAGCCAAGGAAAGCAAGCCAAGAATTAAATGAAAAAGACATCTGCCTTGAGAATAATTCATTGCAAAAGCAACACTCATGCTTCAGAAGTCCAGACTGGAGATTTGAACTTTAACCAAAGCCATCTCACAGAGCTGATAACATTTTTATGAGAATTAACAAATATCCTAGTACTGTGAGAAGTATGTTGTAAATTTAAGGAAAAAAAAGAGATAAATATTATATAAATAAATACATATATATTCATATTGAATAAAAACAAAAAACTCAAAGTACAAAAATAAAATTTGAAAAATACAGAACGTTTCTTCCTACTGTGTTTAAAGAAAGCCCCCAGCTTATGTTTGTATCCCAATATTTACTACATAGCCAATTCCTCTTTATATCCAGAAACATGGTATTTGACTATTGAATTATATAATTTTATCTATCAAATATCCAGCTCTTTTCAATTATGTGATTCGCTGAATGCAGGTTAACTAAAATCAAGCCCAGATGAACTCTATGGCTTTATAACTACACTTTAAAAATAAAAAAAAAAAACAACAAACTCAGAAAAGCACAGACAGTGACCGTGTGAACACCTCCTCTAATCGCAGGGGTTTCTCTGCACAAGAAGAGCAGTAATTCCTGAGCGAACAGGGTTGCCGGGGTTCATACGTCAGCCCGCTGAGGGATGCCGATGGATCATTGTTTCCAGGGGTGCGAAATAAATCAATTACAAAGCATATGGAGAAACCCAGCTGCTGGAAATTTTTTTTGTGTACAGCTATTTTTAAGAGTACTCCCATAAGTGTAAATCATTAGCAACCTCAAAAGTGTCACATTGCAATGTTTATCATTCTGAAGACAAATAGCCAACATAAGATGTGTTACAAATAAACAAAAAGGGGAATATTTATTACACTGGTACTGAGGCAGCCTTTACCTATGAGACTTTCAGGATGTCAGTGCTGTAGTAATGGCATTACAAAAAACTTTGGATTTGATCAAACATATGGAATTGTATAAATGTTACCTTTAACAAAGGAGGAACGTAATGTCTATGCATTCCATGTTGTGCACAACATGCACCAACATGCTCAGTTATTCTCTAAAGGAATAAAGTACCTGCCTCAAATATGTGCTTTAAATACATATAACATTGCCCAAATGTAAATTGTTTTTTTTTAATTCTTTTGCTGAGTGTTTGTACGAGAAAAACTTGAATGGAATATCAAAGAAGAAAATGGAAACAGCTGACCAAGAGACGACAGCAATAATGCAACATGGTAAAAAAATAAGCAGAAACATGGGTTCTACCGCCCTTTGTACAGTAGATTATAAATGTCATCACAACTGCAGATCTGTGGCATAAAGATGTCCACACAAGAAGACAATACCAGGTTTCATCTAAACAACATCCATTCCCAGAATTCTTAGCCTGTAAACACAGCTGTATCTGCATCTGCTGGGAGCGGACCAGGGCTTGGCCTAGGGGCAGCTCAATGGGTTTAAACGATGGCAGGAGATTCATCCAGGATTTGGCTCACACATGGACCAAAGGGTCAGGATAACCAAGTATGAAGTCGGGATAGCTGAATGTCATGTCAATAAAGGTGAAAGGTATAATTTTATTTCTTTCTGTTAATATACTGGAAATGTACTTACTATTCATCTGATTTCTTATCTTAAGCAAAGTGAGTACAGCAGCTGCAAAGACTGTAGACATTTTGTCAACAAACCCTTTCAGACAAATAATAAAAGCAACTAAAACAACATCCTTACTCTGTGCAATAAAATCTCTGCCAGTTCTAATGTTTTTTTTTTTTTTTTGTCAACGTCTTAAAAATATGACCTTGAAGGTCCAAAGTGTTATATTAAGACACTGAATGCCAAAAACCAAATACTGTTTAAGATGCAGTAATAACCACGTTTTTCCCCCTTTTTGTCCTACTGGAACTTAAGACATAAACTTTAGTTTCTACTTTACATAAGGTTAACTATAAGATACTGGTTATTCCTGCCAGTGGATGGTAACAGGAATTAAATAATTAATTTTTTACCTATAAAAGAACTGACACCACATGACAGGACTCTGCATAAAAATTATAGGTGTAAATAAGCAACAGGCCTGTGGAACCTGACTATGTCCTGAAGATTGTGTTGACAAGGAGCCAAGGAGGAACGGAGCCAGCATACCAATACTCCGACATGAGGATGGAGCGATGACAATGGAGAACAATGAGGCTTCCTATCAGCATCTGCAGTGACACAAGCCCAGATACATGCACACCAAAGGGGTGGGAGGTTGCAATGGCAGTAATTTTCCACATCACTAGATTCCGTTCACATTGTATCCACTTGGATGCTTTCCACATTCGCGTAATATTGTTCAAACAAGCAGTGTTATCTTTAACATTTTCCTCAACACCTTGATCTTTGATCCTGAATAACTTGGGACCTGTACAGGAGCCATTTACAATTTCAATTCAGATCACCTCAAATCACTGCTGGCATCGGCATACAAATTCTGTGTGGTTCATTACTACAGTAGTACTTATACTGCATTAAATAGCAAGTTGTGGTGCTTTCTGTCCAGCAGAACTGACATCATTAAAACTAATTTTACTTTGTACATAAGATGATGCTTTCGACATAATATGGTGCTTATAGATCCAATTTGACTCACAGGGGTCTCAGCAACCAAACTGTTATTCATCACAACTCCTAAAGTAAAATACTTCAGTAGTTTAGTACTCCTAAATTACTAAAATATCCTACCGTATTGGCCATTTAAATTCCACTACATAAATTTATGCAGATTCTTATGTTGTGCACATTACTTTGTCCCTGTTTTATGGTATTGTGAGAAGAGGAAAAAATTAATAAAAACTGGTTATGAAAATTAAATTACTAAATATACACATATATGCATGCATATACTTGCATATATACATATATACGAATATATACAGTACGTGTGTGTGTGTGTGTGTGTGTGTGTGGGGTATATACTCAGAAACATAGATGTAGAACAGATTTATGAGGTACAATAATGACTTGCTGGTTAATAGACAAAGCCCCAATCAATATCTGTTTTAACATGAAACGTGAATACACACACACACACACACACACACACACACACACACACACACAAATATAATAAGAAAATATGTTGGAAATGAGTCTATGGAAGGGAAAAAAATAACAGACTATTTTACAGGAGGATGTGTTTGGAAAAATGTAACATTCAATATACATGAG
This sequence comes from Heterotis niloticus, assembly GCA_018136845.1. Lineage (NCBI taxonomy): Eukaryota > Metazoa > Chordata > Actinopteri > Osteoglossiformes > Osteoglossidae > Heterotis > Heterotis niloticus. Next base: position 7,327,916 of record CM030899.1, on the reverse strand, counting down.
AGGTGGCAATTTCAAGTAATGTGCAAATTGTTACAGTCAAACGCAACTTTAGATGCTCCCTGTTTACATCCTCCCAACATAAGGCCTCTTGATTTTTATGCCAAAAGCTTTGTTTAACTTTCAAGCTCCCTGTGTAGTGTTTTTAGCCTAAAGGTTCAACCTAGGGAGGAGAAAAATAATGTGATTCAAAGTTTAAAGAAAGGAAAGCATTATTTTCTATATTTTTCAAATGATGCAAAGTATATGTTGGTTGTGCATGTGCTGTACAGCTTCTGGGCTGTGGGTTCAGAAATGGGTTTGAATTGACTTAAGTTTGTCTGGGATTTGTCCCTGCGTTCAAATAGTTTCCTTGTGGGCGTTTCCTGTAAGGGTGGCCCTAAACTTCCTGCTGTGCGTGTGCCCTGTGATGGACTGGCATTCTGTCCAATGCGTTCCCCCTAACTTTGCTGTCTGCTCCGGTTCATCATGAACCTGCAGTGTAGAAGTAGTTATGGATAACAGACGTACAGCACCGTCCATGTGAGTGATTTACTAAAATAAATCTTTTGTACAGGGAGAAAGTCTACACAGAGCTACACCAAAACCTTAAGACCTTGTTTCTTCTATCGATAGTTATTGTCCACTGGCGTCTCACAGCTCCTGAGCTGCTCATTGGACTGAAGCCTTTAGGTGTGTGAAGTTTGCAGGTTGTTGGATGTCCCATGGTTATGACCCAAGGACACGAGCAAAACAAGATTATTCTAAACAACTTCTGAATCCTCCCTTAGCAACAAAATTGTTTGAGTTGTCCGTATGAGGCTACCTACATACTTTGAGGACTGCGGGTGTGAAAAATGAGGGTTAAATCAGTCAGCAAGTAGTGAGGTGATTCCAGCTGCCACCTTGCACTCCAAAACCCAGGTTCTACTCCCTCCCTTGACTGTAGTGCCCTTGCTGGTACAACCGTAGCAACTTTTTTTTTTTTTTTAAATAAACACAAGGCACTGAGTAAAAATAAAGACGACGAACATCATAAACAAATTCAAAATAACCAAGTCACATACGGCCAGAAGAAAAATGGCTTTGTTAGCTGGGGTCCAGGGTTTTGTGTGATGGCAAACGATGACTAAATGGAAATGCACTGGAAGGGTTTAGAATAGTCTTTTTGTCAAAGTCTGACACAATTTGTATTGACATTTAACTCAGCTGTTGTTTTTGCATTCACCTGCGCTTATTTATTCACCTGGATGTGTTTGTCCACACTAATTATTAAGCTCTTCTGTGTGTCTGCATTCAGCTTAGTCACCAAGTCCGACCTCTCGGTAGACAATTTGTTTTTTCGTTCGGTCGCACGCAGCTTTGCAGCATTTCCTATCCCATTACAAAATAACTAAATGTCACAAAAAGCGATGAATAAAAAAGTTAATTTAAAAACTGTACATAGCCATGTTCGATCTTACAGGGTTTCTACTGAGAGCTCTATCAGAAATTCATCGATGAAGGATTATAATATAATGCTGCGACAAGGCTCAATCTAAATAAAACAAAGTGACTCAAAGCACTTTGACAGTTTAGTAAATTGTGAATAGATATTTGACCATCAGGGGTATCATAATAATCTCTGTGGCGGGCAAAAAAAGGTTTAAAGTGTTTAAATTAATAACCATTCAAATGTAGCTTTGCTATATGGCAAGAGACATTTTAGGAACACTGTCAACTTATATAGGATAAAATACACTTGTGAACAAGTTGGAAACCAAAACAGTTCTTACCTTGAGCAGGATCAGGAGGTCCGAATTCTAGATTATACCTTAATATGTAGAAATTATTCCACACATAAAGCTGGTTGTCTCTAGGATTGTAATCCACAGCTGCAATGTACTGGTACTGGTTGGGAAAATGGATATCCACAAACTCTCCGTGGTTTTGTTTCGTGTTATAAACGTAATCTATCATGCTTCTGCTGACCTCGCTCTCGTTTTCTTCGTACGTGGACCTCACTACATACAGCACTCCGCATATCATGAAGGCGTTGGAGGCAGAGCGCTTGTCGTACACGGTCTCCCACGTCGCCTCGAAGCGGAGCGTGTAGGGATTCAGCTGACTGATAACAATCATGCCGTTGTTCTGCTCGGTGGCGTAAATAACCCACAGGCCGTTCTCGTCCACCGCCAGGTCGATGTCCGTTTTTCCGCCCCACTTGTAGGGGGAGGTGTCGTGATAGTTTGCGTTGTTGATTATGGCCTCTCCGCTTTTAATTCTGGTCCTTAGGTCAAACTTCACGATATTTCTGGTCCTCTCCTTGTTGAAAAACACAGCGCCATCGTACACCACAAATCCAGTACCATCCACCCGATGAGGCAGCTTGTATGTAGTGGTCTGGCGAGCGTTTTGGATATCTTCGAGTGAGGAATATTCAATCAGAGTGTCGGTGCGGTAAGGGGTCCAGGGCATGAAATAGATTTTGTCGCCTGCTTGGAGAGGGTCTTTGCACCAAGCCCCTGCTTGTTGCTCTGCCTCAAAGAGGAAGGAGGCATCACCGACAGCTTTCAGAGTCCCGGGGCAAACAAAAACTAGCAATGGAAAGAATAAAAAAAACAGCAACAAATTTAGGTCAGCAAAACATGACAGCAAAGAAGAAAAATAAAAATTATATTAAAAAAAAAAAAAAAAAACAAAAAAAAACAAGCTATACGTTTTAATCATTGCTTTGATAAGTGTGCTGTCCAGGCAAAGTGAGAATCAGACAAGAGACTGCAAATATCACATGACACAGTCTAATCTTGTGCAAAACAATAATAATAATAATAGTAATAATAGTAATAATAATAATAATAATAATAATAATAATAATAATAATAGCAACAATAAAAGTGCATATTACATTAAAATCTGCGTTTAAAAATGGAAGCACTGCTTCAGGTGCATAAATTAAACTTGGAGAAAAAAAAAAAAACACCTGTAAATAAAAGAATCAGACTAAACAGACCTGGCAACAGAAGGGTTTTTAAAAAGCAGCATTCAACATGTCTGTAAATAAGCAGTGTGTGACACTTACTAACACCACCTTTTATGAGGGATCTGAGAGACTTGTTATTACTAGTGGTGGAAATGTCACGTCCATTAAAATTTCAAAAATTAAGAACACTAAGCCATTAATTTCACTCAGTAATAAGGAAAAATAAGTGCAAGGTGGAAAGAACAGTAAGTGGTGGAAATGGGGGGGGGGGGCAGAGAGAGAAAATACAAATTTTGTGAGCTTAAAAGGCCATGAAGGCCTGTTGCCATGACATGCTATGGAGAGGGTTTGGGAAGCCAGGCAAAATGATATTGTGCTAACAAGAGAAAGCACCTGGGGGCATGGAGAGAGAACACTAAAGCGTCCACCCACTAGACCCCACTTACATCTTTAGGCTCCATTTTTAATGAAATTTTAACTCCCATCTTTTTACAGTTTACTGACCTTAAGAATAATGAGGAGGTTTTTCTACTGCCTGCTGGGATCAGAACACTAAAGTGGGGATAGGAAGGTTTACAACCATAAGTCACAAAACAAGGAGCTCGGGTTTGGATTGTGTCAGTTATTTACCTTTTTGTTCCACTTCTATTTTAAGCGTTGGAAGAGAGAATGAAAAGGGTGCAAGGAAAAAAGAGATCAACATGAATTAACTATCATCTCTATGGTTACATACGCAGCAACACAGGTTATGAGACAAGGACATAAACGTAGGAAGACCTATTTTTGGGAAAAGAAGGAAATTTTAGCATCAGCCACACCAGGCAACCTCTGAGGAAACAATCAAGTTAGGAAACATGAAGGGGTCTAAATGGACAATGTTCTCTCACGCCCATGTAACAGCGCATTAACATTACAGAATCAAAGAAGCTTGGATGCATCTGATTCTGATCATTTAAACTTCTGTTTGTTTGCGGTATCGCAGGGTTGCCGTAACGAAATAAACACATTGTCCCTTTATGACCCATGTGTCTATTAAGCATGCAAAAGACACACACACACACCATCACAACACAACTTGTAGCCAAACTAAGAGGCAGGGGTCAATTTTTAATATTATTACTGCACTCCATAAAGATCACAATTTTGGAAAAATATTTAAAAATCCAGCTGATGTAATTATTTGTTCAATTTTTTGTGCGATCATGGTCATATACCCTGGATATTTTTGCAATGTAACAAACCCTGCAACCTAGCAGGGACTCTGAGATAACTAGTAGCACCAACTATTATAACCAAGTTACTACTTGTCCTCTTGAATCACCGTGTGCCACTTGCTTACATTCCTCTAGACTAGCAAGTGCAACAAAACAAAGTGCGTTGTTTCCTTGTGTCCTTCAGTACGGATTATTTATGTTTCCCCCCTGTTGGCAAGGCAGGTAATTAGTCTAAATGACTACTAAATCACAGCAGACCTGCAAATAGAAGCACAAATAATTTTTCTGACCTCAGGAGTCACGCAGTTTACACAACGGCACGTAACGTCGTTCGGTCAACATGCGATGTTGCAAGTAAAACAATGTAACTGGATAGCATAAAAACTTTGGAGTTCTATTCTGACACTTGCTGTAGTACTGATACATCTTAATCAATGAAGTATAACCACAAACACTAGTTATCAAGTATCAGGCTACTTTATTTTTTGGAAAATCAGAGCAATACCTTGAAATACTTATTTGAATATATAAATTATATAAAGTAAAGTATTTCTGGAATAATTGCAAAAGGTTAGACTGCTAATTTTCAACAGAAAGTAGGTTAAGACTACGTCTATACGAAGGCAAGGATCTCTTTTCACACATCCACAAGTATTTAAAATTAATTTGAATTAACTTTGGACAGCATCTGCTGGTCTAACCAAAGTAAAATTAGAAATAAATGTCTAATTTTAATTTATAACTATTTCCTAAAAAACCTGTTATAAAGTTATGCACCTGTTTTGTTATAAAGTTCACATACGTGCCAACACATTACACAGCTGACAATGCACAGTTATCATTTATGAAGGGAGAATGATTATTTGTTCAAAATGTAGGCCTATCTTTGGAACACATTTTCCTTAGCGTAAAAATGTTAAGATTGACCAGAAAATGTTTTGATTCCGGTGGTTAAACTTTTCAATGGATATATGCAATTACATATACATTTTTGTGTGTCTATTTTGATTGAAACATACTTATACTATATATTATATAAATTTTTTCCTTGGCCCTACACCTACCAACGGTGATGTGTATATTGGCACTACAATATTTGGAACTGTGTATCAATGACTTAAAAAAAAAGAAGAAATAAATAATTAAACAATAAAGTCCTAATTACCTCTGGATTGCAATTTTTAGTTTTCTCTTACTGCTGTGTGTGTGTATGTGTGTGTGTGTGTGAGAGAGAGAGAGAGAAAGGCAACGGAAGTGTTTCTGACATAACGCTGCAAATTTTTCTCATTTTGACCAAAAATGTGAGCACAAAAATGATTTAAACTTAAATGTAGCAATCATAAATTCTAACAATAATACAAAGTGATTATTCAAGGTCTATAAAATCGACAATTGATGAATACACACTGATGTTTCTGAGAATAAAAAAAATGAAATCGCATTGTGTTCATCTTCATCCAGTACCACCACAATACCAAAACTAGATAATAGAGCAAAAGCAACAATGATTCTGTAAGTACTGCACATCTAAAACGAACTGGGTTATGCATGCTTCACTCTCTTTGCCATCCTTCATGCATAATCTGATCACAAGAAAAGCTCGTAATTGTGACGACATCACGCAAAATGGCATTAACAGTTCTCAGTGGCGTTAGCTGCATTCTGGTTCCCTAAGAAATTAAACACAGAATGAAACAGATTGAGAAAGTGCAGATTTCACGAGCAGCCAGCAAGAAAAAAAGGAGGAAGGGAATCTGGAAAGAAGAAGAAACAAGACATTCAACCTGAGCAGATGTTAGTATGCAAAAATTTGCTCAAGGTAGCTATAAAAATAAGAGCATGATGGAGGGTTCCTGTACATTGGAAAGGAAAGGACAAAAATTGTGAAGAAAAAAAACAAAACATATATAAATATTATGGCCCTACTGGTAAACATTTTGATTCATGGTAAACAAAATGTAATTAAGTCAATACATTTTTGCAGTATATTTCCACAGTGGTATTTATATAGCAAATAAAATTTTAAATCAGTTCTTGCTTTTATTTTATTTAGAATGTAATAAATATGCTGAATATGAAAAACATAAAGTTTGTTTTATATTACATTTTGCCCCAAAATCAGGGCTTACCGTAAAATACTTTTTTTTTTTTTTTTTTAAATATTTGGAAACAGCTTTTAATTACCCAAATAAAATGAATTTACTTGCTACTTGAAAATAATAGCACCTGTATTCTAGCATAAACATTTTTCCCTCTAAATGTGAGGCACTGCTGTAGGTTTCCTCATCATTTATCATGGCAGTGCTTTGCTCTACTGCAGTCTGTGGTGAGACCAGTGTGTTGGCAGCAAGCCCTGGCCCTGCAGGCAATACGCTGCTTGGATGGGACTGAGGTGCTACTAGACCGATTTCAATCAGTGGCACCGTTTACAAGTACTTTGTTGTCTTCTCGCTAATAGACAGCTGGGCAGCAATTCAGCTGGTCAGTAATGCCAATTAGCCAACCATGCCCATCTAATGTGCTAATAAAGAGCAAAAAAATAAATAAATAAAGAAATAAAACAACAGCACGGCCATGGGATTTCATGTAATACTGTGACTTGTGTAATAGTGCTTTGTCACACTGTGTGGTTAGGAACACAGTTAAAAATTTTCAGAACGTCTTCATTACATTTTCCATCTATAGTATGAAGCTATAAGAGCTCAGTTGTGTCATGGTACCATATATGATTTTGTACAGCTGTCGGCAGACCCTATCATTAAGCTATGACACAGGTACTGTACATTTTATACAAGATGTTCATATATCCATCTATTAATTAGCTACAAGCATTTTTTTTTTACAATTTTCCTCAATCCTTAATTTTATTTATTTATTTATTGTTGTGAATAAGTCAGGGACAACGTGTAGACCTTTAGGTGCAAATATGGTTCCGACTGCACTTTCAATCTTCCTTATAACAAGACTTGCAAGTATTTTCAAAGATTTTTTTTTTTTTTTGCAGATTATTGGCACAATCACTATATTACTTGAACTTTGAAGAAATGTTTTGGCCCTACCAGTAAACAATTTGGTTTTTGAATATCTTCTTCTGAAGGGCATGTCACTAATTTTCAGCTTCGCACAAAACAATTCTGCATGAGCGAGGAAAAGTCTTGGATTCTGAGTGCAGCCTTTAGAAATGGAGGTTTGGTTCACAGAGTTTAGATGTATGGTAAAATTTGCAGTATTAAATCAAATCTGTATTCCCAATTAAGCACCTTCCAAATGATTTAATTTTGTTAAAGTACATTTAATACTGGAAAATTATCTGTACGAACGAAAATAAAGAAAAATAGATGGACAAAGCAGAAGGGGAAAGCTGAAAGTCATCATAAAACTCACTCAAATCAACACATATTTTTTGAAGAATATGAAGAGCATTTGGAGGCCATTTGATACCTAAGGTTCTGATGGACCCAAGTATAGTCCTGACAACTCTTTCCATTTTTCTCATAATAGTAGGTTGCTTGGTGACAAAAGTGCAATAGCTGTCAAACTGTGTAAAAGGAAAGCTTCAAAATAACATCACACAGTGGTATTCATGATGAAAAAGTATTTTACTACCCAATCTACCTCCAGGACTTGGATATTTATTTATCTATTATTTATTTATTTATTTATTTATCTATCTATCTTTAACAAATCGGGGAGTAAAGATTCAAAATTTTTTGTGTCTAACCACTAGTTACAGTGTGTCAAAAGAATTTTGGAGTATGCAAAGCCCCTGTTGCACAAGCTCAATAGATGCAGCCGTGTCTCCTTGAAATTCAATTCAACGAAATAATGTGAGCGAAGAGGTCCGCAAGAAACATGAAGATGGGACATGTTGAAGCATAATCTTTTGAACTTCCCTTATATGCCCTTGGCTTCATTGAGATTTTAATAATGCATGACGTCAAAGCTGAGCGAATAAATACATTTTAGTGCGATTAAATTTGAACAGTAATTATTAATTACATCTTAACTCTCAATATAGGTCAACGTATCATTTGCTCTTCTGGATACGTCTAAAAAACACAACCTCTGGTATGCCATTTACCAATAAATGCGGCACACACATAAATATTCATAAACTGTTTCATTAAAACCCACTGTTTCGTTCTGTGCAAGTACCTAAGCACGAAATGCGGGGCTTATTTTAGTATAAACTGAAGGCGGAAAACTCCCTCAAAGTACTGAATACAGCCATTTAAGTAGGCGCTAGAATGTATAAATAATTTCACATTTAATACAGAATGAGGAGGACTGTTGTGTCAAATAACGAAACAGTCAGAAACAAAACGAAGTTGGGCAGGGTGATCATTTACAATCTGATCGATTGATCAACAAGGGATAAAAGGAAAATGAAACCCAGGTCACAGTTAGGGTCATGTATACTTTAACAACACAAATAAACGTGAATATCAGTCAGATGGTTGCTGAAAATTAATATTTTTTAAAAAATTATAAATCTTCCCTGACATTTGATATATGTACTATAACAGAACAGGATTTAGACCAGACAGCTAAGCTTTTTGTGTGTGTATTTTTTTTAACTATACTTACAGTATATAACTGTACTATACTTGCTGTACTTTAACTTATACTTACTTTTACATATAAAAACTGAAATGGGATGGACAAATCTCCAGTGAAACATACTGTCAATGGCCAGCAGACATTTTCATTAAGAAAAAAATTAAGTCTCACAACCCACATATACAAAACCTTGGAAGCTTGAGTGAAGACCTATACTTACTGTAGGGAACACATTCATACTGGACCTCTAGGTATTTGTAAGTCCCTGGGCAAGGGTCTGGGAAGACATCTGATCCAGTCATCACGACACACTGGGTTCGATTGTTGCACCTGAAAAAGTCGGGGCACAGAAGATCAGTGTTACTCCATTGTCTTTGGGTATGAATTTTAAGATTTAAGATCCTATTCATTATCACGACAAAACAATCAGTGTTCACATTTATCAATAACTGAAAATTGTGCCATTTCAAGTAGAAAAGCAGAGAAAGGGGTTTCCTGTACACATGACTTAGTCGAGGTTGAAATACAAAAATTGAAATTTGAGTCCTTGTGTGTTATTAGTCATAATTACATAATTAAGTACAATGCTTGGTGTGAAATGGAGTTCCATCTAATGTTTGCATCCCTGTTCATTTCGCAAATTTTCCTCTCGCTATATCATGACAAACCTGTCGTATGGAAAAATATGGATAGGTACAGAGGACATTATATAAATAACTGCCGCCTCTGCAATTAAGTTTAAGAAGGTTACGGAAACGTGACAAGTCATATACACTATCAAACAACTCAATAGAGCAATAAATTTGCACTTTGTCTGCAAATATGGTTATTTGCAAGCAAATTACAGCACATCAAAATGACTTATTTCACGTTCAAAGCCATGTCTGATCCAGTTATGAACCGTCAGTGCGAAGTATGACAGCATTATTAGTAGAATCTGAACTAGTTTTGCTTTTCTGTGTGAAACTCCTACAATTAGAAGTGACCCAAAGATACGTCTGAGCCCTTCTTTGGTTAATTATTATTCCATGGTATTATTAAAATTATTCTATATTTTCTTACCTTGTGGTTTTACCCTGCTTTTTTTCCCCTCACTGTGTCTGATATGGACACCTTTAATTAAACTCCAGAAACCGTGTACACCTCCAGATGAGAAACGCAAGCAGCTTCCCCCATCTGCACTGCTCGTGGCAGTTGTTCTAATGACCACTTTCAAGGCAGACAAATCTTGAGCAGCCCTTACATACGCACACTTTACAGTACACGGTGCTCTCAAATCAATATGTCTGTTCTGCTGCTTAAGCACAGACAAAGCAGGCACTGGAAAATGCTTCTTCAGCACATCGCTGGGAATGCAATAATAAAGGTTTGGTGCGCATTTCTCTCCAGAAACTGCATGTTCAGTGTCATTCGCTGTCACGACAGGCCTCGTGTCGGTAGTTGTGGGCAGTGTCCTGAATGGCTATGACATCATCTGTGTCTTATACAGTACTTCCTCAACACGTTTGTTTCTTTTCTTTTCGTCTAACCAGCAGGTGCTCCATATTACTGAGTTGACAGTAGTTTTGTGTTACAATGATTTTCTAATTCTGGGACGAGGAAAAAAAAAAACAAAAAAAAATACAATAAAACCATAAGATCACCCACTGGAACTTCCGGTGTGACGCTTCTTTGCGCAGACACACCCCACCAGCATATGACCCTTGTCATCCAGCTCCTGGAGGGCCAAACCCATCCTCGAAACCTCTGAGTACCAGGGCGGAGTACTACCGAACCTATGATATAGAGAATATGCTGCCGCTGCATAAACCTTCCTACTGTACTGCAGACTTCACCTCGAGTGGATAAATGATTAACTTGCTAATTGCACAATACATCATGTCTGTACAAAAATGATTTCAGCGCAGGAAATTAATCTGCAACATTCTGTTTCCATGAAATATTATCTTCAATCTATACCCGATAATAACAATCTGATTTAACTAAATTATCCAAAAAATGCCATCACACCTCCTTTTTCCTACAAAGTGGACTTTTTCATCATTAAAAAACATTTAAAACATCTACACTTATCCCTGACCTTTAAGAAGACACCAGTGCCCGCTTCAGCATTTATGATATTATGAGCACCGCTACGCAGACATTTTGACAACAAATTATTTTCAGGATGCTTTAGATGTAGCAAATATTACATCTACATTAATAAAGGTTTTAAAAAAAAGTTCAGCCATTATGCTCACATTCAAACTTCAGAGCTACATTTAAGCTTACTGCTTTCATAGAATAATTCTCCCGTTTTACAGGACCCTCCCCAGAATTGTTGGCAGTCTTAATAATTATGAACAAAGACATCACCATCATACCTGAAAATGTCAATCTCCATAATTATAATAAAAATCAAGACATTTAAAACAACTGGAGCTGTGATGACGCTGCCTGGTAGATGACGCAAGTGCATTTTGTTCCCACTTGAAGTGATGAGGATGGTTTTAGGCACCGGAATTTCTGAAAAAGGTCACAGTCTAGAGTGATTCACAAGTTAGCCTCATGCTGGGGTCGCCTGGTTGATGCCACCTCCATACCAATCAGATCTTTGGAGGGCTTAACAGAAGAAGGCATCTGGTATCATCAAACCACAAATGCAAATCCATAGTCATAATACAAAGTAATCCCCATTGTTAAGTATGGCAGGGGATCTATACTGTTTTGAAGACCCTGGGAACCTTATTAAGATACATGGCATCATGAAATCCATCAAATACAGAGAGATTTTAGGTCAAAATCTAGTTGCTTCAGCAAAGAGGCTAAAACTGGCTCAAGGGTGGATTTTCCAGCAGGAAAATTATGTAAAACATTCCTCCAAATGCACGCAACTGGTTCACTGACAATATAGCCAAGCTTCATAATGGACATCTCAGTGCCAAGATTGGTGCTCAAATGAAGATGTTTCAGGCGAGTTGAGCAGAAGATCCCACGTGCAAAATGAAAGCCTTCCGAAGGATCTGGAGACAGCGTGCCTATGAGATGGCCTCAAATGTCCCACCTCAAGCACAACGGAAAACTCTGTGCACAAACACTAAATGTACAGTTGCAAATATTTAGCCACTATTTGTCATATCATATCATGTCATTAAAAAAAAAAAACACATTCTTAGATGACAAAAGTTGAATTCAGCAATTTTTGCTCACTTTTATAAGGTGTTAATAATTTTGAGAGGCGTAGTTTGAATATATTTTGGATTATCTGGTAGTAAAGTTTTCTATCCTTTTTAAGAACTGACTCGGGAAAAATAATTGTTTTTATTTTGCACAAACATAAGCAGCAGTGTGATCTAGATGTTTGGTGAAATAGCTAAGAGAAGAACTCTTGCCTTTTTCCCAGCTGGGACCGTGGAGTCGGAACTACACAGAGGGCAAGTCTGAATTATCTTCTCTATCATGAGTCATTGTGTTGCCTACTAACCAGTTGTGTTTAATTTGTTTCGGTTACACCGGTGTCTCCAGCAAAGTTTAACATCTGTTTAACATCTTAGCTGACAAACATTTCTGGGCCTATTCCAAACAATAGGTTGTTGTTCCAATGGGCATCATCTTCTGTTATCTCAGAGAATAGAATGAGGATGCCTTCTTCAGTCTTTTAGGAGCTCATTCCGCGATGTAACGTCACCGTAACGCCAACCGTGCAAGGTTCTGCATGACAGTACTTTGCAGGAGGGGAAAACGACACAACCTCGGCTGCATCTCATCCTCAGCTCTCGCTGCTGTAACGGCTCCACACCCTGTCAAGTCATGACGTTTGCATAGCATCAGTATGTTACATGTCAGCCACTTTCCCGCATGGCTGAGTCTAAACACAGTTTGGCAGCTCTTATTGAGTTGCGAGGAGCCTGTGCCTTGAGCGGTCCATAACTGCCTATTGTGATCAGCACCCTGTGACTGCTCAGCTACACTGGGTAGTTTGTTATTTCTATGCCTTTTTGACAAATGCACAAGATTTAACAGCATCGCTGGGTTCGGTACTGTGTGTCACATCAAGCTCTGAAAGGGATGTGCAGACTGGTGGCTCTTCTAGCTTGATTTTGGCTAGATGTTGAACAAGCTGACCATGTGTGAGATGGATATGATGCTTGCTTACTCCTCCAGATGCTATTTTTACATTTTCTGATGGGTGCAGAAGCCAGACTTTTTACTGTTATTTCGCAGTCTCTTCTGACCATGTCTCAAAGGCACAAAATGATTTTAAGTGTTGATTTTGGCATCCAGGGAAAATGTTTGACAGAAGAAATTATCTGCATCTTACAGCTTCTAGTCCAAAGAAATCTGAAGATGTATGAGTGGGTCCCTTTATGATATTAAATTTTTTATTTGATTACTACTATAACTCATATTTAATCTGTGCCTTTGTCTACAGTGAATTGCAAAGACAAATAAAGCACAATAAGCTACAGAGTCATTCTAACACACACACACACACACACACACACACACACACACACACACACACAAAGACCACTTTAGCATCACCAATTCACCTGATGCACCCATCCTTGGACTGTGAGGACACCAGAGCACCCGTAGGAAACACACACAGACATGGGGAGAAAACTGAAACCCTGGCACTCTGCACCACCTTAGACAAAAGTGTGTGAGATAAAGGGATTTATGCAAATAATGACAAAAAGGCATCATCAACCTTCTTGGTTTTATTCGATTTCCCTCTGTTGTGTTGTATTCCAACAGTGGTTTGGTTTTAACCCTCCAGTCATCTCTGAGATGCAATGGTCTGCTCTCACAAGGGTTAGATTATTAATTAATTTCCTTCTCAGGCCCCACAGAGTCTGAGATGTTACCGCAGCTCAAATGCAAATGGCTAAGAAGAGCTTTTCTCATCCTGTCATCCCCAGGCTTGTAGTCAGGCTGAGTCATGTTCAGCGCAACCGCATTAACAAAATGTTTCCAACAGTATGTGTGGCAGCAGGAACATCTTCAAGCCTAAATACTGCCTCTTAACTGACATCACTGTCTGACATGATGCTTCGCTGTATAACACTGTGTCTCTTGTACATTTAAGTGAAACATGCTTGCAGTCAGCTATTAAAAAATTAAAAGACAATACAATAAAATTAAAGGAAGCACAGTGCTGCCAGCCACTTTGCTTGTTCACCAATGAAGCGATCGGGTGAAATTTCCAATTCTATGAGGTCCTACAACCAATACTGTTAATGATTTTGAAATATATTTATTACATATCTATATATTATTATTTGTATATATAAGCATACTAGAGTACAGCTCAAGTACATAATATGTGACAGACAGTACCCATGGATGGAGCTTGGATTAGTAAAACAACCCTGGGATGGGAAGCCAATCCATCACTGGGTGGCCGCACACACACACACAATGGTCAATTTAGAGAAATTTAGACAAGTCAACCTAAAACATGTATCTTTGGGCTGGGGCAGGAAACCCAAGCAGACACAGGGAAACATAGAACTCCACACCGACTGAGGCCAGGAACTGAGCTGCCTGCAATACTGTGCTGCCATCAACAATATTTAACAGCTAATGTTTAATAATAGTATAAAATGCTATTATATTTTATAAGTAGTGTAAAATACAGTGATCGATAGCTTTGTTAGAGGTGGGTATGTCAGATCTACTTACAGACTTTTACAGTTTTAACACTGTAAGTTCCAAAACACTGAAACAACTACAGTGACTGCAAATGCTGTGTATAATGGTTTGACATACAAACCTAAAGTTTTATTTTTGAGGTTCATGGAAGCCTTTCCACATGAACAACACACATGCATTTCTGAAGGTGATGTTTTTCAAATACTGAATAGGCCATTTTGGATGCTTTTTTTTTTGGGGGGGGGGGGGGGTATGGAAGATCAGAACTTGCTTTTTCACACTTGACAGATGTGTTGGTGAGTTGTTTTATATGTTGGAAATTTTATATATAAAAGCTTCCAGTGCCCAAGAAAATTCTTTTTTTTTAAAAAAAAAAAAAAAAAAAAGTTCTCCAAATCATGAAGTGTAACTGATTGTTGTTTCATGATCCAGTAAGTTTGCGTTCTTATCTTGCCCAGCTTGTGGAAGGACTTCAACGGGGTTATCTGATTGTCTCTATGCTAATGTGCTGGACTCTCTGTCAGCCAACAAGCTTCCCCTCCGGCCTTGGAGCCACAAAGGGTCTGGTCACCAAGGATCAAAGCTTTTATTACTATTACACAGAAGCCAGCCGCTGAAGCAGAACCGAGCTTTTGCACATTTTTCGCAAAAATATGTTGTTACTACGACAACAGACAATGCGTTTTTGTTTACCGATGAAAATGTATTTCCCTGTGTATAGACGGGAATCATCATTTCGACTGGATCAAAACAAGTTTATGTTGTTATGATATGAAGGATAAGATCACATATTTTCTCTTCTGTGTGAGCTTCTCTCCCACACATTTTGTACTTTAGACCAATTTAAAGTTTAAAATGAAACGAAATCCATTTCTGAATCCTGAACTTCCACAGAAATAGATAAGGTGGCAAATCAAGGACTGTATACATTTTAAAGATATTGTAATTTTGATTACAATAGAGAAAATTCTTTGAGGATATTGACTGAATTTCAAGATTTATCCCAAATCACATTAGGACTTACATTTAAGTTACAATTGTACAATTGTAATCCTACATTTTGGTTTGGCCACAGAAATGTTTCAGTGACCCAAGTAAAAGTATTCAATTTTGAAATCAAACTTCCAGTTTCTTTCCTACAAAAACACAATTTAATTGAAAAAAAAAGTACTGTTCTCAGCGACCACCAGCAAGAGCAGTATTGGATTATCATAGGGAAATAAAATACAGGACATTGATTTGGGTTGAAATATGACTGTAATAGTCTAATCTAATTTTCTGGTAAATCTAATAACCATAAATATTTTGAGTTGACAAATGTTGACAAAAGCATTTATAAATAGCAGATACAAATCCGTAGCAACATTTGTATTACCACAAAATTTGACACTTCCCCACTGAAAAATGTCTAATAATATTGTTTTCTTAGTGTTAATCTCTGAAAATTAAAATCTTAATTAAAATCAAGGAAGATGGAATTACATTTATACATAACTGAAAAAAGCAGGTCAATGTTATAAGAATAACTGAACAATACAAACTAAAAATCTATCTGTCCATTACTATTAATGGCTTGTCAAGCGTCAGGTCATGGAGGTCCAGAGCATATCCAGAGCGTAGAAACACAGGGTATCCATTGCTTAGTCTCTCTCTCTCACTCACACACACACATCACAAATTCACCTGAAATACTGTCCTTAGACTGGTGCAGGAAGCTGGAACACATGGAACATTTTTCATCTCTTAATAATGCACTAACTACTAGGAAATATGAAATTATTTGTTTTTGTTTTTTTTTTTTTTTTTATCTTTAGGTCTATTTTCATTGTCACAATAACAATATTATCATTACCATACAATCCTGCTCAACTCGGGCACTCAGACTCCTCAAGTAGTTTCCTCTGGGAGATGTTTCAGTGATTATTTCATCATTCTCCATATCGCTGCTAATGACATTCCTTACCACATTTAATATGTGCAGTTGGGGATATTACTTAATAAAATCATCACTGCTTTCTAATTTTCATAGAGTATGAGCTCTAATAAAGCACAATCATATAATTTAATGTTACACCTGAAAGAGTCGGCGATGACACAAGAGGACAAGGTGAAGTGCCTCACAGGAAAGGCTCATTTGCCTTTTGAATTTCTATTCGACTTTAGTCAAACTCCAAGTGAGCGATTATAACTCCATTTCTTTGGAAATCTTACGATTCGTGGCTAATGACTAAAAGACCTACATGAACACCACATCGGGACGGCTGGTAAAGCTGAACACTGAACTAATATTTCTAAAATTATGTGTAACGTTACATAAACTAACAATCAAAATAAACACTCTCAATTGTTTCTTTGCCCTCTGCCTAAAATGTGGCAACTCTTAGAATCAAATATCAGCAAGCAGGCTTTTATGAAATAATGACTGGTCTACAATGGTCTCGTTCACCTTTGGGGCCAACTAACCTTAGGCAAACGTCCCTCAGCTGCCAATTATTGCTGAATGTAAATATCAACTAAGTTAGTGTAGGTTACAAGTCAACAACTGTTTAAATAAAAAAACTGCCCTACACTATTACAGGTCAAGGGAGAAAAAATCCTTGCTATAACATGTCAGTCAATCTTTGTTTTCATTATTATTGCCAATACAGAAGTGAGACAGTACTCACAATATACATTTTAAAGGGCAAAACATTTTATCATATATACAAATTCCCTTTGTGTGTGTGTGTGTGTGTGTGTGTGTGTGTGTGTGTGTGTATATATATATATACACACACACTCCTTCCTCTGTTTTTATTTCCTTTTCTCAAAACAGAGCCCAATTATCCATCTGGTGCTGTTAACTATTAATTTCTTATTGTTATCTCAATGTTTTCTTTATATTCAGGCATTTCTCCACGCAGTGATAAAATTAAGATAAATATCATCTATATTTGTAAGCATTTCCTTTATTTGAAACCATGCCAAGATTTTCGGAGAAGAGTAACTGGAACTGATGAAATATTAATCTGAAGTGCTGTAAATGCATACAAATTCCTTATGTACAGTAAGGATCTACAAGGCTATGCGCTTCAAACAGGGCAACAAAGGAAGTCTTCAGAGCACCATACAAGCGCTTCTGTCAATAATATAAAGTGTGAGCAGAAAGCATTATTCATTTCTCAAAATATAAAAAGAAAGTTGTTTCTTTCTGCTAATATTATGGTTGGAAAATAAAGTTTAAAAAAAAAAAAAAAAAAAAAACACTGCTGTCAATGACCATAACTGGAAATAATAAATATATTCCAGGGATACTGAGTAAATACAGGAAACTCTAAGTAGGTATAATGGGAAGGACCTGTAAATCAAATATTGATCTGTTTTTCAATTGATCCTAAACAGAAACCAAAAAAAAAAAAAGTTGATTGATTGATTGGCGCCAACTACAGTAATTCACTGTGACAGACTGGCACTGCCTTCAGGGCCTAACCCATCTGGCCTTCATGCCTCTGGGAAAAGCTCCAGACCCACAAGAACCCTTCAATAGGACATGCAGCTATCATCACCAAGGGGGGCTGCGAGTACAGTTTCTTGGTACATCCAGATTAATTCATACCTTGACATTTTATTTCACACGAAATGTTGAGCCTCATTACTTTAAGTTCCCTCCATGCAGAATCTTACACATTTTTCCAACACAAAACAGTTTCACATCTGCCCCCTCAATAAGGTATATAAAGGGTCTCCAGTACGCTTTTTGTACAGACATCACATTTCTGTACATCTCTCACTTGGGGGGACTAATTGCAGCTAAAAAAAGGTCTGAGTCACAAAAGTCTAATGGACGCACTTTATCATGGAAATTACACACCTGCAAAAGTCGAGCGTGAATATCTCTATAGCAAGCTATAGAATTATTTACAGTCAAAATCACAGGCTTTTAAGGATTAGGGTCAGGCACACAAAATTTGCACAAAGAACCACTTTAAAATTCTGGTGTAAAACAAACATATCCAAATCGCATCGTAAACGCTATACCGAAAAATCTCAGTTATCTCATGACAACTTTAACCTCAGTGCTTGGTTTCAGCTGGATTCATTGTCAAAAGGCAATGAATCTGCACTGTGTATGGCCAGAAACAAATAAATAATTTAAAAAACTGCAATTAAAAATAAAATGTTTTGTCTGTCACTACATTCCTACCAAATTACTTTATTTCCAAAGTGTAAGAAAACAAAATGGCAATGGACGGAGAATGTGAGTCAGCTGTTTCGCTTTATCACATAAGTGCTGGCAATAAACCCTCTGAATATATCTAATGCTGGTGCAGTGCAGTTTTATTTTATTATTTCCTTATTTCCCCAGATAGGTACCGAGAGATGCTGACAACCTCATACCATACCAAGAAATCTGGGAGACTTTTAGCAGTTCTGCACGAGAAACACAGCGGTGAAAGAAAACAGTTTGCATCTTATCTTCCAGAAAGAATAATCATATGCACATCAGGCCAGGGCACCCAAGCTAAACATACATACAAGCAGCACAAATTTCCCTTTCTTCCCCAGCTAAGCTTTAAGACAAATATACAAATTCACAGAAAACTGAATGGCATTAATGTTTTTCTTGTAAACATTCTGACAAACTTCTAGATAAACATAAAAGATAAAACGGCTGTCTGTTGATATGGTATTTTTTCATGAACATACACTTTAATCATTTATAATCCTCTCCATACAGTATATATGCAGCAGGGATGTTTACCTTAGCATAACCTTTCTTAGTTGTTTGGCTTTTTATATCTGTGCCGCTAATGTGCCTTAGACTCCCACAAAGCATGTTAAACAGATAAATGGAACACAAAAAACCAAAAAAGAAAAAAAAAAAAAACGCTGCTGTACTTTCTGCAAAAAGAGGCTTTTTTTTATGAAATCCTGACGGCAGCTGTTTTTTCCCCACTTTATAATAGGTATAAAAAAAAATCGTAACAACAAATCCCAAGTATTCAAAGAACCAACCGTCTGGCAGAAATAAGCATCAGTAGTATCTAAGTTCACAACCCACCCAGTGCTGCACAGAGTTCACAAAAGCAACAAGACCGAAAACAGGGAGGAATTAAAGCTACTTTGAAGAATAATTATTTTACAGCTCATTCATTTTTGACAAAAGAAAAAAGCATTCAGTATTTTATTGGCTGTTTCACACAGGCCAATTTGCTGTAACTTTAAGGGTGTTCATGTGCTTACCTTTGGGACATAATTTTGTAGGCATCAGGGAGGTAGCAGTTAATGTTTTCCATCTGAAAGGGGTCAGCATCGCAGATCTTGTCATCTGTTCGACCGTAGTTGGCACTTTCGATCATGATGACATCACTTCCTGGACACCGCAGGTCAATGGGGTAACCCTCACAAGACAGCTCTCTCCTCACCAAGCCAAACGGCAGTGCCGCACGGCTAAACCCTGCAGGGGACGAAGGGGGAGGGAAAGAAGAAAAAAAAATCAAAAACGAAAAATGAACTGCTCTGACAGAAAGTACCGGAAAAAATGGAAGGACGGTGTTTGTTATTCCACAAGTCTGCAGAAAACTGCCTAAGAACTCTGAAATAATGTGTAGAAGAATTCCAAGACACACACACACACACACACACACACACACACACACACACACAGTATAAATCACATTCCCCTATTCAGCTCAAGTATTTCAGTATACACTCGCCATGTAAAATCAATTATCTAAGTACTGACTTTGTCTTAAAGTCCATTTACAGCTTTGCTATGTTATGATGCAATTCTGTATGACAGCGACTTAGAGGTCTCTTTAATCACATATACGCCAAAAAGTTGCATTTATGTCAGTTTGGATCATTTCTTGCCTTATAACTTTGTGTGTGACCCTTAATAATTATATTTCTTAAGATTTCAAAAGTCATTTTTCAGTCGTAACCCTCTGCTCTCTTCTGGACACGGCAGAATTCTGACATTTTCAGATTCCATACATAAGGTTTTTTTCTCCCTCAGAGTTATATGAAATACAAAAAAGTCTGAGAGTTTTATCTTCCTTGAGGATATATTTATGTGACAGGAATTCTGATGGAAGAAAACGGGAATAAACTACATATCCCCAATACTCGTGTGTTACTATGGTACTTTTTCGTATTATTGCATTTATTAAATATTTTTGAAATTACCTCCTTACCATTTGAACAAATGAAACATTTCAGCTGTGAAAATGTTTTATTATAACTAATTCATTCATTGATGTCTCTTGGTTTATTTGCAGTCCCTTTTTTTCCCCTGTCAGGAAAGAAACAACAAAACAAGCGTCTCAAAAACATGAAGTGTAATTTAATCCATCTTACAGCCCTGGCAATCGAAGAGAGGACTGGCGGGAGGCTGAGAAAAGGCAGGAGGGGGGGGGGGAATCAATACTCTGGCTTTGTGCTCCGCAAATGTGAACACAACCAAATAGCTGTGCTTAGGGTAAAATGAACTATTTTGCTCCATTTTCTCCCCTCTCATCAAATGATTCTGAAAAGACAGCTTTCTTACGAAAAATAAAATGTCAAACTGCAAGAGAAGAGCGAAAGATTGGGGAACACAAAAGAGGCCTCAATCATAACAGGTGCATAGCTTTTGCTTTGCTGTATTAAAATATACTTCAAGTGGACCATTTCTCACATGCAGGCAGATCCCTGGCAGGGGCCCTGAACAATTCACACTGTAGTCCTTGGCCTCGGCAGAAAGAGTCGCAATATCACACAACCCTCTGATAATCTGCACTGTTAGGAACTGCTGCATGTTTCTCCTCATTCAAGCGGGGACCATTTATGTTTACACGGAGCTCTACTTTTTAAAAACGCTCCACGTACAGCGTTCCACTCCACACTATAATCTGTAAACTTTGGCACTTGAAAATTTTGGCAGTTGTGGACAAAGCTGGACACCTGGACGCCTTACAGCCTGGAATACATATATTATGGTAACTACTTTACTGCCAGAGTGTGATATGCTCATACAGTTTGGTGTTGTGCTGGTAATTTCTGACACATACAATAAGAGAAACAAATAAAACTAGTAACAGTACTGAACACTGAAGTGTGGCAAATAGAGCTAATTTTTATAGCCAATTTTACCTTTATTATGTTCGGTGTACTAATCCAAACATCAGTCCTTTACTTAATTCTTTCACAATCCAGATGTTCACATCAGTTTCTTTCGCCCCTGTCTTTTCCCCATTTTGCCCAATGTCCAGCATCATGCGCACTTTGGAAGGACCAGTTGGCTTGGTACGCATCTCACTGGGTTACGCGAGCACCGGCATACGTGCTACATGGCTCCCGCTCCGCTGCTGTATCCAGTCGGACGCATTTTGGTTTCAGGATGAAAACCGGACAAATTAAAAACAGGAGTTTTCATCCTCTTGCTAATTCTGCATTTGTTAACCGAGGTCCTCCGAAAGCACCAGGGAAACGAAAACAAAAACTAACACAAAAGCAAGCTAATTCCCTGCTAGGTTTCAATGCAATGTAGACCAAAGACTTTTATCCATCTAATTCAATTATGAAATAAAGATCAAACACAGTAAATAATATATTACAAGGAATGCACAATCCTGTCTCCATAGCAACACACCCGACAGGGTGATAATTGTTGTGATTCCCGTTTTTGCACTTGTTGATACTGTGCCTTATCAGTCATTCTGGTCAGTGACTGAGAAAGTAGCTTTTTCATTCCTCTCAGGGAGCCATGTAGGCAGCGAGGAACTCAAGTGAACAGACCCATGGCCCAGCACAATACACACCATTCAAGACCCCCATCTCTAATGCAGACTGTAATTAACTGCTAAGCCTCACTAAATAACACAAAGCTCATTTTCGCCGAAACACGCTGACCGTATCTTCCGAGCCGCTGGAACTTGAGAATAGCCTAAGAAAAGGCGTGTTTACTACAACAGATGCTGTAGGATTTCCACGGGGCCATGTTGTGAAATTGCCGGTTGCACAGCTCGGAGCATCGTCTGTTGAAGAAACGCACTTTAATTTGCAGTGAGTAAGCGGGATGCATTGGAGGAAGGCGTCCGCTTAACTTAACTAACGGATGAATTTTAACACCATCGGCCTATCATCTGCACACAATTTTTCCAACAGTTCCAATATTGCATGTAAACGTGCATTCAGTACCATACAAGGCTATTTAAAATGGCGCATCGATGCCGTGTACAAAACCTGCGGCTTAACCCAAATTCCCTGCTTTTTCTTTCTCCTGCGCTTTCAACGTTAAACCACTTTCCGGGGACAAATATTTAGATCTTCCTCCGAATCTTACGAAAACGGAGGCAAATTAGATATCGGACGCTTTCGAAACAAGATACTATCATAAGGACAATAAGATCAATACTTTCAAATGAATTCGAAGACTTTTTCAATCGCAGAACTGTGTCCAATGAGACCTCTGCACGGCGGTGCTTTTAGACTTTCCGAATCTAAAACCAGATAATTTTACTGTGAGCGACTTGAAGGGGGGCCACAGAGACGCCCTGTGCTTGTCATCAACTGTTAACACAGCTTTGATTTGCCTTTGTTCTGACAGCAGCAAACATCTGCTTGTAAATGAGAAACCCTTGGCTGGCTACCATTATATTATACACTCCGAGTTTACAAGGTCGCTTGCTGAGGGGATTTGGTGGGGTGGAGGGGGAGAGACGGTGACCTATAGAATTAGACCGAAACCACGGGACACGCAGCTTGAGATTTTCAGGGTGCACTTATTTATTTTGTCCCTCTATGGTGGCAGCAGTGGACGTCCGGAGTAAAAAGAAGCCTTAAATCAAGCTTCGTCCCATAGTGCTGATGTGATAATCCAGCATTATTTTTCGCGACAAAAGCATGTTGTCTTCCAAAGTCAGGTTTACATGGGGGAAGAACAAAGCAGGGTTAAAAAAAAAAAAAAGCAAATTTCAATGCATAACATGCTTGCTAGAAGGAGACCCTCAACTTACTGCACTCTCACTCGAACACCATTGAGCCTGAAAATTAAAGTAATGCTATAAAAGGCCTCCAAAACAGGAGATGTGAAATTCTACACAGCCTTACAGTGATATTCCTTCACATTTACACACATATGCTGACTGTCAAAGCACAGATTAGGTGAAACGTTTCCAACTTTGCCCCAAACATCCAAGCTGAAGAGAGTAAGGAGCCACAGTACAGAAACCATTACTTAAATAAAGACAGCAGTGATTTAGTGTTACCTAAATTTAAGTAAAGTTTAACTGACAGAACACATCATTCCAAGGACTCTTAAAATGGAAATAAATTTTAATGGTAAACAGATATTAGCTGAAGCATAAGTCATCATGGTGCTGGTGCTGTACAGTGGACCCACAATCGGGACTACACACATAAAATCTATATAAAAGTGTCAGTTTTTGCCGATAAAAATGTTTATATAAAAGCATATTAAAATATGCCATCCTGCTGGTAAAAAGGGATAAATACTGCACCATTACTAGACTTCCTTATCAAAACTGCAGAAGGTTACACTCAAGTGTGCTTCATAACAGTGGGCCCACAACCCTTTCCCTCTTGCTGCATTACACTCTGATGCTCTGCAAGAGACTGTAGGGCTCCAGGTTCTGAACCTCATTTGTATGCACAGCCATGATTTTCGATCTGGTTCATTTACATCTTTTTTTTTCCCTTCCATAGCAACAGCGGGTGGGCTATCAAGAGCATCTTTGATATTGGTGAATGTCTTCAAAAAACCATCTAGTCACTTTGCTGTTAATAAATATTATTTATTTATTTTCAGTCACCAGTCTCCTCCTCCTGAAATGGAGAAATTTTCTACTTCTCTCTCCGTCCTCCCCGGCCTTCTTGTAAATAAGCCTTTACATCCAAGCATAAGAGGCCAGAGGCCAGAGGATAATATACAAGCTAATTTAAGGCAGAGTTAGAAGTTAGAAGTCATTATTTCTTGTGGATGCACAATCTTTGCTGCATACATGACCCTTTGTGTATGAAAAGTATGTCAGGAAATCCACTAGATGAATACGTTTATAATTTAAGGTAAACATTATGCCAAAGTATTATCAGATTCAGACTGTGGGTTTTCACTTGTATCTGCAGCATAAACATATGCTGATGTACAGTACTTAACCACATAAAAAAAGGTACAAAGAAATTCAATTTTTTTTCAACTGTGTGTTGGTTTAAATGAAATTTTAAAAGTTTAAAGTAGGCAGACTATATGTAGCATGACAAGGCAATGACAGCCAATTACTTGACTTTAATGCACAATTTTTCAATATGCATATAAATATTCCAAACATATAAACAATTTGCCATTGTTTTTTCAGCAAAAGGTTAAAATTATGAACTTTCTATGAACAACACAAAGCAATACCACAGCTGAAAGCTTGTGATATGCTGTGGACAAAAAGAAGAATATTTATTTATTTTTTATTTTTTGTGGCTGGCTGCTTTGTTTGTCTTATGAATTGTAATCTATTTTTTCGGTGCTGGACAAAACAAACACTAATTTATTGTGTCAAGACTGTAAAGGTTAACTTTCATTTCGTAATCGATATTGATTCGCTTGTGCAGAGGTCTACATGTTCCTCATATAGGAAATTTTGCTTTCACTGTAGTTTGCCATTAAACGTTAATGTTTTGTTTGAGAGAACTGATTCACAAGGTGACTGCTATATTTATAATACATACATCATATTGATCCAAACTGGACAAGGTCAGCTGGACAACATCACTTTAAATTACTGTATTATTATTACCTTTGAACTTTGCTTTGAACTTCAACCAGTAATTCTGTTGTGTGCGAAAACCAAAGTTTTTTCATGGATGTAGAACTTTCATTTATTTTCTCATCCTGTAAATGCTCTTTTCCACCTTTGCCAGGAGAGATGCAACATGTATTCTCTGCACAATTTGTTACCCACAAAATACCTTGGTACATGCCCCCCCCCATCTCTATACATATATCGTGGAGACCAAATTAATAGACCGACAGAAGTTTTATGCTAGTTACTACATTTTGAAAGCCACCCTTAAACAATCAAATGCTTTTTTTAAGGATAAAGAAAGCACAATTGTTTCTTTTAAGGGTAAAGAAGATCTGCAAATGCAAATCATTCAGATGAAATAAATGTCAAAGATTACACGACCTTAATCCTATACACCCTAACCAACTTAAAATTCCAGAGTAGAAAATACCATAAACAGGAAACTGAACAATGGTTGCCCTTTAACCTGCTTTACCAGATACTCAAAAATCCCTTTGCAGGTGCATAAAAACTTTTACCAGTCAAGCAAAATATCCATTATCTGGCAAATCAGCACTTTACATTTTGTGCAGAAGTGGCAAATTATATTTCAGTTTTTTAAAAAAATAGTTTCTCATTTCATATCATTCTGATGAATGTGGAGGGTTGTTTTTCCTAAAAATCCAAAGAGGTGACAGTACGCTTGTTGTCCCTCGACGCTGATTTTTCCGTCTTCAAAGGGGTGTTGAGATTTAAGGCACTGCAACACAAGCGGACTTTGAAGTCAAAGCACAAATGGGAAGAAAAGCCAAAATAACCCCGATAAAAATCCTGTTGTCTTTACTGTCACACGTACTGCAGTATGAATACAGTTCAGAAATCTTTACAGTCTGCCCTCATTTGACACGTCCCTTATAACCAGAAAATGGTTAACCGCGATCAAAGAGTCCATGATCCATGGATGAGACACAGCAAACACGAGAGGTTCACAAGTCGCCCTTGCATTTTGCTTTGTGATATTCAGATAAGGCCGCTATCTGCCATCACTGCACTTTCCTGATAATCCAACACAGGCTTATAGGAGACCCACATAACTCATCTGAAGCAGAAACAAAATAAACCAAAGCATAATAGGATAATGCACAAACAAGACAGGAAGGAGATTAGCTGCAACCTCCACGCAACATTCCAGTTCAATATGTCAGTGGACCTCTTGACCCCCAGTGACCCCCCCCACTGGTCCCAGACCATTACCGCAAACTGGAAACAGTAGAGGAATTTCATTGCTGTACGTTAGAATAAAATGATTTTTACACTACACGAGTTTTATAATAAAGCAACGTTTCGCCTTAAAGGCATAACAAGGATCACTCACTGTCCGATGTTTTACATAATACCAAACATCACGAGAAGGCATAACAATAATGACAAGCCATGTCGTCGCCTGTCTCTACAGAAAGATAATAAATCCAATATAAAGACCAGAATGCTGAGCACAAACTTTACTTTTCATTGACAGCACATCACCGTTTCTTACAACCAAAATGATACCGTACGATAGGCGCGTTTGCGTAAAAGTATTTCATCTCCGGTGCAAAGAAAAGTCCCAGCAAGTGACATATGTGCCAGTTTAGCAAACCACTGTATGTATAACATTAATATCTTAGCATTTGAATTAGAACTGGAGTTAACAAGAGTCCTAAGAATCACATTCTTTAAGAACACAGAGTGATGACACAGCCCAAAATGCAAAGCACCCCCCCTTCATATGTTAATTATTTGTGTTGTTTTGTTTCTATGGGGTGAAATTTTCTGTCTGGGTGAAAATACTTAAAAGGAATTGGGTGAATTGCTATTCATGCATGACATTCATCCGAGTTCTTGCATGACAAACACAAACCTGGAGCCAGCTGTGAAGAGACTTAATCCACCCAAATCCCTCCTTCCTTTCTGAAAATCCTGATGAGGATTAAAAAAAGGACTCGGCAGGGTGGGGATCTCAGCTACAGTCACACCTTGCAACTGCAAGTTTTCAGTCCTTTGTCTCTTTATCTCCTTATCTCTCTGGGTTGGAAGTTGAAAAGGCACGGGACCTTATGGCAGATCGCTGCGCACTCCACATTGCCGAGTTCTTTGTAAATCAAATTCCGACGTCTGGCCCAGGTAGTCGGAATGTTAACAAACAGTAAAGGAAACGGGAGTTTCTCCAAGAAAAAAATCTTAAAAAGACTAAATAGGTCTGGCTGACAATCCGTTTGACTTTCCTTTCTAAAGTAATATTCACTATTCATCACATAAGAAATAAAACAGCCACCAGCTATTCAAACAATATCCATTAAACATATTGGTCCTGTTTTACATGAATAAAGAGCACTGGGTTATTGTAATGTGATCAGTGTTGGTAAAACAGGATTTTCCAGACCCAGGCTTGTTTGCACCGGTTCCAGCACTCCAAAAAAGTGTCTTTTAATGCACTCCTGCTGACAGATAAACCTCACATATTTTACACACACATATTTGCATTCTATGCGAGATGTCAATCAAAGTATGAAGCACCATTATTTATTCTTAGGCTGTCTTTTGCACACCTTGGGAAAAGCACAGAAGAACGACAATCCCACCACAATGGCTGTATATACTTTACAAAATCAATATACTTTTCCTTCTTTCTTTACATATTCTTGCATAAAACGTCATGTAAGAGTAACAGTTATGTATTGCTGAATTAACAGTATTGGCAATTATTGAAAAATGTTTTCCACACATTCAGACAAACATTTATTACATGTTTGGGTAAATTATTATTATTTGGTACAATCGGTTTTGATTTGTAGGGCAGAATTTATGACTACAGGTACACATTATCCATTAACCACAACTGTTTTGAGGTCATGGTATTGTTTTGCAATGCTATGATTTTACAACTACTGTAAAATGAACTATCATAGGCAAATGCATCTGTTAAATAAAAAACAATTTTCTAACTAAAAAAATGTATGTGTGATGGCACCTGCACCAATAAAAATTCTTTTTTTTTCTCCTTTTTTTAAATTGGAAAAAAAAATCATAAGTGACATCTGTCAGGGAACAGGAGGAGGAAGGAAAACTCCTAAGTCATCAATCTGAAGTCAAGCTTCGACAAAACCTAAACTTCTAGTCATTTATAGCCATTTATAGCATGCCAGTAACCCATTTAATTTAATTACAAAAATTCATTAAAAGGATATTACAGACAGGATGCTGTTTAATGAACCATGTTTACTTAGGGATATTGCTTATAATGAGCTGTTGGGCTGTTCCCTGTGGTTATAACAGGACAATCAAGGAAATATGTGCCAAAGAAAGATTTTTAACTAAATCACCAGTGAAACAATACTTAGTGCAATTTTTTGGAATAAATAAATAAATAAATAAGGTGGGCTTTTTTTAATGTAAAATATGCACCGTGAAAAATGTAGGAGATCATTAAGAGCAACATGGACAGACCAGTACTTATGCTTTATTAAATAAAAAAAAAACTGAAAAGAACACACGTTCGATAGGATGTTCAGACAGATGTTTTCCCAGCATACACTGCTTTTCCAATTTCTAACAACTCTGTTGCTGATTTCTTAAACTTCAACTACTGTGATGCCACAGTCCTTAGCACATGACTTCCTATGCGGCAAACGTTTGTCTTCACGCAGACACACGATCGATATACCATAGTGATTTAACAAACTTCACCTAACAGCAAAATTTCCATTTACACTTTTTAACAGTAAATAAAAATGAGTAACCTTTAACAGTGGAATGTATGGTGACCGCATATGCCAGTTTACTAACAACAGCAGAAACAAAATGCTCAGCTAATGTACTCCGCATGATTCGGCTACTGCAATTACCCAAGTAGTCGACCAATTCCCAAGTTACCGGCAAACTGATTCCAGTCTGTTCATTCATTCATTCATTCATTCATTCATTCATTCATTTATTTATTTTCATTTCAGTGCTGGAGGGGCGTAGCTTGCCAGTGCAAACTAAACGTTCTACAATAATCCCAGCTTGCAAACGCTTCAGAAGCATTATGGCCAGAACAGAGAGGCTCAGGAGCAGCTTCTACCCACAGGCCATAAGACTTCTGAACCCGGACATGTTATCACAATCCTCACAGACCAGGGTCTTCAATATTCTGTGACCGCTCCCCTCACTGTCACTGTCCTTCGAGTGCAGCTTAAGGTTTCTTTATCGTTTTATTATTTATTTATTTATTTATTTATTTTTACTTATTTATCTATTTGCTGTTTGTTTCTTTTCTTCTTAGTGTTCGGTTGGTTGTTTGTTTTACTTTTCATTGTAAATTTTCATGCACAGTTTATCCTGGATCAGAGCACATTTCACTACATGGTATACAACCATGTATGTAACAAATAAACTCTTTTGACTCTTAAGAAATGAAAAACTCAACTATATATCCCTCAGCCTATAAATGAACTCTTGTAACTGGAAGACGTAACTACCATTAATTTCAAGGGACGAGCTAACTTAACGTTAGTTATGACATTACGATGATTCCATTCATTCTTTAAACTAAAATACAGAATGTCTACTTGTGTTTATTCAACCCTTTTGTAACCATTCTACCCCGAACACTTAAAGTATGGGTGTCCTCCAGGTACTCCCATTTACCCCAGACTGTAAAGACGTGCTTCAGGTGGACTGATGGCTTTAAACGGAACATAGTGAGTGTGTGTGTGTGTGTGTGTGTGTGTGTGTGTGTGTAAATGGCAAGTTTAGTGCAGTGTATTTAAACAAGTCACCCTGGGTAAAAGTGTCACATAAAAGCCGGTTAATAATCACTGCATGTCTCTTTGGAGAAAAGTATCTGTTAAATGATTAAATGTCTTGTGCTACTCAGCTGTCAGCAGGTGCATGAAATCCAAATCCAGTCCTTGTTATGAAAGAGAAATGTTTCATAAGTCTAGGATGGGGTACTAAACAAAAGTCTAAGAAAAGCTGAATTCTTGTAACTCAAAAGGGCACGTCTCAGGGAATGACTACACACACACACACACACACACACACACACACACACACACACACACACACAAACTCAAAAGTTGTGAATTTCACCTGTCAGTACTTGTGTAATTTTAATGAGGCATTTGCTCACATATATTTTAAAGGCCAAAAAGTAGACAAAAAGTATTTTTAAATGTATACATTAAACCTTTTGTCAAACAAACTTTATACATATACATTTGAAGTATTTTTCCCAGCCAAAAATGTTCAAATTCTCCATGCAAAAATTTATATCCCACTACAAGCATTTATGAAGGCTTGTTAAAAATTATCTAAATTAATAATGAACACATTAATAATAATGAATAATGAATATAGCTGTGAGATATATACTGACTGTCTCACACGTATTCCTTTTATTTGGAAACCCATTATTGAACTAATGTCATTTTTTCTGTCCAAATGCAATGCTTTGCTTACCTTCAAAACATGGTATATGAGCCAGTGTGAAAACCAGGCACCAGAAAGCTGGTATTTTCCACACCGAGACTGACATCATGCTTTGCTTGGTTGGCCTTTGCACACCAGGTGACAGTGACTGTACTTATAAATATCCACACCTGCAGATCTCAGCGATCTTCATTACTCATCTTCTCACCTAAAAACCAATTGAGAGAAAGTGGTTATGAATGATACAATAAATGCACACATGCTCACATCCTCATTGCACAGATGATGAATATATGCCTTCCTGGATGAAAAAGAACCATTTTCCCCTCTCTTTTCGCAGTTTGATTTTCCATTACTGAAATGCATTACATGAAAGCAAAGCCATGGTTTTAAAATTGCAAAATTTTGTCGATAGTTAAAAAAGGAAAAGCAAGAAAAAATATTAGGAGGATCGATAATAATTACGACAAGGGGAGATCCCGTAACGAAAGCAGAGGTTTGCCCTTTCATCCTGAGATTTCACAGCTTCATTCCCTGCTCCTACTGCTGGAAGACTAGCCTCCAAAAATACATAATTGGGACACCAACATCCACAAAGCTGTGCATTAAGTAAAGAAGCAGTGAACAGTCAGGCTACATAAACTGCTTGGGATCACATATCCATGTGATTGTTACAAGCAATATTTTACAGTCACACACCAATTTTATTTTGATCTGTACCTTCACAACCCCCCCCCCCAGTATCACCACAGGAGAGTCCACATCAAATGCCAGACGCAGGTGACTGACAACGTACTTCTGAAACAGAACTCCTACCTATGTGCCCAGACACGCATTACTCACTGTAAACCACCCCGTTTTCGTCGACAGTGTCTGCACTCTAACTGCTCTGCTTTGTTTGCGCTTTCTTTCCGATGGCACTCGGCTTCCCCTCCCTCGGGCATTAGCATGTTCAAGGAAGGAAAAAAGTCACATAAGCAGACAGATACACACGTCAAAATCAAAGGCTTTTGTATATCTCCTGGTTTATTTTTATTAAAGGGTGCTATCGGGGGAGGGGGGGAATCAATCTGTAAATTTTCTAAGCATATTTGAAGCATCAGTCACATAATTTACAAGCTATCACATTACCGAACAAATGGAAATAATTAGTTCTTTCCAAATGACTCTGAACCAGAGTGCAGCACCTCTGCCCACTTCTTTTCTTCGACAAAACTTTGGAAAAAAATCAAATCTGACCTGACAGTGTCAAGTACGATGACAGGCAGGCCATATCTGAATTGCTCTTCTTTGTGTTTTTTAAGTGCCTCTTGTCAATCACACCCATTATTTAACAAAAATCATTTTGAGAAAAATACAGACACTTTTCTTAGAGCAAATGAAAAAAAATATGTTTCTGGAAAAAGACATCAGATTACTCTTTCATATATAATGCAAAGAGTCCCCACATTAGCAGATAAAGCCTCGATTAAGCTTGGCATAATAAATTAATTTGAAATGTCATTATGCCTCTCCGGAGACTTTTAATTTTAGAGGTATTTTAAATAGGTTAACAAGAGTATTGTGATGGACTAGAAAATTACCAAGAGACCATGTCTTAAAATGTTGCCTGGCACAGTCAGTAAGTTCTGAGACTGGCAACTGCGCGTCTACAGTGGTAAGATGTATAAAATCTTTTTTTCCCAGGTTCTGGGTGCAGTGGTCCTAGATTTTCTTTATTAACACTAAAGTAGAAATTGTGCACCCTGCCTTGCCCCAAGGCTTTCCTCTCCACACTATAGAAAAAAATCCTTACAACAGTAAAGCTGTGGACACAGCTGGCTCCCCCATGCCGAGAATAAAGAAGCATATCCATAGTGCATAGAGATGGGATGTTCCATAATTCAATGATAACTGTTATAAAGTTTAATATCTTTGAGTCATGCTGAGTGTGTTTAACGTTCTGATCATTTCATACACCAAAGGCAAAAAAAAAAGACGCACTTGGCCTGAATGCCATATTCCTCATTAAACAATGTTTGGTGTCTCATCTCTGCTGGGGTCTTTTCTTATTAATCTACACTGAGAAATGCTGACAATCATTTATAAACCCTTTCTTTAATGAAAATTTTCCAGATTTGATCGAACTTCAAATAAAAGTTTAGCCTATTAACAAAGAGGCTAACAGACAGACAGGAATAAAGCTCTCTGCACACATTTGGCATAACCTTTATGGAGACATATGCAAATATAATGAACAATATGTTGTATTTCACATTTATTATAAATTCTTAACTTCAAGGTACACATACCCTTGTTATTTATTTTCAGCTGCAGACAATGTTTCGGATTTGTGAAAATTACCCAAAGAGTATCGTGTGCAACAGGCCAACAGTTTTTTAAACTATTTCACGAGATGGTAATGTTGAAATATTTAAATACTGACTTAAAAATAGGAAACCCCAAAGGGTTAAAATATATGCACATTTGACAATTGTTCTTTTCAGCAAAAGGAACAGCATAGAGTTTTACCATCAAATCAGTGGAGAAAAACCCCAAAAAACACAAAAGGTAAGTATTTAAGAGACAGAGAGCCATTTAAAACAAGAGTTGAGAAAGGAGATTGCAATCAGAATACAGAGGAATAAAATGTGAAGCAGATGTGAAAGCAAGTGGAATTCCTGCAACAAAGCTGGTGGTTGTTCCTCTCAAGCTGGTGAGACAGTCACCAGAGAATAGAGGAAGAGCCAACCATTCTTTTAAGGGGCGACTGAATGAATTGGAAAGAGACAAGAGAAAGGAACAAACTGAAGGGAAGGGTGTGGGGTTACCCTAAAACACTGACAACCTGCAAGTCTAGCTTGACCTCTGAATTAGCCTTAAGCTTTCAAAGAACCCAAAGAAAGCAATGGAATGTTAATTTACGGGGGGGGGGGATAATGAATATTCATTTTAGTTGAAACTTTTCTCTAAAGCGGCTTACAATGTTAAGTTGCTCACAATGATTTGTACCCATTTACACAGCTGGACCATTTCTACTACAGTAATTCAGTACCGTGCTCAAGACTACACCTTTATATACAAGTTGCCGACATTCTCAGCCCTCAGCAAGGTTTATGGCATCGGCACTTAACATACAGCAATAAATGACAATTGTTAGAAGTTTGACTTTCCGATTAAACTTTGAAGGGCCCACGTTGCAGTTAGCCGAGCAGATCAAGTTCAGTCGTGGCTCTAACAAGATTCTCAGAAGATGCAGTGCATGCTCCCTAAGAGACATCATGTCATTTTCTTGGCTTTCCTGTGTCCAGGTTGGCAGGGAGATGTACAATTTGCTGGAGCTAAAAAGAACATTTATCTCGACTAGTAAGAGACAATCGGGCAGGTCAGCTATTGGAGGCGGCATTTCAAAGGCACATGCAGTATATGAGGAAATGACCCACTGTGCTCTCGTTTCTAACATGCAGTGTGACCTTCTGGGCCAGGTGAAGGAGAGCATATCATCCCAAATTGTAGACAGCGAGACTGACACCACCAGCTGTCAAAGTGGAAACACCGTCGTCCACAGTGCAGTAAAACTGTGGGTGTTAACAAAAACAATAATCCCTAATCTTATTAATAAATTATAGCGAGAAGACAAATACTGGTACCAGCTATATTTGCTCATTTACATATGTAATAATAATAACAACAACAACCACAACAACCACCAGACCCTTGCTGCTCAGGATGCGTTTCCCTGTAGCTCCACCAGCTGCTGGCATATAGAAGACAGATGAAATAATCCCTGTAAACACTCTCTCTCTCTGGCAAAATGACTCCAATTTTATTATGATGCTAGGAGCTCCAACGCATTTTTTAAGCCGGGTCTTCATCATATTTCAGTTCCATAGGTGTGCATTTCCGAATTAACAATATTTCTGGAAAACTGGTCATATTTCCTACACAACATTTTTTGTTCTTGAAGTTATAACCTAAATGGCATTAAAGAACTAGAAACATTCCAGTACAAGTCCTTTTAAGATTTCTAAATATGGATTACAATACGGCCAATTCGTAAAGGAAGCACGTCTAAAATACAGGTTTAACGCAATATTAACATTAATTGTATTGTCACCCAGTAACAGGTGAATTGTCATAACTGGAAAAGTAATTTTCATTTACTGATAAGAAAGAAAGGAGAAAAAAAAAGTCAGGCCACAGATGATAAAACTCTTTCAGCTGTAAATGATGTGTTGGGCAAATACTTTACAATTGGTATTAATACTATGAGATAAATAAGGCCAGTAAGAATCACTGTTACATAAGGCTTACAGTTATACTGTAAATTTTCATAACACTCTGACTTAGACTTTCATTCACAATGCGATTATTAGATAAATCAAATGAAAACAGCCTGCTTGAAGTTTTTAAAGGTGAAATGGAAAATTCAGGTTTTTTTCGAAAAAATAAATGAGTAAATAGTTTTTTAAGAAATTACTAGGAAATTAAGATAATGAAACCAGATACTCCAGATGTACTCCAGACTTTATATAAATAATGCAAACATGCATAATATATAAAAAATTAAAAATGTGAAGCAAAGAGATTAACATTTATGTCTCATCAGCCTCCAGCTTTCTGCAAGCCTAGAATCACCAATTCGCTAAAGCCAAAACTACCATATGCAATTATTATTAAAATGATTCATTATTATTTTCTCGGTATGCTTGATGCTAATTTTCCGATTGTGTCCGTGATGTAATGTGAAAGAAGCTTTGTCAGCTGTTTCACTGCATTTTTACACCATTAGTTGCTTGTGCAAATGGAAATTGGTGAGCAGCGGTGGCATTTTCAACAACAGCAATTTGATGCGTGAACAGTAGTAATTTGCAGTGAAAATGGCTCATCCTCATTCACGATGCTGCTCAGAATGTGCACGCAAGCACATAAAACACTAAACACTTTAATAATTAAATTCCTCCCAAGCATCTCATTTTACTTCTGTGTATACAGTATTACACTTTTCTTGCCCATCATTTAAACTGTTCCCCCCCCCAAGTACAGAACACACAGCATGAGGCTACAGATGTATATGCCAAATGTTATAACCCATCTCCTAAAGTGCTTATGTTTAAAAAGTCTGTGAAGTAATGCAGTTTTCTAAGTTCACTATGTTGCAACTGACAAAATTTTATCTTTCTTACATAACTGACACTTTATGCAAATGTGTAAAACGGATGCCAACTTTACATCAGCTGTATTCAGTGACCTCAAGCATCACATCCATTCCAGAGACATCATCATCTTCCCAAGTTCACCTACAAATATGTCAGTGATTTAAGCACATTTCCCTAAATAACATCTCATCCAGTGGCCCTAACACCTCTCACTATGGGACATTAAAACGTCGCCAATAAATTACTGATGCATAGCACTATTTAACAGCAGCATTAATTTCAAAGACCAACATCAAAAATACGCTTTATAAAAGGCTACAAAAGACTACAAGATCCAGGGAGAAAAACTGCTCCTTACAAACCAAGTTTCACTCTTTACTTAAAATAAAAAAAAATAAAAAAACAAAATCTGCATTTTATCATCGCTCAAAAGAAGAGTAACAACAAAACATTTTGCTGGCATTTTGCATACCAGATAAATTCAGAGTATAAACATGGTCAGAAATTGTATTTGTATCCTGCTTTGTGAGCCTGAATCCATCAAACCTCAGCCAACCGGTAAGCTTAACACAAACCTGCCCCCTTCTAATCCACCTTAAACTGTTCCCGTAGACACACTTTGAGGCTGTGATCTGATACGGTCTCCATCCAAACCAAATGGAATCAAAATTATCACGTCTGCTGAATGCATTCAACTGTTCGCTCATTCGTTCACATGCCACAAAGGACAAAAATATATTGCAGTCCACTTAGAAAGTTAAGCCTAAATCAAAAACCATATATTGAAGTTATCCTGAGGCACACAGCTGCAACAAATCGGGAAAGTGGGTCAAAAGAAATGGGTGTAGGTCCCTATTCTGAAAGCAGTTGGCTCTTTAAAATCTTTCCAACCAACACGGCAGAGAAGTACGACGCTTTTTCAACTTTTTTTTCCTTACAAAAGGCATTGAGAAGCTTAAAGAAAAGGGGGTTTCGTCACTTGCCTAGCAACAGGCCAAGCAATGGCTTCTCAAGATACAAAGAAATTGTGCCTCCCGTTCATTTTCAGCAGGATCCCCGGTAGCGAGAGCAAAACACGGGCAGCGTTCCTTGAAAATATTGCACATGCACCATGAAACAATGAAGCAACGGAATTATTCATTAAGGATGAACATACTTGAATGAACTTACCACCAAGTCTTCAGCGATGTTAACATTATTATTTTAAATAAAATTGTGGTTCAGGCTGCATCCTTCAACAGACAAATCACTGGTTTATTTCTCAAAGCACAAAAAAAAAAAAACCCCAAAACTGAGGGTTTCAGACAACTCCTACACAATAAATCAAAGATGATAAACCGGGTTTATCAGAAACACAAAACATCTCTAAAACCCTTCCTTCCTTTTGAACCTTCTTCTGCCTCCTAATCTCCACCTCCACTACCTGTGATGTTCACCACAACCTAACTGTCAACAACTTGGTCGAGAAGTCCTGGTGCAATCCTTGCGGCAGAACGCGATCCAATGCCACACCGAACGTTTGGTTAACGCTTGAATAAACTAGTGTCTAAAAAACATAATTTTACAGCTATGAAAGTCCCAATGCAGTGCAGCGTAACAGCTGAAAAGCAAAACTGGCAAACTGCTGGTACGAT
Organism: Heterotis niloticus; assembly: GCA_018136845.1. Classification (NCBI taxonomy): domain Eukaryota; kingdom Metazoa; phylum Chordata; class Actinopteri; order Osteoglossiformes; family Osteoglossidae; genus Heterotis; species Heterotis niloticus. The sequence continues at coordinate 7,290,587 of CM030899.1, read as the reverse complement.
TATGGCAGAATATAGCAGAGCAAGCATTTGTTTTATTTTTAAATCCGTACTTTGTAGTGTCGGCTTTACAATCCATAGATATCAGCATGAAACTGCTCTGGAGATGAAGGCCAGTATATAAAAAAAAAAAAAAAAAAAAAAAAAAGTTCATCCCATTGCCTTTAAAAGAAGCATGACGACAGTGATTGATTCGGCACCAAGTGGGTTCTTATTGGCCCGCCTCAATTAGATCCACTTCCGCAGCATCTCGCGCTACTTGCCGGGGTCCGAGAGCGTCCCGTCATGCCATCAGCTGGATCATTACATGTTCATTAACATGCGTCACCCGCCAGAGTTATCGGAGTCATTGTGGCGCGAGCGTCCTTGAAGCAGCTCGCTGAACTCCCCCGTCTGCATTACAACATGTGACCGGAGCTGGAGCTGCTACCGTATTCCTTTGATATGCAGTGTTGCAAACATTTCTCGCAAGACAAAAGCAGGCACTGTTATGCCGAGCCACCTCCTGCTTGCAGTCTGCAATAAAATTTCATGCCAATTTGCACCTTTAATTCTTCAAACAAAAGGAGTACATAAAAATAAAGCGATAACTATACTTGTCTGTTTCATCAGTAAATAATCTTATCTAAAGTCACTGCTAATAATTTTTAAATGATAATGATGGTTCAGAAATAAGACTCACATCTGCAATGAAAACCCTAACACGCTTGAGCCAGAGTCGCTGTTACCATCATTTATCACTCACAGCAGGACCACAGAGGTTGGACTTTCCTCTAGACTGTGGAAGGTTTGCTCTTTTGCAAGAGAAGTTATTCGGATACAGAAAGAAGTCAATGCATTCAAAGGCATCAAACATACCTGAACAACGATCACACCACTGGATTGAATTTAAAAAATAGAAATCATTCTATTCTATTAAAATATATTCAAATTTCTGAAAGAGCGCAACTTACTGCTTCTGTAAATGACTAAATGTTTAAATACTATAACTAGTATGAAGAGCTGTTTCCCCCCTTCGGTAGTCCATTAAAGTACGATCGCTATATCCAATTGAACTTGCATTAAAAATAATGACATAACACACTGCCTTACTATATAGTGATTCGGATAACCCATCTTCACGCTGAAAAAGGCGGCGATACTTTGGCACGAGCTCTTGCAGAAGAAGAAAACCACCACTACGATACCGTACCTGCTGTACTGTTTCCCCACACAAAAAAGCATTCAGAGCACAAAGTTCAGACCACAAACAAAATGTTTATCTTATTATAGGACTAATACAGTATCAGCAAAGGTAAAGGCTAAACTACAGCAGTCCTGACATAGGAGTCAGACCGAAAAAGAAAAACACAAAATTAAGAGCTGCGTTCATGAATTATATACTTCTTTTTTGTGTTCTTTGTCATAGGAAAGCTTCTTTTTTTGTGCTGGTTGGTTGTCACAAAAAAACAGAGAATTAAAACACTGTATGAGCGACACAGAACTATGTAATAATATTGATTCAAAAATTCAGCATTCTACTTTTATAATGTAAAGTTGTCCTGCTTATTGCATTAAAGTTTGTCTCTGTACTGTCCAGATTTTTTTTTTTTTTTTTTTTTTTTTACAATGAACGCATTGTGTGCATTAATAAATACTGCAGTTTTTAATACACTGTCAATCACGTGTTTAGTGAATGCTATTCTTTAGCTGCAGGAATTTCTTTAAAAAAAAAAAAAAAAGAAAGAGAGAGAAATCGGTCACTGTTCAAGCGTGCAGAAGCGCAGGCAGCATGTGCTGAATCGGATGCTTCTAGAGTTCATTTCACAGTCTCCCCCTACAGGCACAGACTGAGGCCAAGCCAATGGCACAAAGTGTTGAAGGCCGCTGCTCTATTAAAAAATCCATTAAGAATCTGCTTTGGCTCAAATAAAAGGTACCTTTATGCCACCTCCAAAACAACAAGCATCTGCCTGGAAAGCACCGTAGAAACCAGCGGCTTTGCACTCAACCAACACCCAATACCATTACGCTACAAATGGCCAAAACAATAAAAAAATACATATTTTTCCAAATGATCGGAACATTAACATTTTTGCGATTTTTGTTTTTTCAGCATGTCAAAAATCACCAGCACATATGCGATTTACTAATATGGTCAACCAACAGCAATTTTATTGTGCATTTTGCAAGTTTTATGTCTTTTGCCGGTAAACAGCAGCAACATCTTATGAGCAAAGATTTAAAAAAAAAAAAAAAAAAGTGTGTTAAACCCAGGCAGATGTTATCAAACTCAGTAAAGCAATATAAGAAGTTTCAAATGTTATCTTTTTAGGAGTTGCCCATGGGCTTCCAGCATTTATTTCGGATTACAGCATTCCAGCAGCTTGGTTCAGGATCAAGTAGTAATCAGGTCAACGTAGTAAATAAATAAAACGCCATAAAATAACATTGCAGTTCTGCATACAGCTTGGTGTACATTCAGTTTCTGCAGAATGGAAAAACTACTCATTTTGCTTTTGCACAAAATTTCACAAGACAGACTTGACTTTTTCTGTTATTTTTTTTTACTCCACTGGTACATTTTTTATTAAAACTTATTTGTAACCGTTTTAATTTGACAACCGTTTTAGACTACAAATACAAAACTTTCTTAAAACTTTTCATGAGTCTCAATTTTTTTTTACTAACTTAGTTTATTGAGCATTGATCAACACAAATTGAGGACTTGCAATTAATCAGCCATAATATTTTTTTTTTGTTCTGCCAATAAACCCACCTCCAGCAACATAAACTATTTCAGAACGATCATAAAGACGATGTCGGCGCTGCCATGGGATTTTAAATCTGGATCAATATTTAGTTGGCAGCTCAGTCGAGACTAATCAAATAAGAAGTTGGTCTGAACAAAAACTAGTATAGTCAGTGGGTCACCCCTGTAGCCAAGATGGCAACACACCATATACATGAGAAAGAAACTGCTGAAAGGCAGACAGAAACGGCTTAGCATAGGAACGCACAAGTGTCCCATTACAACACTGTAGTAACCCTATATATATATATATATATATATATATATGGCTAACGTATACGGCTGCTCCCTTTGGACAAGGTAGGCATTTGTGCTAACTTACAATTTGTAAAAAAATCGAGCTATATGAATAAGTAAATATTTGTGTGTAGCTTCACAGTACAAGTTGCTTTAAAAGAAAATTTCAGCTTAAATAATAAATGAAATGCTGAAAACAAGAACAACTTTTGATGGCATTATTGAAACCAAATAGCAAAAAAGAAATCCTTCTCATGCCTTTCTCAAGACGCACTTTAAGTTTGCACAAATGCTTCGATTTGCATAGTAATAAACACGACAAATACCGCGGATGACAACGCAGAGTCGTTTAATATGTCGGGCTTTGCACGCAACAGACGGGCATGGCGCAGGCAAAATAATGAAAGACAGTGCTGTTGACTGTCAATCTGGGAGAGAAGGAACCAAAAAATGTGCTGTATGAAGACAGGGACAAAAATGTCAGCCTACAAGCAGCTGTGCAAGCAAGACTGTGATGCAGAGACCGACACAAGTATCTCTACAGACACCCTCGTATTTACACAGCAAATATGAAGTCTTTATAAAACATGGCTCCTTCTGGTTAAAAAAAAAAAAAAAAAAATTGTGTGTGCGTGCATGCTGTACAGTTGCAAAAAACCCTACTAAGACTGAACGGTTTCACTGTATAAAACATCATTGTGTCCCTTTGTATCATATTTACATTTATTACGTTACTGAGGTTGACATCTGACATCAAAACCCCCTTCGACCATTATTCGCCAATGCACTGCAGCAAACTAACACGCTTACGCACAAGCTTGTGCATCTTTGCACCGTGGGAGGAAACCGGAGTCCATATATAATTATATATTATTTTACATAAACTCTGCACACTTCCAGGCCTTAATCCCAAAGAGTATGCCTTCAAATACACCCTTAAAAGATTTGGAAAACCAATGACAAGACCAAATGGGGTGGCGGCAGCAGGGGTGCGTAGGGAGGGATATTTTACCAGGGCCTCCGTCCCCTTGTCAGCCTGTGATTTATGCTGCTCTCTGTAGAGGGAGACATTACATCCAGGCTCAAATGGAACAAATTTCACCCCAAGGGCAGGAATCTGATTTAAACGTATATATTTGCGGTGACATTTGTCCTCTGTTTTTAAGTATGTTCCCCAGAAATTCCTCCTAGTCGGCGATGCGGCCCAAAGCTGAGGCCCTCGCATCTGACTTGTCAGGAGCAGCAGAGCAATAGGACGAGATACTGAACCAAGAGCCTCTGGCTGAGACAGCAGCAGGTGCAGTTCTGCCAGTTGTTGTGCGGAGGACGGCCCTCACAGTAGTCAAGATGAGAATCACAGATGCAGCCATTCAGTTCGCTGCTTTATAGGGTGCCTTCAACAATGCGCCTTTGTCCCGAGCAGATAGCTCTCCCCCTTGGCCTTCGCACTGTGGGCATGGCACCGCAAACAGAAGAGCCAGCCTGATCACACATGGTCAGATCTTTGAAAATCAATGACCTCAATGTTGGCCCAACTAGCCTGCAGATTTGGAAGAAGCCCATTAGCGACCGTAAATGATAATTAAAGTTAAAAACAAAACTAAAACAAACGCAAAAGTAAAACAGTTTAAGGTGCATTATCCACTGTTATCACATTGTCGATACTTAAATAATATATTTCATTTAGCTCTGAATATTAAGTAGCTATCCAATCGTAAGGCGTCTTCATATCTTCAAGACATTGTGTCATTAAGCTGCATTTAAAAAAATTATTATACATTAACCTAATTATGAATCCAATGGCTTTATATTTTATTTCTTAACATGTTAGAAAATCTCTAATTATTTCCACGTATAACATAAAAGAAGTGCATTATGACAAGATGCAATTTATCGTGAATCAGCAGTCACAGTGCGAAGGTATCATTATTCACAGCCCTTATTCTTTCTTCTTATTCTATTTTTCCTACCAATATATCATTACACAAAAATCTCTCATATATATAAATAAATAAACTGATCTATTAATTTAAACAAAGACTTGAAAATGTAATAAAGAAGTGAGCTTTGCTTCTTGTTCAGATAACTTCTGCCAAAAACACCCTTGCTCTGGTTCTGCTGTCTCCTTGTAAATTTTCTCTTTTTTTCCTGAGAAAGGGAGAAAAAAAATCATTTACAAACACAAAGCCGTTAAAAGATTTCCTGGCTGTGACTGAGCTATCAATCTGCGAGTGGAAAAACCAAGCACAACAAAATGTCCCAACCATATGAATTAAACTACTGAAAATAACTAAAATAATAAATAAAAATAAAAGACAAATAGTATGAAGGTCAAATATTTAGGATCACCTTTAATAATGAGTGCATAATTTACATATCTAATATTTGATCACAAATTTCATAAAATGTTATCTGCAACTTTTTGTCATATTCAGGAAAAAAAACACAACTGCTGACTAAAAAAAATAGTAAGAATTTCGTTCCCTTACCAAAGTTGAAAAATTTCTTAGTGTTTTTTGGTCGCCTCTCATGACAGGAGAGGAATTTATTGATCTCCCCAGAGAAATTCACCAAATAGTAGTTGAACGCATAGGACACATAAGTTTAATCTAAAATAAACTAAAATATCCAAATATTTAAACATCATCACCCATTTTCACATGCATTGTAAAATTAAATTATTTACATTACGTATTTTGTCGGCACAGGTCACATCGGATGGATGGATGGATAGATGGATGGATGGATGGATGGATGGATGGATGGATTTCCTACGTTTACTTCAACTGACCAGGCAAAGATTTTACTGTGTGTTAAAGGAAAACAAATGTCTGCTTGCTAGTGCTTCTGTATAGCTGAACTCGCCTTGTTTAAAATCAAGCTTTTAGGCTAGAATGTGAAGCGCTGTCCCTTAATCCACGATGAGATCTAAAGCGTCCCCTGGCAGACGACTGTAGATCATCACACTCAGCCAGGCCTCTTGTTCGGCACCCATGTCTGGCGTGCAATAACTAGTGTTTATTTTAAGACTTGCCTTCAAGGCTCAGTTCCATGATAGAAAAACTGAAGATATTCCAAATACTGATGCAACTGTGTACTAATAGCACATTATATTCACATTTTAACAATGTGACAATGCAAAATAATATCTGTCTATGTGTACAAGGTGTGTTACATTTGTCATTTGAAAAAAAAAAGTCATAATAAACTTTATATGAAATTTGTTTCAAGTTTTTCTACAAAGGAAAGTCATTAATGTATTTTAAATTTAATTTAAAAAAATTTTAAATCCCATTCACAAACGTATACATTCACAAGTCTGGTTACATTCAAAAACATAAAATGTAATTTCTGTTTCTCCAGAATTTAGCAAAAAATTATAACATTAATAACCAGTTATAGAATGTGTAAATTGTGTCTGTAATTCTCAGGCACACACACTTCTGGCCACCAACACTGACAAAAATTTGTTTTAATATACCAAAAATAATTAATACTAACAATAGTAATAAAAACAAAAATACATAAAGTGAAAACTCATTTTTTCAAATGACATCCATGACTTGCAGAACTAAAAACAATTTGCGGACTTTAAGAACAGTGGCGTGCGTCAGTTTTTTTTTTAATTTTATTTATTTTTTTTTTTTTTTTTAAACAAAGGCAGATTTTCCTACCAAATAATTGAACCAAGTTTTCTTCTCTTTTTTAAGAATCAAGAGGTTTCCATGCATATTATCCGTGTGACTTATAACAAATAAACGCCCTTATCGGTGGCACTTCTTTTTAACTAAATAAAAAAAATTAATCAAATTTAGAAGAAGGTCATAGGACAATTAAGCAAACAAATGCACTGACAAACGTGTTCTCAAAATATGGCTTCAACAGCCCTGAGTGACCCTTCATAAAAAATGTTTGACTCTGATCTTTAATGTGTTAGCAGGCAATTATCAAGTGAGCAGAAAGTTTCATTAGCCATTTGAGAAGGAAGAATTTCCCTGACTGCCACAGAAGCGTTTGGCAAGTGGCAACAAATGTTTTACAAAATGGCTCAGAGGAAACAGCCCCCAGCATTTCACAGATTGCCAGTTGTAAAACTGCAGCCATAAAAGCAACGTTTTGGCCCACCAAAGACCTCTAGCATGGATGCATTGTGTTAACTTGGTGATATGCTTTTAATAAGGCTGTCTGTTTTCCTTGGTAGAGAGCAGAAATCTGCGGTGTGAAAATTTGTGAAAGTAATAAAAAATGATCAATGAATAAAATGCCTGATTTACGTTTGAACACGGCGGTCAGATTTATAGCTGATGTGACCTTGCATTATCTAACCCGTTACGCTTTTTTCTTTTCTTTTTTAATGTCGGCTTGGTCGGTTTCCCGTTTTCGACAGAAATACAGCTGACAAATCAACCATCGGTAATGGAGGATGTCAGGTGAATCCCCTCCCGCCTACAAATATAATGTGGTTGCATCTTAATTCAGCGCACATTCCGCACACGTAATTACTGGCATTTTTAGCATTAAGCCAAGTTTTTTCCTCTGCACGTTTCGAAAAATCCACCTAAATTTCATGAGAATCAACGGAGAACTTGAGGGCACAGCAACCGAGCCTTATTCCACCTAATACCATCAATCTGAGCCCTCTTTAAAACCAATAAAAACTGCTCAATATAAAAAAAAAACCAACATTTGTTCCTTCAATATCCCATCTAATGTGTCCCTGGATGTATAATGAACGTATTTCCTAAGAATTTAATAAATGCTCAAGTTCTAAATCTGAAAAGCACACAGTTCTCTGACAATGCAATAAAAAACTCACACTCAGTTGCACAAAATATGGAGGGAAATACAAAGCAACGTGTTTTTTAAGGCTACTGTGACAGGGAGCGTACATAGGTGCAATAAAATCTGAGCGTAACCAAAATTTAAAGTATCAAGCAGACCACACAGCGAAATAAATGTGTTATTCCAAAAACAACCCTCATTTACACTTAACAACCCTCCTCTCCCAAAACAGAACCAAAAAGGAAGCAGACACACACAAGAGCATTTTTGGCTTCCCAAAAATCCATGCCTGGCTACAGTCAGCTATTGATCTCTGAGTGGAAATGAAAAGACAAGCAGAGCGATACCTCGTACTGGCAGATAACCTATTTATTTTGTGCAAACTGCAGCTGTTGTTTATCTCTTCTCACAAAAGACTCTAGACTTTCTTACTAAATGTAATCGGTTCATTTTGTATTTGTTTAATATCAACAGCCAAAGTGGGTGTCTGTTCAAACAAATATGGTGCATGCAAAGATAAGAGGGTTTAATCCTTCAGCACGCAAAAATAGAACCGCAAAATTGACAACCGCAAAACTGCCCAAAATACTTGATATATTTTGCCCTGAGAATTAAAAGAACTAAACTCTTAAATAATTGTTTTCAGTAAATAATACAAAATTAAGTCACATCTATGAGTAAATTACAATTGAATTTTGCTGTTACAAGATTTTGCTTTAAATGAAGAAGTGAAACTGAACATTTTAATAAGTTCAATCATTCACATTGTGAATTCAAACATCCCAGTGCATTTTTTTAACTATTAGGAGTGAATGTGACTGCATTTCAATAACTATTATGCTGATAACAAAAACTAAAACCAGTATGTTAGACAAAGACAGCGAAAGAGACCGTCTGTCCTTGAAGTGCTTGTATAATTTTGTATACAAATAAAATTTCTCGTAGCAAGGAGAGGTAGGCAGGCTGTCCATGTTTCCAGCAGCAAACAGTAAAATGGGTTACAAGTTCAACTCCCCACTTCATACCTTCATATCCTCTGTGCCCTTTCTGCCGGAGCCACAACAAATGGGGGACAGGACTGAAGTTCCATCCATTGAGCCAAAGCTGTGACTACTTTGAAATGCTAATCGAAGCCTTCAACAGTAAGCATTCACACTTGCATTAATTCAAACAATTTGTGCAGAATGATGTGAAATGGCATTTCTTTTTAAGGCAGGCAGAACAAAAGCAGTGTACCACAGCGTGGTCATGAAAAATCAAACAACAGCATATTTGTTCTGCCGAATTCCTCCTTTCACCAAAAACCAGGCATATTTAAAAATGCTGGTGCTGTGTAGCACGCTTTAAATAAATGTACAAGTAATAAATGTAACTAACTCTGTAAAAACAGTTGCTCTGTAAGGCGTGGAAACCCCCTTATCAAAATCCGACTGTGGACAAACATATCAAGTTTGCTGCACTTCAACGTTCTTTTATTTACGTTCAAACAAACTACACGATGTTCATTTCGAAAACTTAACCACTTGTGCCACGTTCTCAGTATATTCTCTTAAGCCTTACGATTTATTTCTAAAATCCATTAATTATACACTTCGTAAAACATTATACACTAAAACACACTGCATTTTATGCCAGTTTTTTCACATACAAAAAAAGTGTAACTTGTGACTTTACATGGTTATACAGAACGCTAACATGTTTAACATAAATCCATTGCAGAGCTGCAGCTACATACCAAGCATCACTTTGGCCTGCACGCATTTTGGACGTTTTTCCAGCAACCGATCCATCCTGAGAGCCCTTCCTGCTCGGACACACGAACACCACATTTCAGGGGTTTCCACCCACCGTCCCCCTGCCCTTCTCCGTCTTTCTCCCCTCACTCATTACCGCACGGTTCATACAGCAGCTCACACATCTGTAAATAATGCATGGGAAGTCACCTGGTTTTATTGCTAATGTGTGCAAGAGTTTATCAGGGCAGAGTCAAAGCACCACTGACCCTGATTTAAACAAAAAAAAAAAAAAAAAAGAAAAATTATAGTTTATTTAAAAAAATGGCAAAATTATAGAGTTTTTAAGCACTTTTGTCGTTTACTTAACTTGATATTGTATACATGTCTGTATTTGTATCCACCTGGAGCCGTTGGGAACCGACTAAATTCCCTGTACGCATGAGCATACTTGGCCAAATAAATCTGATTCTTAACTTTATCCACATACGTAGTAACTTTTACCATTACTTCTTATTTAGTAACCTGCAAGCAAAGTGCAAATGACCACAAATAACCTATTTATCACCATTATTGTTATTACTATTGTCGTCATTCTATTTTTTTTAAGGAATATGCACTGTTTGGTCGAAATGTTTAAGAAATCAAAGAAACTGTCAAAGGCAAACAAATGTGAGCTCATTTGCTGGTCAGATGTGAAAGCTAAGCTCCAGTGAGCCAGCAGACAGCTCCGAAAACGCACAACATCCAGGCTGCTGCAGAAGGGATGGAGCTGGAAGTTGAGAGGCGTGATGTGGGGGCTCAAGTGCGCTGCGCTCCGCTCGGCCTCCACCGCCCCCCCCTCGGCCCCGGTTCCCATTCAGGGCCGAGCCCCCCGAATACGGGCACATCTGGCTATGTTTTCATTAACATTTTCGTTAACCATGCCCTGCTCGGACCACTTTAAAAATGGCAAAACATCGCTCTTTGGGGAAAAAAAAGTGTTTTTTACCTTTTTTTAAAAAAAAAAAAAAAAAACTTATTTTTTTGCCCCGCTCAGAAAGTTTTACTTAATCGGTTTTCATGCTGCTTTTTTTTTTTTTAAAAAATGATAATAAAATATGCCGTTGCCGTGTGAGCAATGAGGTGGTCAGCTGTAAAAGTGAGGACAAGGCAGTACCTTGCACTAAAACGAGTTTATTTTTATTGCGAAGTTTGGGTACTTTGGCTGCAAAGTTGGATGAGGGGGCGAACCCTGAAAGACGAGTGGAAGAGAGGAGCGAGGTTCGGAAATTCTTACCTTTTTTTTTTTTTTTTTGTTTTGCTTTGCTTCTTGTCCCCGTGGAGGGTCGGCGCGGAGGGAGAGCGGCGCTAAGCGGGGCGCCTCATGAGCGGGACTCCTCTGCAGGTCGGCTCGCTGGCGGCTCCGCGCGGCTCCCGCATGCTCCGCTTCTTTGAGACGGACGAACGGACCGACAGCCTTCACCGGGCAGCAGCTCGTTCTCTCGGTGCACGCATTGTAACACACCGGACCGATGCTCCCGTGCAACGCTGCTGCTAAGTCCGGAGACCCCAGCGGTCTCCCTCAATGAATCACTTCACCCCCCCCCCCCTCCTTCTCCTCCTTCTTCTTCTCTTCTGATGGAGTAAAACACAGAAGACGGGGGGGGAAAAAAAAAGAAAGCCTGGTATAAATCGTCTGCTGTGCAACGGCAGCGTGAGTGTGTGTGAGAAAGCGCACTCCCGCGTCGCCGGTCCGCTCCCGGTCACCCGAACGCCACCGTGGCCCTCCGTGCGGTGCGGCGGCTAAGTTTCGAGCCGCTCGCGTTCAGCCGAGATCCCGCTCACAGCATCGTGAGACTGGCGCGCGACGGCGGAACGGGGTCCCGGTAAACAGAGGCAGTGCAGCAAGTCCTGCGCAGGCGGGCTGCCGTCAAAATCCGACATGGAGTCGCGACGGGCGCGCTGGCCCGGAGTTTCCTCCTGGCCGGATCCGAAGCAACTAATCATACAAACATATTATCATGTACGGCAAGTCCAAAGCTGCGCTCCTTTAGCGCCGGCGATCTCAGAAGGAAGATTACAGGCGAGTACGCGCAAATGCGAAGTAGATTATCTATAAATATATGGTACTATTGGCCATTTTCCACTCCATTTGCAATGCTGCGTGCCCCGCTTTTGGGTTTGGGAGGCACCGGCGCCCTCGCTGCATGAAGCCCCGACAGCCCAGCCAATGGCGGGGGGTCCTTTCTTGGAGAAACTCAGCACAGCGTCGGACGGCGACTTAAACAAAGTGCCAAAAGACACCCGTTTTCCTTCTCCAGCTGCCCCCAGTTTCAAGCAGGAAGGGAACAGCAGTTGCCATTGCACAAGTTCTTTATTATTATTATTATTATTATTATTATTATTATTATTATTATTGTTGTTGTTGTTGTTGTTGTTGTTTGTGGGGATATAAGACTGAAAAATATCAGAAAGCCATAAAAAAAATCTCTCATGCTGAAAAAGGTGAGCTTTCTTTTTTCCTTATGAATTCCCGCTGCTGCCAATATTTTTCCTTTTTAGTCGTTCAGGAATTTGTCAGGCCAGGGTTTTTGCCCATTAGATGATTGTTTATCAAAGACTGTTTACTTACAAAATGTTAGTGTCAGAAAATGCCGGAAAGAGCACGGGGTTCAGCGCCCAGGAACCACAGCAGATCAGAAAAGCCGATGTACACCTGGCTTTAATAAAAAAAAAAGTGCCTGGCAGCTGAGCGGAAATGTGAATTTTAGCCGGGCTCACAAGGTGAAGGTGGTTGAATGAGAAGGACTTGTTTTCATAAGCATAATTTTACATAATAATAGATGGGGTTTATTTCTACATGAGAAAAAACAGATGTAATAAAAGTCATCCAATGACAAATATTCATATTTGGAGAAATAATGTTTATGTATAAGCCCTTGCTACAAGTAAAAACATGTGGTTTCTCTACAAGTTTCTTCAGCGTTTAAGAATGTTCTATATTTTATTCATGTAAGTCTTTGTTTTGCATATTTATCAGACTATCAAAAATCTGTTTCCCTTTATTTGTGGAGTATATATAGGTTCTGTTGGTTCTTCTGAATTGCTTACTTTTCTCTATGGTATTTGGTCATTTACCACTAAACAGTGCATGTTAGAATGAGTGTTATAGGAAGATTAATGTGTGATTTGTACTTTAGCGTAGAATTTAATAATCATTACTAAACAGAAGAAATTGGTGCTATTTTTCTGTCACCACATATGCACACTGTATATAAAAAGCTGTTTATTGTATGTAGGGCTCCAATATGCACGTTGCTGGGTAGAGTTCTTACACTGCGATGTTGTTGTTTTAATGTATTAATTCATTCTTTCTAGGAACAGCCTTAGTCAAGGTGCCTAACAAAGATGCGTTCAACAAATGCTCAGTTCTGCGTATGAGGAAACTTCATCGAAAGGTGTGCAAAATGAATGATGCTACCAGAGTCAGCATGCAAAATGTACTTGATAGCTGACTGCATTTTACTGTTCCATAAATTCTGTTACTGTAACAGAGTGCCGGCGTGGCTCCAGGATTTCCCCTCACTCTCGTTCGGGTGTTGGGCAGCATTCAGTGTTGGGCTCCTTAGGCTCCTCAATCTGTACTCCTTCCCTTGGCTCTGCTATTGCTTCTCAGACACTGATATCCCCGCTGCTCTTCTTCTCTTCTCCCCAGCTGCTTCAGATGTATAGTCTTCCAGACATAACTGCTTGGATGACTGAACACCATCTACAACTCAGTCTTTCCAAAACCGAGACCCTCCATCTCCTCGGTCCACCCACCTGTCAGACCCTCTTTATAAAAGTGGAGAATTTGCTCATTTCTTAAGTCCAAAGCCTGGAAGTAACAATGAGGTCAAGACCCTGTTTCTCCCAGTCCGCTGAAGCTACAATCCAATCCTTCAGAAACCTCATGTATACATTTGCAGGACCTGGCCATATGTCACAGCACAGCTCCTGGTGCAGCACCTAAAAAAAATTCACACAGCTATGGGGACAACCTGCAACCCACACACTGAGTCATATTGGAACCCACATCCAAGCATCCCAGGTACTGTGAGGCAGCAGCTCTGTTCGCTGCCCCACCATATACACAGCTAATCTGACAGCCACTTCAGTGAAGCACTAATGTCTAACAAATCTTCTGACTTCGAGATTTCTTGCTATTGATTATCGACGCGGAAAGAAAAAGCATAGTTAACTCTTTGTACACCTCTGCCACGATTGCAAATTTAGTCATTTTGCCAGCTTTGTAAGTAATTTTTTTTTCAGATTTCTTTCTCTGCTATCTGTTTTGACTTTTTAAATGGGTTAAAATCTTCAGCCCCTGGGGGTGAGGCATGTTCGACATCACAGAGTTTAGTTTTTTTTTTTTTTTTTCCATGTAATTTTGAATTCATGCTTCTTTTGTTTTAGCACAGCTTCTCTCGCCATGTTTTCAGCATAGAAGCTGAAAAGATAAGGATGAAGTATGAAGTCCTTTCACAACTGGAAACCGATTGGCCTCCATAATCTGATTTATGTGTGACGCCCTGTCCAGTGTAAAAATTCATTAGGATTATCATACCCTGTGGTGCATCCATTCTTTGAGTATATTTCATATTTTAATATGGTCAGTAAAGTCAAAGGCTTTGTCGTAGTCAATAAAACAAATGCATATATCATTTTAGGTTCCTTGGTGTTTTGATAATCCACTGCATGACTGCAATGATGATTCTGAACCCGGTTTTTGCACCAAGTGTCCAGGTACATCTGTAGTCTACACTGAACAACCTGTGACTTTACCTTGCCGGTATGTGAAATCGGGAAAATTGAGTGGCAGCTCGCATTCTCTGTTGCATCACCCTTTTCTGGAATTGAAGTACAAACTGACTTTTTTCCATTCCTTTCCTATCGTCCATAAACTGTTTAGAACCGTTATTTAATTTCTCAAATCTTTTGGAAGCTGTGTCATTTCTATGATGATTCATAATACAAGCTGTAAGAATTCCCACTACGTGATGAAAAAAATATGGGTTATTCCTCCAACAATAAATATTTTTTTTAAACAGCACATTTAGTTTGTGCATTTATTTCTTTAGTAGGCACTTTTGCCCAAAGTGATGTATAACTTGGAGGGTAAAAAGCTCATTTCACCAACAGAGATACAGCTCCAGACACACAATTCTCAAAAGTACTGCCAGTTTGTCTAATACAACTGTTTTTGGAAGCATACATCACCCAAGCACCTGCATACTGAACTAATCTAAGCCAGTAGTTAATTATTGTCTCCTGTGCACTGTTTGGTTTTTCTTTTCCTCACCCTGAAGTTTAAACAGTCACGAATGTGGATTTGGTCTTATATCCCAGGTAAATCTTAACAGGTACTTTAATGGAGCACTCCTCGGTTGAACCCCTTCTCACTTTAAAACTGTTGCATCTGGCTCTGTGCTGGCATCCTAAGTCTTCTCTACCTGAACTGATCCCTTTGGTTCTCTCTTTGTTGCCTTTGATGGCAATAATATGTAAATGACACAGAGATCATCCTCGCTCTTAAATCAGACAATACAAATAATACAATATCCAGTCTACAACTGAATATTCCTAAAAAAGTGAAATTCTGTAATTCCTTGGTTTACAAAGTTCATGCGTTCCTGAAAACAATATGAGTAATAAAATTTTGACACTCAAAATTTATCTCCCATTATTTTAAATGGGGGAAAAACAATAATGTGTTCCCCACCCATCTAAAAACTACAAACCAATTTTCTGAAATGTCAATAAAACATGGAAAAATATGTTGTAGCTTACAGGGGTTATGTAAACACAGGCAACAAGCACCACGCATGTGCCCTGCCATGCACTGTGGTGATAGTAACACACACAGCACACCAAGTCCTCTGTTCACAGTAGGGAGACCAAACCTTTATGTTAAGAAAATGTGATGACAGCAATTTAAAATTAACAAGGCAACTTACTGTTGTAAAATGTTACTGTGCTCACAACTCATGTGAAGAACAGCTAACTGTGAGATGTAGTGGGTGGCAGCAAATGGTAAGGATATTAGCAAAGTATGTTCTTTATAGGTTGCCATACGCCAACGAAGTATGTGACATATACATATAATTTTGTGATATTGACTTTTCATATGAAATATAAAAAAAACTGAGTATAAAAAGCCAACAGCTGTTATGCTGAAATTATGCATAAGGAGAGTTTATAAACTGAGGGATAGCTGTATTCTGTCTACTTGCCGTTCCATTTATTTGTCAAGTGCTTTTTTATAAAAAAAAAAAAACCTGGCAACTCACTCATCTCTTCCCACCAACAATGAAGTTTTAACAACTGACTCAGCTTTCTGCTTCTTCCACTGAAGCAATAACCCAGCTGTGTAGATACCTCCTCTTACACATTCATAGAATTATTCCATATCCTGCCCACTTCTTGGCTCAGACTATGGCGATGTCTTACCTATATTACTGAAGCTCCATCCCACATGGGCTTCTCTTTCATCAAGCCACTACAGTCGATCCAGTATGCTGCTGCACGTGCTGCCAAACGTACCAAAACATTCCCAAGTCTTTTCCTTCCTTGTCTCTCTCTGGTTAAAAAAACCCATCATACAGTCATAGAATCAGGACCCCAAGATCTGTGGGAACTTATCGACCCCTACACTTTAACAACAGCACTATGCTTTTTCATCTTTGACAGTATGTTTTTCCCAGTCATTACAAGTCCAAAATTGAAAACCTGACAGTTCTCAGTTTTGCTCCAGTGAAACCATAAGGTGCTGTACTAAACACAGCATACAGAAAACATACAAATGTTATGCAGACTGAGAAGCAACTGAATCTATACCCCATTGCAGAGTCCAAGTGCTGAGAGGCGCCACAATATTGTTAGTATTAACTTTGCGAGCACCTTTGTTCGAAATGACAATTATCCATGCATACAGCAGGCAATTGTAGCCGAAGCAGTTCAAGGTTAATGCATTGCTCAAGGGAGGAAATGAGATTTGAAACAACAACTTTCACATTTCGGTTCAACATCTATAATTGCTGTGCTACCCTTTCGTAACCCTGTTTTTCAAAACACCCAGCTACCTAATATCAGCAAAGCCTCACCTCCTGTGTGGAATTGCTGTGATTGACATTACACTTGAAGCAATGTTTGTTCTTTGTTTTATGTCTCAGAATTCGCCTCATCAAACTCAGATTGTGATCGCCATATCCACTCCCTCATGATCTTGTCATGCTTAAGAACTTTATCTTCACACCAGGTAAAAGACAACAGACAGCTTGACACACGGTGTGTTTTTCAAACCAAATACATCCAAAAACTCTTACAAATGATAAAAAAAAAAAATGGCCGTAATTACCAACTATGACATCACCAATCAAATCCCAGTTTAATAATGAACATGGAGTCTGATTCTAAAAATGCCTAAAAGAAAGCCTTTGGTTCTTTGATCTTTGCTCGATCTTTATCTTTCCTGCTCAGTTTAAATCAGAGCCATTAGCGCTTCCTCTATAAAGCAGTCACCGACTGCCTTGTCTAGGGATTTATCAATGGAACACTAATGCATATTTCACCTGACAGTAATTGTTAGCTGTCAATTGGATGCCATGCAAAAAAGTGCGATAAGTCTTCTGCAGCCACGACTTGTCGAATACTTTAAACTACGAAAAATCGGTAACAGGAGAAAGAAGTATTAGATCAGCCTCTGCTCTGCAGCAAAATGCAGATTACAAATAAAGGACATAAACACTGACAAACCTCCACTGACTGGTGGGATTGCATTGTCAGCAATTTCGTCAAGACTTTCAAGGCTTGGATTCTGAGCCAAATCTGAATTACACCAAACATT
This sequence comes from Heterotis niloticus, assembly GCA_018136845.1. NCBI lineage: Eukaryota > Metazoa > Chordata > Actinopteri > Osteoglossiformes > Osteoglossidae > Heterotis > Heterotis niloticus. Next base: position 7,273,180 of record CM030899.1, on the reverse strand, counting down.
CCATGCTAGCTACTATAATATTCACTGTTGCTTTGCTTCTCATTTTTCCAGCTTAGCATAGACCTCTAGTGGTGAGGATGACCTTACAGTGAAGTTTACAGTCTATACCTTTAATTTTGAAACAGATTATTTTGAGTATTAACTGCCAAAAAAATATACAAAACACATAAATAACGCTCATAAATAATATATTGCATGCAGTACTGCCAAGTTAAATTGAACATTTCACTAAAATTCAACCTCTGCAAGGTACAGGGTTTTTGCTATGTTACTTTTTTTTGGAAAAAAGAAGCTCTAAATACATTTCTAAAAAAGTTTATAGCTGAAGGAAAGTTTGTTTCTGAACTGAGTAAGTCAGGATTCCACATATGTATATAACCATATTGTGTTTCCGAAGGCCTCAAACCATACTTGAGTCACAAGGCTGTGAATGAAACCAGGTGAAACCAGTAACCTTGCAGCCTCTCAGCATGCTGTTTATATTCTTAACAACCATTAACTCTTTTAAGTAGCTGGTAGACGACTTGGAAATTAAACTAGGTGACTCTTACAAAAGAGGAGAAGATTATAAAAAGACGTCTATAGCTTGCAATTTCCCCCACGGGAAACACTAAGGGATGGAGGATTTGTACACCATCTGCATTTTCTCAGTAAGTTGCACAGGCCCTGCTCTGTTCTTTTTGTTAATTCATGGAATTATTGGTTGATTTGTTTTTAAGACGTGAAATAGAAATCTAAGAGGAAGCAGTGAATTAAAGGAAGAGCTTGACAGTTTTGGAGAATGGGTGATGTAGCAGCTCTTATACTTGTGACATATGCAAAGTATTACCGACATATTACTTGGTTAGGATTTGCAGAAAAGGTTTCAGCCCAGTACTTGAAGCTACAGGTCTGGAGTACAGCAACGATTTCATAAAAAAAGATGTCCCTCATTCAGCCATCTGAAGGAACCTGACTACAAAATCAATTTTAATATGCAAAGAGTACTGTATGTGAAGCAATACTAACACAAGCCAGAAACTTTTTGGCACAAAGTGTTTGTAGAATGATGGAAAAAGAAAAAAACAAACTGGGTGAAACAAAAATTGAGCACAGACCCCAAAAAAAATGGTAGAAGCGTTTCAAGAAAATAACACCTTACCCACTATTAACAATAGATTTGGTCTATTGCTTTTGCTGTTTGTGACAGCCAATGGAACAGGAAATACTGTGCAGATGGAAGGAATAAAAAAAAAAAGATTCAGTTAGAGTTCTGGTGTTGATAAAAACAATGGTGCTGAGCAGTAAGAAGGCATGCTGGAGTGCCTTGTGACTGAGCGCTATCACTTAAAGTGACAGTTTATTTTTTATTTTTATCTCAGCTCTTCCCTTCCATGCAAAGAATTCAGGTATTTTTCATAGGTGAGTATTTTTTATTTTATTTTATTCCATTTTACTTCATTTCATTTTATTTTTATTATATTTTATCAATTGTTTTCTTGTTTATTTTTTAAATGATATGTACGGAAATTCACGTGTTTTTTGTATTATTTAATAACAAAGGAATTATATCATAAATACTATTCCCACATAGTAAATATTTTTTTATACTACTATAATAGTAGTAAAAAAATCTGGCTGATAATCCTTTTTTTACTGCTCTAGGTACTTTCATTTTTTATCATTTCATCAGTTATCTTTTTTTAAGCAAAATCTATTGTATGGGCGGGCATTGATCATTATGTGGTTATCATACTTTGAACGTGTGATGTGGACTTTACATTCACGCAAAAAGACTGAAGTAGAAACTGAAGGAAAAAAGAGAAAGGGATGAAAAAGATTGACAGAACTCTTTACGACTAAGGACAAAAGTGAAGGACATGCAGCAAGTTTCTGAAGATGCCCTTTATATGGTTGCCAAGATTTGACAGTGACTTTATGGCACATAACAATAACAACAACCTTTACAGTGGTCACTGTACATTCTAGCTCAGTGACAAAACTGAGTCAACTGAGTTGTGTCAAATACTAGCTGAGTTACCCAGCACTGCCAGGCCAAAAAGTGGAAAAGCTGACAGTAACAACGCACTGTACATCACTAAGCTGTGACCCCTTAAGGTGGTTGTATTCAGTTGTCAGTGCTGTTAACCAGGGAGATGCTGCAATGAGTGACGTGTCAGTTGTAGTTCAGCGGGGAGGTGAACAGAAGAAAAGTAATAAATAAATATTTCCAAAATTTATTGCACTTGGATTAGCAAAGTGCTAATTGACGTGCATGTCATTTATAAATCTCTTTTTCCAGTTATCCACCTATCAACCCTCCCTGGTGTGTGTGTGTGTGTGTGTGTGTGTGTGTGTGTGTGTGTGTGTGTGTGTGTGTGTGTGTGTGTTTATGCAAAAACCTCTTTTAGGATAAGTACCTCTGTTTCAAATTTCAAGGCTGTGGCTCGAGAAACAAAGCCGGGTATAAAGAGCAAACGGACAGATGGACAAATGGATGAATGGAGGGACACTAAGTTTTATAGATGCATTGAGATTTGCTTGTTTGTAACAAGTCATGATGCAGTAACAAAATGTGATTCATTCCTTTCATCTCAACAGCAGGAAGCATCACTGCTACAGTTGCTGCTGCGAACACAGAGGAACCCAGGTTTCAACTGTGTTCCTACAGCCGAACCTTTGAGCAAGGAAGTAAAGTCCCATATAAACAGGCAAATAATCAATCAGAAGCTTAACACTGTAGGCCACTTTTGCGAAAAGTTCCAAATAAATGAAACAATTTTGGCTGTTTTCATGGAAATACAGTCTGGTGCTAAATTTTCGGTTGCTCAGTGAGTTTCTCCCTGTAGTAAATTCTCATAATATTCTCATCAAATGCACGGCGCTTATTTTATACGAGTGGCAAAGAAATGAAATATAAGAAAAACAGATTTGTAGAGGTTTCCTTTCAAAATTTGGCGCATTCCTTTTCTTTTTTCTCTCTATTTATGTACTGTATGTATATCATTTTCTACCTTATAACCCAATACCAATTTCAATATTGTGAAACCATACAAATGGTTCAGCCCATATTATCTGACGTAATGTGCTTGCATTGCACATTTTTTTAATTTCCTTTTTATCAGAAAAATGTTTTTATAGTTGCTTTACCAGACAGGAAGTAATAAAAAAACAAACCTCTATGTCAGGTCTAGGACCCAAGGATCTCCATGCCAACATTGGTTTCTGGCTAGTACAACTGTCAAATAAGTGGACCGCAGAAAGAACGAGGTTCATAAACAAGTCATCCCAGCAAACGTCATACAGTGTAAACAGAAAAGTACCGAATTTCAGTTCCAGAAATTGCATTTTACATCTGGTGTGCAGTGAGACATAAAGTAGGATCCTACTTGGTTTTGCTCCCCTCTCGTTGCGCAGAAAGATCTATTTCGGAAAGAATGCATAGCTAGCAAAGTTTTTACCGTTACGGACAACGGCACGTTAATTACAGCGCACGTTTTTTTTAAACACGTGGCTGATTTGTTGGCTTATGTTGTTGTACAAGCTGCATGAAACAGTTTTATCCGGATGCTTTGTTCTCAGGCCGGGTTGTTGCCAAGTGAAAACAGATGTGCTTCACTTGCGCCCCATCGAAAAGGTGATATATGGCGGTCAGCAATACGGTTCGGCAGAGGCCGGCAATTCCAATTTGCTTCACTTTCAAAGGATGTGCTCTGGTTTATGTAAATTCAGACATTTCCTTAAACAAAGGAAAAGACACGCCAATGAATGTGAGGACAAAATGCATTCACTTTTATACCTCAGACGTATTTTATCTCCAGGGGTTAACATTTATAAATTCCCCAGTGTAAACTGTAGACATTCTTACAAAATTATACCCTCTCATATTCCAAGAAAATCCTTGCTTATGCAAAGCTAATTTCATCTTACTGTTTCAGATAAAAAGAAATAGTTTGGCTATCTTAAGTGTTCTCTATTATAACTATACTTTTAGTTCATGTTTTTAACCAGTCCTATATTACCTCTTCCCCTTCATTCCTCCACTGAAAACAAAAAATAATGTAATAATATAATTTTATTTATATATATATATATACTTGGCATATACATGTTTTGGAGTGTGTGATTTAACCTTTAAAGTATGGAAAACACGAGGCCTTGACCTTGTTTGCCATACAAACTTCACCTGAAATAAATCAACGCCTGTTGTTTTTTTTCTTTTTTTTGCATAACTCAGCCTTGAGTGAACAATTGCACAGAGAAACAGACGATTCAAGACAACGGTGGACCAGAGAGAATTTCAAACCCGGACGGTATCGTGTGAGACCTCGACAAAGAAAACATTAACTCACCTAGGATGCGTCTAAGCAGCGTCGGCCTGGCGGAGATAAGAATCCCGTCTATCGGGGGGGTAATCGGTCCGCCTGTTCACCTTCTAGTAAGAGAAAAGACGTAATCTTTTATTTTCTGTAATGGAGTAGAATATTACCCCCAAGTACTGAACAAAAAGTAGCGTGACATCACGAGTCCCCTTAGAGATCAATAATCTGCCAGAATAATTGACTGAATTTTTAATTGAGAGGAGAAAAAAGTCTTGCACAGCTCCGCGTAATTGTAAATGCAGTCTCCGCCAACTAATAGTGCATTCCTATTAATACTACTAATTCAAAAGTAAATTCTATGTGATTGCATAAAAGACTTCAATTATAAAGCTTTTAAATACATATAGCTTATTTCCATAGAACATTATTGTTCTAAATATATTTCAAAGACTGTTCAGCAATGCATAAAACCTTGCAAATTAATGAGTGCCATTACTTGTTGAAAACTAATTTTAACTTGAACGTTCACATCATCACAGGGATTCCTAAAAAACCCCAAGCAGAGTAGGTAAGTTTTTTTTTAAATTTTTTTTATTATAAACAGTTTTGTGGATGAAAATTAATAATAGTTATCAAAAAAGCTGCGCTTCAACAGTCGCGCTTGTGTCTAAGCCCTGTGTTGTACGTTGTGGCTAAGCAAAATGGTGAAAAATCAGTAGAACAGTGTTTTTTTTTTTCTGTCCAATTGAATAAACATCCAAAAGTAACATCTAGAATAAAATTTAGAAGAGTTACATGTATAATGTAACATGTTCATGTATAAAAAGCTGAAATAATACAATAAATAAAATACCTTTTCATGCCTCTAACAGAAATGCCTGCAATTTAAAAAAAAAAAAAAATGTTTATTCACTGAATTTGGTAATACGTGTAGATGTGGGAAAGCAGGATCATGTCAGTCAAGCACCATACTCTACCATACTGTACTTTACTGTTATATGTACAGTATAACTATACTATATTGTATTATTCTACAGTACACATGCACTATAAAGATAAAACCACCCTAATGGAAAAAAATATATGTCTTCCACAAAAAGATGCACTAAAACAGGGGTCTGTTTTAATGTGCAAGGTTAAAAGCAATATTGTGTTTTTGCTTTTAATTAAATTAACTTATTTACTATAAACTACTACTTAAAGTAGAGCAGTTTAATAAAAAGGACAAATAACTTAAAACTAAATTCCTTTTATTTGAACTTTCTCACAATTATTTCTGCATTATTTTTGCTAAAGGTCTATAAGTAGACATTTAAAAGGTATACCCTGTGCAACTTCAAGTTAATGTTTTTGCATTCTAAGCTTTGTTTTGTTGGCTGGCATTAAATATAACTGAAAAATTGTAATAATTATGTTTAAACAGCAAGCCTTTGAGTCTAATGAATGGCAAACAGCGTGCTGATTTTGAATTTTCCAGCAACTTGCAGCCAGACTAAGGTCATTATTGAATTTAAAATACAAAATGAAGAAATCTGTAACGCTATAAAATATTAATAATATGTACTTGAAATATTTTTATTACCTCCTCTGTTTACGTTCATACATTTCTCCACAAGGGTGCTTTATTTATTTATTTATTTATTTATTTTTTTTTTTTTATTTTTTTACTTTTTACTTTAATATCTTGGCTGGTTTCTGTCATCGACTCTTCTGACTGTCAAAACTTCTAAAGGAACTCGATTTAATTAACTAACTTCTTCAGCCTTTAATCTCAATCGCTATGGCAACGTTTTAATTCTTTAGATGCAATTCACATTATAATCAGACACTCCTCAGCTTGTAGCTCTACTTAGACACCTCTACTGTGCAAAGAATTTATGGCCAAGATCAGATCTCTTGGGTTATATAACAGTATAATATACTTTTTTTTATTTCCACAGACAAAAGCTCAAATCCCTGAGCTGCTAAAAGAAATATTAAATTACAGTGCATGAATAAAAAAAGATATGACCACTTGTGGAAATTTGAAATGATCTTAGAAATATCCATTAGTATACCGGACGCATGCATTAATAAATCGTGTTTGGAGCATATTATGTACCAACAGCTCTAAAAAGTGACACGTTGATGTCTCGTTTTTATTTCAGACTTTCCAAGCAGGTTGGTGATAGTCATGTGGTCGATGGAAACACAATAGCTCAAGCGGGAGGTTTGGTTGGAATGGATTTATTAAATCACAGCTGCTGTCTTCACAAACAGTAGGAAATATTCCTCCCCTCATCCTCAGCCAAGAATTTGTGTGAAATGCAGAAGGAATTTAATGCTCAAGCCTCTTACATGTGAACTTGTACCCATTACATGGAAAAGGCTTACCATATATGCAGAGACGAGTTTCTTATATATGGTATCTGGCAGCCCTCCGGCATCATTGTTTTGTTTACACTGTTTTTAAAGTTCCTCCAGAATGGGGCTGAAAAAAATAAACGTGTTTTTTTGGCTCGCTTTTTAAATCTTGTTTAATGTAAAGTTGCATGCAATTAATGTGAGAGATCCCGGTACACATCCGTGACTGTGGATTCTTATTTCTGACCAGGATCACCACAGAAGATCTGATACGGAAGATGGCACGATAAATATTTGAATAAAATTACAAAAAGTGGGTTCATTCCGTGCGCTTAAAGGGTTATCGGTTTGTCACTCGTTCCGAGTTCATGCCATGGCACCACCTACGTGACAACTTGTGTAAACACAGCTAGAACAAGCAACTTTACCACTAGAACGTGACCTTTGCGTGGTTTTGGCCTCCGAATCACACAGATCCTATGCTTATAAACAAAGGAGATCCCCACTGTTCTGGCTGCACGAGTAGCACGCCGGCACTATTCGACAAGATTGGATTAGAGCGGCATCTCACTGTGCTCTGGGGTCCTGCTTCGGCTGTCTGATTTTTATGTAAATTTCGTGGTCCCCAACATAGTAAAAGGAACACAAAAAGTCAAGGCCTCTTTGAAAAAAGAAGTTTTAAAACATATTTCTCACCGCTTGAAAAATACCGAAGTACGAACTATGCCTAAAGCTGAGAGGTTATTTATGACTTTAAATATTTATTTAAGATGATGGCGGAAGGAAACAACTGTGTCTGGATGTTCATTTTCCTAATTGTGAAAAGGTTTGTTTTGTGAAGGTTAATTTTTAAAAAATATTTTTTAGCAAATTTCTAAATACGTAGCTTTATATATTTTATTTGCCCGCATAAAAAATAAATGCATCTACGTTTTCAGTGCACGACCTACATTTAGAGGCCCCGAGAATAAGGCTAAATTGCGTTCTGTACCTGAGTTTATCTCCACCCAGCACAGCAGCCTGCTGTGTCACCTGAGGACACGACAACCACCATCTACCCTACAAATGTTTTGCAAGGGCCATTTGCTCTGTGCAGTCGGAACAGGATTCTAATTATCACGTAATTTAATCTGAATTCCACTAAAATGGTTCCTTACAAAAATGGCCTAATGTGACCAGAGGGATGAACAAGGCTTTATTTATTTGTTCATTTATTTGTTCATCTCCTAGTCTATCTATCTATCTATCTATCTATCTATCTATCTATCTATCTGCCTGCCTGCCTGCCTGCCTGTCTGTCTGTCTGTCTGTCTATCAGTCTATCTGCCTATCCTCATGTCCATCTATCTGCCTGCCTGCCTCCCTGCCTGCCTGTCTGTCTGTCTGTCTATCAGTGTATCTGCCTATCCTCCTGTCCATCTATCTGTCTGCCTGCCTGCCTGTCTGTCTGCCTGCCTGTCTGTCTATCAGTCTATCTGCCTATCCTCATGTCCATCTATCTGCCTGCCTGTCTGTCTGTCTGTCTATCAGTCTATCCGCCTATCCTCCTGTCCATCTATCTGTCTGCCTGCCTGTCTGTCTGCCTGCCTGCCTGTCTGTCTATCAGTCTATCTGCTTATCCTCCTGTCTGTCTGTCTATCAGTCTATCTGCCTATCCTCCTGTCCATCTATCTGTCTGCCTGCCTGCCTCCCTGCCTGGCTGCCTGTCTGTCTGCCTGTTTATCTATTTTTGATGCACCGATAACACCAGTTTGGCACCTATTTAGACCTAATAAACCAGGTATTTTCTCTCCAGTTGAGAGGTTTTCTCACCAGAGTCAAGCAAAGTCCGGTCCTGCAGACAGAAAAGATCCCACCGAAGACGACGAGCTGACTGTACAGTTTCCTGAGGTGGCAGCTGAGAAAAAAAATTTATACAAAAAAAAACATCCAGCTTTTAAGCAGGAGAGAAAAATGAGCCTCCAGGGGTCCTAGAAACAGCGGCTGCTCACTTCTGTCTGGCTTTTCGGTGTGATGACGGGGGCTGAGCATGTAAACGTCCAACAGAAGAAAGGTAGCAGGTAAAGAACCCACCTGGCCAGAAGAACGATGGAAAGAAAACATTCTGTAGGACCCAGAAACATCTGGTTGACAGTCTGTCTGCAGCTATGATGCAGCAAATTTACAGCGACAACAAAAAAAACGCAGCTCCCTAATAGACAGTTATGATGGCGGGAAGAAGGAAAACAGCAGGCAGAGAAAATGACTGATGAACGGGAAACAAAAAAACGGACAGACAACCGTTCTGAGTCCTGCACCGGCTGACAAGATGGACCCTGACGTGGCGTTTGTGTGGAAAGTGAAAAAGTAAAACTGACAAATTTAACATCTGCTTCGCACACTGAGCTCAAAATACATTTCAGCAGCAGCGAGGCTGCAAATCAGGTATTAAATGGCAGTGAGAAAAAGTGCAGCTACAACATCTCCAAGCGTTCCAGCCAACGGGCCATGAACACAAACAAAGGAGGAAGCTGAATAAGGAATTTCTGGATACTGATAAGTCACTTTTGATCTTTTTAATACTGTTTTAGTTCTTTTTAGTCCAAACAAATGTTCTCTGTCAATGTTAATCTGTAATCCAGGTTGTGTTTAGAGGACTCTTTTGGACCGAGCTGCCAAATACCGTATTGGCACAAATATAAGATGATCCTGATTATCGGACAACACCCTCCTTTTCAACACTCGTTTTTGGACAAAAGTTTTTTTGAAACAAAAATCATATTCATATTTACCATATTTGTGGTTTTAGGATGGTCTTTTTGGGTGTGCCACCTTCGAGTAGCAACAAATACAAACTAAGCAACTGCTGCAAATCCTCCACCGTTTTTTTACAAGAATCACAGACAGCTCATGTAAACCGTGTTGTCTTTTAGAAAAAAGGGCCTGCAAAATAAATAATAAAATTCAAAAATGTACAGACTAAATTTAGTTGTTGACAAAATCTGCCAAGTGGTGCGTTTCTCACGCACTGAGTTGGAACGACAATACACAGTCCACGATCTTATCTTTAGAAAGAAAAGTCATATTTATTCTTATTTAGCATTTTTGTGCTTTTAATATGGTCTTTTTAGCCTGGCCAGCTTTGAAATTAACATTCTGTAACTTTACATTTCTTGGATGCTTAACCGTTGTTTGACACCTCTGCCTCATTGATCCCCATCACTCCTTGGGTAATCTGGCTTAACTCTGAGCTACTTTCTTCCAGACCAGCTCAAGGTTTCACCATCTTTCATACTCACTGGCTCAAGTTGACCATTTCTGTGGATAATTGATGCCAGTGGATAAGTGACGTCACTTAAAGCTGTTATGTATGATATTTATAGGTGTATTCCTCAAATATAAGATGACCCCATCTTTTTTTAGATGGAATTCTCAGAAAAAAATAACATATTATATTTGGGGGAAATATGGTATTACAGTTTTTCTCAATCGCTTTGGTGCATTTCTCAGATCAGAATTGAAATTCTCAAAATTACTTGTTCAAACTCCAAATCTGCTTATTAGTTGTGCATATCATAACAGCAAATTCCCATTGTCTTGAACAAATAGCAAATGCTTTGTACATCCATGCAACTGATTGTGTACAATTGTCTGCTGTTTTTTACGTTCTCATTTGTTTTTGTCATCTCAGTCAAAATGCGCTATGCTCATTCTCTGTTAAGTAGTCCTTCCACTCAAAACATCTACTCATTATTTCATTGCTTTAGTCATTCTGTGCAAAAATGATGAACTAGTTGTCATAATCTGTATATATATATATATATATTCCTACATGGTAATGGACCAACCACAAGCTAATGAACAGGCACAACAGCCTGGAAGAAGGCGAGTTAGGATGGAGGGTGGAAGAGTAAGGAGACAAAACAGAGGTAGAGGAAGAGGAGGCCGAGTACACAGGGTTGTTCCTGATGAAATAAAGGCCACCATTGTGGACCACTTTGTCAATCATGGTCTCACAATGGCTGAGGCTGCTTGAAGGGTACAGCCAAATACTGGGCAAACTGCTGCGTCCTCAATCATACAAACATTTCGTCGGGAGAACAGGCGGGTACTGTAATGTAAAAATATGTATACTGTAAAGCTTCAAAGTACAGAGTTTGCAGTAACTTGCTTTTCTGTATATTTTCATTATGTAGTTGATGCTGTATTGTACACTAGTATATTTACTGTATGTATTTTCTCCATTTTACAATACTGTCCAAATAGGACTGCAAGACTACCTCACAGGGGTGGTCGAAGGCATCTTTTTACTATTCAACAAGAGGAGGCCATTATGAATTTCTGTACAATACAGTAAAAAACAGTATAAAAATACCGTCTCATATCCAGTTGCTTGCAATCAATCACTGAACAATAAACACGGTAATTTGAAACTTTGTAGTATAGAAATTGTTATATCACACAGAAAATATGTTGCCTTATGGATTTTCAGACAATATTACCAAAATTCTTGTCAAAATTTTCAATACAGATCAAACATTTATATTGAAAACATGTTCATGCATTTTGACCATCTTGTTCATAGGCAATGGTGCAAGGATTTGTCATTCTGATGGCACTGACAGTTTCCCTGACACAAATATTGGCTTTTGGGGCATAAACTAAGCATTTTGAGCAAGTTACTTGATTTAGCAGGTAACACACTGTGTTTTGCGGTTTGCACATATTGTTCTGAGAAATGCACATACTGTTGTGCAAACGTAAATTATGTTTCAAGAAATGCACCAAAGCGATGGAGAAAAAACTGTAAACTATCTTCAGTGCACATGCACTTAACCACTGTGCAAGTTAAAAAATAAAAAAATACGTAAAAAAATATCTATAAAAACCAAACAGCTTACTGGCAAGGGAAGAAAAGAGAAGATAGTACCTCATGCTGAGAATATCAAATTTTACTTGGAAAGCATCAAAAACCGGAAATATTCTTAGCATCGGTTGCTGTGAAAACCAACCCCCAGGAACAGCAACACATGACAAATCCCCAAAGTACTCTTACTGCCCTTACATACAGTTTTCTCAGTCATTTTGTCAACCTAAACCTTATCACAGTATGGATGCTGAGAATGTTCTAGTGAATATTCCACTTCTCAGAACATCACTTGGCCGAGATGTGATGCGTGATGTGATGTGATTTTTAGTCATGTATTAATCCAGATAGCCTTGAGCTCAGATAGCAAAGAGAAGCTGACTTGTCAGGAATTCATATCAGTGGTTATTAATCTCAATTATTACATGACTGTGTCTTAATCACCTCCTCCACCAGAACAAAATCTGGATGTGATGTCTGAAACATCAATGGTAAGACATCTTTTTCTTTTGCTCTGTTCTAGGTTGACTTTTCAGGTGAACGTGTACACTTACAAGCAATCTGTGTTGAGTTTCCAGCTGGCAAGAGCATTGGTGCATCACAGCACATAGACTGTGTGATCGGGGGAGGTTCAATCCCTGTTCGGTGTGTGAGTAGTTCTGCTTGATCTCCCTGTGTGTCCATGGATGTCCTCCAGGAGTGCTGGCTTCCCACCACAATCCAAAATGTTTCTGGTGGGTTAGTGGCTCCAATGTGGCCTCAATGAAACTTTGTGTGGTGTCCTCTCATGGATTGTTTTCCCCTCCTAACATAGCAGCCCGTGGTCCAGGGAGAAACTCTGGCCCACCATGCACCTCCAATAGAGGAGAGAGTGAGATATCAAAAATTGGATTTTAAAAGAGATACTGAAATAATCTGAATCCAGAACATTTTGTGGAAAGTTAAGCATAACGTTGACAAGAGTGCACAAATGTGCTCCTGCTCATTATTAGTTAACTCTCATTATTATTTAACTGACTAACTATTAGATTCCTACCAACCAAAAGCAAGGCAGATGCTTCACTCTGGACACCAGTGTGCATCAATAATGTTTCCTCCATGACACTCTGTTCTGCCACTGACCTTCAGGTTGGGCACTGACATCCAAAATCTCACTGTGAGACATCTGATTTCATAAGAACAGAAAGTTAGCTGCCACGAAAGTACCTCTACCATTAATTTCCTAAATCAAGATTTATTTTTTTTAAATATGAAATTATGCATTTTATTCAGATAGTTTTAGTCCATGCTGGCTTTTATTCATTTGATCAATAAAGCTCTGAAAATTGCCTTCAGAGAAGATTTGCCATCGCTTCTCTCAAGCTGGCACTAACAGTACGGGGCCATGTCTGCATGAATGTGTGAAGCTAAAATAATGAAAAATCATGATTAAAAACTTTGTGCATTAAATCGCATAGTTTTCTATTGTAGACTCAGTACAGAATATTGATTCATTTATTGGATATGCAAAATAATAATCATTCACTCTGATGGGAACCAGCAGCTTGTATTTTTCTGTAGAATTTACTCTGGTTGTAATTAGATTGGTGTTATTTCTTTATGGGGCATTCTGGTTAAAACATCTTCACACACGCAGTGGAGTTTGAGATGTTTAAGCCTTAACTTGCATGTAAAGAGGGTTAATTTATTTAAATTCAGGTGCATATGTTCAGATGACCTGACTCAGTCCTTAAGTTTTCTGTTTCTGCTCATAAAACTGTTTGGTTTAGCATAATGGTTTTTGAATGTGTGAAGACATGAAGATATGAAATGCTTAAGTTCATGGGCTGCCTGTGTAACTCTGCCCTGACTTTACGCATGGCTACAAAACAAAAACAGGTTTCAGTGTAGGACATTCATCAGAAGGTGCATTTCTTCCCCCAAATATTAGCCAAACTTGGCTCCAGAGATGGATCTCTGAAGGGTTGTTGGATGTCACACTTATTTCCCGACCAAACAATGACCAGCTTTTAAGGTGTAAGAGTTAAATTTGGCCAGCGTCATACGTACGTTTATGAAGATCTACAACTTGGTCATTTTATGATGGCCTCCAAGAAGAAGAAGTGTTGGATAGAATTAAGTGAAGTAGAGAAGCGGTTTGTTGGAGTGATCAAGAAATCTCTGCATGTTATTCCATTTTAATAGAGGTCATCCCACGATGCTCTGAAGGAGACATGAGGATGTGACTCTGACATGACCTTTGGGGATCATGAACAGACAGCTGCATGTGTCAAAGTCTTCCCAACCTGCACCTCCCTGTGGATCCAGGAGGGAACCTGAAGCTCATCCACAGAATGGTCGTTTCCCACCTTGTCGCCACAGGATGCTAACACGGACGTGGCAGCCATGTGTTAAATCGAACGCCATCCTGGATGCTTTCATGCACCTTCTTTGGGAAGATGACAAGGTACAAAGCTGAGTGGAAGGGAGCTCATTCAACCATTTGAAAGACCTTCAGTACACAGTTTGATTTGTCTCAATCTATTTTCCTGTGGAACCCAGATTTTCTTTTTGTGGAGCCACAAAGCATGGGTTGCTTTGCAAAGAAATTGTAACGCTTTGCTCTGCATCTGAAGTTCCTTCTGCTCACAGTGTCAAGAGTTTCATTTTTTCCACAATAATTCGGAGCAACTTTGGAATGGATAGACGCTGTCCTGAAACTGCTGGACAGCGCTGCGTGACCCCTGTATGTTGCTGTGACCTAATGCTGGTCATATATAGAAAGAACGTCGACTTTGAGAACAAACTGTTCATAGTTTGTAAGACCTGCACTTCAGGTTCTTATTTTTATTTCTTCTTTTTTTATTTTTTTTAAGTTATCGCCACCAACTACAGTAATATTTAAAAGTTCTGGTACCTTCTTAACAGCAATTTGAACACTGGAGTCAACATGATAATTAATAATTCTCAGTGACAGCAGGTTTGGAAAACATACTGTATGTGACAATTTAGGTTTCCAGCATATTGGACTCGGTATCTCGCATCATAACATCGCATCAGACGTTGGACACGGTGATGAATTAGAGGTTGGGGCTCAGCAGAAGTCTAATGTAATAGCTTTTAAAAAATCTGTGAAATACAAGCAAGGCTTGGAGGAAAAAAAAAAAAAAAGAGATTCTGTTGACCTAAATGACGCTGCCTGCCTCACCGCGGTAAGTATGAGTGAGCAGAATGATAAATATGCAGCTTGAGAAGAAAATGCCTGAGGGCGTCATACACCTGAAAAACAATTTGATTAAAAAACACAGAAGCCCGCGATGCTGGCTGGTCCCGGTGTTTGCCGACAGCTAAGGAGAAAGGAGCTGTTATGTCACCGCGAGATCCGAATCACACCCAGGCGCAACCCAAATATGAACGAGGCGACAACAGCCGGTAACTTCACTTTGCTGCCGGACTGCAAAAGCTTGAGCATAAAAATGGGTAAAAATGGGTAAACTTTGGAATGAGGACCAATTACAAGACCCCTCCTTATTCCCTTTGCTAAAGAAGAGCTCATTTCAATTAAAATTGGTCTGGCATGGCAAGTGGATAAATACTTCACAGGATCTGTCACTTTACAAAGGTAGCGTCTTTGGAAAGCGGGAGCACAAAGGAGCGACGTTAAATGAATAGCACGATGCTTGAAAGCACAGATGCACAAAATTGCATTAGCTTCTCACCGGCTACATAATAAACTCCCTGTCAACAAAGACAAAACACAGGCAAACCCCTGCAGCCTACAGAAGCTGAAAGAATTCTTTGAACAGTGGGGTTAACAATGACAGGGCCTTCGGGGAACTCAAGAGTCTTTAATGGATGATAGTAAGGTTTCAGCTTAGTCTTGTCAAATGTTATTTTGATTTTTTTTGTTGCGCAAAAAAAAAAGAAGACCATGTCTCGTACTGGAACCTTCAGAAGCAGAAACATCTGCATTTACTCTGGTCTGTGCTTTTAAGTGAAAGCAGCAGAAGTCTGACTAAAAAGAGAGTAAAAATTGTAGAACTGATCAATAAAGATGTTATGGGTGCGTGTGCTGTAGATTTTAAGCGGTAGCTTATTTCTGTTTGTGCGTTGTCTTGCATTGGTTCTTGCAGTTTGTCGATCTATTTTTTACACATGAAAAAAGGATGTTTGCTTGTGGGTACATTTTTTTGTTTGTTGTAGATGGAAAGCATTTTGTACCACAGTTTCTTTGCCAATTTGTTGCTTCTCCTGCCCAACACTTTTGCCCTTTTCATTCAGTTTATGGATTATTGCAAGTGAGGTCATTTCGCATGGGACTCAAATTGTTTTAGGATAGATATAAAAGATTGCATTTTTTTTTCAGATTGAAACAATTAAAAAATAAAAAAAGACAGTTATCTAAACTATAATGAACCAGATACAGTTTGTGGCAAAATTTTGGCAAATCTTTAGTTGGCCAGTGTTAACCTGAGACTCTGCTGATTCCTTTAAAATGTATGAAGGCTCAGTTTAAAACTTGGCTCTAAGTGTTTCTAAGATACTGTGGAACGATTAAAACTATTAAAATGGTTAAAAGTTTTGAAAATGTTATTGGGTCATCTTATTCTCTTTTTTTTAGCTTTTTGAAATGCAATTTTCTCAGCTGGCCTAAAATTTCTGCATACAGTCACTGGTGTTTTAGTGCTGCTCCTTATTCTCAGGAAAGGAATGACTGAATATTGAAGCAGCTGCCATTATTTTTTGTGCTGAACTGCTGAATCAGTTTTTAACATCTTTTTTTTATCTATTATGAGTGTTTGTTTGTTTGTTTACTTACTTACTTACTTACTTACTTACTTACATACATACCTACCTAGCTACCTATCTAGGTATGTATGTATGTATGTATGTATGTATGTATGTATGTATGTATGTTTGTATTTGTTTGTTTGTTCATTTGTATATTTATTTATTTTATTATTTATTATTATTTATTTTTTTGTTATACGAATAGTCATTTTGGCTTTTTGCTTGTTTGTTTGTCTGTCTGTTTATTTGTTTGTTATATAGGGCTTTAAATTAGACCAGGGCCCGAGACAAGTGAATTTTTCACATAAATTATAGAATTCATAGACTCTTTATGTTGTGAAAGCAAGAAGTTTCAGCCATCTTATGTTCTGATGTTAAAATTTTGTGCTCTAGGAAGAGGGTTTGTTTTGTCTCCTATTACAGTTGTGGGAAAACTCTTGTAAACCTTTTATAAGGACCTTTAATCCCACATCAGTGGGTCCTGATTTTATTTACATGTAAAGAATAATAATAATATGTGCACATTTATACACAAATTCTTAAAAACCTTGATTTAAAGCCAGTTTATGATTAATATATAGTTTTAATTATGTCTATTTAAAGCCTTCCCACATTGAGACCTTAACAGAATACAAGTGTTTCAAAGGCAAATAACAGCCAGAAGGCAGTAGCCAAGGCAGCATGAAAATAAAAGGTGTACAAGGAAACTGTTGGGTTCCAAGGCCAATTGCTTGTTCAACCCCTCAGGCATGATGACTTTACTCAAGTAGAAAAAAAATATTAGTATTGTGTGCTCAAGTTCAGTGGTGGTCTGTTGGTCCTCAGTCACCTTAGGTCAGCTCAGTTGGTGAATCTTCAGGGGGTTGGGCAGCACTCAATATCAGCAGTGCATCTCCCTTATGTGGCCAGACTTTCAATGAAGGCTTGCAGGTCACAACCGAGTGAATATTGAGTGGGAAATATTGGCACCTGGGAGAAAGGGAATAGGAAAAAAAGAGGTACATGATTAGTACATGTGTATAAAAATGGCAGGATCCTTCTGCCTCCCACTGCAGAGGCCTTGCAGGTCTTTGCAAAAATATGAACAGAATGCATGAACGGGACATTAGGTTTGGTTATGATCTGATGATTAGATATTGCAGGAATGCATTTTAAATGTAATGTGTGGTAGCTATAGGGGTTGTTCCATAATGTGTCCTTACCGCAGGTTGTCATTCAAGCATTTTTTTAAATATTTGTTCTTACCCACAGAAAGACAGACTTTGCTTTGCTGCACTATCAAAAAGTTCTATTTTGGTCCTCTAACATCTCAATTAAGCAACTTATTATTCATATTGCAAAGCACCAAAGTGCTTCATTTTGTTGTGGATTTATCTCTAAAATTGTTGTTTAGGCTCCAAACCCATTGCAGTAAAGTATTTTTGCATATATATTTTTTTTTTAATTGTAAAAAAGAGGAAAACGACCGTCATTAGCAAAGCACTGATGCAGAATAAAAACCTTGCAGTTTGAAACACAAGCTGACCAGAAATGGGGTAAACATAAAAACACTCAGATATAAATAAGATAATAAGATAATATAGGATATGTTAAATAAACTGTTAATATGCAGTTTCACCCAATAAAATAAAGTTTCAGTATTGTTAATTCAACTGCAATTCAAGGCACATTTAAATCATAATAGACCTTCTGGCTTCAACAATGTTAAATAAATAGCTATGAGTGAATGAATAAATAAATGACAACATAATCTTAAAAAAATATTACAGCATTATTGACTTGTATAACAATTTTTTTTAGTTTTGCATTTTTATTAATTGTAGATGATTTCACGTTTCGTTTCGTGAAACAATGATGCAATACGAATTTCCCTAACTTTGTGTAGCAAATAAATACATTTATCTTAGCGATGGGTGCGCTTGTACATTGAATGCTTGACCCTGTCTTTCTGAGAATATTTATTTTAAAGGTTGCAAACACATTTCATTCCTGACCCAGGCGTCTATGTATGATTATATGACAGGTTGCGAAGAATGCCAAGCCCTGCAGAAATGATGTGTGCTTGAAACACGAACCAGCTGAGTCAGCCAACCTTCATTAAAAGGGCAACAACGCCTTTTTATGATGATGTGACCGTAGCTGTTTTCCAAAATACAGTGAAAGTGTAACAACAGAGAGCAATTCTGCATCCCACATGGTTAATTACAGCTCCCTGCCCAGGGAAACAGTTACACAGCCTATAAATTGTATTAATAAGGTAGGTATTCCATTGCAGTGTGGCTGATTTACCTCAAAATGTGCCAGCACTGGGCATTATTTCCTCCGTGAACCAAGAGATTAAACTAGATTAAGCTTCCTCCTTCTCTTCTGCCACATCATTAGATCCCAGTCTTGATTTTTCTTTCATTTTATTCTGTTGTTTTGCAACACAGTGAATGCCACATGGAGTAGCACAACATGCAAGTCAAAATAAATAAAAAATATTACACAATCCAGAATGTAGTGTAAATCATCTTTATTCCAGCATTTTAAAACATTTCTGAAAAGACATCCAAGGTAATTGGGAGCCCTGATTGATTCTCCTCTTTTTTGCCTAATGTTCTTCCTTTTCTCAAGTCTTGCCCTTTAGTACAAATTGAGAGGACTGGACGGTGTGCGGAAAAATTAAGATCCACTTCAGCTGGGCCTGTGCAAACTTCTTTGTTGCGGGAGTGTACATGTTTGGCACCTCGGCAAGCGCCGCACGGACGGTGAAATACAGATTTCCTTCAAACCAATTACCTGGAGATGTTCAATCTCTTGCCCCATGGCATTTAGCTCTCAAATGGGGGGAAAAAAAGAGATTCTAAAAGGCTTTCAACAATCATTGTCTGAAGAACCTCAAAGATCTCATTGAAATGTTCAACCGGCCCTGGCCCTTGTGAGCAACTCAATCTAGCCTTTTTTTTAAAGTTCAGGGCCTCTTAGACAAACTGAAGGGATCTCGGTAAACACGGTAAACTGCATAAACAGCCTCTTGATTATTTCTGGTTCTAACTCATCGTGCTGTTTTGTTAAGCAGATGCGTGCAAGATCATCTGTGTGGAAAGATGGTTGTGCTTCAAAGTTGCATGGTGGTGTTAAACATGCAGCGAGGTACTGGGAGGTAAATAACAGTGACTGTATTCCATTTGTCAATATAAAGCACAATGCTTACAAAAGGGATTATTCCAAGTTTAATTAAACCACGTTTTTGACAGCAACCGTGGAGCACATCATTTGTGAGAAATTTGTTGAAGTGCTACTAACAAAATGAGCCTGACCACTAGTTCCATGGCAACTGTCACTATTCAGAATTAAGTTCTCTTTCAACGTATACTGCAGAAAGAGGCCGTGAGGGGGTCTGTAATGAAGGACATCGAGAAGCGTCTTCCCAGAAAAAAAAAAAAAAAAACGGAAAACAAAACGAAATAAAAGAAACCTCTTATTATTAATAAACGCACGAAAAGATATGGCAAACTTTTTGTGGGTTTTGACAGCTACTTGAAAAGGGATGATGATCAAAATTTTAAGCTTCTGTTGTTTGTCTGACATATTAATTCTTTCAAGCTTTAAATAGTTGTCACAATGAACTTTATGTTGTATTATAATGCTGTTTTTGCATTTTTTTGTTTGCTTGTTTACTTACTTCTTTCCTTTTTTCTTAAGTATTTGTTAATGTACCACAAAAGTGCTTAATTTTGCTCCGTACCACAAAAGTGCTTAATTTTGTTGACATTTGGGAAGAACAGAGGCCTCTAGACCGAAGCCACCATCATGGTTGCGGAGCCGATCCGAGATGTTTTTTTTTTTTTTTTTGTTTTTTGTGCTGTGACATTTAAAAACGTGTTGACGGCAGTCAGGAAGGGATGCACCTGATCAGAGAAGAATGTTTAAATACCACAGCGAGTCCCTTTCGCAGTTGCATTTTTGTTAAATGTAGATGATTTTATCTGAGAGCCAATCTTTTGAAGTAACAACAGAGTCAGAATTTTCCCAATGGTGGTTTCACATAACAAATTAACACACCATCTGAGGAATGGGTGTGTATGCTGACTAAATGTTTGACCATCATTCTGAGAATAGTCATAGGCTTTAACTGATGCCGCATCAACATTAAAAGCAAATTACTGTGTAGAATTTGGTTTGCTTATACTGGAAATTTGCTAATAATAATAATAATAATAATAATAATAATAATAATAATAATAATAATAATAATAATAATAATATATATATATATATATAACTATTTTTTTAACATCATATTATTTTTATTTTATTAACATTATATATTAAGTTACATATGTAATTTAAGTATAATTTAATGCTAATAATAAAAATTATAATGTGATGTTGTAAAGAGGACAGTGTATATTCATATTTTATCTAATCATGACAGGATTGCTTCCTTACTCTTAGATTCCAGCACACTGCTGTTCCCTGAACTATAAGCAGTTGCACTGTTTTGAAGGTGGAGGAACAGGTGATTCCTCAGCCCAAAAATATGATGCACCTCCCACACTCGGCAGGGGTGCTTCGCGGTGTCAGGGGCGCAAGGGGTGAATGAGCTGCACCGCAGTCTCAGAATTCTTGACCACCCACAGTGCAAGATTAGCAGCTGTTGAAGAGTAAAGGGCAGAAAAGGAAAAAAAAACAAATGGCTGCACAAACAAATGAAGTCAAGTTAACTACAGTATGAGAAGCAGCTCACGTAAGCAAGATATAAGTGGTATAAAAAAAATGAACACAGGTGGAAGAAATTTATTGAACTATATAACTGACGTTTGACTTTTATTTCAAATTGTTATCCCACATATTGGCTTACAACAGGTTAGTGTTGCTTGCTGAACCACCATTCCTCCTACTCCACTACTACTACTACTACTATTACTATTACTACTGCTACTACTACTACTACTACTACTACTACTACTACTACTACTACTATTATTATTATTATTATTATTATTATTATTATTATTATTATTATTATTATTATTGCTGGTGCTATTGTTCCTGTTATTGTTACCGCTGTTATTTTTTTTATTTCTAATGGTATTGTAAGAATTTTGGAAAAGCCTACAAATTTTGAAATAAATGCTCAGGATAGCTTGTGCTTCCACAGTGGACATAAATCTCAGATCTCACTTGATGTTTAAATGAAAATTCTATACAGCGTGCGGGCTTATTAAAAAACGCTTGACTGATTGGTGTGAAAATGCTTCAAAAAGAATGAAGGAATTTCATTTTTGTCTAAAATTTCTGTTTACGTGGCCATTTATGCAAAGGCTGACATAGTAAATTATTATTTATCAGAGAGAATCACTGATGACGTACAAGTTGCGCTTAGTCTGGGTAAATATCTCTAAAATGTCTTATTTGAATTTTAAGCCAATGTCCTTTGGAATTTGGCCATTAAGCTGATTGTTCATCTCTGAATCCGTGAATCAGAACTGTTAATTTGTAAACCTGTGTTTATGCAGATGCGTGTTAAAAACAAGAAACACAACCCGACAGTGAGGAATAATAAACAGGCACCTTATGAGGTTCACCTTCCAGAGTGCAGGCAGGACTTACCTTTACCTCCCACACAGCGTCAGCCAAAGTTTGGAATCCAACATTTTAAGTGATCCCAGCTTTATACTGTAACAAAGTTAGCATTTATTTGCTTGCTTGTTTGTTTACTTATTTTGTTATTTTGTTGATCCTCCCTATACCAGAAGTGCTTGATTTTGTTAAAATTTAGGAAATGCAGTTCACCTTACAAACTCAACTTTACCTGATCAATCTATGTGTGTGTTTGTGTATTTATTTATTTATTTATTTATTTGCTTGTTTGCTTGCTTATGTACTTTCTTATTTATTTACTTTCTTTATTATTTATTGGTCATCTCTATCCCAAAAGTGATTGATTTGGTGAAATTTGGGTAATATGGAGGCTACTAGACTGAAGCCACCATCATAGTTGTGAAACTGGCCAGAAATGTTTTTTGTTTTGTGACATTGCCCTCCTGGGAGAAAAATGTGTTGACTCTGGCAAAGACAGATCAGAAAGAATGTTCAAAAACCTAGTGGCTTTTCAAACAAAGTTAATCTGAATCAATGGGTGCCAATAGGGTCCAAGATGACATTTCTGACATTGCTACACAACCACTGTCAATGTATAAGTTTGACACTGAAGAAGAAGAAGAACCAGTGGATTTACTCCTTAGGCCAAGATCTAAACCTCTCTCTATCATGGTGTAACAAAAACTTGTATTCGTCTGACCAGACACTTTTTTCTCCACTTGTAACTCCATTAGCTGGAATCTTCTTCATTTTTGTTTTTCACACCATTCTGTGCTTGTGAACTCCCCAGAACGTGGTTGCTTCTGAGATGCAACCCATGAAAACAACTGGCCTTAATAAAGCTCAAGACCAAATAAAGATCACACATTTCAGGGTTTAGCTACACTTACCAAATTAAAAAAAAAAAAATATATATATATATATATATATATATGGTTTAGCAAAAAAGGGTGGAAATTCAGACCCCTTTTATGCTGGTCTGTATGTGTTTGCTGGAATGAACGAGCAGCATGCACGAAGGTGCAGATGAACCTAATAAAGTCAACGCATACGCGTTAGACTGAATTTAGTGAGCGTAAAACAAACGCAAATCAACGCTCGGTTAAATTTTTGCCGCACAATTTTTTTTTCTTTATTTCTTTAATGAAATTTAACCGTTCTTAAAATACATGTTTTGTTCCACAGGAATTGCAAAAAGGCAACCGTTCCCAGCTAAAGAACCAGAAAGTTTTTTCCAGCCCAAGAAGAGCATATAAAGTTCAACATTACTGGTCGAGCAAATTTTGTTTCCATCGGTGGCACCAATTTATTTGATAAAGTGCTACGGCGCACTCTGGGCCACCACTAAAGTGAGAAAATTATGATGGTTGTGGATCCTATTAATTCATTGTAGCTTAATTAGCTTTTTCTTTGCTTCAATAAGAGAGGAAATAAAAGACAAACTTTTCACTCTCCCTCTCTGACGATTAAATTAATTTAAAGTTTGTTGCTGGCCTATGTGAAAGGACGAGGATGAGGGGCACAAATGCGGAAATTATGAAATCATTTAAAATAGCTCCCACAAAGTATTTCAAATAAACTTCTCTATTGCTTTCATTTCTCCTTGTGTACATAGTATTAGGCAATAATATTTAATGACAATAAAAATAAAATTAAAATTAAATAAATAGTTCATCAGTGTATTGAATTAGGCATAACTGCAAAGTGAAATGTTTCTCCTTTATGAATTATGTACATTAAGTGTACCGTGCGTCTATATAGATAATGCAGCATGGGGTCCATTTATTGTAATGCAAATGAAATGCCTCATAGAGAATCATAAATAAAATAAGAGAGAGTAAATATTTTATCAATAAAAATTTTTGTATCAGCCATGACTTGGGGGGGTAACCGTAAGTTACGATTAAGTGTAGAAGTACAGTATATATAAAGACAGCAGACCTGTTATATGGGTAATGGAAATATTAAATGTGTTGTAACAGAGCAGATGCTTAATGCAAATGTATTTTTGAATAATTTTGCTTTTGATACATTAAATCAGTTTGATGGCGGTTCGGATCAAGGTGTAATGACTTTTATTATGGATTGCTTTGCTTGAGCTGCTTTTCCATTAACTCCCCCCCCCCCAGTTTGCTTTTACTGAACTTTAAATTATGGCATTTAGAATTAGCTTGGATTGGTTTGGTTTTCCCTTAATATTAGCCCATCCGGCAGCAAATTTTTAATTTAATGAAGCTTTATCTGAGTTTTTTTGCACAACCTAGCTTTTAAATAATTTGAATGACGTTGGCTTTATTAAGATTTTGTTGACAACCATGTTGGAGTAGATTTTTGAATACAGCGAGTCGCGAATGGACCTCCAGTTCCAGTTGTCCTTGCGTTCAAGACCCAGTGAACTTTGTCTGCTTTATTGTATCCTGCCCAGCAAACAGATGAAAAATGTAGCCTGTATTAGACTGGCATCTCATCTGGGGTGCAGTTTCGTAGCCCAGCAACAGTGATTCCGGGCTCAGGACCACCGCAGAGCAAACCAGGAGCAACCAGCTTAAGAAAATTAATGGATGGTTGAATGGAATTGAAAAATGTATATTTTTAAATCTAATATGTGGTGTTGTAGTGGTGCTGACTATTAAATGATGGTAACCAAAGAAAATTCACTTTATAGGGGGCAGCAGTGCGGTGAGCATCACCGTTAAGGCCTTAAGGTTCCAGTTTGGGTGCCACTGCCGATCCTGTCCCCTTTACTGAGATACATACCCTAAGCTGAAAAAATAACAATAAACAGGTTTATTAATTGTATAAAATATTAACAAAGATCATCATTCCCATCTATTTGTTCACACTTTTAAAATCTAAACGACAACCCACAAGACACTACTGTAAAATAGCATTTAAAAACAAGTAATATAAAAATAGATGTTAGGTAACCCTAACCTCCCCACCAAAGGTTAACAGGGAATTTGATCCCGAATCGAAAAGTTGGATCTCCCAACGCTTGATGAAATGAAAATTTTATAGTTTCTTCTTTTCCTGTTTGCAGTTGCTCTTGCTCATATGACATACAGGACCTCATGTACATTTTCAGATTGTTTTCAAAGCCTCAAAACTGCAGCTCCCAGCTGGTCTTTCTCAACATTTCATGAAGATGAGATATGGGCAAGAGAGAACAGTGACTCCCAACTTCGCAGCCTCAGCTGAGTGACATCACTTTAGCAATAAAGAAAAAAAAAGAAAAATAGGGGCAATTTTTTAGAAAAGCATCCTTGTAGGGAAGTTAAATCTGAATTTCGCAGATGAGAAGAAACTTCTGATAAAGGGCCATTACCTCAGTCCATTTAGATAATTTCCTTCTTTGAAGTTTCATTAATTTGGTTTTGCATTCATTCCATATCATCAGTAATGTCTAGCCATGTGCGGCAGAGCTGGAGATCTTGGCTTAAATGTACGCTTAAACTCATATTTGTTAATATGTTTTGAAGAGCAGCTAGGATGATGCGGAAAGGTGGCACAGCTGACGGTGACGGTGCCAGATCAACGTTCCGCCTTTGTGCAGTTTATACATTTGCATCTCTCATAGGAGGAAAAGATGCCAGAAGAAGGTGATGGCAAACCACTTCCGTTCCTCCTTGCTTTGACCACCATGTCAATGGTTGTCCAAGAGCCAGCAATGACTTGATGCCTCTTCAACCCCAAGTCCTCCATAGTTCATTTGGACCCCAACTTACTCAATCTAAATGGGGCTGGAAGTTGGTTTGTTAACTGAATCCATCACAAAGCAGGCCAGGTTCTTGCCATCAATTTCCCATGGAGTTACTTGTGTAATGAGTAATGTGCTGGCAAAAACAGTGGCCTTGGGCAAGCTGATGCTGTTATAAGAAACTGCATGTCGGCTCGCATCTCTTCATCTGCTGCGAAAATGCACTTTTCATGGCTCAAAGCTTCAGATTCAAGGTTCACTTCTGTTCAGTGTAGTTTCTCCTGGACCGCAGTGCACAACATGCTAAACAGACTGCACGATGACACAGGACAACACAGACAAATTTAATAGAAAATTAAATGAACAGATAAATATATAATGATAGATAAATGATGGATAGACAGATAAGACAATGCAATGGAAAACAGATAAGCACATATGGAAGATAAGAGGATCGGTGCAAACAGGTACACATGTGATGAGGGAGGGCGGTAAGTAAGGGTGGTGGTCAGCCTCTGTGCTTTCTGGAATTCAGCAGTTTGACAGTCGGTGGAAAAAAAGCTGTTGCTGAGCCTGGTGGTGTAAGTCTGTCAGCTGTGATAGCATCTTATCCAGAGGAGTAGTGACAACAGATGGTGGAAAGAGTGAGAGGGATCTTCAGTAATGATATGAGCTTCCCTGATATGAGCTTGTTGTAGGTGGTCTGGATGGTGGGCAGTGGAGTCCTGGTGTTGGACTGAGCAATCTTCACCACCCCCCCTTAGAGGCAGTGCAGTTCCCATATCAGATGGAGATATGGGAGGTCCGAATGCTCTTGATGGTACATCTATACAAGCTGGTTCGGCTGAGGGCTGGAGGGTCAGCTTTTTTCAGCCTCCTCAAGAACTGGAGATGCTTTTTTCTCCTTCTTAACCAGGTGTCTCGTGTTTTGGTTCCTGGAGAAGTCCTTGGTGATGTGCTTTCTTAGGAACTAGAAGCTGTGCATCAGCTCTACTGTTCAACCAACACTTCACAGAGGAGTGTGAACAGCTTGAATCCCTCTGAAGTCAACAATCATCTCCTTGGTTTTGTTGACACTGAGAGACAGAATGTTGTCCTTGCACCAGGCTGCACGCTGCTCCACTTCCCCTCTGTAGGCTGATTTATTGTTGTTGGAGATGAGCCCCACAGCTGTGGTGTCATTAGCATACTTGTGGTTGCTGCTGTATTTGGCAACACAGTCGTGGTTTAGGAAGGTGTACAGCAGTGGGCTGAGCGCATAGCCTTGCAGAGCACCCGTGTTGGAGATCGCGATGTGGGAGGTGTTGCCATGGTTTGTGGCCTGTGGCCCATTGGCCAGGAAATCCAGGATCCAGCACAGGGGAGCTTTCAGAACCAGTGAACAGTTTGCTGACCAGCTGCTGGGAGATGAACACCATTCTAACATAACAGTCTTCACCATCCAGATGGGACAGGGCCAGATGCCCAGCAGCAGTGATGCCATCTTCAGTGGAGCTGTGTGGCAGTAGGCATACTGGTGTGGGTCTAATGTGGGGAGTCATCTACTGTGGGACTGTGGGACTTAAGCACATGAAGGAAACCAACACAAACATGGCACTACCTGCTGTGAGTTAACATGGCTAATACTAATACTAATACTAATAGGTTATCAAGTATAGCAGGTAGTAAAAAAAATAAAACAATGTATTATTATTATTATTATTATTATTTTTTTTTATTTTTTATTTTTTTTTTTTATTTATTTATTTTTTTTTAATTGATCCAGTATGGTGGTATTTGTGTTTATTCTCCTTTAATTCAGTGAAAACTAACTTTGTGTCTTTTTATGTGGAATTGAGCTTCTAAGTTTTAAAAACTTCCCAGTTTTTTCAGCACTTGGCAGTCAGTAACACATTAATCTTCCTCATGTGTTGGTGGATTAACACACCACCCAGCAACTCAATAACAATGACCATTCCAGAAAAATGGGCTTCGCAAGTTTTTCTGACCAGTAAAAAGGAACTAAATGTAACTATTAAGCAATAGCTGGACTGCTAATAAAACCTTAAAAATAGGCAAGAATTTGCTAGAAAACAAGCTTTTTATTTCCACAGAGATCAGCCCAGTGGTCACATTTTGGAAGAAGGTGGAGAAGCAGAGCTATGGAATTTAAAAGCCTGGTGGAGGGAGCATTAGCAGAGGGACGTGCACATCAAGACACACAATGAATCCCTGAGCACGTGGAGGGCCCTCCAGAACCTTTGTGAACATGACACAGAGGAGAACTCATCTACATTCCTCTGACATGCTGCAGGACCCCAGGAGTGGACAAACATGCCGTGATGGCTTTCTTTTCCCCAGGCAGTTGTACCCTTCAAAGGGAATAGCTGGAATCAAAAGCCCAAGACTGAAACAAAAGCATTTCAGAATCAGTGAAATCAAGGTGTTTTCTCATCGTCACAGCAACAGTATCGGCACCTGGCTGTTTTAACCTGGAGAAGGAGGGAAGGAGAAGAGAATGTTTTTTTTTTTTTTTTCTCATTCTGCTAGAATAAAGCATACAAACCATTAGGCGTTCAGGATGCTAAGTTATATCATTTTTAACACTGGTTTTCCTTGTCAGTGCCACCTTTCTTAGGTTGCTGTTTCCAAACCTTGAAATTAATGAGTTCTGCGCTTAGTTGTTCAGCTGAAATGTTTGTGTGCACTTGCTGTCTTTACCTGTTTATACAGCAGGGTAATTTTCCCTTGAGTAATTTAGGATTTATGCCTTTGCTCAAGGGCACTACAGCAGAAGGTGGGATTCAAACCCAAGTTAAGCACCCTGCTACCTGCTAGCACATCAATGAATGTCTAAATTCATCCATTCAGAGCAGAGCAGTGTTCAGAAAAGACAGAAAATATAATTATTGCAGCTGTTTATCATGAAAAGAAACTTGCTTAAAGAAAAAGCAACTAAAAAAAAGCTAAAAACCACTAAAAAGAGAAAATAATAAGTTATTTTTATTTATTTATATATAGATATTTTAATTTATTTTCCTGACACTTTATTTTAAAGCACTTTGGCATGTTAAGCTACTTCTAGTGTTTTCTTCATTTATACAGCAATGGGTAATTTTAGCTGAAACAACTCATGGTAACTACTTTACTCAGCATTACAACAACAGGAGATGGGATTTGAGCGGATGATCATGATGCTTTTTGTGCCTGTTTTTCACTCTGCCCGTCATGCTCTTGATAGAAACAATTTTCCCAGATCATCCTGCTGAGAAACAACCCCACAGCATGATGCTGCCACTGCTATGCTTCACTCTTCGGATGTGTTACCTTGGTGACGGGCTGCATGGTTTGCGGCAAAACATGGTATTTTACTTTTCAGACCAAAGAGCTAAACTTTGTCTTCATCAGACCATTAAATCTTTTTCCCCAGCTGGTCTCAGAATCTGACAAAAAGCATATTATCCAATAATGAAATTAACAACCTGAACCCCTACACTGAAGGCATTATGGCAGGAAATGGCATAATGAAAAATGCATGCCTGTGTCCTGCTTAGCTTTGTTTCACTGCAAAAATTACATTATTTTCACCCTTGCAGTTTTTTTTCTCAACTTGTGACTTTCGTGTTTATAAGGAGATGAAGAAATTTATTATAAATGAAACGTCCTGTGCCTTTTAGCTGCTGCTGTGGAAACACTGCAACTGCTGGAAAAACATATTTTTACACATTATAAAGGAAGTGAAAACATATCCACAATGCATTTATAATAATGAATATGGAAATAATAAAGCTAAGGTGACTGTCATCTGTTTTGGAGAACTAGGATAAACTGAAAAAATATCTCTACGCCCTCAGAAAAGGGAATGTTGACAAAAGTGCTCTGCTTCCTGGTCAGTGGTGAGTTAATGACCCCCTGAAACCCACTGAATGGATCATACAGGAGTCATCTGAAGCAGCAAGGTCTAGACTCCACGGAGGATGTTCTCCAACATCACAGTTCAGCTTCTGAAGCCTTGTACATGGGAGGGAATCACCATGCGCCAGCACTGGGCTTACTGACAGTGAGCTGTGTTTGCTGTAGGCTGCGAGTTTCAGTTTGTGCCACAGCATCTCCTGGTGACAAACACTGTTAACTGGTGAACCTATCTCATCATCTCTAAAACTTGTCCTGCTCTTGGTTCAGTCCTGGAATTCATGCTGACAGGTGAGGTAAGTTGCTTCCATTGCAGGCTTTGGTCTTTGCCAATCTTTTGCCTCCAGTGAGGATGTGTTTCTAAAGCCACCACCTTTGTGTTACGCTCCACTACATTCCTGTTGTGTCTGGAAGCGTCTTTAATTGTCTACAGGTGTGCTACTACCATTGGTTCTTCATCCTGTCAATCATCGTTGTTGATGACATCACTACAAATGTCCCAGAATGAGCCGGTAAGAATGTGACGTGACTCACACTTGCACACGTAGGTTTGTTTTGAGTGTCTAAATTACAGAAGGCAAGGGGTGAGTGACAACGGTATCTTTCTGGTTTGGGTAGTCAGTGTAGGGTAGTTAGGGAATCATCAGATGCTAAAGAAGCATTTCTGCTTGGGTTTCATTGGTTAGTTAGGATAGTGAGCGCTACCTTAGCCAGTTTTGTTTAGTTTTGTTTGTTATTTCTTTCCACACCACTCACATTGTTTGTACCTCTCACCTGTGTATATAGCAAATCACTGCTGTGCCAAAAATCCTCAACATTTGCTGTCCATTTTGGCTCCCATCCAAACCACCGATATCTCGGACAACCCCCCAGTTAATGTTATGACTGCAAGATGCCTAGGGGCAAACGTTAAGTTGGTTGAATACCAGTAGTTTGGGTGGGGACCAAAACGGACCACAAACACAGTGATGTAGTTGAAAATGATGACTGGAAGGATGAAGGACCAATGGCAGTCAAACACCTGTAAACAATCAAACAAGCTACCAAACACAAGAGGAACACACTGGGGCATAAAACTTTGTCACAGGGGATTCAAAAGCTACCAGACTTCCGAATTATGTTATTCGTGCCCTTCAGGTTCTGTCTTGGAACCCACCGTGCGCAAACCTTATTAAAGGGGAAGCTGCAACGATTTGATCACAGTTTTATAGGCAGAAATATCACCAATTTGCAGAAGGACTTGTGGTCCCTCAAGGGTTTGCCTGATGGTTAGAACCACGTCACATTCAGTATTGTCAGCAGTGGTGGATCTGGCCGAATGAGGTGATTCTTAATCGTGTTTGGCACTTGTGCGGCTGCTAGGGACAAACAGTTGCTTCCATATTGTGCTGAAAGTCAATATCACATCTGTTCTCCTGATACTCTTCCAACCAAAAAAAAATCAGGTGACAGCTTGTTAACATGTCAGCCATTTACCAGGGTGGTAAAAAAAGCTAAAAAAATGAAAGATTATGGGTACTTTTTACTTACCCTCATAAATAAACACAAAGGCAAACAGGTGGACCAAAGTCTGGTAGGATTCTTCATAACTGAGGCAAATTCTCATTTTATTTTTTTTTTAGATATTTGCAAGCAAATACACCATTTTGTAGCCACCTGACTCAAGAGCAAGTGTTTGCACAGTCTGACCAGCAGAAAAGTTTCAAAAAGTCATGCTTTGCATTTTATTTATCAGGCTATTTTAGTACCTAGCAGTCTCTGAAAGGCAAGTTAAATGTGGTTCATTTAAAAAGCTTATTTGTTTATTTATTCATCCACCAAGAATGGTTCAGTTTCCCTGTGTTCTTCTGCTCCTTCTGTACTGCGTTGTGTTGCCTTTAGTTTTAGCAGTTTAGTACATTTGTTTTTTGTTGGTGCATCTACAAGGCTGGAATGACAATGAAGTGAACCTTGAACCTTGAGCCTTGATCAGTGGATGAAACCTGCATTGTATTTCCTGGAGGATCAGCATAATTATTAAGCTATAATGTTTTCTGGATGCTGCTGGTGGACAGGTTGAGGTCTCCTGCTGCTTTGTCTTTCACACCTTCAAACGAACATCACCCTTGTCACATATTTTATCCGAAGGTCATTTTCTTGCACGTCTATTATTATTATTATTATTATTATTATTATTATTATTGCAGTAAATCAACATCACACATTTCTTCAGTTAATAGTACATTCTGGGGAAAAAAACAGCATATATCCTAATGTGGAAACAAGAAATCGGCCTTTGTACATGCTGCAGCCGCGGTGTGTTTGGTGCCGCCTGGTTTCAGACAATAACTGGATTCTGGATGAATCCAAACCACAAACAACGCAGTAAGAGCCGGACAATCTAGAGGGCTTTGTTATGTGTCACAAACCAAAATTAATGATTTTATTTTCACTGGTAAGAATGGTGACGCGACAGAAAAAAAAATTATTAATGGTTTCTGCATTCTTGGTGGGGATAAAGGGAGTTTATTAGCAGCCAGCCTCATTTAAGCCATTTATCTTCAGGAGTGCCCTAATTTTTCAACACCCGCTGACCTATGTCAGTCAAACGGACAACGGAAAATTTGCTCACAAAGCCACAAAAATGTAACTATTGTGACTCCTTTTTCCTTTTTTAAACATCTGCCCCACACTATGACAATCAATAATCTATCAAACCTGTCTGCCTCATTTTCCCCTACAAATAAAGATGTCAGTGGCAAAGTGACCTGACGCTCTTTGTTGCCAGCAAGATTCGTGTTGCCTTTGTTCTGCATTCCCTTTTAAAATATTTACAAAAATACAAATATGGTTATTCTGTTGGATGATTTGTGAACATAGGCACGTTTAACATTATCTTTAAATTCCTACTTCATTTCTGTTTTCTAAAAAAATTGGGAAGTTCTAAAGCAAATTTGCTTCTGTCAGCAGTCATCTTACAAATGTATTTAAATTTGTAAGTTTAAGGGCTGGTTAAAAAGCAATGCTGGAAAATGATAAAAAACACATTTTGGATGTGGCCTCATAGGCAAAAAAGCAGGTTAATTCAACTTGTGGCTTATTTGTATTAACTTACGATGAACATATTTATGGAAGAATTGCTTTTATTAGCTAATAGAGAAAATGTGGGACAGTTCCTTTTATTGCAAAAGTTTTGAAGTTGAGAATGAGAGAATGCATGTGCCCACGTGCATTTCAGATGAAATTTCTCATGTCGAGTTTCAAGTTTTTACGCATTAATGACGCAGATATGCAAGGTGTCCCTCGTGTTCCAAGAAACCGTTTGTAAAACCTGTAAAAACGCAAATAAAGCTGTGCGAATGACACTTTCTTGCCGTTTTTAAACCTGTTTACACTAAAAGGCGTGGGCCACCTTGAATGTAGTGGTTCTAAATGAGTTATAAAACATATAGCTAATCTGATCTGTTCATTTAAAATCGAGTAGAGAGTAATTTTTCTTCAGACAAGCAGCGCTCCTCTGAATTACGGCAGCTTTGCGAACAACTGCAGAATTTTTTTTTTTTTTTTTTTTTTAATTTAAAAAATAAAAAATCACGAGGGCTGCCCAGCTGCAAACCCGAGCTGAGAAAAGATGTGGAAATGATGCCATCAAAAGTTCCCAGTTAATTTACGCGCTGCAAATAAAACGCATCATTTTTGTAAACTTCCTTTCCCACGAACTGGAGTGAATGTCTTGTTTGTCAAGCAGCTGTCTGCATGCATATTCTCCATTGACTCCTTCGTTGCCTGTATTATCGAGGCAATTTCTTCGACCCCCCCCTTACGCTGCCTTATTGGGAATATGGTAATAACATCCGTCATGATTACGGGTTTTCTTTGAATCGTATTCCACTGTGGGCCGAGCAATCGCAGAGGTAGAACGGGAGATTTCACCGAGCTTCTGCCTTCTCCCACCATCTGCCAGACTTGATTTAATTTGAATAAGAACTGAAGATTTGGATTCAAAGGCCACTTTGGTTTACTAACATGTTTATGCAGATCAAGGAAATACAGTAACAAGAAGTGCGCAAAAAGGCCGCCTCACAGCACGTTTTAACCTGCCTCTGGAGGAGGGAACCCGGCTTTTCAGCGGCTTAGCGGGGGGCTCCGGCTTTGCCGTTCGACTCTTAGCACAGATATATTTGCGTGTTGCTCTGAAGGCATGACTTCTATTTAAATGAAACGAGTATGAGACAACTGATAGGAAGTCTTGCGCAGAAGCTAACATGAGCACGACTCCCGAACATTCGTTTTGCAGTTTTCTCAGATTGTTTTTAAAATGTTTTTCTATGTTAGGCATGTAATTCGGGGATAGCACCTTTTCAAGCCCTGCGCGCTAACATTACACAAACCCACCCACTTTATTAAAACATCTAAACATATAAAAGAGACTGTACGTTTTCTTAAAGGCCTTAGCATTTAAATAAATAAAAAAAACTATTTTTTATTAGTTTCATTTCCATTCAGATCCTTCCAGGTTCAGTAGGTTCAGTTCTTCTTTCAGTGTCTTCTTATTCCAGCTCACATGTAAGTGCAGTTAATGTTGGGTGAGGCCGTCCATGAGATCCCATTGTAATGCACCTGGATGGTTTGAACCCCATAGCTATTTATCTTATTATCCTCTTAAGACTGCACACCCTTTCTGCAGAAGAATTGTGCAAACTCCGGCGAGAAAAGAACAATGCGCTAAACATTCGTATTTAATACACATGATTTACTTTATTAACCGTCCCTGAAAGTCGGGTACAGTCAAAAATAACGTTTGTTGCTTCGTCTGTTACATTTCAGACCTTTATGTGACCTTAAACAGCTTTAATGTGTTTTTCACAATTAAGTGTGGGACAAATGTATAGTATTCTAATGAGAAATACAACAGTGATTTTTTTTTTTTTTTTTTTGTTATTTAATATAAAGACGGAACAGCTGATAAAGTTTAAATTTGTTATTTCACCAGCCATGATGTATCTGCCCAGAGGTAGACACAGGAGGTGATGGAGAGGTCCAACCCTGTGTGATAGAAGCTGGCAGTGATGGGGTGGAGGAAAACCAAACCCTTGTCTGTGATTGTATTTTCTTAAACCACAAATGGCTGCAAATATGCACTAATAATGAAGCAAAAGTGTGGCTGGGGGAATTCATATCTATTTTTCCATTTGTTTTTTTGAATCATAAAAGTGTGGCAGTGGAAAAAAAATAATTTAAGAATGTTATATTTAGACTTGTGAAATGGTCTATGAATTAAGCATCACTACCAGCTTGCAGCGTGTTTTTATTTATTTGTCTGTTCACTGTTTGGACTCTTCAATAAACATTAGGGGAAATAAAAGAAAAAAAAACTGAATACATTAAAAAAAAAAAAAAAGTTGTATTTGTAGAGACTGCTGCACCTAAAGTGCAGGGAGGACAATTCAGCACATTATTTGTGTTTCGGGACCAAATTTTCATATTATAAAAAACAGGTATTATCAGCTTGCTCAGCATTGTAACTAAATAATGTCAGCATGTCTGATATATTCAGATTTTTTTATGAACTGTCACAGATAAGTAACAAATTTTTTTCTTATAACTCCTTTTGTCAATTTATTAGTCTTTATTTTTAAACGAAATCTGTGTTGCACACAGTTCGTGTTGTGGATGTAGAGGGAAAGCAAAGGCACCATAACCAGAAAAACAAATGACTCAGGGACTAAATTTATTAGTTCACCTCCATCCAGTTTTCAAAGGGGTGTGTCCAACACCAAAATGCATGTTTTTGCAAGTTTATTAGCTTAGTTTAACCTACAGACACCACAATAGCTGGAAGAGTGTTTTTTTTTTTTTTTTTTTTTTTTTACTATTCTTACACAAAATAGCAGTGAAAATGAACAATATTCACTTCAGGTTCCCAGACCTAACAAGTCAACTTTCGTCTGAGCTGTTTGCTCAATATGACACATGCGACCGTGGCGATCGTGCAGACATTTTGTGCAAGAACCCACCTGTGATTGGGGCTGAATTAATGTTGGCCATGTGACCTTCTACCTGTTTTTATGCAAATGTATGCAAATAAAATACATTCTGCAACCTGCTTTCTGTGTTACCTGCCAACCTGTACAATTATTTCTGTATGTTTTCCCACTTAGTCTCTACCTCTTGCTCCCTCCATGCTTTCATTGCGTCCAACTGTCTCCTTGGCATTTCCTCTTCTGCTCCTCTTCACATTATCTCTCCTTTCTTCCTTTCCTCCTCTTTCACTCCCCACCTCCCTCCCCTTTTCTACCTATTTCTTTAGATGCGCCGTGATCCCGAGTTCTTTTCAATCCTTCAGCCTTCTCCTCACTCCAAATCGCTCCCTGCCCAACAAAGATCTGAATCTGCACTCGCAGACAAAAAGGGGCTTTGAAAAGCCTTTATTCTGCAGTGAAACACCTCAGCAATAACCAAAAATCATAAACGCTGCAAAGAAAAGCTTTTGAACGACTAGGTCATCCACAAAGATGTTGGCATCATGTCATCGAGGCAAAATGTAACTCAGACAACATATCAGCAGTGTATTGAACAACATTCAGTTCAGAAAAATTACCAAATGACAGGTAAGGTGGAAAAAATTGTGCTCTTTCCAATCTTGGCTGCACTACAGGTAGCTTCATATCCGACGTTCTCTCACATTTCAAATTCTTACGCTCTGTAAACTCTGTTTCTTTCAGGCTGCTTACGCATATCATCAGCCAAGCAACAAGTGGCTCAAAATATTAATGATTTTCAAATATTTCTTTTCAAGCCACACCGAAAACAGCATTTGTTCACTTTTTGGCAATCGCTGCATTTCCACAGCACAAGTAATGATGTTTGTGGCCTTTGTGCATCTCAAAATATCTCCAAGTGTGTACGTTTGAACCTGCATTCAGTCTATGGCTAGATAAATGTATAAAGATATTAACTGAGGCGTACGTGTCTGAATTGTGAACTATGCTGTGGAGTTACGCACACCAGCTTGCGAATCAGAGCTGCTTTTTTGCCTTGTCACCATCAAAGGAACAAGTGTGTCAAAAATGATTGATCATTCACTAGCAAAATTATTTAATAGAGACGTTTTAATAGTAGAAAACTGTATTAGTCCCGGTTGCCATTGGCATAATACTAGGAAAAATTATTTTATTTTTAAATATTCATACATGTCTGGAGTGTGATGCCACAGTAAGTTGCAAAATAAACACAGTTACAGAACAGTCACAAGGGTGCAGTTTATGTTCTTTAAGGCACATGAATCAAGAGTAGTGCTGTTGCAGCTATAAGTACTGTAAATAAAGTACTATTCTTCTGTAATTTTTAAATTTTATTATTAATTTATTTCCATGAATTGAAAGTTAAGCTACTGTGACAACTGGTTCGTGGGACAAAAGGAAGCAGACTGAAAAATTTGTTATTCTGGAGCTTGTAGTGGAAGTGGATGAGAACAGAAAACATTATTTCCTGTCTCTCCCATTAGGGAGGGCCTTAAATTGGGGAATTGGGGCAAACAGGTGTTTTTGACTCCAAGTCCAGCTGTGGCATCCAGGTGTGTGTGTATGTGTGTGAGTGTGTGTGTGGTGTTTCATGATGCAACAATGGTGTGACCAGTCCTGCGTTGCACTGGAGAAGGGAAAAGACATAGTCTTGACATAGTATTGTACTGTAATTGGTGGATTTGCAAGGAATTCATTCCATCATTGCGCCTTGTTCCTTCTTTTATTCTGCTGTCAAAGAATTTCATTACTGAACAAGATAGAACAAGCCAAACCATTCAAACTTACACATTTATTATGCAGCACGACCAGGAGTTTAACTGAAAATGTCTAGGATTCAACCTCTTCTGGGTGCGGAGGCCCTTGTATAAGGTGGTTAAGTGTGACTTGGACAGTAGAGGATTGGACCAATGAGAAATAAGTATCCTTTTACCAGACCAATCAAAACAGGAATATAACAGGGAAGTCCCACCCACACTCTGGTGGGAGAGTTTGACAAAGAAGTAACTTGAGGGCTACAAATGTTATTTACGTTCAAATTGGAGAAGTTGTAAATGCACAGTACAAGGACATGAACGTTGGCTAAAAGAGAATTAATTTTTTTATGTTTAAACAGAGCAAGAAGCCATTCAGTTGAAATGCATGAAAAAAACTCCTCGATTAAACGACCCCTCAACACAATGAAATCCCTTACATTCCAATTCATCTTGAGAAATAAACCAGATATGGGCCATTTTTGTACCTATTTTATCAGTTTCACAGTTTAATCTTGATTTAGGACAAAATTTGTGGACTTGAGTCATGAAGCAGACATCAGTAAATATGAAATGGCTTCACGAACTGTTGACTGCTGCTCGGTGTCACTTTTACGTTTGTCTTCCTCCTGTTAGCAGTGGGGAGCCAGTCGAGATAATCTGTGCCTAAAGACACAGGCTAAGGGGTGATGAAAAGCCTGCGTGGAGAGTGCTGGTGCCTGCTGGTAATCCACAGTAAACTCGCTTTTGTCCTCCCCCTGCTGCTGAGCTGTCAGCTGGGAGGGGGGGATTGAGGTGTCCCTGATTCTACTGCCCTCCAGAGGAAACCGCCAGCTACATCACATCACACTTGGATAAACAAAATCTTCTTATCTCCCATTTTCTTTTTTTATTTATTTATTTTTTTTGTTTACACCTTGCCAACTTATTCTATTTATGAAGTCTCATGATTGTTGTTCTTTTTTTCTTAACAAAAATCAATAAACAAAACCGGATTAGCTTTGCAGATTCATCACCTTCTACAGGGAAATACTGCACTAATGATGACACACTGGTCAGTTGAGTGGAGAAACATTGCAGTGAAAGATGGGATAAGCAGACAGTGAAAAAGGATGGGTGGATGGAGTGAGAAGTCTGCCATGTGTGCCATGTACTCTGTTAATACTAGAAAAGTTAAAAATTAAATAGTAATTATTAAAAATTATATTAGCGCAGATCTGTCTAAAGCTCCTTTAAGTAAACAACAACAACAACAACAACAACAACAACAATAATAATAATAATAATAATAATAATAATTGCATTTCAAAGTTTGCATTTCAAAGTTGGATTCAAGTGTCATTTAAAGATTTGTAATCATTTTCCTTCAGTTGCTGTTACTAAAGATGTCATTTTTGTGACTGGAGTCAACAGAGAATCCTGAAAAACAGCTGAATTCTAAATTTTAGTCTTCTATCCTCTTATTTTTCCTTTCCTTTGTACATTCCCTGGAGGTTCACTTACTGGGTCCACAAGCCTCCACCCCTTGAACCTGACCTTGATCACCAGGATCTGTTCACTATCATCAAGCTGGGAGCTCCTATACTGTACATCTGTTTACAAAATGTTTGCATTCTGAGATCCAGCTCAGCTCTGGTCCCTTTCTCATCTTTGTCATCATCATTGTCATCGCCATCACAGTCACCACCACCATCCCCATTACTATCATCACCACCTTTATCATTATCATTATCACCATCACTGTCACTGTCATATCTGTCACCACCACCACTGTCACCATCACCATCATCACCATCATCGGCCATCATCATCATATCGACCAACTTCAAATTTTCCTTTTTGAAAAAAGTGAAGTGACGTTTTCTGCCTACAGCAATTACAGTGGACAATTCCAAATGGAGACTTTTGGGTTCAAATCCAGATTAGTCTGTGTAGAACTTGCAAGTCTGCCCTCTCCCTGTGAGGGTTTCTTCCCAAAGTCCAAAGACACATATATGTCACATTAATTGGTCTCTCTAAATTGCATATACCTATATTATTATTATTATTATTATTATTATTATTATTATTATTATTATTATTATTTCTACCACTATATCTGTGTGCACTTTCAAAGTTTTTGCACTTTTTGATTATAGTAAGAGACCAATCAAGTAAACCTCAAGTAATCCTCCTAAAACACCTAATCTGGGAAAAACAGTTTGGCCATTCAATCTGTAACATGGCAACATTTTTGGGATTTTTCTCGGATTTTCAGATTTTCCATAATCCATCTGTGCACCGTGAGGAACATCCATTCCCCTTTTGGAGGAACTCCATTACCATGTTGAAGAAACCTGTTTCATTTAGGTAAAAGGAAAACTGTATTAAAGTTTTGTGCTGTGTGCGTGAGCGCGTGCATGTGTGTGTGTGTGTGTGTGTGTGTGTGTGTGTGTGTGTGTGTTAAAAATGCAGCTGAAAAACTAACATAAGGCAGAAAGGAGCAGAACATAATAATCCTAAACAATGGATCCCCATATCTTTAGGGGATATAAACTTTGCAGTGCTGGACAGTATTTTGCACAGCAAAATAGATGCTAGAAAAAAGTGTATGAATATTTTATGGCAGTAGGTGCATTAAGGAGGAGTCTCTCTCTACACTATCCGTTCCTCTGATTTCGGGTTGCAGTTTGAATAAATCCGTCTCTGAAATATGAAGTTTTGCAGTGTAACTGAAGAAAAAAGTGTTTCTGTTTACCCATTTTTAATATTCAATATAATCAAACAGTGCTTATAACCAGAGTAATAGTTTAGCATCTGTAAATTTAATTCACAGACCATGTTTAATAAGGACCTGATGTTCTGATGAAAATATAGCAGCTTGCTGCCTATAATATACGGTGATATTTAATAGCAGTACCATTTTAAGAGTCTCTGTAGAAATTAATTTATATTAGCAAGCATTAGAGGAAAATAATGAAAAATGTGGTGCACTTTTATATTTTACTGGGACTCATTTTGGGTTAATAATTACTTTTGAATTGTTAATTCTTTAGCAATACTGGACAGCAGTACCAATTCTTATTCTTGTCAGCTCCAATGTAAACTTTTGTCTTTAAAAAAAGTGCAAATAAGCACTACTTTGATACCTAGCTAAAAGGCTCAGTGTCATAGCTTCTGATTTCGAATTTAAACAATGTGCAGTTTTTGAAAGTGCTGTCAGCAGCTCCAACAAATAGTATTATGGTGCAAAATTTAACTGCAGGAGGCAAACCACAGGGCTCTTCTTCAAAAGAGATTTCTCATCTGAACGATCATTACAGCTCAAATATTAGCTGAAGAAATTTCCTTCCGGTGAAACTGAGCTGCTCCATGGGTTTCTCCATAAACCTTGTCTGTACAGAAGAGTAAACATTACTGCAACATAAGGAATTCTTCCTTAAAATTTTGGATAGGGTATGTGAGATGCTTGGAAAAGCTTTCGCAAAAATTCTGTGGTTCAGTCAAACCAAAGTAGAGCGGTTCAGTGGACAAAGTCATGAAGCATCAAGATGGTTTGTAGCCCAAAACCAACAGTGAATCCAACCCAAGGTATGGAAGCATTTTGGGTGAGAAGCTAACTAAAAAGTTGGACCTAAATGTAGGCAACTGGTTTTCAAAAGAGCAATGGGCAGACTGCTGATCCGGTGCAGGTCAAAGGTCTAAAGGAGAGACAGAATCCAAAAATCCCATAATCATAAAGTGGGTCTTCCAAGTGTTGAGTGAATATGTAAACCACATTCATTCATCTTTTTAATTTTACTGTAACAGTTACATCCTCGTATAGGCCTGTGCCTACAGGGGGTTCATCTTGGTAGAGCTTAACCCCTTGTTACCAAGTAAAATGTTCTTTTCTGGGTGAAGAAATGCAAAGGCCATGGATCGGGCTGTATGTTTGCCTCTTCCATGTTTCCAGTTAGGTCTGTGGAGACTTCAGCCTGCGCCTGTAAGAACCCCACAGAAGAAGCGGATGATGTGGAGATTTTGACGTGTGAGGTACAGGCAGCCCCTGGCTTAGAAACATCTGACTTACTGGCAACTTGTACTTAAGAAAAGACTTCCGTAAAGCCCATTATATTAAAAATTTGAGTTAAATACAATGATTTGTAATAGCAAACGCATGCACTACTTTGTACGCATGTACTGTATTATGTTTACAATGTTTTAATGTATTTGGAAGTGTTTCTTAAGTATTTTATATGCATTGAAAGGTAAAAAATATACTAAGACAAACATGACTACCTGACACTAAATATAAACTGTATGTACCTGTTCCGACAAATTTGACTTAAAAAAAGACTTAGGAACAGATCTCATTCATGACCATTGTTTTGACTTTGCCACCTTTTCTTTCTGGATTTGAGCTAGACAGTTGGCTTTTGGTTCACAGAGAGTAGAATACTGAGCTTGTTTTCCACTTGGGACACCTTTGACCACATCACAATTTTTGTTAATATTCACTAGACGGGTTGTAGCATAACGTATTTAGAAAATACTGCTTACACTTCTTGCAGGTGTTCTAATTTCAAGATGTATCTATGCAGAGTTAAATATTATATTTAATATTTAAACATACTTGCAAATCTTACCCCAGCAGCAAGCGATACAGTCAATATGACAAGTATTTCAGATGCACTCTATGCAAGACTGAGGATCCGCTGCACAGTCTTGAATTTCTCACCCATCTCATGTAATACAATCCAGTTAAATGCAATTCATAATTAAAGAATGTCAGCACCGTAAGGCAGGATAATTGGTCCTTAAATTATATACCATCGCTGAAAGGCTTTCCCACCGTAAGCTTTATGTTTCATTGGCGCGGATATCCGGTGGGTTACAAAAATCAGCACACTATATTTCTTATTAACTCCACCGGTGCCTGGTCCCAAGTCCAGGAGGTGAAAGGAAGAGGGTTTTGCATCGGGCTAGCAACCCACCATGTAAAAACCTCTTGCTACGGAAACGCCAACAGAATCTTCAGAAAGTCATCAAATGGGTGATCAGCCAAAGACGGAGGCAGCAATGCCTACGAAGAGCAGGGATGAAAGCCGGAAGAAACTTTCTACTCCGATGCAGTCCTCGACGAGACCCAAACAAGTGAGAATCTCACCATGGAACATAAGAACCATGTATGACACCGGGAGAACAGCACATCGCCCCAGGACAGCACAGGCTGGAGAAGGATCGTTGGTGCCTTCTGGTCCACCTGGTGTGAAGAGGATTAAATAATTTCTGACTGAACAGCTTAAACTACAAAGTGAGATGTAGTACAATAGTCAGTCTAGTACCTATCGTACTTATTTACTTAAATCAATATATACAGCGGATGCAAATAACTGAAAGGTCAACATCTAGGTTGAGAAAATGATGTTTACACAATGATTACATTTAAATTAAATTTATACAAAAGAAATATTGTATTGGTGCAAATATAAGACGGTCCTAATTATAAGGTGACCTCTTTTTCAACATTCATTTTTGGAAGGTGTTTGGAGCATAATATCTTTAGAAAGAAGAATCATATTTATCGTATTTATGGTTTTAAAAGAGTCTTTTTGGGCTCACCATCTTCAAACATGACATTCTGTAGCTTTATATTTCTTGACTGGTTGAGCGTTGTTTGACACCTCAGCCTCACTGATCACCATTATCTTCAAATTGCCATTGTAACGCCTTCTCACACCTTGGTTAATCTGGCCTAACTCCGGGCTACTTTCTTCCAGACCTGCAAAACGTAACTTTTTGTTCCAGCTGCGTCAGTTCTGCAGCTACTGTGGATTTCAAAGATTGTGGCACAGCCTGCAGGTGCCTGAATGAAGGAGGTCGTATGTGCTGTGCCTTTGACAGTCTGTATATATATTTTAAAGTAGAATTTATGAGCTTTCATTGAAAAGAAAACAAGCTGCAAGATTTTGAGGTGAGGGTGCAGGGTTACCACGGTGCCGAGATGCTGCGCTCTGACTCTTCTACATGAAGGACTACCTGACAAGTTCTCACAAACTTGCTTACAGTAGGCTGATGTCCACAGAACCTGTGGAATTTTGGGTCAGCTTGGTGAGCTTGAGGTTGTTATGTACTAGATTGTGTTTTTATTTCTTAACCACTTTTGAGCTTTGTTTTTTTTTTTTTACTTCTGCAGTATTGGTGCATTTTCAGTAAAAAGGTCATTTTAAACAGTTTCTTTGGGACTATTAGACTGTTGTTTTGGTTTTATTTTTGTGGCCTGTAAATAAATAGATCCACCTACTGTTGTCACATGCTTGATCAATACCCAGAGCACACACCCTTGCATGTCCTGCAGGGTTGTTATTATTACCATAAAACAAACAAAAACTGGAATTTATTGCAAGATGTGATGGTTGAGGGCTGGCCTGGGTGATTGATCTGTTCAACTCTGGTAGCTGTAGGCTGGTCTTGCCAGCTGAGGTTGGTATGGTGGCTGCCTGAATTTTCCTGCAATGTAATGACAATGTAGGTTTTTTTAATACAAAGTTCAACACTAACTTTTGGAATGTGCAGAGCAGCTCGATGTGTGGGGCACTGCTTTAATCTGGGTTGCTCTTTTGTCTCATGGTCTGAATCTACTTCTAAGAGTTAATCTGGGCATTAGTGTCAGGCTGAGGAGGGAGAATTCTTTCAAAGCAAATATTTGTTATGACTGTATACAGACTCTCTGAGCTTCATGGTTTCAAACTTATTTTAGGACAAATACAAACACTACCTTTTTGTGCTTTACTTGTATCAGAATGGATTTCTGATTTGAAAGCCACTTCTCTACTTCACTCCAGTACAAGCTTAATAGTTAACCCTCTGTTAAGCCCTTTTAACATGGCCTAGTATGATATTTTATGTTAGTGCTGTAACTAAGTCCCTGGGTACAGTCCCAAAGTCTTATATTCTCATGAGATATTAACCAAAACTCTACTCCTAACCACATCCCTATCCTTATCCCTTTCGCTCATCTAACCCTAGGCCTCTCCCTAACTTTATATTTAACTCAAACCCCAAATCACTAACCATAATTCTAACCCCCATCGCTAACTCTAATTCCTATCCCTAAGCCTAACCACCATGACTAACTTTATCCTTAACCTTAACCCTAATCCCCATCCATAACCCTACCACACCTGGGTGAAAATTCCACCTA
Organism: Heterotis niloticus; assembly: GCA_018136845.1. Classification (NCBI taxonomy): domain Eukaryota; kingdom Metazoa; phylum Chordata; class Actinopteri; order Osteoglossiformes; family Osteoglossidae; genus Heterotis; species Heterotis niloticus. The sequence continues at coordinate 7,228,822 of CM030899.1, read as the reverse complement.
TTTCATCTGTTGCCTTTATGCATACTGGGGTGCCCCCCCCCCCACACCCCACATTCTTAGCATAGTTGGCCAGACAGCAAAAGCAGAGATATGATTTCCTTTATTGTTCTGTAACCACTTGGCTTATCTGAGTTCTGTATAATTAAAGTTTTCTGAAAGCATTTTATCTTTTTGTCTTTGTTCTCTTAAGGCCAAAGGGCAGTCAGAATTCCAGGAAGAGGCGAACGTCCAGTTCACATTATCTTTCTTATTGCCACCTAATTGTTGCATGTTAATATATTTTGCACATGACACTAAAACTCAGGCAGAATTGACACAGCTGAGAGAAATTGTTTTCTGGCTGTAATTTCTGAAGGCAGGTAATGAACTTGTACTTTAGGAGCAGGTGGAAACATCAATGTGGATTCAGTATCTTCCCAGGAAACAAGCCCAACTGCTCCTGGGCTGCCCTCCTCTAATGCTGACATAGTAGCAAACAAACAACTGCTTTATTATCATTATGACTTTTGAGAAAGTGCCAGGTCTTCAGCGGAAATGCAGGTATCAGTATGATTAAATGGTTTGAGGAGGTGCAATCCAGCATGTGGGATCACCACTTGTCTACGGCTGATGAAGAAATGCATTCTTTACAATGAAAGGGGGACATGAAATATTGTATTGGCAAAATGTGAAAGCCTGAGAAAGTTATTTCTGTACTGTAGGGGATTTATCATGGCTCTCACTGTTATGTTGTCTTACGAACTTACTTATGATTTAAGAGGTAGGCAGAAGGCAGAAAAGTTCACAGGGGTTTTTCCCAAACTTCTTTGGCCATTGGAGAGAATAATTAAAACCCATCTAATGAAATTCTGAACACAGAAGTTGTTCCAGAAGCTGATTCCGGATGTCAGTGATCCTATTTTGAGTATTGAAATAGTCCATAATGATCCAGCTGCAACCATTTTAGGATCTGGAGATAAAGTTAATCCTTGGGAAAACAACGGCCTGTCAGTGGCTTGGGTCTGCTGTAGAAGTTATTTAGCCTCTGCTTGTGGCTTTGGGAGATGTCATTAGCATCAGGTTCAGAGCTTTCAGAGTTCGGCAATGTTGGAGAAAAACCAGAGCTGCTTTTTGTTTGTCTTCTTTCGGAATCCCCTTAAGAAGTCGCATGTTAGCCAAAGTAATGTAGCCATTTGCAGAAAATGTTGTAGAAAACGAATATGTATGGCAGAATCACCAATTTACCAAAAGCACTTGTCTTTGGGCTGTAGTGAGAAATGGGAAAACATGAATAGAACCCACATGGGGAGGACTTGCAAACTCCACACACAGGGAACAGGGTTCAGTCTGACTGGTGAACACAGGCAGTGTGAGGCGGGCCTGCTGCATCACCAAGCTGCCCAATTTGTACATAATTAAATATTGTGTTATTTTTTAAAGATTAAACAATCTTTAAAAGGAAAACACTGTTTACTTTGTATACCATTTATATACAAATAAAAACAAATCATGACGCAAACTGGGAGATAATAGTTGCACCAGCATTGACCCAAATGTTAAGAATAACATCCTGCTGCAACATTAAGATACATCAAAAGTCACAAAATAGCCCATCTGGCATTAATTATTTTAGTAATTACACTCATTGTATTCTTATACAGCATGACTTTTATGACCAAATATATTATCACATCTTCATTTGGCAAGAGCTAAATAGAACATCATCGTATAAATATTACTTATGATTTCTCATGATGCTTTCGTTTTACTGGCTGGGGAGCTGAGTGCTTTCCAAAGGACCTCCCAGTGTCTGTAAGCCATCTGCTGAGGGGTTTAAGCCATCAGCTCAAGTGTGATGCACTCAACCTTGAGGATGTATCAATAATTCAAGCACATGAACCTCTTTGGCTACTGAATTTAGGCAGTGTGGACTGTTTCTGCAAGGTAATCTTCCACACCGTCACATCCAGTTAACTTTCGCCAGCAAGAAGGCAAAACTCGGCAGTACGGGTTAGTGATATTATTGTCTAATCAATTTATTTTCAGTCACTCGATGATGTCAGTGGTGAAGAGCGATTATATTCCCCTCTGATGTGTTTTATTGATATTCGCTCCCTCGGGTTGGGCGGTATACCTGGGCCTCTCTTTTTTCTTCTAGTAAATAAACCGTTTGCTCGTTCATTCATTTGTTTGTTCGCTTGTTTATTGCTTTTTTTGTTTGTCTGTTTGTTTCTTCATTTCTTCATGTGTTTAAAAGCAGCCAACCAGTTCACACCTTGGGGAAGTTCCCCCACCCCAATCTAAGCCTTTGCTATAACCACATAGAAACAATAAACTGTAAAAAGAGGAAAACAAAAAAATTAATAGAAATAATGAAAAAATTAGTAAAGAAAACGGTACTGATGCGTGAGTACATTTGTGCAAACACCATCAGAGAGACCCGAAGATAAACAGAGAAACAGAGGCAGAAAAAAGGGAGGTGTGGGAAAAGAATAAAAAGGTGGTGGGATGGGGGATATGCAAATGACAAAAACTGTACTTAGTTTTCCTTTTTTCTTATGTTTCATTTCGGTTATTAAACCCTGAGCAGTTTCATCAGGTCACACGTTTTGTTTGCAGTTGTTATCCTCCTTTCCCCCCGAGGTATAAGGGGAAAAAGGGGAAAAGAGATAAGAGAAGAAGGAGAGCAAAAGGAAGATCTTTGCCTTGAGTGACCTGTTGGTAGGTCATCAGGTAACCTGCAAAAAAGAGTGCGTTTTATGAAAAACTATATTAACAATATGAGCAAGAATGCAAATTATGAAAAATAAAGATGTTCTTTTTCAGGGACAATGCAAGGCTATAAATGTTTAACTCGGTTACATAAATAATTAGTGTTAATATTAAAATCATAACTTTAATCTTAGTGTATCGACCAATAGAAATTGTGCTTGGGATAGGTAGAGCATTTGGCCTGCCTGAGGACATTTAGTGAAAATATAAGACAGTTCAGGACAAAAAAATTGATTAATATGCACAAATAAAAAGGAATGTGAAAGTCTTTGAATAAAATATTTTTATCATACCGTTTAGCGTATCCACGGGGCAGAGTAATATTATTTTATGTAACTGTGATGGAAGTCAGTGTAAAAAAATATAATCATTTTAACTAGGAACTTTAAAGAAATTGCTGAACTTTTTATGAATGATTCAGCTGAAAATAATATGAAAAAGTTGATAAAGGGTGTAGATATACTGTACTGTGTGCATTTACCACATATTTGTTACTTTTTTAGTGTTTATTTGTGGTATCTTGTATTCTTACCATTGGAAACACAACCATATATGGTCTTTAATGTGTTTAGATAATATAAATTTATACCCAGATGTGCAATGATGCAATTTGCAGGCATTCATTTCACTCAGATTGAAATATGGATGCATGTTTTTAATCTGGTAGAAAACCTTAAAGGCCAAATAAAAATTGTCTTTTCAATTGTTGTCTGCAAGTGAATGACAGGTTCATATGTAGATGATCCAGTGTGACACCTAAAGCTTTCGAAGCCTACATGGACAGCGGCAAACCCTGTTGTGGCCATGTTTTGAACATCCAGGAATTCTCACAGATTCCTTTCAGTCAATAAATTAATATTATACAGGTGGTCCTTCATTATGACAAGGTTCAGTTGCTTTACGTCAACTTCATTGTATATCTATGAACCATCCTGAAACCTTACCAATATACTGTATAACCAATTCACATTCATGAATGCAGTGTTGTATAGCATGGCTTTATAATACTTTTTTTTAGCAATTTCACACATTTTCACATTATAATAAGACAATAATAACTATTACTTTCACTGGAATTTAGAAATGGAAGTTGCCATTGAGTCATGTCTGAGTCCTAGGCAGCCACTGGGGTGGTTTTCAGGCAAGAAGGAATGAAAATGGTTTGCCATTGCTTTCTCCCAGCATATTTTTCTTAGAGAGGCACAAACATGGAGGAGAACTTGCAAACTCCACACACACCCCTTCAACCCCACACCAGACCAGCAGCCCAGGAGGTGTTAGGTACCAGCACACCCCGCAGCACCACCACCTCCCCCATTATATGCCCTACACTAATAAAATTATATTTTTATGTCCATCTTTCCTTTTTCTTTGCAGCGCCACCACAGCCCTCACTTTTTTGCTTACTGGGCATTATAAATAAAATTAAATTGAAGGGAAAACAAACAAATAAAAATCAATTTTGTAATTGCCTCAAATGTTATGATAGTCAGAACTCAAAATAATGTTCTGCACTGATAATGATGATAAAAAAGGAATAATAATAATAACAAACAATAATCTACACCCAAACACTGGCTGAGCCGTGGACAACAACAAATATGGTGTTTTGCAGCAACATGGATAGCTGATGTAGTCGTACAGTAAACAGAGTGCTTGCTGTTAGGTGTTACACTAAACGCTGGGATTTAAAAATAATATAATAAGGATTAAAGGGCAGTCTTCTAGTAGGTTGCCAGTCCTGGACAACTGTAGTCCAAAAACATAAAACATCATAGACACTAAAGCTGTGTCTTTTATGTAAACAATTAAACAAAATTTTCTTTCAACAAAATGCACAAAAATACAGTGAAAACAAAAAACCAAGGTTTACCTTTGCAGGTTCTCCCGTGTCTCTGTGGGTTTACTCCAGGTGCTCTGGTTTCCTCTCACAATCCAAAGGTTAGCCAGTAATTAAGAATTATTTGTAGATCGTACATGTGTGACTGTCCATGTGCGTTTGGCTACCCCGTGGTGGACTGTTGTCCTCCCCAGGGTGCATCCCTTCGTCTTTTGTCCCCAGCGAGTCCAGGATAGACCCCAGACCGCCATGACCTTCAACCAAGCCAAGTGGTTATCAAGAACAGATGGCAGAAATTATTTTATTCCTTTTTGCATGAAATCACAATTTTGACAATATAGTAAATTTAAGCTTTTTAAATTTTTATACACATTTATCCAGTTAAGCTCACAGAAGGATATCAGTTAAGATCATTCTACATAGGGTCCATAAAATGATGTTAAACTAAACCCAGCCAGTGAAACTGAATCTTGTCTTGCTGGTTCTGAAGTCTTCTGAGGAACAGAAAATCCTGTGTTTGGAAAAGTGTGGGCTTCTCAGAATGAAAAGGAAGTTCAGTAGCTGCAAATATGAAAGCAAGGAAGATTTGAAACATGAGAATTTGAGGAAAGAAGACCAGCAAAAATAGAAGAAGGATAGCGCTGAGTGCCCAAGAGAAGATCTACAAGGAAAATCTTTGATTCCACTAAGCATTGTGTTGCAGCCATGTCCTGAGGTCTTCAGTATTTTTGTATTTCCTTCTCTTTCTCTATCTCTCTCTATCTCTAATGCCATCTCCTCAATAGGTGGAACTCTGGTGGAGCCTAACTGGAAGCAGACCACCATTGTCCAGTTATGCAGAAGAAAGTGTGTAAGCAAGGAGGATACCTGAACCAGGGACATGAGCACTACCAAAAAAGTCTGTGTTGAACAGTCTGGCTTCAGTGCTGTTCTTGCTTGGCCCCACAGGGAAAAGGGAGTGAAAACTTCGAAAATAATACATCTCTCAAGGTGGTTTGGGTAGTTTTTTTCTAAATATTTGTAAATATCAAACAACTGCCAGACAGAATTGAGTGCTTTTTTATACAAATTTTCTCTTGGTCTTTACTTTAGTTAAGGTCCCAGGGTTGAACGGTGTAATGTTTTTTTTTTTTTTTTTTGGTTTGCTTGGTGTGTTATAGCCAACAACAAAAGTGCAGGGATATTTTTGTTTGTTTTTCTGGCTTTGCACACCCCTGGAGAGATAGCTTTGTGGTTGCCTAAGTGAAAGAAAGCAGAGAAAGTATAACTTGTGTGTGAGGTGTGGAGGTTTGCTTTCTTTGTGGCCAACTGAATTTGCTCCTCGTTCCCCAAGTTATATCCCAACCCAAGACTGAGCCGTAGCCCATTGATTACTGAAAAGAAGAAGCGCTGTGTTTAGAGAATGGATCGAGGCCTGAAGGATGGTGGAGTAAGGCAGCTTACATCCATACCTTGCGGATGGAACAGCAGACTAGCACATGTGAAAGAAGTGGTATGGAAGAAACAGAAGAAATTCTGAGAAAGTTCCAAGGCACAGGTGTTAAAGGTGGACCAAGCAAACGGTGGAAGCGTGTCACCGAAAGACTACCGTACCTTAGTAGAACAGCTTACACCATGATAAGCTGCGGGATGAAAATAAGAAGCTGGCTGGAGAAAAGAACAAAAAGCAGGAGATGCAAATGCTTAGAGGCCAGGAAAAAGTTACGGGCACTACAGGCAGCAGTGAGATAAACCCCTCAAGTATAGCACGGCAACTGGAGACTATACCACTGAAAGGCGACAGCAACAAACACCCCCAGGCACAGCGTAAGTGTCAGGTCCATGGCAGCACTTGCAGCAGGGATTCCAAAAGAGGTGGGAAAATCTGTATGTGCATTTTACATGTATTCATTTAGCAGGCACTTTTTCTCCATGCGATTCAGGATGTGCTGCTACCAGCAATATGGCAAAGTGCAGAAGGATTAGATTCACAAAGCAGGAGAGAGACAGGAAATGGATTACAGGAGCAGGGATGGGCTGCAGAAGTTTAGCAGCAGAGGTTTAATCTGTGCTTCTAAGATGCGAGACCAGTGGAGTAAATGAAGAAAGGCTGCAGCAACAGGTAAGGCAGAGTAGCTGGAGAGATGGTTTTGAGATTTTAGAATGGAACTTTTTAACTGCAGTTGGACAGAAGAATCAAGGCAGGAATAATCCAGGGATGAGACAATGTTGCAGGGTTTGAAAGGAAGACCAAGGCAGGAGGCAAAGGGCAGCAGAGGTCCCAGAAGCAAGGCAGCCAGAGTTCAGTAAGTTGGCACGAAGAAGCGCTCGGTATCTGAAGTAAACAGCAAGGAGAGGTCAGCCTTTGCCACTCTCTCAACAGCTGGAGCCTAACTGGCAGCAGACTGCCATTGGCCAGCTATGGAGAAGGTCTGTAAGAAATGAGGACACCTGGATCAGGGAGATGAGCTCTACCAGAGAGGACCGAGGTATGGATTAGCAGGAGGAATAGGGCAGTAAAGGTCTGAGAAGCAGGCAAGCAGAGTCCAATAGGTTGGTAGTAAGGGGGGGCATCATAGTAGTAGAGCCTGCTATGCGGGAAGACAGAACAAAGGAGCGACGAGACACAAGGGTCAAAACTGACAAATATGTAAGAATTACAGAAGAAAATAAAGGCCAGGAGATAGACAAAAATTCAGAAAGAGAAGGACCAGCAGGAACAGATAGCAGAGGCCGAGACAAGAGGAGTCCATAAGGACCCCAGCAGGGCATTAGTCAAAAGCTTGAAGGAAAATACAGCAGCAGTGAGAAGGAGGAGAGAAACAACAACAAAGCAAACAAGAACCTTAAAACACAGCAACCTGAAGAACTGCAATAAAGAGCAAAACAAGCAAAGACAAGCACAAGAAACTTGGGATAAACAAATGCAAGCGACAAATAAATGTAAACATACACAACCTTTAAACATGCTCAAACGGAGGAAATAAGAGGACAAACTTCTGCAGTAGCAGAGGTAAAATGAGCAAAATAGGCAGAAGAGCAGAACATGGCAGCAGAAGGCGATGCAGCAAAGCAGGAAAACAAAATCCAGTCAACAGGCTGTGTCATATGGGCAGCAGGAATGAGAAGGAGGGTCCAGCACAAATTCATGGGGGAGAAATGTGGCCCTGAAGATAAAACGTGAGGAGGATTTCCAAGGCAGCAGGGCAGTGTTTGAGTGACATGTAGAATAAAACATGGACAGACAACTGTAATGTGTACAGGTGAAGCAACAGAGAAGGCAAGAACTTCAGCCTCCTTCAAGTGATGAACAATCTCAGGGTTGGGGCAAAGACGTATAATTTACGTCAGTTCTATTCCCTGGATGAAAGGAGATGTAGCACAAACCAAATGAGGACTTCCTGGCTTTTTTATAGCGCTAGAGCCTACAAATACTTCACAGGGTGTGGGTGGGTTCATGGGGGTGTAGAAAAAAATCTACATCTATCTGATGATGGAGAAAATTATTGCACGTATAGATGTCAGTGATGCATCAAAAGCCAGTGCGACCTGGGTTATTGTTTTCTGTGTTGGAAATCAAAGCTCTCAATAATGACGTGGGTGGTGGCGAATTGTTTTTAAATGGTAGCTAAAATAGCACAAATTTATTTTTACATCAGACAAATGACGTTTATTTAAGACAGGTCACAAAGAGGCTACAGTTTCCGTCCAGTCCCTTAACAATCATGCGACCTGAGGTCTGGCTTAATAACTGAAAAGTCTGAAGTTAATTTCTGCCAACATTTTTAACTTTTTTAACTCATTTGCATGCAAATTACTTGCTTTGTCGTGAAAGATTTTAGCGAAGATGATTTTTTTCCTTTCAATTCTTTGTTTTGCATGATAATAGATTCTATATTTATGATTGAATTATTATTAAACAGCTCTGAGTTGTAATGCAAACAACTAAATCCAGCTGTTTTTTCGCTGCGTTTATTTTTTTAAGTAAAAGTACTTTTTTTTCCTCGCTACTGGACTGATTTTAAGAGAACTTCATTTAATCTTCGTGACAACCGTTACTTTCTGGGATGACAAGGGATTTTGTGATGACTTTTTCATTACTCTTGTGCTTGATTCTTATAATTGTTATCGGAAGTCCGTTCAGAATTGTTTGTAAAATTCACCCTGGACATCGTAGTCAATAAAACTTTAATAATGTGGTTAAATCCTTTGATGCATTCAGAATTGGGCTCTGTTAAAAAACATAAGATAATGCTGTAATAAAACAATAACTGATTTCTAAGACTTAATTTACTCAATTTTGATTCTATTCTATTTTGCTAATGCAGTAATAGCTTAGACCCCAGGGGTTCCAGGATAATCTTATATCCTATGATATTTATAAATGTGCAGTTTTATTTGGGCAGCTGTTTCTACTTATGTTTGGAGTACAGTCTAGCCTTGATTTTTCCATCTTACAGTTAACAATGGAATAAACAATATTGTGCGATGGAAACGGTGCAAAAGACATCGCAAAACTAAAGCTGAGGTGATTTCTCTGTACCAATGACCTCAACTGAATGTTGTGTTTTCATTTTCCGTTGGCTTACATGCATTCCCCCATGTGAAAAGTAAAGCCCTTGCAGTGAAATACAGTTTTGCTGCTCCCTGGTTTCCTATAAGTGTACAGAAAAATACTGGCAGCCAGGGTATCGTTGAAAGAAATACACTTTATTGATGTAACACTGATTCATTACAACGCTGTAAATGTCTGATAGCCGCCAGTTAACCCTGATCATGGCCAACAATACCCAAGTACAAACCAAAAAAAAAATACAATGCTGGATCATGTAAAAATCAGTGTCACTTTCATGCGTGATGCACTGCCAGGGCTTCTCATAGGAGCTATCAGTCCTCCCAGGTCCTATGTGATATTCCTCAAGGTGAAAAGACAAAACAGTCCGTACTGGTTGGGTAGTAACCATTAAAACGCCACAAAAGCTGCAACCACAGTTGTTGCAGAAATGTATTCGACCTCCAACCTTCAACCACAGATGCTGCTGACTGACCTGCACCAAACAATCTTTGCTCTGGCTGTCGACTGTGCTGTGGTCCAAAGGCCGCTGCTCCCACATGGTGAAGCTGGGAAGAGTATGCAGGGATCAGCAACCTGCCCAGCTGCAAAGTCAACACAGCTGCATGGAGTGTTTTCTTTTATGTGGTTTGGATTTTGGCAGCACACCCCTCACTCTCATCACTCTATTTCAGCCTCTCCGCTCGGCTGTGTGTCTTTCTGGCAGCCAAAATGAGGCCCGTTCACCGTTCATAACAGCTCACCCATCAGCCATAGTCACGCGTGTTTAAATATCGTCTTAGTGAACATCCATTGTTCACCAGCAAATCGGTTCTCATCTATTAAGATAATAACATTCCTCATCTTGCCATGAGCTGTTAATGACAAAATAGTGTACAAATGATCAATTATCAGTTATCAATGATCAATTATTAATTATTATTAACATGCAAAAAGAGATGTGGGTGAGAGGAGCGGGTTTTGTGTGTGTGGCCCAATGTTAATAATTCCTGATATTAGGTTAGAAATTCCTACAGTACTTTGTGTGTGTGTGTGTGTGTGTGTGTGTGTGTGTGTGTGTGTGTGTGCGCGCGTGCAGGTAGGTGTGCTGGGTCTAAATTGCTCATCTCAGCACAAACATTTTCGGTTATGAAGGAATGATCTAAATTTGAAAAGAAAACTGTGCTGTTTTATGCTAATTCAAATATGTAGCACAGCAGGAGAAAACTGCTGTATCTGGTGAAACAAGGACATGAATTATGGAATCAGTTATTAATCAGCTTGTAAATGTTATTTTAATGAAACCGAATTCAAGTATAATTCATCAGAGTGAATTCTGCTGTCTGTACGTTATTTGTGCGCAACACATCCTCATCATGGTGGACGGTGCAATGGGACACGAGCAGCTTCGGAATGGGACGTCTTCCCACACAGCATAATAAGCAAATGTCGTGAAATCGCAGCCCATTTCTCATTATTGTGGATTCAGATCATTTATATTTTCCATATTTTTTATGTTTTTTTTATTTATTTATTTTTTGTCTAAACACCTTAATCAACATCGATGTAAAATGTGAAGGAAAGCTGACACCGTTCATATATTTATGTCATTACATGCTGTGTGTATATATATTTGTTATATATATATGTTGAGTTACATAGAGTAATTGAATATATAAATATAAACTTTTTACATGATAGATAGATAGATAGATAGATAGATAGATAGATAGATAGATAGATAGATAGATAGATAGATAGATAGATAGATAGATAGATAGATAGAAAAAAATAGCTAATCTTCATTGGACACTGCTTGGAGGTACTCATGGATGTTCTGAATTTTATTTAGGCCTGCCTTGAAAGCCCCCGTCCTAGCGTGTGGTTGTTTGATTCCGGGTAGAAGGATCGTTGCTTTGTTGGGAGTTTTCGAGTCTCGATGTCGGGCAGCTTCCGTTTCCTCTATCAGCCAACGTATTATGGGGGATGGGTGTCTGACGACTGGCAAATGTGTTGGCAGCTCTGATCTTGTTCTTCCCATTCAGCTGATTCTTCAGGATCTGTCTGACTCCATGCAGATATTTGGATGTTGCTGTATTGCTACTTTCTGCCTCATGGTTCCCCTCTGACTGCAGAACCCCCTTGCAGGTATTAATATATTTTATATAAAATTATCTTAATCTAAAGTGTAATAGTTAGGGATCCTTCACATATAAATAGTATAATTACTAATAAGTTATTCAATAATACATGTATACAATAATTAATAAAGCATTAATATGAATGTATTTATATAAACTATATTAATATATGTTATTGCTTATTATGCAAACTTAATGGACATAACATATAATGCACTGGCAACATCTCACACCTTCCATAGTGCCTCATATTCAAAGCACCGTTGAAACAATTTTATTAATTTGCGTGCGTTTGCCAACCACATGTTTAAAGCTATTATCAAACCTGTCCCGAAATCAATCGCAAAAGCAAATGCAGCACTTTCATTACTTCCGATGTTCGGAATATCTTGTTTAAAACGGAAATATTTATTCCAGATGAGTAATCTGAAAGCGAGGTATATTTGTCGCCTTGTTCATTTGTCGTCAGACGGAACCCTTTAAACATGGAAATTAACAGGTGAATATTAGAGATGAGCACATCTCAGACAATTATCAAAAGCACTGATGCATTGTTATGGACTTCTACCACAATCAAACCGTTCAACAGTCAAACTGTGTCCTTGGCAGTCTTCCTTTTAAAGGTGTCTATTTAAATGCTAATTACTTCAAAATTCTCCATTAAAGAAATGCTTAATAAACCAAATGCTAAAACTGTGGGGAAGAATGTTTATTTTCTAGTTTACCAAGAAACTGGTCTGTCCCGGTGCGAACAGCTTAGAAGCTCAGTTGTGCTTTAAATAATCGCAATGATGCGTTCATTTATAAGATTTATTTAAAGGCAAAAACAGACTTCTTATGAAGCCAAAAATGTGTAAATGTACATTAGAAAATATAGTATTTTGTTAGAAAAATTGCCTTAAGACTGCACTGAGAATTAATAAAATGATAACATTGGCAGATCCCTGTAGTCAAGTGCGGGACAAATCGTTAAATAAATTATTTATCAAGCTCATGTGTTTTTAGCATTTGTATTTTTATAGAAATATAAACTAAATTTGCTAGCTTTTTCAATGAAGTTAAATTTTTTTCAGGATTCACAACTAACGTGTCGACTGTTATTGCCCCGTGTATACAACAGAACTAAGTGACACACATATACACTACAAGCAGTTCAGAGTGGCCAATTCACCTGAAACACATGTCTTTGGACTGTGAGAGAAGACCAGAACACCTGGGGGAAACCAAATCAAACATGGAGGGGGAGACAACCACACTACAAACCAAGCGGCGGTCAAATCCAGGCACTGTGGCTCTACGGCACTGCTCTCTGCACCACCGCAAAAATTAGCATAAATGCACACATAAATATACCAAGGGAATGAAAAAAATTTGCAAACCTTACATTAAAGATCAACTTTGTCAAACTGAGTACTAGTCTTCTTCTTCTTTCGGCTGCTCCTGTTAGGGGTCACCACAGTGGATCAAAAGCTTCCACTTATTCCTGTCCTCTGCATCTGTCTCCGTCACACCCACCATCTGCATGTCCTCCTTTACCACATCCATAAATCTCCTCTTAGGCCTTCCTCTCTTCCTCTTGCCTGGCAGCTCCATCCCTAGCATCCTTCTCCCGATATGTCCAGGATCTCTCCTCTGCACATGTCCAAACCAACGCAATCTCGCCTCTCTGACTTTGTCTCCAAACCGTCCAACCTGTGCTGACCCTCTAATATACTCATTCCTAATCCTGTCCATCCTCGTCACACCCAATGCAAATCTTAACATCTTTAACTCTGCCACCTCCAGCTCTGCCTCCTGTCTTTTGGTCAGTGCCACCGTCTCCAACCCATAAAGCATAGCTGGTCTCACTACCGTCTTCTAGACCTTCCCGTTCACTCTTGCCGGTACCCTTCTATCACAAATCACTCCTGACACTCTTCTCCACCCACTCCACCCTGCCTGCACTCTCTTCTTCACCTCTCTTCCACACTCCCCGTTACTCTGAACTGTTGATCCCAACTATTTAAATTCATTTACCTTCGCCAACTCTATTCCCTGCATCCTCACCATTCCTCTGTCCTCCCTCTCATTTATGCACATGTATTCTGGCTTAGTCCTACTGACCTTCATTCCTCTTCTCTCTAGAGCATATCTCCACCTCTCCAGGGTCTCCTCAGCCTGCTTCCTACTCGCACTACAGATCGCAATGTCATCCGCAAACATCATAGTCCACAGTGACTCCTGTCAACCTGTCCATTACCATTGCAAACAAGAAAGGACTCAAAGCTGATCCTTGATGTAATCCTACCCCCACCTTGAAAGCATCCGTCACTCCTACCACAGACCTCACCACTGTCACATTGTCCTTGTACATATCCTGTACCACTCTTACATACTTTTCTGGCACACCCAAACTTCCTCATACAATACCACAGCTCCTCTCTAGGTACCCTGTCATATGCTTTCTCTAAGTCCACGAAGACACAATGCAACTCCTTCTTACCTTCTCGGTACTTCTCCATCAACACCCTCAGAGCAAACATCGCATCTGTAGTACTCCTTCTCGGCATGAAGCCATACTGCTGCTCACTAATTGTCACCTCCCTTCTTAACCTAGCTTCCACTACTCTTTCCCATAACTTCATGCTGTGGCTGATCAGTTTTCTCCCTCTGTAGTTACTACAGCTCTGCACATCACCTTTATTCTTAAAAATAGGTACCAGTACACTTCTTCTCCACTCCTCAGGCATCGTCTCACTTTCCAAGATTACATTAAACAATCTGGTTTAAACTCCACTGCCATCTCTCCTAAAGACTTTCATGCTTCCACAGGTATGTCATCTGGGCCAACAGCCTTTCCATTCTTCATCCTCTTCATAGCTGTTCTAACTTCCTCCTTGCTAATCCATTGCACTCCCCTATTTATAATCCTTACATCATCCAACCTTCTCTCGCTCTCATTCTCTTCATTCATCAACCCCTCAAAGTACTCTTTCCATCTGCTCAACACACTCTCCTTGCTTGTGAGTACATTTCCATCGCTATCCTTTATCACCCTAACCTGCTGCACATCTTTCCCAGCTCGGTATCTCTGCCTAGCCAATCGGTACAGGTCCTTTTCTCCCTCCTTAGTGTGCAACCTCTTATACAATTCACCGTATGCCTTTTCTTTAGCCTTTGCCACCTCTCTCTTCGCCCTATGCCTCATCTCCTTGTACTCCTGTCTACATTCTTCATCTCTCTGTCTATCCCACTTCTTCTTCGCCAGCCTCTTCCTCTGTATACTCTCCTGTACTTCCTCATTCCACCACCAGGTTTCCTTGTCCTCCTTCCTCTGTCCAGATGTCACACCAAGCACCTTTCTAGCTGTCTCCCTTACCACTTCTGCTGTAGATGCCCAACTCACTGGTAACTTTTTACTGCCACCCAATGCCTGTCTTAATTCCTCCCTGAACTCCACCTTATAGTTTTCCTTTTTCAACTTCCACCATTTGATCCTTGGTTCTGCCCTCACTCTCCTTCTCATTTTAATTTCCAATGTCATCCTACAAACCACCATCCTATGCTGCCTAACTACGCTTTCCCCTGCCACCACTTTGCAGTCTACAATCTCCTTCAGTCTGGCCCTCCTGCATAAGATATAATCCACCTGTGTGCATCTTCCGCCACTCTTGTACGTCACCCTGTTTTCCTCCCTCTTCTTAAAATACGTGTTTACCACAGCCATGTCCATCCTTTTTGCAAAATCCACAACCATCTGACCTTCTGCTTTCCTCTCCTTAACACCATACCTACCCATCACCTCCTCATCTCCTCTGTTCCCTTCACCAACATGCCCATTGAAATCCGCTCCAATCACCACTCTCTCAGGTACACTCCTCACCACTTCATCCATATCACTCCAGAATTCTTCTTTCTCATCCATCTCACACCTAACTTGAGGGGCATATGCAATAACAACATTCATCATCACACCATCAATTTCCAGTTTCATAACCATCACTCTGTCAGACACTCTCTTCACCTCCAAGACACTCTTTACATACTGTTCCTTCAGGATAATCCCTACCCCGTTTCTCCTCCCATCCACACCATGGTAAAACAGTTTAAACCCCCCTCTGATGCACCAGCCTTACTCCCCTTCCATTTGGTCTCTTGCACACACAATATATCAACCTTCCTTCTCTCCATCATATCAGCAAGCTCTCTCCCTTTACCAGTCATACTACCAACATTCAAAGTTCCTACCCTCACGTCCACTCTCTTAACCTTCCTTCTCTCCTCCTTCTTCCGGACATGCCTTCCTCCTCTTTTCCTTCGGCCTCTTCTCCTTCTTCGGCCAACAGTAGCCCAATTTCCGCCAGCACCCTGTCAGCTAGCAGTGCTGGTGGCGGTCATTGGTAACCCGGGGCTCGACCGATCCAGTATGGAAATTTATATTTTTGTCCGCATATTTGGTTTGCCAAATTTTTACACCGGATGCCCTTCCTGACGCAACCCTCTTCATTTATCTAGGCTTGGGACCGGCAGAAAGAAATGCACTAGTTTGTGCATCCCCTTATAGCTGGATTAAGCTCAGTACTAGTAAAGGTCAGTTTTAAAAACAGTTAGCACTTAAATTCATGTGAACATCTAAACAATGAAAAGTTGTTTGAAAGAAATTGGCCATTGTGGGGTTTACAGTTATATTTTTTTGTCGAAAATCTATTTAGGAACCTCTTGCATCCAAGTCCAACTTGCAATAATGATGCAAACCAAACCTCATGGGCAGGGCAAAAAGCTAATATTTTTTAATAAGCAATATTGTATTCTTTTTTGCACATTTGAAAAGCCTCTTGCTAGAGGACAGTCAGATGGATGTCTTAGGCATGCAATTAAAATGGTGGTGGATCAGCAGTCGCTTGGGCAGCCATTTTGGCTGCTTTGCATCATCGTATAATAGCCAAGGAAAATGAAGCCATTTTAAGCAAATGCATTCCTGATGTTTCTATATTTTGCCTTTATAAAGTGTTTATGTGTTTATATTTATATATGTACTTTTTCGCAGCAATTAATCATTTATTTCTTTATTCATTTTTTTGTTGGTTTGTTTTATACCAGCTAAATCAAGTGTGAACTTAACTTTTACCAAAAACCACTTCCGAAATTACACCCAGCTTGTGTTTCTTAAAAACTTACATGGCTACTCAATTTACAGCAATATGATATCTGTTTATACGGCTAAGAATTTGCTGCTGAATCGTTGTTAGGGTGTTAAAGAGCAGAAAACTGTCCAGAAGCACCATGACCTCATTTCACCTCAGTTACCATCACCTTGTTTATTTCAGGTGACCCCAAACCCAATTTACAGCCCTCTACATGGGCTGGACAAACGTCACATTATTAAAAACACGTAACTTAAATAAAATTTTTAAAAAAAACGTTCACTTTTTTGAGTAACGGACAGCAACAGCAGGCATGACTGTATTTGCCACAACCAGCTGCCCTCATACTAGCATTTGTGAAATTCTGAGACTGATATCGCAAAAGCCACAGCGACACCAATCTCTGCACCAAAAATGTGTTCGCAAAAGTCGAAAAAAAAACAATGGGCAAAAAAAAAATGTAAAAAGCATATGTTTGACAAAGTGACCACTTTTTCCTAAACTGCCCTTACATTTAATTACAAACTATTTGTCTAAAGTGCTGGAAACTGGACATACAAATGGTGCATGCAGTTTTAAAGGGCACCTTGACCACAATTAATAAATCATGAAGATGTTCTTGACAACATAGTAAGGACATAGATTTTAAAATAAATTTCCAGCAGATAAAGGCCAGTGTGTAAATTACTCCAACTATAAGGGTGCAGAATGTTTTATAAGCAACCTGGGACTGTTCTGGATCACTGAGTGCAATTTAGTCTTTTTCTGTCGTATATGCTGGATCTCAGATTGCGCTTTTCTTACGGGAACGATGACCTGCTTTGATGATCCTGCTTCTCTGTCCTGAAGAATAAAGGAAAGGCTTAAATTCCTTTAAGAAGTACCACTGAAGTAGTACAGTGGTGAAGGAAATGAGCCTGATTATACGGCAAAGATATGTTCTCCACTCTAGGCCTAGTGCAACCGAACTATTTGCATTATGTCAATCCAGTTAAAATGCCCAGCTGTATAAACACCGATTTAAGTCTCTTAATAAATGTAAAATGATTCCTTATAGAGGGATTCAGGAGGAAGAAACTGAAACCTTTTATAAATGTGTCACCTAGTGACTAAGTATCATGTGAACATATAGCATACTGAGCATTTGTAATAATAAACAAACTGTGAGAGCTACTTTATAAATTGACTTAGAATAAATTTTCCTATGATATATAATTAGTGAGTAATAAATGTATGTGGTCAACTCTTTTGAAATCAGCCTGTTTTTTTATTATTTTTTTCAATTTTTAATTTTTATTTTATTGTCACAGATACGAGTTACACTATACTGCTAATGTATGCCCTTCATTGCTGTCAGATACTCTTATGTGTTAATCTGTATAACATTTATACAGATGCCTAACCTGTATGATGTTTATTGAAATGTGGGCTGAAGCACATGTTAAGTACAGCTATACAATAGCTGAGTGTCACTAAAGATGGTAACAAATGTTAATAATAAATAGTGAATCGTTAAATAAATAGTTAATAGATAATAAATAATAAAGACTTTATTGTTAATAACTATAAACAGTTGAATTGCATAAATAGTCTAAGTGAACTTCTTTCACACCTTTTTTGTGGAAAAATAAAACAGTTTGAAAGTGGACAAGACCTGGACGAACCAACTGCCAATGTATTTGACGCATTTAACCCTAAACTTTTAATGTGTTTTGTGAAATAAATAAGTAGTCAAAGATGTATTATTGCAGACTCATTTTTTGGTTGCATTGTGATTTTTCTCATTGTACCATGGTATTAATCAGTGTTGACACCTCAGGCTGGAACAGATGGTGCTGTTAACTTGCTTAAAATGAACTAAAACCCTACATACTGTGCTACAATCCACCAGCCTATCCATCTTTCAGGAGGCCCTGATGTTCAGCTCACCCTGCAAACATAAGTATGCTGCTGTTTTCTGGTGAAAATGTTCTCTGTTGCATTGGGCCTCTTGGTCCTCGTAGTTAGTGCTGTAAATCATGCACATTTCCAAAAAACACCCAGCGGTGCAGCTGTGTCAGCAGGCCAAGGTGTCAGTGCTTAGTGTGCCGTTTTGTGCCTTAAGGATTTCCAGAACTGGTCATTTTCATTGGGACTGTTCCAAAAACCAAGTGCATCACAAACATGAATTTTGATAGAGGTGCAAAATTTTGCTATGCTTCTTCCATTAGATCCATGTAAACATGTCATGGCCTTCTAAAAACATATCAAGAAACAACCCAATGGACCAGTTAAATGTAAAAATTTCTGTACAATATAAATGAAGGATATTCAGTTATTTAATTGTGATGCACTTCAGTATGGTAATTAATACATTTCAGGATTTTTGCTTTCCCTCACTGAATTATCCTTTGTTTTTAGAAAAAAAAAATGCTTTCAAATAAAGCAAAATTAAGTTTCTTTATATATTTTGCATAATAAATACATCACTGTTATATATATAAAATTTATATACTATATGTGAATTACAAATTTTATGAGGAACTGAAAAGCGAAGCAAGTGATCTTTTGGAGACCTCCGCTTTCTAAATGTGCGGACTTAATTCAGTGTGTTTACTGCAGAACTCAAGAGACCTCAGGGAAGAAATTGATCACAAATCAGAGGAGCTACACATCAAATTAAGCCCTGACATGGCAGGAACCCCAGGGATACGTACACCATCACTGCACCCTGAAGCTCTGGACAGAGCAACTAGATGAATAAACAAATTTTTGTGAAAAATTTGAAAAATCTAAACTAAAAACTTTAAATGCTGTTAAACAAATAAAAAAGTCATTGTATCATGTGAATATTTACAGTACAGACCGACGGTACATTATAGGTTAGATCAACTTGTAGTCCAACCGGAAGAGGAAAATTGAGATACATTTGGGTCGTAATTTAGATGCGTTTTCATTTCGCAGTCTAAAATAAAAATAAAAACAATGACCTCCATTCTGAGTCATGCCACACGAAATAAAATGAATTAAATATAACATTAAATATATCTTAAGCATGTATGTTTCGGAGAGTAATTTTTGCTTATATCGTCAAACAGAGGACCGGGTTCCTCACATGACAGAAGTAGCTAACTAATACAGTACCTCTGTGTTTATATTCATACAGCAAGTTTTTTTGTTATCATAAAGCAAACATACAAACAAAATAAAACCTGCATGGTGCACTAATTTAGACTGTATCATTTATTTATGTATTATTTCATTTACTTTATCTTCTGTTGCAGATATGATCAGCTTAACGCAAATGGGTAATAAGTAACGGGTGAAAAATAAAGCTTTGCATTCTCTAACATAAATAAAGTGACATGATGTAAATATCTGTGTAAATATCATCTAACTGGGTCAAATTACCGCAATCAAAATGTGTTTT
The DNA here is from genome assembly GCA_018136845.1 of Heterotis niloticus. Taxonomy (NCBI): domain Eukaryota; kingdom Metazoa; phylum Chordata; class Actinopteri; order Osteoglossiformes; family Osteoglossidae; genus Heterotis; species Heterotis niloticus. Next base: position 7,209,027 of record CM030899.1, on the reverse strand, counting down.
ATACTCTCTTTGTGCATCACGACTTTAAGTTTACTGCTGAACATACTTCCGTTTATATATTTTCAACGGTAAAAAAAAAAAAATCTGCAAGCCGTGCAAAGTTATGGTTTAAAATTAACAAAATGAAGTGACATGGTTTGAAAAATATTAATTTGTAAAACAATATTATATTATTAGTATGTTTTAATTATACTATCACCAATTTAAAATTTATGTGGTACAATTTGGACAGCATAGAAGGTTGAAGCATTGGTCTCATTTTTTTTGGTCACAGTCCACAGACAAGTGTTTATGTATGCATAGTGTGAAAGAGAGTGTTACGTCGCTCTGGTGCGTAGAAAAATGAATGGTTGGGGCTAGTGTACCTTAGTCCAGATCTGTCGGTAACCTTGGATTAAAAAAGGTTGTCGGCTAAATGCTACACAATATTCATCGTAAATCACTTTGAAAATCCCATAATTACTCATTATTATAGCATTTCATACGCTGTTTAGGCACTCGGTGTTAGATTATGTTCATTATGCTTAGGTTTCTTGTCAGTTCTACATGTGACGCTACAGTAGATGACAAAAATATACAAAAATCACATTTATCGTTGCTGTCATCACACAGGAGGATCTGGCAAAAATTGAAAAGTTTGCATGTCATAACTTCACATTGAATAATTTTTATCTTTGGTCATTATTCTTACATTCAGCTGCATGCCCACTGAACAAAGACATCGCAGCAGTTCATAATTTTGAATCTAGTAGTTATGTTTATTCTTACCTGTCATTTTACCTCTTCCATCTATAATCATGTATGCTTTAACATGCTTTTGTCCAACCTGCTGGAGCCATTTTCTCAATATTGCTTTAAATTTGTGCTGTTGAGAATGGCTTTTATACCCAGTTGTGGATGCAGCTGGTTTGCTGTTTTGAAACTCTTATTTATTTTTTTTTATTATTTTGTTTTACCTCTCAGATTTAGTTTAACAGTAAACAGGGAATCTCCCACGATCTTGTGCACAAATCAGTTCATTGTAACAGACTAGGCCCCTGGTTTGCATAAATGTCCTTTTCCTAAATGGTTTCACGCCATCACTAAAATTAAACACACCCTATCTTGCAAAAGTATTCAAACCCATTGAAAGTTATCACCGTTGACTGGAATTCAAATCATGCTGACATACAGCATATATTTCCAAACCACTGTTTTTAGCGTGATCTCATATGTTCTAAAGCTAAACTGTCAAAGCCAAAATAAACTATGCTGAAAAAAACAAACCTGTTTTAAGGTGAGGCTGAAAAGACTGTGGACCTGAAGCAACGATGTGCAAATGAATATTAATAAACATACTTTGGAGGTTAGAGATAAATAAATTAGGAAAAGGGTAAAGATTAAATTCCAAGTGTTTGGAAGTGAAAGCGGCATCGCAGCACCCAGACACCGCCTGACCGTAACCCTGAAGCCATCCCTCCAAACTCAGCGCCCCAGCAAGACGTAGACCCGCAAGACCAGCGGTCGCTGTGAAGGAGCCGCGGGGAGCTGTGACTTCCAGTAAGTCTGAACACTTCCGCAAGGCACTGGATTTTTTGTCATGCATAATAGTCATTGTAAAATGTTCTACAGTAAGTTTCACTTTTCTGTAACTAACATAGCAATGCAAGTTTTACATCTTGCAAAAATATATATGTTATACATTTATTTTGTAAGGAGCAGAGTACTTTTTCAGGAATAAAAAGAAGGAGTTTGGGGGGTTAGCAGTAGGAACATTAAGCTAAAACAGGAGTCTACTTAAAATATAACAGAGCCATTGAGTTGAATCAGAGAAGACATAGTTGTCTCAAGGGGATTATTATTCTTATATATTCTCTTTCCATCTTTCTCCCTCTCACTATCTCTCTCTCTCTCTCTCCCCCACACACAGGATCAGTTCTAGTGGGGCAAATGCCAGTGGTGATTCTACAGCAGCCTGAATGACTGAAATGTACAAGTTTTCTCATCAGCGTTAGATTTAATAAACTGTACACAAAACATACTAAATATCTGACAAAAATTCCCCTCGTATTAACCAAACAAATATATTCTGACAGCGTAAGAAATGACAAGAAAAAAGCATTAATTACTCTCTTGATCGAAATTTTAAGGATCTTAAGGCCACGCTTTCAGCCCTGAATAAATCCTTTATGTGCTGAAGTTCCTTTTTTAATAGTTTAGCTAAAATGCTAACATTTAAACAAAAATTTATGTGCACAGCCCAATGCATATTTAGCTGAATATTTGGTTTTTCTGTGTAATATTTTGATCACCTCTTATGAATCCATGCAAAGAAAAAAACGTGTTGAATTATTTGACTGTTTATAAATAATCCTTTACTTCCTCTTGCTGGAATAAATTGGTTTGGTATGGCAAGGAGACAGAACAGCTAATAATCTTTGGTGAAAATCATACAAGAAATGTATCATTTCTGGATAATACTTTTTATCACAAATTTTTTCCAGCGTACATTTTGTTTCACAGGCTTTCATTGAGCATTGGGAAAAATATAAAAACACACAGTCCTCCCGAGAATCAAACTGCAGTGCAAAGTGACCAAATATCCAATGGCACTTTTTACCCCGATACCCTTATTTATGCCAGTGTTTTGCAATAAGTTGCAGAAAAAATTGTCTTTGTATCTAGAAGTTCTCAAACATGCAAAATGATTTACTTTACAGCTTCAGAATTATCATCATCATTTTGGTCAACCACTTGCCATGATGGTGCTGTTGTTCTTTAAACAGGTTGCTATGCTGAAGTGTGGTTTCCAGAAGCAGAAGAATAAAATTGTGCCTTTAATATTAATCACACCTACCTTGCTAAACGTTTAGCAACTTTCCGGTTTGGCAAACTTGGGCAAAGGAGGCAGGAGAATACAATCCACTGAGTTTGAATTGACCTTAAAGCTGGGGAGAAAACTCGAGAAGATCTGGGAGTGCCATAAGGTCTGGAAACTTTGAAGGAAAGGAGTGACCTTGTGTTGCTCTTGTCTCCTGGTAAATCTAACCTGCCCTGTATGTGAGGCCTAGGACTGGTGATTTGCATCGATTATCTTCCTTTCAACAGATACATGTAAATCAATGTGGCACCGCAGAACACAGTGAATGTGTGAGAAAGTGAGTAGATTGGAGTAGATGAACAGAATCCTGTTGTCCCAGATGGACAGAAGGAGCTGCAGCCCCACCTTCTTTCTAAAGCGGTGAGAACGCAACTTCAGCCTGCAGCTCAAACGGTAGAACTCAGCATATAATCTCTCAGCAATCGATAACTACATTAATATCAGCAAATTCTGTGTATCAATAGGCTAGCTGGGGTTATTTTTTGAGCAATATTTTGGTGTAATAAAGTACAAAACAAAAGAAAACTACTTCTGTTGTTTTTTTTTTATTGCTCAGCAAACCTCATGAATATTTCATACTGGGGGAAGGCTGAATTTATTAAGCGTCAGTTTTAAAGTAGGTCACACTAAAATGATTTGAGACAGTAATTAATGCATATTTTACCTCCATGGTCGCGATCTGATTTACAAAGAATGGAACGGAGCGAACGCTCGTTCACACACGTCGTCGTGTTTCTCTTTTCGCCGCCATTTCTGTAGCTACTCAAATGGTTGATCTTTGCCAGCGCTTCGTTTATCTGCTGCGGGGCTCAGAAAACATCTTTACAGCTGCCGCTGAAAGAAACGCACAGCTGTTTTTAACACGGATTGCGGCAGAATAGGTTGTTTTACAGTCGCTTTTCGAAATTCTGGGTCGCACGCATGGAACTGATTCTCAAAATATTTAGTGGCGGATCGATAGGAAAGTTAGTAAAAAAAAGATGCAGCTCAGCCATTCATTACTATATTTTTAATTGATAGTTTGTTCATTTGATATTTTAAAGTGTCAAAGGTGATGGAATGGATAAAGGCTTCTACAGCAGAATGGGATTAAAACCATAGCACTTGCAGCAGCAGCATGACCCTAAACACTGCTGTACTTGCTCCATTATTCTACTTTCTAACACATTTAAATTTAATACAGCTAAGCTGTAATAAAACTTAACACAAAATCCTGATTGTGGATGAAAAATAGTGTTCTCCAGTATTTTTATCAAATTTACCCAGTAAAAGAATTTGTAACATTTCCCCACCTCCTATGTTTCTCCTTAGTGTGGATTTTATTCTGCATTTCATCTAAATATGAGATATAAAATTAAATCACGTGGTTCTCAAATCCTCAAGATGAAGCTGCTACTGGCTGTAGGTTTGTTGATGACCCTCATTAAAGCAAAAACCATCTTTTTTGACACCCAGGGCTGATTTTTTTTTTTTTTCTTTTTACCTCCTACTGTAGGAATAGCAGAACTGCAAGCACACAGGGGGATGGGAGGGTCTACATTTGTTCAGAATTTACATATCTGCCTAGTGACAGATATGGTTACAGAACGTCTGCAAAGAATCCCCATGAAGAAGCGTGCATGTGACATATACTTGCTTGTGTAGCAAGAAGCACAATTCACCACCTGCAAGACAACAGGTGGAAATTATTTTTATAAACAGCTTATTAGTATATCACCCCACAACCGCTTCCTCTTGCATTCAAGGAGGGCCTCAAAAACACCTCGGTTGGAGTCACTTCTCTTCTTATCTCCTAACAGCTGCAATATCTGCATCACACGGTTTGTCACAATCAGCTTTCTTATTGCTTTCCCTCAGACTCGGTTCTACAGACAGATACATGGGCAACGTGTCCCACCAAAAGCGGCAAAAATGTGCATGTCAAACACACTGACTGCACAGCAACTTCATGTCTGCATCTGTGACTCTCTGTCTGTTGGCGAAATGCACTTTTGTTTACTCTGACTGAGCAAATACTGGAGGAAAGCGTCAAAATATTGAACAAATAAATGCAAACGCATGCTGATGTACGCACATAAACATCTGTATATGTTCTCATCCATCTGACGTGATTATAATTGCGTTTTCGACAAATTCGGTTATTTGAATTATCGGTTATTGTTGTAATTGCGTTTGTTGTGATTACCACAATTTTTAACATTTTCGTTTCGTATTATTAGTTTTTTGTCTGTACGTGTTTCCATGGGACAGTGCCAGAGCAATGATATAAATTTGCGCTTTATTTTACATTAGTTTGACCATGTGTTTTATTTTTAACTGGTTTATTGTTTCAATGTTTTTAAAAAAATGGTGGATAAACTGTTTTTTTTTATAATGAAATGTTACAAAATCAAATAAATACTCTGCCCTTTATTGACGAAAGAGACACCTAACAGTTTTCTGAAAACTCTGATAGCTACATGGGGCATTTCCAAACACAAAATAACTACCACAACTGTACACTGATCAAGTCCTTGTTGTGTCTGAACTGTGTGGTTCAATAAAAGGTGCAAATGAACAAAGAGAGTATAAATTCAATTTAATTAGCGGCTCAGCCGCATCAAAGGCTGGCATAAACCATGGTTGTCAAGACTAGGAAAACTGGCAATTCTTGGAGTTCTGGATTCATTCACCTTAAAGCTACCAATTTAAAAAATATTTTAATTCTTTTATTTGTACCAAAAATGTAAATACTGAGAGTATCAGAAAGCGTTCACTGTCATTAATAATAAATATCTCTCTCTGATTAGCTGGGGCAGTGCTTTCATTTTTCTTCTTTTTCCATAGTATTTTTTTTTTCCCTAAAGCCTCAGATCCAGAGCATGAAGATCAAAGAGGCTGTCACACACTGCCAGTCGAATGCTGGCAATTTTTGTTCTTCCGATATACTGCTACTCCAAGTGTAACGAAAGCCTCCACCAGCCAGGGGTACTGATGGTTTAGAGAGGGGAAAGGTGGATGATATGGCTTCAGGTCACATTTACTCTTTGAAGCAAGATTTCTGTAAATGAGACAAGCAGTTAAGGATGATGTTATCTAAGGATGGATGGATAGATGGGTGGATGGATGGAGGAGTTGTTAACCGCAGCTGCATGTGGATGCTGGACTACAGATGCTGGCTGAGGAGAAGGGCATAAGCAGGCAACTTAGACAGGACCTGTGGCAGCTGATGACTTGGACTGTCAGTGATGTGTAGTTGCGTCCACCTCTGTGGATAGTGCAGCAGCAGAGAGGCGGTGGCTGCCTACTGAAAAGTAATGAGGGTGCCACCCCAGTTTAACCGATTTACAGTCATCAAGGGATGAATGGTGTGTATCCACTTAACCGATGTCATGAACAAAGGAGTACAGGCTACGCGACTAGAAATTGTTCTCTTATCATCCCCTTATCCGAACCTGTCCCTTTGAAGTTAATTGGACCAAAATGAGACCATGGAGACAGTGTCCACTTAAGCAAGTTATCCACTAATCCATTATCCACTTGAGTGGAGTTTACTGTACCATAAGCGAATAATGACATCGTTCTTCTGTATCTTTTTGACTTAAGTAATGCATTTTAGTAATAACAATGAAAAGAGATGCTTTTTGTGAATTTGGTAAATGAAAATGAAGGAAACATTAGCAGGATTATAATAGCAGGTGGCACATCTGTCCTTTTCTGCTACAAAAGGGACACGTTTGAAGTACCACTCAAGCAGTTTATTGTTTCTTTCAACATACAGAAGAACTGATGCAGAAGAACTGAACTATGGAGGACCACGGTGGTCAGCAAATATGGCTGCTTTGGAGATAAATTATTTAACAACTTGAAGCGCCAAACAATTCCATTTGATAACATAGCTTGAAAGGTCAACTGGGCAAAATGCTGATGAGGAAACTCTATGGTGCATCTCAAGTACTGCATTAAACAATGTTTTCTACTATAAGTTGTGGGGCTCCACTGATAAAATTAATAAAAAAAAATATGAAGACAAAAAGAGCTACTAAGCTAGGATTCAGCTGATTATCCATTGGTCAAGACATGTGTAGCAGAGGAACTTAGGTCCAGTGCTTTGCTCAGAGGTACCACAGGGTGATCGCAACACAACTCAGCTGTAACAGAACATGACTTCTGATGACATAATCATGCGTTTATGTATCTGAGTTGTCCACATTTAAAGAGACTTGACAAAAAGGAGCAGCAGGGAGATACATGGCTGCAATCTTGGAATGGCAGCACAGCATGAACAACATATTTCAATAAAGTATCTATCTATCTATCTATCTATCTATCTATGTAAATGTATAACATTCATCTACAGACTATATGTAACCACAGGTGAGTCCAAGGTGTTTGGCACCTCCTAAATAGACTGTGGGGCAGCAAACCAGTGGTGCTGAAAGAGAGAACGAATTTACCTACCCCTAAAACTGCTGAACATGTTAAATAGTGGGCAGGGGGACAGTAATGTCCCTCTACCACCCTGGACAATTTAAGCACAACTGTTTAGCATAGGATGCTTTAATGTTGTTAGCATACAATGTTTACGCTAAACAGAAGAGATAATTCACCAAATAGCATTTTTCGTACTATTTGCTATCGTATTGTTTCATACTGTTGCACGTTTTTATCGCAACCATCAAAGCCATTTGTTCTCCATGCCCAAGCAGGTGCATCTTTGTTTATTTATTTTTCTTACTTCCTACTTATGACCTGTGTCTCAGTGATCTACAGGTTACAGCCTTCACTGTTTTGTGGCCAGCGAAATCCCACTCTTCTCTTCTCATTCCTTCCTGTTTTTCATCACTGGCCGCTTTACAGTCTTATTTTTGTTCCAGCTGCCATGCCAGGTTTTGGGCTCCCTGTCTGAACCCGGTTCCCATGAGGTTCCTTCTGTCTTCCTCGTCTAAAGGGAGGTTATCCTCACTGGCTTACCTAGTGAATTCATGGAGCTCTTAGCTCGCTGGGGACACCTTTGGTGTCAGCTTCAGAGGTCTTTGTTCTACACACACACACACACACACACACACACACACACACACACACACACACACACACACACACACAAAGCTGTTTCATATTTTATATACCATCAAAATCAAAGCTTTGTTGGTGGTTTGCCCAAAATACTAACAAGTTCCTCACTTATTTGTAGAAACTATGCTAATTTTCTGGACATTTTTAATAGAGGCTGACAAATTCATTTAGCCACATCCCCATATACACTGTAAGAATGCTTCTTTTATGACTATTGAAGATTCGGGGCTTCGTCTCCATATTTTAGTTACTACTTTAACATACATGGCAAATCTAAAAGCACTTTTCAAGCTGCTTGGAAATGAGGCATCCTGGAGCTCCAGGGCTGATGTGAAGCAAAGGTGCTCTGTAAGTCGTTGTGCTTTACCTTGGCATCACTAATGAAGATTTGTTTGAATAAGGTGCGCTGCTATCTCTCATGAGGATCATTATTTCTTAATATTATGCTTTTATTAAATTACTATGGAGCCAATATTTAATTTCATCCAATGAGGCACTGGGCTGATAGAGACAAGATAAATTGCAAAGAGAAATCAGTTGAGTTGAATTAAATAAGCATAGCAGTGCTGTGTTTACTGCTTCAACAACAGCTGTAAAATTTTACGAGGGAAAGGGGAACGAATGTTTGGATTCCAAATAAAGGTTTGCCCTTCCACAATATGACTTAAAGTAAAAAAAAAAAAAAAAACTGCATTTAAGGTAAAGTTCACCACATTCACCATTACCAGCAGAGGTATTCCTCAACATACAAATCTTTGATTTATGAATTTTCATGTGAATAAGAGCAACTGTTTAATAGCCTTTGCCAAATTATGAGCAAATATTGGGCTGATTTTTCACATTTAAGAGTAACAAGTCAGTTTTCAGGAAGGCATTGTGCTTGTAAGTAGGGGGACACCTATACTGCTACATTCTTTTCAGCACCATCAAAATGAGGCAGCAGATTAAAATAAGGAGAAGGTCTTCAAAAAACAGACCATTTTGTTTCTGCCAAATACCAGGTGTGGCCTCATGTGGCGTGGAGGTGGCTACAGAAGCAGTAGAAAGGCACCAGACATCAGGTTTTGCAAAAAAAAAAAAAAAAAAAAAAAAAAAAAACAACACAGCATCAAACAGAAAAGGGGGAGAAACACAGTCATGGTACCGCTTTTCCACCCTTTGCCTGACTGTAATGCGTGCACAGCCCCACGAAGAAGCCCGGGGAGACACCCTGCTACTTCTCTCTCCAGTCATGACTGCAGTAAATACTCAAGGTACTTCCCCAAAAATGACAGTAAAAATGACTTATTATACAAATGGGTTACTTTCCTTCCAAGGTTGTGGTCATCCAGAGTTTGTGCTGGAATCACTGAGCGCTGGACTAAGAATCTAAAGCCTGGATGTAACCCCAGTCCATGGCAAGGTGGCCACATGCAGTCACACACACACACACGGCAATTTAATGTGGATTAATAATCAGGATTAAACCAACACTGGTACAGACAGAACAAGAAAACTGCTCACAGACTGAGCTGGTCTCAAACCCACACCCAAACAGCTAAAAATTACTCATTTAATAATAATAATAATAATAATAATAATAATAATAATAATAATAATAATAATAATAATAATAGCTCAACCAGTGCATCTATATGTTAAACAGACTTGTATCAGTCATATTTGTTCCAGGTTTACTTTGTTTTCATTGTTATGCTGACTGACAGCTCTGAACTGACAACCGGGGGCGGCAGCTGTGTTTTCGGAAATCACCTCTGCAGGGTTCGTGCCTTAAGGTGTTGGTTTTATGTTTGTTCTGCGTTGGACAGGGTTATACAAAGGACATTAAATTGCATTGACCATTTAATGACCATAATGTGGCCTTGTTATGAATCATATTAGTTGATTTGTGTATGTCGTGTATATTATTATTGACAATAATGTCCACTGCTGTGTTTTAAAGGAGCAAGAATCAAAATTTTTGCCGCAGATCTAGATTTTGGGATTTCCTTGATCTTAAAAAAAATAAAAACAATATCGACAAAATCTCCTGGGTTACAAAAACATGATTATGATGTCTACATATCTCTACTGTCTTTATTGTTTAATGTCACAGTTAAATCTCTACATTTTATTTATTTATTTATTTATTTATTTATTTTTTGTAAGACTATGTTTAAGTTCCTCATTGGTTTATAAAAGAAACGTCTCTTCTCAATAAGTAGCTAAATGGTTAAATGAACTGCTGAAATTATCTGCAGTTCCATAAAAAGCGTCCTGTCACGTTCTGTATAATGCAGCAAATATTCCAGTGCTCCAGCTGAAAGTGAGATAAAAAATAAATTAAAAAATGTAATGCAGGCAGAATAGTCAGTGTTTTACTTAGAAATATCTCGATGCAGATCAACATCTTATATTTGATATAATATTAATGGTAGCACATAATGCTATTTGCATCAGCAAGCTTGACCCTGTAGGAGGTGAGAGGGAGGATTTAGAATAAAACAGGCCAGGGAAGCGCAACGATATGGGGATTAGATTGATTCTAGAGTTGGCAGCGGTCCTTTACGGTATTATGCAGGGAATGGAGAAGCACATTGAGGAGGAAGCCCTGATTCAAGATGGAAGGCTGTAAGGGTGAGAAACGGGTACTCGACTGTAAGATCTAAGTCCATCAGATCTCTTCTGCTGGGAAAAAGTTGATTCTCCACCATGTTCTCGAAAACACAGAAACTGGACCACATCTTCAGTAACTGTAACAGAGAGTAAAGTTGAGAGCCGCTATTGTTGATCACAACCAGGTGGGACCAAGTGTGGCAGAGACTATGAGTATGGGAGAGTACACAGAACTGAAAGAGAAAATACAACGTCCAGCGCTAATTTAGGGAAACTGCTGATGCCACAAGATTTACAGTCGGTGGTAGATTGGGGAAAGCAATTTAGGTTTCAGGCTGCCATCAAAGAGACATCTCCAAGGCCAGCCGTCGTCTTGCTGTCGTCTCAACGAAGCTTACGGTCCCTTGGGAAGAACATCTAAATGAGGGCAATGAGGGAAAGAAGATGAAGCACGTGGAACTTGAGGAACAGTGCCACCCGAGAAGCTTGAGGCGAAGGTATGAGCCAGCTGCAGTGGGGTGTGAAGGGTTTGTGGGAAATTTGTTGTACAGGACCTACAATTTGTTGGGTAGTGGAGGCCATTAGAGGAGGAACAACATCAAAGCTATTATTGAGGTTGTGGGAAGGACATCTAGATGGTTGTGAGCTTGGGCAGAGGTCACCTGAGTGAGGAAGGCTGATATGTGGGTTCCCAGGCTACCTCACTGGCAACGAGGCCTGATCCACAGCAAGACGTGTGGAGCAAACCTCTCTTTATTTATCATTCTTATTATAATGGGCAAAGGTAGATAGTTGTTCTTGTCAGTTTCTGGTGTTTGCAAATAAGAATTTATAACTTCCACTATCCAAAAAGAAGACTGCAGTCTCAGTGCACCATAGCAGCCACCTAAGGTTAACCTTCAGTTGGTATGCATGCGATTTCCTCCAAGGTCAAGAAAATACTAAGCAATATAAGGAAAATAATTACCTCCCCTGTTAAGTCCGTATTATTTATGAAACAGTGAACCTGGAATGTAAAATGCAAAAACAGGAAAGCATATGATACGCAGATGTTAAACCAAGGAAGCAGGCTGAGCAAAAGTGACAATCAAACAAGTAAATAAGGAGAAGAATGAACATCACTGAATCTCCTGTCCCTCTGAGCACTGGAATGTTTCAGAAGCGCAGACACGCTTGAGAAACAAGCAATGTGAGCAAAGGCAACGTCGGTGCAGGTTTGTTCGGGGACCAATTTTAGAGCTGCGTTTCTGTTTACTGACCGAGTGGTGCTACAGTACATGAGCACATATGAGAGCATGTGGGCCATTACAGTATAAACATAACTGTACGGTTTGGTAGGAGGTTACATTAAAAAGAAAATATCCGACTATTAATAGCATTGATAAATTTAGGGCTTGAAAATAATCAGATGAGAAGACAAAAGGGAGACAATTTTGTGGGAAACAGGATGACAGCAATCTGCTGGTTTGCAGATTTTTTAGCTGTTCTGAGGAACTGTTAAACTATCGGGAAACGATTTATGTTTTATTGACATGTGGCGGCTGATCACATTATTCTGAGAAAAAATGGAACGTGCTCAATTTCGGGAGCTGTCTCGAACAAGACAACGTTGCACGCAGTAAATAAAAAATGAGCCTGGTCAGAATGATAAATTTGAGCAGATGGGAGCTGCCAGGGAAAGTTGTAGTTGTGAAGCTCTTGTTTTTCTGGGGAATGGAGTGGTTTCGCTGCAGCACCTGGCCCGCGAAAGAAGGGCGACTGACTGCTTCTCGGAGGCTCCCGTTCGCTGACGTTTCGCTATACGGCAAAATGTTAACCATCCACCACTCATTGACGTGCGCTCTGGTTATACAATGTTTATCAAAGCTTTTTAATTCGTCACATGAACAGCGTGATCATGGGAAATACTTTTGAAGATTTCTAATATTTTCCATGATGATGAGTATATAACTGTATTACAGTAGGCTGTTGGTGATAACACTTTGCAACAGATATGTAAGCTGTTCTTTTCGCTTGTGTCAGATCATCATTAATGTCATGAGGATGGCCTCAATGAGCCAAAAATATATAGAAAATATAGACCAGGCTTTATCTAAACATCACAGCTTGTAAGTTTATATATATCTCACTTTACAATACACTTTATATTGCAACAAATTTCTAAAAAAATGTATTCTGCGTCTCATATGAAACCAGTGGGATACAAACAAAAATTAATTTATATATCTAATCAAAGTGCTTATATGTTCCCATTCTATCAGAGACTTACTGTACATATATTGAGGAATTTATACAAAAGTTGTATATACTGAGGAATGTACACAAAATGACATATATACTGGAATATATAAAAAGCCATTGTCACTCTAATAACCTGGAGTGGATGTTAAGGCTTCATGCTGTGATTCTAAATGAATTTAAAATGTCTTTTGTTAAAAAAGGCACTTCTAATTCAGCCAGCATCAGATACTTTTTGAACGTTAGATATGCCGTATGGAATCTGATAGTTTTAAAATCTTTTCACGTAGTCTTGCAGCCCGCTATTCATTTGATCAGTTAAGCATTAAAAAGCAGTTTAGGCCAGACCACAGCAGTCATTAGTATACATACAAAAGCCATTGTCACTTTAATAACCTGCAGTGGACTTTAAGGTTTCGTGCTGTGGGAGTACAGAATGAATTGAAATATTTGTTGTGAAAAAAGGTAGTTGGACTGTGGCTCACACACTTGCATGCAAATGCAGAAGATGTCTCTTATTCATATTGGAAAGACTTTGCACAATCTGGTTAGGACCGATATGTTTACACTGAATTGAAAAAAAAAAAAAACATGCGACTCTTTAACTCCTTGGTAAGAACATTTGGGTAAGTTTTGGTTTTTATATAGGGAAGAAAGAAAAATACAAAGTAAAATATTCGTTTCAGGAACTAAAAAAATTGGCTAATTTTAGACAACAAATACACACACACACACACACACACACACACACACACACACACACAATTTATCCATCCATCCACCTGTTTTTGTTAACCAGGTATCCTGACCAGGGTTACAGAGGTCCAGAGCCTGGCCTGGAAGCAATGGGCATTAGGCTATAAAACTGGGGTGCAAGTTACACACAATTTATTTAGCTTTAATTTTCAATATGGTAAAATGTATAATTGATAAATGATCGCATTAAATTCACAATTTTCAGATGAAATTTCAGCCAGCGAATAACTAACAGATAAATAAATAAATAAATATGTGACAGACAAAATATCAAATTAACTGAGGGGACTGTAAAGTGGAAGCCCTAAGAACTGACAAAACAGTAATGGCATTTCCATGTGAAGCAAACAAAATATGTAACAAATATATGTGACAAAGTACACAGATCTACTTCATTTTTAATTGCAAAAGTGAAAATACGTAGCAGCAGCTCATTGGTGACACCCAGTTGCCCGGGGTGTCAGGTGGGGATTTATATAGGCTTATATAAGCTGTATACATATAAGCTTTATACAGTGCGCTACAGACTATACAATAGAGGAGAATGGAAGAAAGAAGGATACTAAGAAGTTGGGAGGGACAATAACAAAAACCAAATTCTGCTGACAGAAGTGTCAGGGAGCATCAGTACATGGCGGTGGCGTGACGGGGAGCAAGGAGTGTGACCAAGCACATCTGTGGGGGTTGGTACAGTTTGGGGAGCAATTAGGAAATAAACTGTACCATCATGTGTGCTGTCAAGTACCACACACCAATTCTCCAGTTACGAATTATTTGTGGAACAAAAGTCTTTTCTCAATTTGTTTTGCTTACAGACCAAAATCCCCTTCATCGCTCCCCGAGAGGAACTGTAAGGGCGATCATTGCACATGGTGTAAGCTCAGAGCCGGTTTTATTCAAAGCTCAGAGGAGAACCTGGTGTATTTTAAAGTGCTGCATGAGGCAGCGTTACACGTTTATGAACATTTTAATAACGTTGAACTAAGTTAATATTAAATCTAATTTTAAATGGCAGAAAACAAATATACCTTCTTTTCACAAATTTTTTTAAATCAATTTACTATTATACACTCCTGAAAGAAAAGAACAGAATGCCAGATATGGAAATAACTAAGACACTTCCTCATGTCTGCTCTGTTTTGTGTGTGTGTGTGTATGTGTGTGTGTGTTTTTTTTTTTTTTTGCAGCAAAAGGCTTGTTTATTTTAGCAAAAGACAGAAATTTTACAAAAATTGATAAAAAATGCTATTAAAGATATGTGATGGGGGAAAGTTTTTTAATCTGAAAATTTGTAACTTGGATGTTTAAACAATAATGGTGTGGTACTTATTCACTGGCTAATATTTCATTTGTACATTGTGCATTTAAATGATAGTTTAGCAGTTACACATTTTAGAAATAGTAAATTAAAGTTGAATAAATTGTGTGCAACTGGCATTGCAGTTTTACAGCCTAATGTCTATTGTTTCAGGCCAGGCTCTGGACCAGGATGCACGGGTCATGAAATGGATGGGTAAATAAATTCTGAGTGTGTGCATGTGTGTGTCTTCAAAAATAATAATAAAACAAAAATGACATAAAATTTAAAATGGAAAATTTCAGTCACTGTGACCAAAAACTCAAATGAAATATTTAATTTAGTATTTTCACTTTCTCACGGACATAAAAACCGTAAACTTGCCCAAGCAGTTCAAATGCCATTGTTAAAAAAATACACTTTCAATTCAGCTGGAATTAGAAGTGTTTTGCTTTCTAAATTAGCGCCAAGGAATCAGTTTTAAAACTTCTCACGTGGTCTTCCAGCTGGCTATTCATATGATCAGTTAAGCATTAAAAAGCATTTTAGGCCAAACCACAGAAGTCATTCGTAATCGCAATATGAACGCACATCTTCTTCATACAGCTTGGAAAATAAATGAAGGGTTGTACACTGCGGTGAGTCAATGGGATTCTGATAAATAATTCCGACACGCACTTAACTATCTCTCCTCACACCGAGAGCCTAATATGATCCCAAAGGAGCCCGGCCCGTACAGTGAAAATTTATCTTTGAATCCAGCACAGTAAATTCCGCACTCTCTCAGAAATGTCCGTGGCTTTTTCTCATTTTATCCCACTGAGATGAACGTTGGTTTTCTACCACAGAGCGTCAAGGATCGACAGCAAAGTCCTTGCGAGTAAATCTCTCACGATGGTTTTTAATATGAGGACCAATTATGGTAGCGCTGGAGCACGTTTTGGCCTTTGCGCCCCAACTGAAACACGGTAAACCGAAACGCGGTAAACTGTAGGTCATGTACTTGCCAGCCAGTGTATTCCTTTTGATTTCTGTGGATCTGTTTGCTTTTTTCCAGCCAGAAAGTAGGCGACAGCACAATTTATTCGGCATTTAAGGACCACTGACAGAAATTCTCAGACATTAATGCATTCAAGAACATTTCACCGCAGTTGGTTGTAAACACCTGTCCACTCTGAAAAGTCATAATAGTCTTAATATTGTCAATAATATCAATTTCCGCACAATTAGTTATTTTTGTATATTTTGTATAAACAATGTGGTATCAATAATTTATTTACAGAATGGATAAGCAATGAATGATGTGTATTTAAAAGGTATAATTGTGGAAAAACAATGTAAAACGGAATAGTTGAGTCCAGAAAGGCTGGCAGCTCTTTTGGGAAAATCTCCTATGAAAGTGTTATTGCAATTTTTTTTTTTTTAAGTGTTGTGTACTGCACAGCAGCAACTGTGAGTGTTGTCGGCCTAAATAATTCCTGCCTTTCGGGTAAAAAAGTGGTTCACCAGCATCAACTTTTCCGTAGTTTGTAAGTACAGTAAACAGATATTAATCCCACCATGCAATGCCATACAGTTATGCCATTTTTAATAAACATCTGTGCTGCACTTTAACAGTAAAATCATATCTAACAGCTGTTACTGTAACTGATTTGGGGAAAAAAATAAAGAAATGTAGTTTGTAGGGAAAATAGTCACTTTTTTCCTTGAAAAGTTTGTTTTATCCAAGCTGTTTACCCACCGCAGCTGAGGGATGCTTACTCATCTCCTTTGTTTTAATTTCATTTGAGTGCTTTAGAAACTCCACATGTAAACAGCGCTTTGCACACACTTTGTGTTAAAACTGTAAATATTTCCCTTAATGTATTCCCGAATTTGTTTACGTTGCGTGAAATTTCTGTTTATATTGTGTCATGCCAAAAAACCTGACTTGTAAATGCAGTGCAAGGTATTTACAGAGGAATTTATGCTCGATCCTCCGTGTTATGCATGTTTAGTGACACAAAAGCTGGCACGCGTAAAATTACAAGCATGTCACAAAAATATTAGACACTTTTTTCTGTAACAGGTAGAAAACTATAATAATAAGTGTGACTGTAAGTGGCACTGTGTGGAACACTGGTGTTTCGCAGAAGTCTGTGTGACGTTTTCAATGGCCTCCTGACATCCGTGTGGGTTTCCCCCCCATAGTCCAAATACATGTGTTTCATATCAACGGGCGTTGAATATCCCAAAGTGTGTGAATGAATACATTTCTGTGTGGCCCTCCTGCCATGAACTGGTGTCCCATTCACGGCGTACCTGCTGCACACCCTGTACTTGCATGCAAGCACCAAACATTGTTTGATCCTGTACAAAGATGGTGAGGTCTTCTTCCAATCTAACAATATATTTACATACCTTTTCATAAAATAAATTATTATTTTCAGAATCACTTGCCCTACATTCAGCAAGCACTATCAGTCGCCTTCCCGCTATACCTCTGCAGGCTTCTGTAACTCAGTTGTGCCTACTTTACAGCTCTTACGGGGTCATCTTTTTGTCACTCACCGAGTTATGAAATATTCATAAACTTCTTCAGCATTTCAACCAGTATGAAATTAATTGTACGCACATGGAGTGGAAAATAAGTGTTTGCATCAATATTTGCAGTTTTGAACCGGACTACTGGAATCGCATGTTTTCAAATAAAAGTGAAACCTCTTAAACAACAGCCCAGCCTCATCGCTTTGGGGGGAGGAGAGGGGATCTTTCTTGTCTAAATGATCTGGCACACTTTTCAGCAGATGTGCATGAATGTTTAATCGTTTCCTTACTTGCTATCATGATTAATGACAAAGGGGCAACTCTGTCAGCGCACGGTGAATAGAATAACCCTGATAAAGATGCCTAAGACGTCTGCATTTAAATATGAACAAGTGTTGCAATTTGTGAACCTTCAGATTAGAAAGGACACGAAAGTTTGGAGGCGAAGAAAACAAAAGAGATCCGATTCGTTGCCAATTGTTATACGATAGCTACGGGAAAAAATATTCTTAAAAAATGCGAATTAGGTAATTTCCTCTGGCATGGGCTGAACAAGGCACATTGCTTAATGTAACACATAGAACAACAAAATGCGTCGTAAGAAGGATTTTAGTTAGCATCAAAAACACAAGCGTGAAAACGCAAGAAAGGAGACAGAGTTTTACAAAATGAACAAGAAGTTGTAAAAAAAAAATGTAGAGATTTTATGGAAAAGAAGGAGTTTACGTAAATTGGGAAGAAAAACTTATAGTTCAACGGATTCCCTGTGTAACACATTTTCAAGCCAATGCTCTCTACCGTCTACTGTCAACTGCCAGATCATCTCAAACTTGACTAAGTAAAGTAAGTTCAGATGAAGAGACTGTTGCCGCTACTAAAGGACTTTACCTTTCGCTGCATTTTAAGTTTTTGAACTGGGTGTCTTTGGTCTGTTGTTAGCTCTTTCAAAAGTGCTACTCTGCGCAATGCTAAAACAACACTTTCCTGTCATCGGGCAGCCAGTGGTGTTACAGTTAGGGGTAATGACTTGTAATAACTGCACTGAAGTGTTGACATGGTTTGTGTTGCTCTCTTTTATGGTGTAGCTGGACATAGTTCATATCCTCCCTTGTACCGCATGAGGTTTGCATTTCCTCAGTCCAAAGACTACTATTTCAGGTGGATTGGTGGCTCTAAGTTGCCAGTAGTGAATGTCAGTGTGTACATGAGTTACATTGCCCGATGTATAGTATATATAGGTGAGTTGAGAGAGTTTAGTGATGTTTATCCAGCAGCATGACCTATCTTGGATAAAGATGTTGACTAAATACTACTGTAGGTAGCAATTGTTGCATAATGATTTGAAGATAAGCAATGACTAAATAAATAAATGCAAAACAATGGTTCATAAGGGCTGACAGTGACTGACAGCAATTGAGTAAAAATTTCTTGTAGGCTATCATCCCTTATTTTAGCATTTATTTTGAAAGTTTTATTGAAAATATGTAATTTTGTTGGTAACAGACTGTTTTACTGAAAAGATGTGTAGGTGTGGTTTCCATGAATAAAGCTGCTAACTGTGTTGCTTGGTACATTTTTTTCACAATGTTTAGATATCTAATGACCACCATTACTGTGAACCCATAAAAATGTTGGATTTCCGGTAAACAAAGTTGCAACTTTCTCATCAAGTCAACTAACGTAAGGGATTAAGAGTACCTGACAGCTACCAGTTTTTTACTTTTGCGTTTCCAGTAAAATGTAAGTTTAGTAAAAAAAGGCAAAAGTATCGCTTTTTTCGAAAGTATCAAAACTTTACAGATTTTTGCCAAAATGCGTTTATATCCTAGATGATCAGACATTAATTTTTAAGCTCTTTTTTTAAAGTCAGAGCAGTTCAAATCATTTCTGTTTCTTATACAGAAGGATGATTAATGTTATCCTGGTGAAAAGAGATTATAGAGAATTTTGGGTTAAAGCAACATGTCTGCACATGCCTACGCTTTTATTCGGCAGGAGTTTTAATGTACTGACTATAGGAAGAAGGGCACGTGCTCAACATGTAGCCGACTGTGCAACACAAAATGAGGGAGTATTAGAGTTTAGCGTGTCCTTCATCATTAACAGGATAGAGCACCTCCCAGGGGTAGCTATTCACACAGTCTCCCCAGGCCTTGAGAAAAACACAACATGTGGCCTTTCAGTCTACAATCGTCCATTCAAAAGAAATATGTATACTCCTTTTTTATTATCATCCCAATGCAAATTTTGCCAGTTCGGTTTTATTTAATGTGTCAAAACTCAACAAAGGAGTACAGACACTCTCAGAATGACCTTCGTTATGAATATACCTCTTGTTTTAGCTAAACCAAGAAGGCTGAGATAAACTACAGTATATTTAATAGCTTGGTGTCTAACTATATCAAGAAAAGAAGATTGAGAAGAACATTATGTTTGCGTTGTTATTGTACTGTATTGTATTAAGTTTATTCAGAAAAAATAGCCCATAGAAGAAGTATTTGTTGAATGGGGCCTTGTAGTTGATGCTGTAGTTGAGAATTCTGCAACTGTGATTCACTCAACTAGAATCCTACAGCTGTGTTCACGAAAAAGTGAATTTTATGAGTTTTTTGGTTCATTGTTAGGTCCATCCCCTTTCAGAAGTACATGTGTGCCTGATTTTAGGTTTTTTTTTGTTTGTTTGGCTTAGTGAGGCCCTCTTTATGAAAAGTGATTCACTGAATATGCCTTGCTATAGATATAAGAATTAGGAATTCAAAATTTTTTCCTGAGGCGTAAGCTATTTTGGCTGTACATGAATTGGCAAGAAAGTGCAAAATTTACACAAGTTTGTATTTGTTTGGTTGACATTTGTTCTGCAGTAAGAGTTTGATCACTTTTATCTGGAAAACAAGGAGAGGCGTACAAAAAATGTCAGTTGCTTGAGTCCTCCTTTTACAAATAATTATCACTAAATATGTCGCGACTCCACCAGATAGTTGGTGGGGTTCATATAAGGATGAAACTAAAGTTTCGACTTCTCTGAATATTTGATCATTTTAGCTCCTTTATGTTTTTGTATACAAATATGTCATGTAATAACCACGGTTTTTTAGGTATTTTCCTAACAGCGGTTAAAATTGTAGCATTGCAACTTAGTTGTTATGGTACTTTTTAACTATTTTGTGTGTGTCTGAAATTATGACGGACATCTTTGTAATTTCATTTAGCTTAAATGATTGCCAATTGCAAACAATTTGAGAGGTTTATTTTTCATTGAAAGCATAAACAAGATCGGAAACTTAAAAAAATGCGAGAACAGTGTGACATACTTTTGAAAATAAAACTGAACAGTGTAAAATAAGGAGGAGCAGTGATGTTGCAAAGTTTCAGAATGATACTGAAATTTATAAATATACTTGGATGTGCTAGGTACTATCTTGTATGAATTTGTCCACTAAATAAGGTATTCTTTTAAAAAAGTAAATGTAAATTCTCGGTTTCATACAGCTCACTGCTGTATGAAACATTTTGGACCTCGATGAATCGAACAAGCAAAGATTCTCAATCAAATTAGTGCCACATAATGCCGATGTGCTGCGTTTCACTTAAATGATTGAACGAAAGCACAAAACACTTTGCCATTTGGACGACTGAACTATCTTGGCATTTGAATGCCACTGACAGCCATGAGGCCACTAAATATTTAACCAACCCTTTTGTAGTCAAACATGTTAAAAATTAAATGGTGCCCTGAATTGGAAAGTTTCTTTTTGCCAGGGCCATTAAGAGAGGATTCACTCTTACCCAAACACCGTGTAATTCTTTTTGACTTTCCTTTCCATTTGCCTTGAGGACAGACAAGTCTGAAAACAGTCCTGCGCATAAGTCCATAGCCTAACAGGTAATCTGTCTAATTACAGCCTGGGAGGGGGTCTCACGGTAAAATATTAAAGAACCCCTCTAACCTCTGTTTCACCCTCCCAGGGTGCAGCAGCTTTTGAAACTAAGAGACGCTCTCTCCATTAGCTCATGTGTTTACGCTCTAAGGATCAATTCAATTTTGTCATGACAGCTGACTTCACAGTGTGCGCTTTTCTCCTGTACACTGCAGGCCTAAAACAACTAACACAGAGAAAGGCCACATATTTCCGGGCATTAAAACAAGCAGGAACATGTTGTGGTGTACAACCTGTTAACATACTTTCTACTTTCACGTAACATTCGTTTTATAAAGAAACGTTTATCTGTCGATGCAGAAAATAGCTAGTGATGTAGCTACATAATCCTGCGATAGATGAACTGCCTGTCTGGGTTGTGCCCTGCCTTTGACCTAGTAGCCTACAGTGAATCCTTCAGGGTTTGGATCCAAACCACCACAACCTCCAGACCACGTTAGAATAAGCCATCGCTGATAATCAGCTAATAAAAAAGCAATTTTTTTTCCAATAGAAATTATGACGTTTACAATGTTAACTATTTAATTGTGCTCTAGTTTCATCTTTTAAACTTTACAATAAAATGGTTTGTTCATTCATTTTTTTTCTAAAACATCATGTTTAAAAGATATAACTGAAATGGCAGTGTGAAGGTGGAAACAACATAGCGTCACCCCTAAAAGCGTTGCAGCCCCTTGTTTGACCCTCATCTTCATTCTGCTCTTCATACTTGAATGGCTTTCCATCCCGTTTGAACAGGGCTGACATTCTGCCGTGTTCGGTGCTGCAGAAACGACTGTGACGTCATTCACTTCCTTACAGACACACATAGGAAAAGATCTTATCCCGATTATTTGTCATATTTGCAACTTGAGTTAATATACATACTAGGCAGTTGTCATGAATTTTATTTTTGTTCATTTTATTTTCTCATTCGAAGGCAAAAGTAAACTTGCCCTGCAGGCCTAAAGTCTTTTTCAAGACTTCACAATTTTTTTCTTAATCTCAAGCAAAAGAACTTTCACCCTCTGTGCAATTGACATTCAAGACATCTTCCATTCCATTTTCCTGCATGTGGAAAAACGTTCCTTTTCTGCGTGTGCTGGTGTGAGGAGTACTTTGTTTTGTTTTGACAGTTTATAAGCAAAATTTCCTCAATTTCTTCAGTTAAAGGAGCCTCATTTTTTTTGTTGCATCCAAATGACAATTGAATTGTCACAACAAAATAATGTGTAACTTTACACAGTCATTTGGACAAAAGAAAAATTCTTAAGCTGTTTTGAATGAAGGCAAACAAACAATAATTTGCCTTTTAAACGTAACACTGACACAGATAGGCAGATAGTCCATGCTCTTCCTTTTAAATTTAAACTTTTTCAAAGTCTTAGCCTTAGTAGGCTATTTTTCCAACGTTACCTTCATCAGCATGATGGTTAACGGTGTACAGTGTAAGAAATGTGCTGCTGACCAAAAAGTTTTCTTTGTTCTGCAGAAAAAAACTGCAGAATCACTGGGTGCAATAGATGCACACATCAGCAGTTAAGTGAATGGGCTTACGCTGGGATATCAAGCTTGACGGTATTTTGAAAAGCGCGTTATTCTGGAGAAAAGTATCTGCCAAATGCATAAATGTAAAAGTAAGCGATGATACATCCATGATGAAAAGAATTGTGTTTCCCAAGACTTAGTAAGAGGACCCCTCTGTGTTTACAGAAATAGAAAGGGCCGAGTTTAATTTCTTTGTGCTGTGGAAAAGTTAAGAAGTAGAATAATGACATTTATTCACTGAGTCTGCCGTATGTGGGCCTTCTGGCTGGAATGAGCACAGAGGGCTCATTCTGTCTGGCCGGTGGGGTGCATGTGGCTCCCCATCCCCTTCCCTATCCACCTCCACCTGAGAGAGGCAGCCATGACATTTAACAGTCTTCCAAGGCAGTAATCCATTTTTGGGATGGCAGGCTTGAATGTAGAGGCCTGAAAAGGACCACGCTGGGACCCATCGGGGATTCTTTACACTGCCCACAATGTCTTCTCAGACAGGGAAGAGTAATTAAAGATGAGGGGGTAAAGCTGAGCTAATTCAGACAAGGTGTTGGGCTGCCAGTGCAACATGGCAGCGATGGCTTCAGACAGAAGCATTGTGCTCCTTGAAGAGGCTCTGAAGGACCCTGGGCAGACCTTAATACTGCCGCCCACCTACCGTCAAAGCTAAACTCTGGAAAAATATATAAAATATAACCTATATTTCACATTATATAAGTGAAAATATGACATCAGCTTATATATCTCTTATGTATATGTAAGAGAAAAAAAATAAATTCCTTGCAGCTTTTCTTCTGCAGGTCCGAACTGGAGAATATCAACAATGTTTGTACGAAATTTGCAGGGAATGTAATGATGATGCAAGAAAGATTACATTTACATGTATTTGTGCATCTGTGTTTACATCACTTCATTTAGCACTTTTCTGCAAAGGATGTTCAGCTCAGAATAAACAAAAGTGTATTTCGACAACAGACAAACACAGCTTGGGTCTAAAGAATGCACTGACTCAAAAAAAGTGTTGTTATGAATATTAATACATGGAGCATGAAATACTAAGGTCTAAGCCCTGTTTTTTTATTGCTGCAATGCATTATGGTCTCTGACAGCAGCAACAGACAAAGGAAACTAAATTATTAAAAATTTGTTTATTGGAAACAGCCCTGAATGTTTGCATGAAGTGACATCTAAAGGACATTTTTCAATATTGCATTTTTATGTTGTTTAATATTTCTAAAGTTTTTATTTGACGCAATGAATTTGTCACATCAAAGATATGCTGGACACGCGTCCATACGTCCAGCCTAATGTGAATCACTGGAATGGCGTCAATAAACACATCCAGCATGCATATTATTATTATTATTATTATTATTATTATTATTATTATTATTATTATTATTATTATTATTATTATTATTATTATTATTATTATTCTTGTTGTTCTTGTTGTTCTTGTTGTTCTTGTTCTTGTGTTTACACTAAATAAAGAACAACTAAAGGAACTTTTTTTAGATTATTTTTGTAAACATACTGCAGTTACCTTAAAATTAATATGTTGTGCACATTGTTATTTTGAAATAAATTAATAATCTTGTATTGTATCCTTCATAACTGAATAATCTATAAAAGGTAAAACATTTTATAGGTCAAACTTTTTAAAAATTATTTATTTTGTAATGATTTATTTATTTATTTATTTATTTATTTACTCACTTATATACTTACTTATCTGTGCTCCAGATCAATAACATTCCACGACTTCATGCTAAAATGCAGCATAAAAATTTGTACGGTTACAGTGAATGCTTTAAAGTAGTAGTGTGCCATATATGAGCAATGTATTGACAAATTATTTGAACATTTTGTGCTCGGTATAGTCACATTTACCACTTTTCTTAAAAAGGGCATCCGATTCCACGCACCTTTTTGCCCACTTATTAATTTTGCACAGAAGGTCACATATAAAATAATAAAAGCCTAACTGGTTTGCTTGCCTCTGAACTTTAACTGAGAAGTTGCTAAAAAACAAATGCATTTGGAAATGATATTTGGATTCAAATACTGACATTTAATTTCCGTGCTTTAACCGCCTCTAAGTCTGTGTATACTTTTCCCACATGCGACAAAACAGCGGAAAAAGTTAATTCCACGTTTTAATCATTTGCGATGGCCCGCAAAAACACGCACTGCAAAATGTCACCAGATCTGTCATTTTTCAAAACTTTATCTCGGTGTCTTTTAAATAAGAAGTGACCTCTTGATCGCATGGCAGTCAATCATCGTGACGGACACATTGTTTTATTACGCTCGTATCAAATTCGACAAATATTTCCCTTTTTACCACCTCAACAACCCGCCTGCAAAACATCTCTGCCATTCTTGTGTTCAACACTCTTTTCTCTGTTGTCCAAGGCTTATTAGCAAAAAACATTAAAAGCCGTCCGCTTCTACATAGAAAGGTGTCCTTTTTCCATTTGTTAAATTAAATATTCTTATTATTTCGAGTAGATTATGGCTTTTATTTCACACTGATTAACATATTTTTCTATAAAATAATCAATAATACAATAAATATAAAAACTACTTGAGACAATAGTGGTCTGATTTTCCATGTGTATATGAGATGTCTTTTAAAATGTAAGTACTTAAGTACTGACTAAACCTTTTTATTTTTGTATCTTTTTTACATTTTTCATATTTTAATTCCTATGCCCCTTTCCTAAGAAAAATAGCAGACAACACTATATTATTATTATTATTATTATTATTATTATTATTATTATTATTATTATTATTATTATTATTATTATCCTCTGAATGCTGAGGGAACCCAATACAGTCTCTGCGGACAGTGTTGGTCACCTTTGGTTCCGTGTTTTAATGGAAAGCGATACTGCTGCGAGCCCCCTTTGCTGAACATGTTGGGAAGCATTAAGAGCCAATTTCAGTCCATCAACCTCTGGCTTCCTCTGACCGGCTCATGTAATTAATCCCTGTATCCTGTGATTCTTTTCACTGAGGACGCAGCATGAAAACATCCTGGCCGAAGCTACGTTTTCCGTATCCAGGAACAGGTACAGCAGGCTCCTTTGTGCGGATGTGATTTCAAATATGCAGGTTATCGCAAAAGTGAATGCAGCACATGCCATAGGGTTGTTTTCTGGTAAATATTTTTATATTTGCATCATTATTGCTAGGTGGCATGGTGGCATGACGCTGGTTGGGGGTGGGTTTGAATCCAGCTTAAAGTGCGAGCAGTTTGCATCTTCTGTCTGTATTGGTTTCCTCCAGGTGCTCTGGTTTCCTCCCACTGTCCAAAGACCTGTGTTTCAGGTCGATTTGTTGCTCTGAATTGCCTATAGTGTATGAATGGGTGCATGTGTACGTGTGTGTCTGTGGTCACTCAGGTGTCCCATCCAGGGGAAATTTCACAGCCCAGCACCCTCTGTTTCCAGGATAAGCCCTGGAATGTCATGACACTGCCCATGGTAAGTGGTTCACAAAGATTATTTTATTTATTTTTTTTTTAATGTTATGTTATTTAAATGGTTTTAAATGTTCAAGTAGGGTGCACAAATAGGTAATCTTACCAAAAAATTATATGTGTCTACTTATATCAGCAAGACCAAATATGTCAAAAGCATATTTTTCTGAATAGTTTCTGTCTGCTGCTTTGTTTCAACGGTATTAGCAAAACAACATACAAGTGTATCTCCAGGTGAGAAGTTTTGTAGACACAGAAATATAAAGCTGTTAACTGAAAATTAACGTGAAAGATTAATCGCTTGGCACCGAAATCCGCATCCAAGATGCAGGACTCCTTACTGCTTAGACTGCAAATTTGCATCTGCGTGAAAATGAGCCACCATTGCTGTTCGACATTGTTGCTCCCAATTGGCACAAGAAAAGGAATGACAGAGGTATTTTTATTTATTTATTTATTTATTTATTTATTTATTTATTTATTTATTTTCATTATTTTTTTTTTTAGAAAAAAAAAAACTACTGTGAGGAGGTTTTTCAAAGAATTCCTGACACCCAAAATGCGCTTTGACAAGGTGTTTTAACAAGCACCTGACAACAGTGTCAGTCAAACTGAATTCTTCTGTTCAGAAGAGATGTTTTGTTCGCATTCCATTCACTTGTGCCAAAAAATACAATTGTTTATACACCGCACATAGAATATAGAGCTTGTGGTGCTTTCAGTTTCTAATTTTTTATCTAAATTATTTTTGTCTTGTCTGACATTGTTTGTTATCTGATTCTGCAGTCACACTGCATCAGGTGCCTTGCAGGTTTGGCACACAAACACGCCACACCCTGTTTTGTGAACTGAAATCAGGTGTAGTGATTTTGGTGCGTTGTTTGAGCGTTTCCTCTTAGTCTCAGATCTGAAAATCATTTACGGTGAAAAAATTATAAGAAGTTCCTAACATTTCAGATCACTGGAACTTGCAAGTGCTTCCACAAACACTAAGGTACAATTGTTTTCACAACGCAAAGCATAAAAAATGAATCAATTTATGTGTTTTTGTATGGACATACGTTCATTGTTCATTGTCCCATCCGGGGTTGTGTGTACTTTCTCTCAGAAATGCCTGAGAGAAAGTACACACAGCAAAGGATGTTATTCCAAGGCCGGGCAACACACACACACAGACACACAACAGACAATTTAGAGACACCATTTTGTATAAAGAAAATGTCTTTAGGCTATGAAATGTGTTTTGAAAGCCAAAAAACCAGAGGAAGAACCCATGGCATAGCAGTTGACAGGCACTTGCTGTGCCAGAATTTGCTGAAACATACAGATCATAAAAACCATAAAAACAGAAAACGTGTTTAATTTACCCATTTGTTTATTTATTCGATTTGTTTTGCATCACTTATGAAATAATTGCCTTCAAACCCCAACAAACATGCTTGCAAATCAATATCATTGACTGTTGGTCGATTATAAGCAGAAGCGACTGCATGAATTTTATATAAACCTGTTATTTGCAAAAGGAAATGCATATTTGGTTAGATGCAATATGTTGATGTATTCGGTTATTGTCATTAAAAAACAGATCAAAAAACATCAAGACAAAGCTGTAAAAACTTACTATTACTTACTGTCATTCAGGGTAATTTTTAATTTTGTTTTAACTCGAATTACTTTAATAAAGGTTTATAATTGTTTATATGCTGTTTGTTCCACTGCTTGTGATTTAATCATACAGGTAAGAAAAATGCAGTAAATTACAGCACATGATGCCATAAATGATGCCATAAACTGCAGGGCATGAACTTATTATGGTTCGTAGAGGAGCCTCCCAACTGCCTCGTGGTATAAACTGCAGGGTACTTTAAACAAACACATAAAGTATGACAACGTATGGATTATCTACTGCTTGTAAAACCTCCACTAATGTCTAAATAGCCACGTACAAATCATCCACTATTGAAGCAGTCAGGTGGCGCACAACAAATTTTGACATTTAAAATTTCAAAGTGGAAAACTGGAATAAAAATTTTTTAAAAATGCACGTAAACCGCTAAAGTACAATTACGCCTTTATCTCCAGTGCATCCTGTTTGTTGGACAGGTATTAATAATTAATGTGTTTCCCCTTGTAAATGACTTGCACGGACCATAACCGCAGACAAAAACAGCTAATGCAAAATAATAAAATATTCACTTGGATATTGGTGATAGGAAATTAATTCCAAGAACACTTTGCTATCCACCGTAAATTAGTTCTAAGCATGTTTGGATGTGTTCATAATCGACTCAAGGGTATTGTTTATCTTGCAGCTCCCCGGCATCTTCATAAATAATGCAGATACTGAGAGGTTTTACTTTTAGCTGCATCTGGAACAATTACATTATTGTATTACCCTTAGAAAATATCAGTTATTGTTACCACAGTCACCATACAAAAAGAAAACAGTTAAAAAGGCTAAAGCATCAAAACGATCCAAATGTCCATTTAGCACTGAATAAATGAATAAATAATATTGTACCTGCAAATGTCAGTGTCTTTTAAGTGATTAAAAGACTTTTACATACAGCGGCGATGTGTCAGTTATAATCTTGCAGAGTGGATTCTAAAGAACGAGGGTCAAGCAGTTTAATTAAATATTGTCGTGTATTCACGGGCCAAGTTACGAAGTATTACTGTCTGTATCATTGTAAAATAAATGTTGAATTAAACCGTTATCCTTACTGCCAGATAAAGATTAAACCCTCGAGTTTGCGGCCGAAGGAAATGATACGCTTTCCTTCTTCCTGCCTGTTTAGTTTAGTCTGCCATTGTCAAAAGGTAAAATAAAGTAAACGTAAAGAGGGCCATTTCCCTTGAAGTAGCAGAACAATAAATAAATTTTAAAAAATCAAAAAACAGAAGCGGAATCGATTGACAAAAACAGGCATGAGTTAAATTTTTCATTTAGGCTCAGTTTCCCGAAGTCTTTCCAAAAGGTGGTGCCTTGAGCCACCAAATTAACAAAGAAAGAAATAAAAAAGGGGATTGTTTTCCCAGTAGGTAAGCCAGGTTTATTTTTTAGATAAATCAGAATTGTAAATTCAGGGAAAAACTGGTTATTTTTTCTCTTTTAAAACCTCTATTGTAAAATAAATAGGCTTTGTAAGACAGAAGGTCATTTCATGGATAGACAAGACTTGCGCACATCTCAGTCATGTAGTCCTAGACTTTATTCAAATGTAGATGAACAAACCTTCATCAGCCGTGAATTTTTGCTCTGTTACAAAATTAGGACTCAACTACACTTCTACTTATTGGTGCTACATGTTTGCTATTAGTCCTCTTATTAAACAGTCTGCTTACCTTAGCATGAAAATATAAGGACCAAATTGCATTTTCAGACCAGTAATATGAACACACTCCTACTAACAGTTCCATTTAGACAGAATAAATTGAAGTGTAAAATACTTTTTGCTGGCTGTACAATTAAAATATAAAGCAATTTTTGTATTTACATACTGTATATGTTTCTCCTACATGTTTTGAATGCATAAAAGCTGATCTGTCACAAACTACACCTGTTTCTCACATAACAGAGTTAACTAGCTCTATGGAATCATTTTTTTTGGGTAAATTTCTGTAATGCGCAGTCAAATTACCATCATGCTCAACCCTCTATGTCTGTGTATTTTTAAGCAGTGTTACTTCCTTCCAACAGTAATTTACACTGATCGGTTGTATTAATTTGGCATGCATGTTAAGCATCCCATTTTAACTCTTATGTCAAGCTGGAATAAGAAAAATTATATTTGCTTGCTTTTACATGTGCACCTGGCCTTATTAATATTGATATGGGTATCTGAGGTATTCAGCCATTGGTTATCGCAGTGAACAACAAAGGCACTATGTGGTAGGAATGAAAACCAGCTGTGCTGTTTTTGTATTTCAGTTTGCAGGCTGTTTCAGAAGCAGCCAAAACTTACCTTTCCAGCCTAGTCTGTGCTATTTGGTGAAAATTAGAAGGTGCTCACATTGCATGGTCATTATCAGCATTTTCTGGCGCAGAGGAGCAATAGACACCTTCTTACAATAATTGAAACAGCATGTCAAAAGCTGTCTAACATCTACATCATGGCCATAACTGGAAGCGCACCTGCTACTGTTCACAAAAGAGAGCCTGAAGGGGAAACTCTCAGAGCTACATCTGCTAGAACAGTTTTATGTCACTTTTTCAGCTTTAGCAGGTGTGTCTTAAGCTTAAGTGTATAGTGTTTCTGTCTCTGTGTGTCTAGTTATTGCTGAACTGTTTATTTATATTCTTGCTCTTTACTTATTTTTGTTCTGGGTGTCCAGCTAGATCTACAGGAAACCCAACAACATGGAGAGGTTTAACCCATGTCAGGTTAAATGCAAAGGAATATGTTGTAAAATATTAGAGAACAAAGTTGCGGCGGAAAAAGCAGAAGCTGGTGGCTAAAATACACAGGGAAAATAAAATACACTGTAACTATAGCAATGTCAGTTCAAAAAGTAACCAGCAAGAGGCAGGCACTTGCCATTTCTTAAGAAAAACATAATTCAAATATTTTATGGAAGAAACTTCATACAAACAATCTTTCATTTCAAATATTGTATTTGGTGAATCAAAATAATCAATTATTACATTTGCTTTTATAACATAACTAGCTCTGTTACTCACGTCAGAAAGGTGTAGCAATGGAAAGTCACAATATATAATCATCAAACTGTTTTCCCATTAAAGTGGTTGTATTTAGTGCAGTCGTAGCCAAGCAAAAAGGAGAAAAAACCTAAATGCTTTACTGCCCTTACATCAGTATGAAAAAAATCTTGAAAAATAAATGAAGAGACAGTTTTAACAATATGTTTTGTTACTGAATTAAGTGATATAATCACCTTTAGTAAGGAAACTTCAGATATTGAGAAGTGCTCAGCATACAGTTGTGATCTGTTGATGAATCTGCAAGGTAATCCGGAAGCTAATTTATAAGATGCATTGACAATCATATTAATATTCAGAATGTATCAGGCAGTTTGGATGCCACACTGGAAGTCACTTATGAGAGAACAGAGGCACTTGAAAACACAGAGGTTAAATGACAGTAGGAGCTTATTAAAAATAATACAAGCGTGATACTTAAAAAAAACAAAATTGAAAATGTCCTTTAAATTGATGTCTTGATAACAGTACTGAACAAAAAAACATTCTGTGGCAGAAACAATGGGCACTGTAGTGTAAAATGGCAGCCCTTTCTTCATAAAAGCCCAAGGAAAAAAGACAGACCAGACACTTCATCTGATCTTGTTCACTTTGAAGTCCACGAATTCATGAAATTGAGATGCTAATATCCAAATATTTCATAAACTCATACCTACAAAACGTAAGGCAGAAGGACCTGCTCACCTGCAGCTGCATTTGCTATGTTTGAAAGACTCATTTGCATGTTTCCGAACAAAAATTAATGGCTGCCTGGTAAATATGGCGTCCACGTGTTTACGTGATCCACTTTTATATTCCTTCTCTTGGTGATATTTGTTTAGTTTTTAAAACTGTTAACTAATTAATTTTCAGAATGCTGCCTGATGCAAGATTAATGACAATGTGATTTTTTTACATTTCAGTCCTATTGAAGCACATCTATTGCACTTAGCAGCCCATTAGTTTATGCAAACTGTGCTGGGCACAGAATAGGAAGCTTTGGTGTGGCAAATATCGAGCCCTCCATACAACATTAACTTTTTTAAACTGGGCTTCTAATTACCATGTTTTGAAAAAAAAGTTTAAAAAAATTCTACATATTTTATCAGTTAATTCCTTTATGAAAAAAATATATATAATAATACAGCCTTGGGAGCGTCAGGACCTGCCTTTGGGAGTTTTAAGTTACAGTTTGTTAGTTCTGAGTTATAAAGTTTGTTTCCGTACGTAAGACAGAGCCAGGGCCAAAGATCTGTCAGATTTTAAGAAAATGATGTGTGTAACGTGTGCTTGCAAAATTGGTAGGACAGAACAATGTTTATACTTTGAGACTTGCATGTCTGCATCTGTACTTGAGGGTGAAATGCACTTTTCTTTACAGCAAGGTCTGTGCTGTTGTGGAGAAAAGCATCTGCTAAATTAATGAACGTAATATTAATGTCAGCAGTAGCTCTGCTGGGCAGGAGGCAACAGCAGGGTTTTTTTTTAGTGGAAGCAAATAATCATCTGTCTATGTCCCACTGAGCTTCTTGAGGAAATTGGGCTGGCAGACAGCCCTCCCTCCAGTGACTCGAAGCTCAGGGCGCATGAACCTAGGTATCCTGAGTCCCCTGGCAGAAGTATTTGTAACTCATGGCAAATAAGAAACCACAATAAAGAACCATGGCCAGAGCAGAGCATCAGGTGTAGCTGCAGTGCATGATTTGAATTGAAATGCTAGCTCTCTTTATGAAAAAAAAAACAAATAAGAAATACAAAATGATAAGTTTGGTACAGCAAAAAGTATGCTACTTTAAATGTTATTAAGTAGGGGGAAAACTGTGCATTGTTCCATACAAGAGGAAACCAGGAAGTTGTGACTTTTTATCTTCCTATATGTATGAATCCATGATTAATGCCTGAATTTCACTCAGTCATTTGAGGATACAAAGTCAGCACAACCTGGGTTTTCAGCTATTTTGACTGTGTACCACTAACCCTTGATACACATCTCCATATACCTTTTCCATCAACCAAATCCTTAAAATGATTCAAAGATCACCCATTTCTGCTGCTCAAGGATAAAAGCACACATACTGTCCACTCCATATGCTGAGATTATCTTATTTATGAATTTTATCATTTTAAAAATGTAGCTTCAATTGGATAGCGATTTTTTTTTTTTTTTTCATTTCCTTAGATACTGTATTAAGTTAAACTGTAGCAGTGACTTGTCCGGAGACTGTGAATGACAATGGATTTGTTCATAATAAGAAAAAAATGATAATATAAGAAAAGCACTCGTCAGTTGAAAAGTATCTGCTGCACAGTGTGGTGTCTTGTGTAAGTACTCCACTGGGATTCTTATCAGGAGAGTTTGAGGTTTTATTGATGACAAATCCTCACGTGTGCATCTCGGTGTTGCGGTCCAGAAGCGATAACATGCCATTTCCAGGAAAGGCCAATCAGAATTTGAACGGCAATCCTTTTACAAACAGTCTATGAATGTAACAACACACTGAGTTTAACCACAGAAGCAGCAGCTTATCTACGATACTCAAAAGTAGAGAAAAAAAAACAACTTGGAACTGTGTAACAGGGTTTTAAAGGTTTTTTCAGAAATTAAGTTCCAAGACAGCAAATGTAAATGGCATCATTTTTCAAATGTAGAAAAAGTGGTATACTTTGGACTAATAATAATAATAATAATAATAATAATAATAATAATATCACAAACCTCTACCTCTTCAGTATCTCATTATATGTTATAACTGACATGGGTAATATATCAAATACTCATTGAACAAACTGATGAATTCAGACATTAACACTCTCGGTTTGGAAAGATCTTCATTTTAATTGACCTCCTTAGGATATCTGTTGCCCTTTATCATCCACTGTAGTTTTTGTCTGAGTTGTAATAAAAATATCAAAAGCATTAATGGAACAGAAGTGTTATTCTGAAAACTGATGTATTTCAAGTAGCAAAGAAGCAAACGTAACATCGTGCGACTTAAGCCTAATAAATGTTTATTTGTAAACCATTAGCTTACCACAGTTTTACAACGATAACTTTCACACCTGTTTCACAAAGGTGCCTTTCCTTTTTCTCAGAGAACAAGATGGATTGCTGTTAATAGAAGATAAGCGCAACTGTGTGCGTAAAAAAGGAACCCTGAAACTCAGGGTCTCCTTCCCAAAGGCATCGTAACATCTCCCTGATTTCCCTTCCCTCCAGAATATATACTGTAAATTCAACTTTATCGTTGGAAATGATCCCAGGCAGCAGGTAGCTTATATGGGATCATTTTTAGTCAAGCTTTTTCTGGAAAGAAAAGCGGTTCATTTCACTTTAAGACTGAGAGCTCTATTTTTGTAGCTACGCAATTGTGAGCACACGTTTGCTCAAGGGGAGCGGCTGTTTTCTCTCTGCACTGAGGATTTTTTTTTAGGCACGCCAGGCTGAAAGAAGCAGAGAGTGGTGGCATAAAAAATTCCTGACAAAGAATGTGACTGCGGCAGTGCCAAGGTGATACGGACTTCATAGCTGCGCAAATCAACCACCAGCCATTTTAGCTACATCAGGCAGAAGATAACATTCACCATATTAAAAATTGCTATTAATATTATGCAGCGCTACTGTCATTCGGTACCAACCACTGTGTTTTTGCCACATCCACATATTGCCAGACCTTTCTTCTACATGGATACTCCTCTTGCCTGGTGGCTTGTTTTAGTGTGACACCTCAACTGAGACCTTTCCAGCAACTGCACGACTTCATATATTACGGACCTTCCACAGAGCGGGTTAGAAAAATCAAACCCAGGCTTGCTTTGGAAGCCAAAATGCCAAGACGCCAGCTTTCTTACTTGGGTCACATTAAGTGGAGGAAAGGGTCATTAGAGAAGGAGAGATGGAAGGTCAATGTAAAATTGAGACAGATCAACACAGCAACGTTGGCTACAAACATCACATTAGCAATAAGTCCCGTAGCTGAAGAAACATTTACATGCCTGTTCCAGACTAAATTTAAAGGCTATATTTTCATTTGTGTGGTATAAACTGTTGCTTACATTTAGGTATCGTTTACTAACTTATAAAGGAGGGATTTCTTTCAGAAGGACAGTATCTGCCAGGCTTCATGGAAAACATCATTTGAGGAAGTTTCTGCACCTCTGAAGATGCTACTCAACCATGGCAAAATCACTACGGCTCAGAACTGAAATTGTTGGCTGGTTTCACTGAAATCTCCCTAACAGATTATTCACTGAGTTGCTGGCGACTGCAACTGCGGAGGCTTAACAAATTTGTTCATTATTACAGGAGAACTGTTGGTTTGCGACTTCCGCATTAGCAGTGTTCACTTACTGGTTAGAGCAGAAGAAAAGTAAATCCAATTTTTCAATTAATAAAGAGACTGAGCAGGTGGAAGTAGGATAATTCATTTCTTGTGTATCGTGGACACTAGCAGCACCAAGGTGACCATCATTGGAATACCAGGCGCATGCACACATTGGCGCTCCAGTCTAAGGAATCTCATCGTCTTCTGTTAACCTCTGCCAGGAGCAGCAGTCCAAAGTGAGCTTTGCAAAGCACACACAATTCTCTATACCACTGAACACACTTCTTACCCTACATGGAAATTAACACACAACTATTTACAAGTCCAGCCCTTGCTCGTAGGAGATCCCTTGAGTCACACAAGCTACAAAATACATTTATAAATTAGATTTTAATTCCTATCGCTCGTATTAGTTTAAGACTATTAGCTGCTATGGTTTTGGTTCATTGTCATAACATGCACATCCAGATTGGAAGATTAAATTCTGCACATCACTAATTTGCAACTCAGGGATCACAATTCATTCAGCTGCAGTCAGCTATTTGGTTTGTTTTTGTCTGTTTCAGTTTAACAACATCAGAAGCTATAATAATAATAATAATAATAATAATAATAATAATAATAATAATAATAATAATAATAATAATAATAATAATAATAGAGCTTCTTCATCAGCACCCACATTTCAGGCAAATATGCTATACTGGGGCATTGTGGGCACGTGGTTTGGTTGTGATACTTGAGAGCTTTTCAGGACTGCTGAGCTCCCCCACACATGATTATCAGGCATCCCTTACTTTCTGGAGGCGATTTAGTAATTTACATAATTTTAATTGGTCATGCTATAAAGCAGTCAGACATCTTGAATGTTGTGTAAAGTGCATCCCTTTGACTATTGTGCTCACTATAAAGCATCTATGGTTTATTCTCTGGCTCTTTGCAGCACAATTTTAAGTGTTATTCCATTAAAGATCATGGACTTGCAGCCTAATAAATATGTATTCCTCTGTGCACGTTAGGGAGAAAACTTTAAAAAGAAAACTATTATAACCAATGAAAACTATTCTTCAGCAGGAACATGGCTCTCTTTTCTCAGTCAGGATTCTTATTTCTTTCTATATTCTCTAAATGTATTTTAATGTTTCTCTATAATAAAACGTAATGTACAACCTTGTATTATAGTGTAATATTAACAATAGTAGCGTCTACATTTTGAATGAAAACTAACTTTTTTTTTATTTAAGTTGTAAACTAACAAGTTGTAGAGATACTACATTCTCATCATTTCCTCATTTAATGCTAAATTATAATTGACAGGAAAAATGTGACACACAACATCTATGTCTCATGTAATTTTACGAAATGAAGTTGTAAGAAAACCATTTATAGCAAAACTTGCACAGCTTTCAAATTTTCCTTAGCATCTGAGGGAATGTGTATATTGACACTGAATAAATGGGTATAGGAACAGTTAACCGAAGTTTAATGTTAGTACAGCTAGCATTTTAAGTGAAAAGTTGTCAACTAAATACGTGTTAATAAACATTCTAATTGGAGAAAACTTTTTAATGAATTAAAATACATACGTGTATAAATTTATATCTTCAGCCAAGCAAAATTAAGTAACTGACCATTTTAAACTGATATTTTGCAATTTTTTTGTGTCAAATATTTGCAAATAAAAAAAAAACAGAATTTATACAAGGCGATAAAAGAAGAAGTGTAGCTACTATGATGAGTTCTCTTGAGTAAATGACATCTGTGTGACTTTTCCACTTTATTAATCACTAATTCAGAATTAGTAATTATTACTTCAACTATTTCCTAATACAGATACAGTATTTAGGTTGCTATTGGTTCTACTTCAAATGTCACTAAATCCCTTACCTGAATTCTAGTGCTGTATTCTGGGACGAAAATGAATAGTCAAATGGAATAAAAACATTCTCGTTCTTGAAGTTTCTGCAGCATTGGGGAGTAACAGGAAAAAGAGCAGACAGTGAGTATTAATAGTCCTGTCTTAGCACAAAGTTCTGACAAAAGGGTGGAGGACCCTGAATCTGTAAGGATTAATCTGATAAACAAAAGTGCTCAAGAAAGCCATAAACGCTTCCAGAAAATTTGTACACTGGCCCAAAAAAGC
This sequence comes from Heterotis niloticus, assembly GCA_018136845.1. Lineage (NCBI taxonomy): Eukaryota > Metazoa > Chordata > Actinopteri > Osteoglossiformes > Osteoglossidae > Heterotis > Heterotis niloticus. Next base: position 7,171,590 of record CM030899.1, on the reverse strand, counting down.
TGCCCTTAGTCTACAACAATGTACAAACAAAATAAAACACATGGTCTCCAGCCATGACTGCTACTCGCCGCTCCACCACAGCAGCACTTTTTAGGCGAATTGCGCCTTCCACGGTCGTTTTTCTAAAAAAGGAAAAAAGAAAAAAGCAAACATTAAGCTCCTCCTCCTTCATTAATCTCTCGGAATTGCCGAATATTCGTTTCTAACGCGTCATCCAAAAAAAAGGAAAAGGCCCTCATTCCTCACGAATGCAAATTATAAAATACAATCATTATGCAGAAAGTTAGTATTTTCATTATGATGATATTCATTAGTCAAGAAAAAAATAAAAATAATAAATCTTTTGAATATACAACAATGCCACCTTTCAGACACATGATAGATTTAGGCACGGTTTTAGAAAATATTATAATATCCCATGCTTTTTTGGCAATATTAGGTTGATAGTCAAAATGTAAAAAAAAAAAAAAATTAAATTGTAGGAGAAAATGTAAGGCAATAAAGCGGCAATTATTGTCAGAACGCGATGTTATCTGGCACGTCTGCGGTGTGGCATTATTAGGTCCTTTTCTAGCAAGAGGCAGAATTATTTTTGCATGGGGATTTCATCACTTGTTTTGTGCAGAAATGAATACATTTTGTTGTGATGTTCGTGATTTGTGATTCTCTTTGTACGAGCGTCTCCTGACACCACCTAACAGGCAGAGGCAGAAATTAACTGTGATTGCGGGCACCGGGCAACCATCGCTGCCAAAGATCTAAATGCACAATTTGTGCATCCTTAAAGTATTTTTAATTCATTTGACAAGTTAAATCAAGCTCCAATAGGTTGAAATGAACACATAATTTTGTGAAAGGAACATGTTTAAGCAAATATCACTTTATTTGTTAGTCAAATAAAGGGGAAATGTAGTGGAGGCTGGATCCAATCTAAACCTTGTTTATTCTAGGCACTCGGCTTGCAGCTGCCGCACTGGCGTTTAAGGTGCGTAAAATGGCTCTTGTTGTGTTCCACGTTGGATCATGTGGTGCGTTTCCAAAAAAAGAAGGGAGGAGTAAAAAAAAAAGAAAAAAACAAAAATTCACTTCCAGTTCTGCCGTTCTCGAGAAAAATTGGGTAAAACAAACTTGCCCGCTGCTGCTTCCCCTCCTGAAAACAAGTAATTATGATAAATCTTGAAAATCAAATCTTTCCCCCATTTTTTAATCTGGAAATGATTTTTCTCGCTGTCCAACAGTTACATTTTGAAAATGTATCATGGCCGTCTGGGTACCTACTTGATCACAGTAATAATTTTCTTTATGGCAAACCTGCAAATAAATTTAGGTTGGAAATAAACATCACTTTAAAATCTAGACTTGGCATAAACAATCAAATTCATACAAATTGTTCCAAAAAATAAAATAAAATGCAAGCAGACATTGGTGATTATGGAAATTGGGGGGGGACCCCACCCTGTTCTCCATATGTGAAGGTTATGGGAACTTCTGTGGAGTAGGGCTGCCCCCTGTCTATAAAAACCATCCTCTGCAGTGACTGTGCACCATTTCACTTTGACTTTCTGTCCAATCTTCACTTCGCTGCTAGGAGAAGCTCATCTTGGAAATGAACCGATCACCTAACGCCCGTGCGTTGGCCGAAAAGGTCACCATGTTCATGACCATTCATCTCCTAGCATTTAATCCAGTTTTTTTTTTTTTTTTTTTTGACTCCGGCAGTTATGTGCACTACTCATAAGATATCACTTCTCTTGGAAACAGCGAGGAACCTCTGTGTTCTATGTTGAAGAGTTAAATAATCCAGGAGAATTTGGTGATACGGTCAATATGTTGAGGAGAGATGACAGGTGATGACACCGGCAGCGACACCAGCACTCCATGTTAATGGGAGCTGATAAGCATAGCCATGATGGATGAGATCAGCCGTCCTGTAGTATTTTTGTGAACAGCTGTGTAGCCTTTCTTTTCTTAGCTGGAACTACCAACTCTCTTTTCCTAATTTAATTGCCCAGGAAGGGCAGCAGCTGCTGGCACTTGGAATCCCAGAGATTTATTTTTCTCATTCTCTTTTTGCTTCAGAATTTTTTTTTTGTTTTGTTTTCCTCTCCTCTGTTGCCAGCTGCCTTATTCTATAGCTAAACTAGTCAGTATAGTTGTCCTTATAGTTGTTAAATTTATAGCTAAGCATAGATATAGGCTTACTCAATATTTTTTTGCATTTTTCTGCTGTTCCTTTTGATCTGTTGTTTAGCACTCTGTGTCACTATGTGAGAAGTTTGCTCTATGAAACGAAACTGAACTTAATTGAATTGATATATCCAACTTTTGTCCAATACATATTAGCATGGAACATTACATGCAGAACCATTTCGTTTCTCTTTATTGGACTGATTATAATATACCTGCAATAAATGGAAAGAAGAAGCAAGCCGGATGGAAGTGTTAATCTAGAAATAACCACAGGACAGGCAAGATAAATGGGCTGAAATTGGCTGGAAACGCTTTACTTAATGAATAGAAGAAGCCTTGCATATGACTTCTCCAGTCAAAGGATCTTCAAAAAAAAAAAAAAACTTGTCTTATTAAATACGTTCTACCTCACAACTGGTCTTCCAAGCTGTGCAAGTGAAGTAGAAAAAATAAAAAAGACAGAGAACAGTCAACAAAGACACTGTTATTCAAGGAAAATTAGCCAATATACAAAACGTGTTTGAAAATCATGGAGAACTATTATTAATCATCTTTGACATTATATGAAATTACTTAAAATTCTGAACGTGTTAAATTATAAAGGGTAATGTTTGGGAAAAACTGGGAAAATTAAAATTTGACAGAAATATATTAAGTAAGAGTGATGTAAATATGTCACTCATTCCTTCACTGCTGAAGGCCATTCTCCCTGAAGCGGGACCTCACCCAGAAGCACAATTTAGACAATACATACAATATGAAACTTTATTTCCTCACAAACTCTCGCAAGATAGAGGTACGTGAGCAGTAAAACTTTTTTGACGCTTTAATAATTGTCAAAAAATGTAAGCTGCCTTCACAGACTAACTTCAGCCATTATGGGTTAGCAATGAAATGGTGCTCAAGCACTGCACCTTATTGATGTTTACTGCCATGTCCCATAAAATTGGTTAAAGTGAAACCTTCACGTTGTGCAGTCATGTTTTGCCTGTTTGGGAATCCAAATATATTTCTGAAATTTCTCGAGTTAAACAAGGTTCAGCAGCAGGGGTCTTGCTGCTGCAATATACAGTATTTATGCCTGTACTACCTGGCTGCCCAACCTCATAAGCTTGTGACAGCTTACATTTGCAGTAAGTATTAAAACAAACTTTTAATTATTTGTACCTAGTAAAAAAGTGAGATTTATACTGCAGTCACATAGAATTTATAAAGTAGTCACATTTAAAAGTAAAATGTATTCATTTTCTGTGTCAGTGAGAGCAGGTGCAGTAGGAATGATAAACATCAGCTGCCTTTGAGTAGACATACTGGAAACATCTGATTGTGGTTTCCCAAAAAATAAGGCACCGAAGCCCATGAAAGCCTTCCATTGTTGCGTCTAGGATATTGTGTGTCTAAGCCAGGACAGTCGGGGCCCTGAACCTTCTAGAAAACCTTGAACCTTGACAGACTCTCCCACAACCCCTAAGCTCAACACTTTTTCAGAATTTTAGTTATGTGACAAAGAATTTGACTCAGCAATTGATGATCAATTCAAAAAGTCCAAATCTGACACAAACAAACTGACTACATCTCAAAAGTACGTATGTGCAAACACGCCATGGGCTAAATCACAGCATTTGTGTCATCTTTTAATGTTTATAATTCAGCTCATTTTACTATGTAAAAGCATACTAATATTTACTTCAGTTCACTTTACATCATCTGAAAATGGAAAACAGAGTAAATGCAGTAAAAGTATTTGTGTGTATATTTTTCACCCATGAAGAAAAAAATATATTTAAATCATTAAAAGCAAAATTGAGGTGCTGTTTCTTCTGATTTATAACATCGCTTATGAGTAAAAGCTGACTGGAGAGGGTCTGGGGAGCCTTTTAATTTACACTCCTAGGGGGTGATTCAAAGGTAAGGGCTGCTCCGGCTTCCTTTTACAGCTTATGATGCAATAGCATGACAACCGCTCATAAAATGCATCAAAAGAATGACACTCAATAAACTTTTACAAGTTATGCGTAATTTTTATTTCACCATTGGTCCCCCATGCGTGACAAGTTGCTATTGACAATAAGGGCAAACTGCAAAGTAATCAAACACAAGAAGTAGATGCGGTGTGAAGCCGGCATTTGGACGCAGGTTCTGGGCCTGGATATCTGGATGCTTCTGTATGGAGTTTGTTTGTTTTATATGTTTACAGCCAACCTTTGGCAGCTAATAGTGGAATAAGGTGAAGAGGAGAGGCTTGTGAGGTTTGCTGTGTGCGGGGAGGCGGCTGCGTCAATTTTCACCACTGGTAGCGTGGAGGAGGGGTGGATATGGGGTAATAAAAGTTAGAATGGAAATGTGTTTGCGTTTGCACAATTTTTTCCATAAATCCCTTCATAACCCACAACAGCATCTTCTGTTATGTCTATAATGGCATGGCTCTTGTCCCTGTTACTATATAATAATCAGTGAGTTCATCACATTTGCTGCTCTGAAACGTTCTTGTCCAGCACGGTTGGGCAGAATTCATTCCACTGCCACCCTTTCCTCCGAGGTCGACAGCCAGCCGACTGAATTATTAAGCATAAATTACAGTAAATACGGTGATATGGGCCAAACATTGTGAAGGTGGGAACATGATTTTTGAGGAAGTGCGGAAACAGCTGATAGGACACCAGTGCAGGTGCATGCATTTCGAATGGGATATATTCATTTAAAATATTTAAACTTTTATTACAGTAGCATGTATGATATTTATTTGTGTTTTTTAAATTTATTTCAATTTTTATTTGTGTTTTCAGTTTTTTGTGGATAAAGTAGGATAAAAATTAGTTTCAAAGTCAAAAAGTTAGTATCAAAAAATGTTATTCAGCTAAGGGTATATAGATGTTCATTTTCATATAAAGATGTAAACATTGTATATTTAGACATTGAGAGTTTGGATAGTGAGGGACTGCTGTATTTACAGTATTAACCATTAGGTTACATGGACTTTTTTTGAAAGATTGGAAATGTTTTTTTTCAGCAAACTCCTATTAAATCCCCAGTGTCCTATTTCAGAAGACAGAAAAAGTGAACAAAATAGGATTCTTTTTAAATAAGGAAAAATCTGGAAATATATCCAAAAATTTGTATAGTTGTACCTTCAAACGTTTGAAACGCGCCTGTTTGCAACATGAAGGATGCCAGACTTTCCCAGTATCACTGGTCTTAGGGACAATGCTGATTTACTCTTCTCTTTCAGTAATGAGGTGCTTATGATCACAAGGTGCTCATGAAGCTTCTTCAGCCACATGCACACATTGCCTGAAGCACGTACAGCCAAAAAGTTAGCTGACATTGAAACTCTAAACCGCTTGCACTGTAAACCATTTCAAAAAGAAGTTTCTTTTTTTCTCTGGCAAGTGGAAGGATTATGGGCAACTTTTTACGTAGGCCTCCAAAAACGGTTTTGAAGAATTTCCAATGACCGCCACAAAGTACTGCAGTTGTTTGACTGAAACAGGACATGCAGTGGTTTTAAGTGATAGGACTCCCTCACCGAGTCCAAATAATTTGACTGCCTCTCAGGCAATTTTCCACTTCCCGCTGATGTTTTGGCACCTGTATCTTACTTATGGTAAGAGTGTGTGACTCGCTACAGTATTTTTATGAGTGGTTTCCTCGTGAGTATTTTCAACTGCCCTATATATGTTAAACCATAATAACAAAATAAAAATATTAATCTCAGTATCTGTAAAACCCAAGAAATATGCAGCAAATTTCGTACGACAACATGGAAACTGAATAATTATTAAAACGCCAGCTGTCATTAATATTTCCCAACAGTCCAAAGCATATTAGCAAGTATTTAATATTTGAAAAATTGGCTTCAACATCTGGAACTTAAGAAATAATAATTTATCGCAAGTCGACCCGAACGTTTTCTTAATGCTTTGTAGTAAGTTTGTCTTCATTATTCTACGTCCTCCTTTGCCATCTACTGATTTTCATCCTGCCGTGTTGCTTTTCCTACGTCTCCAGTTCTGGGAGCTTTCCTGAATTCAGCCTATTTGTTTTGCTGGTCTGGTTTTTCTCCCAAATTCATTTTGCTAAGTTCCCTTTGCGGCTGCAACAGCTCTGCTTTCAGTCCCCCACCTTTCCTGCAACATCCTTTATCTCAGAAGTCCAGGCGAGTCCGGAGAGAGCAACACAGGCCTTCTTTTTCAGGCCAGAAACTCCTCTTTCATGAGAGCTACTTGAACGCTGGCGAGTCCCTGAAGTTCATAATCCTGTGATCTGTCAGCAATTGCAACAACAGAATTAGTTGTTTTCCTAATCTCTCGCGAGCTGAGCAACCTCCTCCTGGTGGTGTTAACTGAGCAGCATCCCGTTCAAAACGGGAACGTGTTTAAAAGTGTTGATATATACAATAAAAATATTTTTCTACTTAGGATAGTGAAATATTTACAAAATACACAATGGAAGGTAACGTATTTGTGTAGCACTGGATCTAATTTTCAATTCATTCTACAAATAGTAAAAAGTCAATAAATGACATGTTTAAATGTCTCAGCAACAGCAAAGGATGTTTTGTAAGATCAAAGTTTTGCTATTTGTTGGAAAATTCTTCAGCAAAAAACGTGCTCATCTGACAAAAACGCCTGGGATTATGATAGTGTGATCATTAATATGGATTTTTAAAAATTATAAATGCATGTAGGATTGTGCCACTGAGATTCAGCTTTGTTTTTTACACAAAGCAAAACTCTTGTGTGGCTTGTTCTATAGGACAAGGACTTACGTTCAATAGCCAGCAAGTAAATAATGAAATGAAAATTTGTTTCGTAATTCATTCGTAATGCGTACGATTAGGATACATTTTGCTGTGATTTACGTTTAGGCATACGGTCAAATTCTACTCAACGAATTCATGTCGGTGGCATTAATAAAACCGCTCGGTTCTACCATCTAAAAAGGCTGCACTGGCTGTGGGGCTCTAACTGTCCTTACAGCAGGACACTTTCTGAAAAGCTACTACGATTTACCATGTTTACAGCACGTAAAGAGAGCTGAATGAATCTTCTGGAGGAATCGTGCGCAAGTGAGGCAGCGGACCTCAAAAATCGGTGATTATTTCTCCTCCGCAGATGTGCAGAGGCAGCAGTAATATTTCCGAGGACTATTGCTGACTTGCAGCAGCGTAAGGATTGTTTTTGGTAAGTCGGGGAAGCTCCTGTATTTCCTGCACAGTAACCATGAAACCCCTGAATTAAGACTCGGTCACCATTTTGAAAGCAGAGGATGGGATAAAAGGTAAATCTTTCAGACAAACCAATACAATGGAAGCTAAATAAAATAAACCTCAAACTTTGTTACTGATTCAACTTAAAGGTGACGGTCACATTCAGTGACACCCTTGAATTTTAATATAGCTGCAAGTCCATAAAAAAAAAATTATATACATATATACAGCATATATCCATCTAGGCAACAAGTTCATTCTTTCAGAGGGATTAAATTTCTTTCCTGCTCTCTCTTTGTAATCTGTAAAAAAAGTTTCCTCTAATAATATAATTTATGTTTTTAATATAAATCTTGCACCTGGGACGCGTAAGTTTGCTTTGGTCATCACTTGGTGCCGAAAAGGCCTCCGAGAGTGCAGTACAGGGTTGGTTATTAAAATACAATAAACGTATAAACAAGTTCATTTTGCAGAATCTGCTTTATTCCTGTATATTTTCATAGAATGCTCATGGGGGGCATCTTACCTGTGTCTTAATGTAAGGTTTGATATGTCTTTCATTGACTCTCTGATACTATATTCTTCCTATGTGACATGATAGAAGGTTAGTGGAATTGTGCTCATTCAACCATTCCAAGAAATCAAAGAATCCGCGTGAAAATTTTTATTAGACCCCTCCTGCATTCTGGCTAAACCACAGCCTGCAGTTTATGTCATGATGCTCAACACCACAAGCTCTATACATCTATAAATATGTGCTTCATCCAATAAGGTTATTTTTGATTTGCATGAAAATTCTAACAAATTCTGAACTTTCTGTAGAACCTCTTGGAGCTTCTTAGCTCTTGTGCTGTATTACTGTTTGTGTTTGCAGTTTCTCAGTTTACTCCTTCTGTCTCTATGTTGCTGTGATTGAGTGTGATGGCATTCTGTTGTAAACCAAAGGTTAACCGATAGTCAAAGAAAGAAAGAAAGAAAGAAAGAAAGAAAGAAAAAGTGTTATCTGTAGAATATTTTTATGGTATAGAATTTTCCCTGATACTACTGCTTTTGTTCTCAGCATTCTATCTATCTAGCTCGCTAGCTAGCTGGCTAGCTTAGAGATTCTACACAATTCTTGTTCAACGAAATGCATGCTGTTTTCAAAGCGGACACTGGAGGTTATAATTCCTCCACTCCAAAGTGTGGTTCAAAAATCCCCCATGTAAACTTTGGACTGTAAAAATAGGTTGATTTCCAGATGCAGACAGCATGAAAGTTGTAGTGAAACTGCTATGGAGTACAGGGTGGTAAGGTGACACCACACTAGTTCTGAAGCTGTTCCTATGTTCACATGGAGACTGCCTATGGTTTGTTCCCACAGTCCAAAGACACATGCTTCAGGTCCACTGGTAACTGTAAATAAAATTGTATTATTGGCATAGATACATAATGGTACATGATACCGGCACGCCACTAGAGCTGGGTTTTCTACACCAACATTAGAATGAACTCTAATTTCACGAGCTCATCTTTTTCTTTGCACTGCTCAGCTTGTTGTATTTTCAAATTCTTTTTCTCCGATGGTCATGATCAACAAGTTCTCGAGAAGTCTGTGAAACTGTTTAATCCCACAGCATGTGCAGGCGAGAAATGGTTAGGTTTACCCTCAAATATTAAAAGTTTTCAGGTTATCAAACATGATACCAAACACTACTGCTAGCTGTCTATGTAATAATGACTAAGTTTAAGCCTGTAAAAGAAAGTCTCATCTTTAGGTCATCGGTCATGACCCAAATAAGGGACAGTATTAAAAAAATAAGTGAGACACTCATAATACCCACAACAATAGGCCTAAATAAAGGTTGCAGTCACAACCTGGAGATTTTCCACCCATATGATATACACTGATTTGTGTAACACTTTATATTTGAGGTAAGTAGGAGTTCAGAATGGGGACACACACATCCTAACAGCACCTGTACCCTAAATTTGTACCCCCTTTCCGGGTTCATTTATACAAATTTGAATGTTCTGCTGCCCTCTGCTTGTAGAATTACGTACTGACAAATTTAGCTCAAAAACGTTTTGCTAACCACAAGTGTACCCGTGCCCTCAGAAGCACCAAGTTAATAAATAATAATTACCATACTAGAAAAATAAACTGTCAATTTGTAATGTTGAAACATTAAATGGTGGAGCCAATATTTGCAATAATAATTTATTTCAAATGAAACAAAGCAGTGTGTGAATTGTGGTAACAATTCGGCTGTTGAAGGTGTTATGGGTGGAGGACTTTGAAGAGGAGACTGTGGGAACATGAACTTTATTTCACTGTGGTATATCTGAACGAGTAGCACCCACTGAGCATCACAAAACACTTGACACAAACTCCCAAACACAATGAACCCCACCGGGAAAAATACCCATGCTGAAATTCCCAAGAAGATTGAACAACTGCTAACACGGTGTATTACAGCTTTGGTCAGAAGGCCTTTTGTGTGTGTGTGTGTGTGTGTGTGTGTGTGTGTGTGTGTGTGTGTTCTGTTACCCATCAACAAGTGGTTAATTGGAAATAGAACGCCATGGGCCAGCCAATTGTAAAGAAGGAACAAGGACACCTGAATGAGAAAAGGAAGAGAGGAAGTAGATGGGGGAGGAGGAGAAGAAGAAGAAGAAGAAGAAGAAGAAGAAGAAGAAAGTGGTAGTGGATGCTGACTGTTATAACTGATTTTGGTGTTCTTGTTTTCAGTTCCCCAGGTATAGGTGGTGTTGAGCTTGTCGACAGTATAAATAGTCTTTCAATCCTGTTAATCTTGTAAATACTTGTAAATATTATGGAAATGTCAGAAAGAGGTGAGAGATACCTTCAACATTTTTCTCTTGCTTTTATTGTCATTAGGGACCTGGGGTAGAGCGGTGTACCTTTCTCTGTTTTTGTTTATTGGCGTAGTTTAGTAAATGTATAAGGGAGAGGGATTTTTGGCTGTTACACTGTACATGGATGTGTGTGTGTGTGATATTTATTAACAGATGAGATCCAGATGACACAGTTTTCTTGCAATCCCTTGCTTTTCTTTCAATAGATTTTCTGCACCTTAGCCCACTGCTGTGACTTGGGGATGAACCAGTGTCATTTATTTACACCTTAAGGGGTTCATCATTTCCTCACCTGTGTGTTTGGTCTCAAGCTAAAATTATATATTGAAGCGTTGCTTTTTAATGTTTTATATTGTTTATTAGACTTTCATGCTTTCTAAATACAAAAGGTAACACTAAATAATTTAAAAAGTGGAGAAAATGAAGTAAGCTTGTTGAAATTGATGTTTTCTGGCACCGAAAGGTTGAGAAATGCAATATTTCAATGGTGTTGGTGATCCCAGCGGCTGACAACCTCCAGCTTGCAGGCAGTGAGAAACAAGGCATAACTTTACTCTAGCTTCATTCTATGCCCAACTACGTGTGAGATGATGTTAAGCTGCATAAGAACCCCGAGGGTAGGAGACGTTAAACAGCGGTGAGGAGCAATGAAGACAGAGACAGTGAAGTCAATTTTATGAATATCCCTTTTGGAAAAGATGACATAACCAAATGAATTAAAGTTCACACAATGAAAAGCTTTTTTATTTTGTAATTGTGACAATGAAATTTTACGGCAGCATTTCACTGTGGTCCCTTGCATGCGTCTTTCAGCATTTTTGACTTGAGAGGCTTAACAAAAGCATTATTAAGTGTCTTCAACTCAGGGCCGAGGTCCTAGAACTTCTGTTTGTCCAGGGATAATTTTTTAAGATCCGGGGACATACAGGAAGGTGTTTAAATTCTTCTTAGGACATCCAGAAAAAAATGTTCTGCAAAGTTGTCCCCAGCTTTAGCCTGGAGTTGGCTGGTGTCAACTTACAAAGGGTGGCGTCTTGACTGGGATTAAAGTCACAGCAAACAGGCAAAACTGATTTTTCAACTCAGTGGCTGGGGTCTCCAGAGTTAGGGGGTAGAGAAATAGGTTCAGGGACCATAAAACCCATAGTGGCTAAGCTGAGATGTGTCTTGGTTTGCAGTGGAGGAGGAATTTTATTTTAGTTTTTGCACCCATTGCACAAGCGTTTCCCCACAGGATGTCATAACCGTTGCCCTGTCTTTTGTCCCAAAGCAATAAGTCTAGATTGCAGCCACCTTTGTGGCCTTACATGCTATAACAGTCACTGCTGGGGAGAAATGCGTCCTGCTGAAAATCCTGACACACTGCAGTGCAGAGGAAAAGCCACTCCAAAAGTTCTTTCTTTGTGTCCGCAGTCTTGCCAGAGAGATTTCAACCAGGGTCTTACAAAGTCAAGGCAAATATAACTTGAATAACCGAGTTGTAACAAATGTAACTTCAATCTGGGTTCAGAACAAGGCTCAAGAAAACTTTTTTTTATAATAAAGCATAATGTTATTCATTGGGGGTGATAGAAAAATGTATAATAATGCTAGAAAGTTAGGCCATTAACAATAATCCTATCACCAGGACAATTTCTGAAATCTTCTTGTTGCTTGTCGGCCAGGTTGCAATATGAGAAATACAGTGATGACATTGGCGAATAATAGCAATAGCTGAGAGTAATTTAAGGCGAAGTACCTCTGCTGTACAAACGGTGGCAACTCTGAATGGAAAGTACGTCAGAGATTTAGAATGGCTGAAAATGTTCTGCTTCATACACGATTGACGGTGTTGCTGTTAGTGATTTGTTACATTTGTTCAGCTTGTGCGGTCTTGTTCTTGAAGCCTAACCCGCAATTTCTACGCTTGACTCGCCACACTTTGCCTTTCATTCATTATGAAGCCAAGCACTGAAATATTTACATTGCTGAAGTTGCAGGATATCTTCAGTGATCCTTTTTTATCTGAAATTCATGTATTGTTTAATACATATTAGGACTACAACTTTAGTCCCAACTTGATTGGAAAGTGGTGGTAAGGATCACACTAGCTTTTGCTAACATTTCTAACCTCTTGTAATATATAAAAATATAATACTGTAGGGTTTACGTGGTTTCACAGAACACCGAAAACTGACTTTCGTGAAATTGTTAGGGGGGAAACATACGCAGATGCAGAACTGAACATGCATCTCCGTTCCGCATTAGCTAAACTAATGGATTCCAGGCCTTCAAATCGTCTCGTGTTCTTGCCAATGGTTCGATTTGAACGCGCGGGTTCTTTTCCGAACGTGTTTACCGGAAACGCAGAAATCATAAACGATTGCGAGTGAGGAAATAACTGCAAAACTGCTGGGGGTGGAAATAAATAAATAAATAAATATTATTCTTTGTCATATTTTCCGAAGCATGTGCGAGGAATGCTAATTCACTAACTAATAAGGTTGTGGAAAGCAAGTCAAAATATGTGGCGTGCTGATTAAATCCATGATGTAACTTGTTTATATGCTTTGCTAAAAATATACCTTGCGGGTCAGTCAACCAGCAGCTACCAGGCCCACCGAACAGTCTGCTGGGGTTGCTAATGCAACAGGCTGATAAGCAAGCAAGTCACTTTGCTGCACATTTTAATACTGAGAACTATTTAGTTACTGGCAATAATTTCTGTATATTATTAATTACTAATGATTATTATTATTAAGCATCAAACAGCAGATCACCTTCTCAGATAGATTTAGTTGCTACCATTAAGGGGGATGTGATGGTGCCTCACAGCTCCTGGGCTACTTGCCTGATGTGGGGTTCAGGTCCAGCTCAGGGGTATGTGTGGGATTTGCATGTATTCCTCTATGTCTGCACCCCTTTAAGGAAAAACTATGCCAGAAGAAAGCAAACCACTTCTGTTCCTCCTTGTCTTGATAATGGTTAATGGTCAGTGGTTGCCAAGGAGTCGGACATCACTCAGTGGCACTTTCCAATTCCGAATGGTTACCATTAACACTCCAGAGATGCAGGTTTCAGGCATTACTTTGGTTTCAGATCATTCCTGGTTCCCATGTTGCACCACAGGCCTGGTGACTTTCTATCTACTGTAGATAAGAGCTTCAAGACAGGAATGGTCAGCTGAGCGCAGGGGTGAGCAATTAATTTTCCCAAGGGACCACATGAGAAACCAGGACTGTTTTGGGGGGCCGGACCAACAGACTGAACTCGATTCTGCTCCACATTAATTTTATCTCTTTATAAAAAGCATTAGATTGTATGGTTTTTATTAGCTTCTACTGGTAAGAGTAGATGTTACGATTAGGCTATGAAAATGTGGACCAGGCATAGTAAAAACACCAATCTTACTCAACATTCACAAAAACAGTTCTGAAAATGTGCATGTTTTTGCAGTATTTCAAAGACCAGCATTAAATTAACTTTATACAAAAAAGTAATAAGTGCTATTGCAATTTTTTGCTGTTTTTCAGGGTTTTTTTTGTTGTTCAGTGAGAGAAATCTAGTCTGTCTTGGGCCTGTACAAGTGCACCGAAGTCAGGTTGAATGTCTGAGGTGGACATGCGAAGGACAGCTGACAGGTGACTGTCAGTGAGAGGGGATCTGTATCTGGATTTGTTAAACTTCATCACTGAGAGTGTTTGTTCACAAACATGTCATCATAAATGTAGGCAGATCCAAAGAGAACCATAAGATTCTTGAACCTACCACTATCCTCAAAACCACGCACAGTGTCCTGTCGATTCAGTTAGCATTTCACTGTATGGCGTACCTGGTTACCATGTATGTGACAAATAAATCTCTTTGAATCTTTGAATCATCTTCTGAGCGTACCTCCTCATCTGTGGAAAGTTCTCATCTTATTATTATTAACTACTGTACTTTTCAAAAATATGAAAAAGACAATCATAATGCTTTTATACGAGACAAAATACCTATTACTGTATGTGTATGTCTCTATGTAACAATTTTATTATTAACCATATACATGTGGCATCGCTGTTTAATTTTCTATTTCTTTTTTCTTTCAGGTTCCAACCTCTTAAGTACAATAGCAAGTTGCAGTGTCCTTGTTTTACTTTTGAAAGACGGAATGCAGGTAAAAAATAAATAAATAAATAAATAAATAATCTCCTTTCCCTCCCAATTCTGTAAACAGTTCCTACAACTATTTGTAAACCCTACCTGTCAGTTCTTCTAACTGTCACATCGGACAGCAATTAAAATGTTTTCAGTTAATTGGGACCATAGGGCAGGATGTGTGACGTTGAGTTTGGTGGCCAGTCAAAAGTGTCAGGGCCTCGAAGCATTAAGTTCTTGGCCAAACAGCCCGAGCTGGACAGTGACATGAGGATGCCTCCACTGTTTTTTGGGAAAAGCTTCTCCTGCAGACCCGTCACAGTGAAGGCTTAACCCTACAGACATGGATGGGTTTGTTTTCAACTGGCATTCCTCAAGCACCGGATGGATGTCAGAACTGCTTGGAATTAACGCTCCATCCTTTGCCTGGAGAAGCACAAGGTCACCACAACAGTCTTGGTGAGGGCAAGATGTTTTGGAGATGCTTTTCCATGAACCCTGCGGCTCCGCTGGTATTGTTTGAACGGTGAGGCACGGAAAGCGGTTTGCTGTCATACTAATATTCTGAAATCTATTGTATTAATAAAAAGTGTGTATCCACCTTGGGCGCTGCTTTACTTGGTTTTTAAACTTAACAAAAATACCTTCTGGAGAGCATGTTTGTGGAATTCAGTTAAAATCACTTTCTCTACCAGTAGCATTTCTGAGATGTGATGCAACTTTAAGGCTCAGACACAACTTGTTTTCCTGCTGTGTAACTTGTAATGCTTCTTCTTACTGAGGGAAAAGTGCATCTTGATGTTTCTGACATCCTCCTAAACATTTATAACTCCTGTCCACTAGGTTTTACTCATTTCTTTTCCTTTGCTTCCATGATTCAGTGTTTTTAGGACTGTTTCAACCCAATGCCTGTCGAGGGGTTAGGATTAGGCATAACAAACTGAAAAAAATGGAAGGTATGATAAAATTTACAGTAAGGACAGTTCTTACAGTTGCAGATATATTTATTGAAATAGAACATAATAACATCTAATGGCTTTATTCTGTTAGACAGTGTTATGTTGTGAGGGGTCAGATTATTATTATATCCTAAATGTTCATTTGTACAAGAAGAAATGATTGAAATCTACACTGGTATGGGAGAAAAATCACTGATACTGCTTCACTTTGAGCAGCTGCACCCTGCACAAAAATTCCCTCCATCAGGATCCATAAAGGGTTGCGTCCCTAATGGCAGACTCACATAAGAAAACCTGACCTACTGACCTCTGCCAAAAACGCTATCCTCTCCCCTTTTTGTTCACAGATCTTTAACAACAGTCAAGCCACTGAGGTGCTGAAGACATCTCCTCACCACCTGCCCCTTTGTGTTTTCTTCATGTCACCTGACAAACAGGGTTTGAGGAAAACAAAATATGAATGGCAGCAGATGACAAACCCAACATCATGTAAAATCTGAAGTTTAATGTACTGTTACAAGCACATGAAAAGGTGTGGATTCACTTTGTCCAGTTTTTAAAATCTCTAGGTAATTTAAATATACGGTGAAAATTCATTTACTCTTAATTCACTAACAACGCAAGCACAAATGAAAGAATATTTTAAAGCATTTTCTTAGACCCAGGATCCCCATTGGCTAGAAAAGGATAAGACTTTTTAACTAAAATGCAGCAAAGAAAGAAGCTGATGGGCCATAATTTCCTTATATGAGACATTAAATGAAAACAGTGCCAGTAATAATCCTAAAATGCAACTTCCACCACACTTATGTGACCTGCTGTCGTCTTCTTTCAGCATTTTCTACTCATCTGTTGTTCTCTGTATCATCCAACCAACCTGAGCAACCTGCTGCAGATTTTCCAAGACAAATGGGAAAAAATAAGTCCAGGGCAGTGAGCAAAGCTGGTACAGACTTACACCAAAGAACTTAAAGCTCTTACTTCAGCAAAAAGTGGCTCTACCAAATGTTAATGTGCCAGTTTGAATACTTATGCAAGCAGTGAATAAAAGCTTGTCATTGATTTTAAAATATCTGCAAATTAACCATTTCTTCAGGCTCTGCCAATTTCTAATGGATTTACAATAAAAATACTCAACTATAATTTGTGACCCAGGTGATGTTGACTACATTCAAGGGGTCTGAATACTTTTGCAAGATGCCGTACAAAGTCAGTTAGCCCCACCTAGAAGCAGGCTGTGATTCGATCAACCTTGGTTGGGTTGGCCGACTGAAGGTGTGTAATGTCAAAAGACAAGAAACATGAATTCAGCCAAAACTTATATCATTAATGATACTGACATTAAAAAAAGTATTCAAAAACATATTAATCATAACGTCCAGGGCCCAAGAAACAGCAAAATAAACATATGCACACGGTAAATTAATAAAAAAATAGTCACCTGTATGGATAAAACCAGCTTTTACCCGGAGTATTTATAACTGCTGTCACCAAAGTTAATTTCTATAATGAAAAATAAATGTAGTCCTGCTGCACCATCTCACAGTATTGTCCTGTGAGAACAAATGAGGCAACTCATGCGGGAGGACACTTTCCTGCTAATGATTTCATAACCAGACAGCCAAACCCAACATTGTATTTTCCATTAGCTCTGCTTATTCAATTACGACAGCGTCGCCTTTGAGTTCGTAACCTGACCTATAAAAGGTTGCAGAAAATGAAGTTATCGAGGTTTCTCGATATGTAAAAATTCCCAGTTGTGGACACAGGTAGCTTTAATGGGAACATTAATACAATTCTCCTTTTTTCAAACGCATAAATCAATCCTCCTAAAAGGTCAGGAAGTATTGGTTTGTGATACATCAGTAGCTGTTACAGTATATGCATCTGTTTAACATTAAAATAGGCAGCAATATCTGTTAGTAATGGATGTCATATTTAAATTAGGCCAAAATGCCTTCAGTAGGCGTTAGAAGTTGCATTTGAGAATTATTTTTATTGTTGCTGCTCTTCCTATTCATTTTTTTTTTTTTTTTTTTAAATTATCACAGTAAGTCAAGTTAATCTGAACATTATACAGCTTCAAAATTTCAAGGTTTTTTATTATTTTTAATAAACTATACACTGAACTGCTGTTTTTAATTGGCCAGTGCATTTTTTTAAGCAAAGGCTATTGGCTGGATTATAGCTTATATAGTTTATTACTTTTATATTCACAGTCTTTATTAGCCTGTCCTGCAACAGTATTTTTACTTCAGTTTTGAGAACACTTTATCGCAGCATCCAATGCAGAGTTTGGCATGCAAGGTAAAAGTGCTCGGGGTGGGCAGCGGCAAAATATGACACACAGCAAGCATTCGATGCTGAAAAAAACCTGCACTGCAGAACTTTGCAGCTGAGTTGGAGCAAATGATTTGATTTTATTAACGTGGAAAGGTTTATGATATGGATGCAGTCAGAAATGCCTTGGCTTGTTTTGGAAAGGAGTCTCTAGCAGTTCTCATTCCACATTAAACATAAGTACTGCACACTGTACTTTGGAAAGGGACTGGGGCACAAGCGTGTTCTTCATAACGGTTTTATTAGCCAAATGTCATTGTTTGACAGCCAGAAAAAGGACATGCTGATTTATTAATTCAGTTATTCAATTATCCCCATTTGTACGTATTTCTTTTGCCTTTAAACTGCAAGACAACTGAGTTGTATTTACCCCCAGTCTCTACTTACAGCATAATGCAGAATTTAGTGTGGTTACGTATGTAGTGGTAACAAAGAATTTTAACAGATGTTTAAAGTGTAAACTTGAACCAAGTTTTTACACAATGTCCTCTAAATTGTCAAAATATTAACCAACAGCACTTGTGTTAACTGTTGAAGGTTATTTGAAAACAGGTTATGAGCCCCATAAATGCAAGGGTCAGGACAGGTTATGGTTAACTGTCATAATATATTTTAAATTCTGTTACTAAACATTTCAAAGTGATGTATCATTTTTGTGGAGTTAACTGCTGGACTGAATTCGACTAAACCAGTATGATGTCGTATCTATGTGAGGTCTTGTTGCGGTCAAAAATGCGAGTCTCAGATGTGTCAGCCATGTCCTCTGCACGATAGTTGAATTATGACAAAGGAATCATGGTTGGAAGATATTTGAAATAAAATTTATTTTAACTAGAAAGATATAAACAAGGCTTGAAAATAAATCAAAGCGCCAAATACAGTCAAGGCAGATAATATCTACAATTAAATGTAATTTACCTGCTTATTCCTTTCAGAGCAACAACCCAGGCTACCTCAGCAAAGCAAATAAAATTCTGCTGTCAAAAAAAATCCGTATTCACCGGCAGCCCACAGCTTCCTGTAAGACACAAGGAAAGAAAAATGCGCAAAAAATATTTTAATGTAAAGCTTCAATGTGTCATTTCCACCTGCTGGTTGACTAACTAAATAAATAAATAAATAAATAAATAAATAAAATCGGTTTTGCTGTCGTTAAGGAGTCGTAAAAAGAAGGAATTGACTGAATAGATAAATAGGGCTGTTCATTATTATTGTAATTCATCTCACTTTTTAGCAACTTATCTGTCTGACGCCGCGAAACAATCGCTGTTAATTGTAACGTCGGCCGCTAATTAAACCGCGGCGAGGTGACAAAGAAAAAAATTTGTTTGCATTTCAAATGATGTTTTCATGAGCAAAGTAACAGGAAATAATTTACCATCTTGGATTTCTTGTTCTACATAAATCAGACATGTAAATGCATAGGAAATTGAAGTCTAAATGACAAATTGATAATTACTGGTGTACGGTAAAAATACCCTTTGCAGGAAAGCGAAATGAGACTCCTGGTAATTTCCAGTGTGTGAGTTATGGATGAAATTTTTAATATAGTGTTTCCAGTCTATTTGTAAAGGACAGAAATAAATGAAGTTTTTATTCAAGCTCCAGAATTTTTCAAAATTCATGGGTTTTCTTTGTGCAGTAACACAAGCAGCTTGAAGGAAACTCACCCGTGTTTGTGTTCTGCATCCTGCTTATAAACCCGGCTGAGCACTTTCAGACACTGCAGATGATCCGTGTTTATTCTGATGATGGATGTGACCTGGCGCCCTGAAGGTTGTGGGTTCGGCTACTTAACCTTCTTAGCCTTTTGTACACAATGGGCAGACAGTGGAAGCTGCTTTGGATAAAGGCGTCAGCTGAGCAGCCTCACACTCCAGCGTTAAACATTACGAACAGACTTTTGTCAGAGCCAATGTTTGCAAATATGTGCGGCTGTTGTTGAGGGAGGCAGTGGCATCCTGTTACCTTCTTTTACATGTTTGCATGAAGAGTGGTGTCTTATTCCTGCTTGTGTGTGTAGTTAGGTGGGTCGGATTAGTGTAGTCAGTCAGGTACGGAAGGCTTTTTCTTGACACGCTTGAGATAGCCAGTTGGTCTTTGGTTCACACGCAGTAGAACAGCGAGTTGGTTTTTCACTTGGCACACCTTTGACCACATCACAATTTTTTGTTAATATTCACTATAAATCACTAACTTTTATCACAATAAAACCCATCCACAAATATCCTTAGGTTTGGTTCCTGGTGCGTTAGCCAGATCCTAAACCCTTTAAACCCCTTTCTCCTTTGCCGCCTAACACTTTACAGAGCCAAACTAAAGTGATCATAACAACGTTTACCTGCAGCTCTTTCCTAAACACACTCATCCAGTCTGTGTTTGGTCTGTGCTCCACAGCCACAGACAGAGTGCCACCTGGTTTCATCCTAGGGGTTTGAACTTATAAAAGTCCAGCGAAACAAACAAATGTGTCATCTGCCAACTGATAGATGCTTATATGTGTTAACTCAAAAGACAAGCAAACCAGAAGACTTTTTATTTATTTATTTATTTATTTATTTATTTATTTTAATGTAGAGTCTCTGTTAATACCATGAGGAACATATTGACAAATAAAGACTGTTCAGCATTAATAGTATTTCCTGCTACTGTCTGCTGCTTTCTTACTCATCCCACCATGGGGGCGGGGCTTAGGGTCAACGCTCCACCTGCAGTACTGAAGGTACCAGTAGACAGACGGAAGTATTTCTCAAACCTCAGAAATCTCCGTAGCCTCTGATTAAACACAGTTCCTCTGCAAAAGAAAAGTTTTATGAAATAATTGTGTAGCATTTTGTCTCATTTGCGCAAAATATAGAAAAAATCTCTAAGTTGGTGCTGCACATGAAGTTTCACCACACACACACCACGGATAATGGATATGTTAATATAAGCCTTGATTCCTGTTTTTTTTTTTTTTTTTAAAGTTTATTAAATAAAAGTGCATCTCGGCATCATCTGCTCGGTTAAAGAGCTGTAAATGTTTCATTCACCACCGGCTGCGAAGTTATTTGCGGCAGAAGACGTATAGCAACACGAAGAGAGACAGCAAGGACGGATGAAGAGTCTCACTGGGATGGGTGATGATTTAAAAGCACTGCTAAAGCAGGACTCGGCTTTTCCCATTAGTTTTGTCTCCCACAGTCCTTAAATCTCTGCTGTGTTCATATGTCTGCCAAAAAATTGTCATTAAACATTGTTAGTGCAATGCAAAGGTGATCCGGTCTTTACCCAGATTAATGCATTATGTATAA
The DNA here is from genome assembly GCA_018136845.1 of Heterotis niloticus. NCBI lineage: Eukaryota > Metazoa > Chordata > Actinopteri > Osteoglossiformes > Osteoglossidae > Heterotis > Heterotis niloticus. The sequence goes on along the minus strand of CM030899.1, from coordinate 7,150,621 downwards.
GAGGCTTATTGGATCCATTTTACGATGGAAGAGGATGCTAAGGTACCAGACCACTCGGCCACTCCAGTGTGCATGGCCACTGCTGGAACCCAAATAAGCTGTAGACCTTCACAGAATATATTTGAAACACATCTGAATGCAATGTATCTGTTTTTTATACATGTATATTTTAGGATTATCCTGAGGTTAAATGACAAAGGTGGACTTTTGCGTATTTCATGTCTTGCCCTCAATATTTTCAGTTGTTTTAGATAAGGCGTTGAATACTATTAAGCTCCAGTCCTACATTTATTATCAGATTTCCGGCCATCACTCAAAATGACAGACACTTAAAAATGACCATTTTTAATTTGTGAAAAAGACACAAGAGCGAGTGATGGAAAAAAAAAAGAAACCAACGCTTTGATAAGAAAAGTGTGTATAAATGAAAGAATTTTAAGTTTTAGAGCATTAAAGAAACATTTTGCGATTGTTACAAAATCCCCACATCTATACAGAACTGGATACAAAGCTTTTGGAAAATACTGGCCTGCTGGGGTGTGAGATACTTTATCTGATCATTTAAAACCATTCAGCACATGAGAAGCGAAGGATTAACACCTAATAAATCTATAATAAATTCTATTTGATTAATGCTGATGCTGATCCGTTACAACTGGTAGAATTTTGGTCACATATTGAGACCAATTAGTCAGGATTTATATTGCCAAGTGGCTTAGTTTATTATAACAAATTATTAGACTTCCACCCTCAAACACTGGTATAGTCAAGGATTTAAGCTGGACATAAAGGAGAGTAAATGTACAATATTTTACTGCATATCTTGATATAACAGTGAAAATGTTGTATTCGGTTTTTGCTTTCACTGAAGGTTCTTACTGAGCCTTGACCACTATTTCTATCGGTGCCTTTAAATGAAAACAAAATCTGTAATATGAACTGTTCTCAAATGCAGTGAAAGGGCAGAAAATATTTCTAAAGCTCGCAAACTAGTATTTACTGGGGAAACGCACAAAAAAGACAGCGCCCTCCAAAAGCAATGAACCTTTTCCAACTTCATGAGATCGTGCTGCCAGTGAATGGATGAACGCGTGGATGAATGTGCTCGATGACTGAATGACGATTTATGGAAAGCAAACATTGGTTTATATCACAATGCCTATTTATTTATTTGATGTTTTGAGACACTGTCAATGCTGCTGTAGAAGCCATTTTTGTAGCTGGAAAAACAGACATTTTTTACTAGAACTTGCGGCTCTGTTATTTAGTTGTGGACCTAGCATCAGTGTAATTTCGGATATGGGATCACACCAAGGCCTCTAGTAGAAATATTGGTGTAAATGTGGTAAAATGGGCACCGATAACCATCATGTCCTCTTACTGAAGGACTGCTGGGAGCCGAATGGGACAGTAAACACACTTTTCCACAGCCATGCTGGAGGAGATGGTGAACCATCAGCCAGTGAGCTGAAATGTCTGAGTAACGCAACACAAAACTAATTTTGCTTTCATTATTCTTCATTTTGCCAGTCTTTCAAATCTCCTTCCTTTCCATTGTGTCCTTTGGTAGGAAAAATGACTCAGAGTTCAGCTGCACAACACCAGCATAACCTAACATATTGATGGATGCCAGCTAGAGCTCAGTGTTTGTCTTGTGCTCCTGAGTGGAAGGTGGTGTTAGGTGGCGAGGAGCTTTAGCAAGCTTTTTGTCTCAATGTTCCTCACCCTGAGCCTCTGACTTTACTCACAGCAGCTACTAATACAAATAAACTTTATTTGATTCTGTTTCCCTTACGTTATCCTGAAGTACAACTGTGAAAGAAAAATTAATATCACAACATACTAGGCAGACAACCACAAGACCAGAAAAGTAAATTTATCATCTGTCGTGAAATCTTTTTAATCTATCTACGTGTGGTTTGAACGTGTAAGCATGAAATGAAAGTAAATATATTGATAAACGGCAAAGTTGATTAAAGTATTATAGACTATTTGAGTTTTACAGCCTTGGATGTCGTTTTTTTTTGCAAACAACGAAAGAACAGGAGAAAATGTGTGGGAGCTAAAACAATATTTAATTTTAACAGCTTAAATGATATGAAAAACATGGACGTGCTGGGAAATAAAAAATTCAAGCGGTTTAATGGATAATTAGAATATAATTGCCAATTAATAACAAGGATTTTTTTTTTATTTATTGGCCCTAACTTAATTGAAGTATACATTTTAAAATCAAATTGATAAATAGTTTTATTATCTAATTATGCTGTAAATAATGGGACAAATGCTTTGGAAAGTAATGATCAGAAGAAGTAAGAAATGAGTGATCAAAAATTCCTTGACAGATTAAAGGCTATTATAAAACTTTTTACTTATTGCATCTCGGGCCTAGAAAGAAAGCAAAGTTGCCAGCACAAACATTTGAGACTTCAAGGTGTCTTAAGCTGCTCTTTTTGGGCAAAACGCTAAGATGTTGGGTTTTGTCTATGAGCCCTTTATGGCCTTGTGCAAAAGGTCTTTAGTATTTGTGTGTTTGCATGTGTGTTTCCTGTCTCATATTAACAGGTGGTAAATTGGAAGTAGAATGCCATGGGCCAGACAATTGTAAAGAAGTCATTTAAGAAATGAAAACGCATAAGAAAATAGAGGCTAGGGAGAGAAGGAGGAGGAGGAGGAGGAGGAAGAGGTGGCCTATGCTAGAAGAAGTTTTGTAGTGTATTTTGCTGTCTATCTTTAATGTTCTTCTGTTCAGTTCCCCCCCAGGTGTAAATGGTGTTTAATCTTTGAAAATGGATTAGTCTTTCAATCTTGTTTATGTCGTGAATTGTAAATAATAACAGATGCCAGAAAAGGGGTGAGGCTATTTTCTTTTAACAGTTTTCTCCTAGTGTTTACCATGGTTAAGGAACCAGGGTGCAACAGTGTTTTTTTTTTTGTTTATTTGGATAGTTTAGTCATCACCAAAAGAAGAGGACTTTTTTGCGGTTTTGTTGGCTTTGCTCACCCCTACACAAAGGGCTTGGGAATTGGGTTGCATTAACAACAACAAAAATAATAATTACAATATTAAATACAAAAAAAGGAAAAAAAACTCAACAGATTATAGTTTCTGGTGGTCAATTCTCTCCTCGATCCCCGTGTTACATCCTAACCCCAAACTGGGCTGTAACAGCATCCCACTGAGCAACCTTCTGAATTTACCTGATCTTAAATAGTTGCTCCCCAGTTGCATACTGGTGGTTAATGGTAGCCGCATACTGCAGATTAGATTGTAGAAGGGAGCAGAACTTCATCACCACAAAAGTAAGGAGCACCAACTTTAAGAGAAAACCAACCCACAAAGGGCTCAGACAGGTGTCCAACATGGGTTGGAGGGTTTTGGGTTGAGAGTGGCTGAATTTAGAAACGTAAGAATTCATAAATAGGCCATAAATAAATAAACAGCATCATAGCCACACGCTGCAGGTGTCGAGCCACAAAAGTGCAAGCCTCCTGGCCAGCAGCTGCAGATGTTTTCTCCTAGTGTTGTACAGTCGCGCTGTAAAAATATACCAGCGCAGCTCGGCCACACTGTACATTCTGAGTTGCACAGTTATGCATTTTTTAAACCTTAGCCTTTCACCTTGTGACTATGTTTCGCTGAAAAAGCTGAACGCTGGCTCTCAACAACACGGGCAAAAAAAATTTGAATTAGAATCAAATTTATTTGGCCAAGTATGCACACACACATACAGGGAATTTGGCTTTTATTTCACCCCTCCCCTAGCTGATGGCATAGATTTTATTTTCTTTTAAATATAGAGTTGACTTTTCAGCTGCAGCATTTAAATGTATGCTACAGGATAGCAGCAAAGTTTTCAGTCCTTTCAAACTAAACAGGAAATTTTCTGTTTATCCTACTTTTCAGTCACCAAATTATTAGGAACAGCTGGACTACTTCCAGAGGAGCAGCACGGAAGTCCAAGAGCTTTTTTATTCATAATATATTAATAGGACCGTGGTGTGATATTTATAATATTTCACTTTATGGGGTTGTGCAGCTGTATTAATGTGTTGTTGTATGTTTAATTTAAAATTTGGATTTAAAAAAGTCTTTATGATGAACTGAAAGGTGGTTCCTGCATGCTGATGGTTTAAAGAATGAACATGGCGTTTTGAAGAACTGTGGAAGAGGCCTTAATAAGCGTTTCTTCTGAACAACGTCTCCACGGGATTAAATGTACAAACAAATCCGAACAGTCAGGCGTACGAGGGTCTGTTCAGCTGCAGCCGTCCTTCATCGTGACATTTCGACTGAAAAATATAAACAAATCTGTTCACATTCACCTGTCAGATGTTATCATACTTGTACTTTGTCTCTCTCTCTCTCTGTCTATCTATCTATCGATCTATCACTTTTTTCCAGAAGCAACAAAAACCATAAGATCGTTTTATCAATTTTTGTAAAAAAGTGTCATTTAAAACAACTTTGTTTTTAACCATTTTCAAACTTTACCCCTTTTATCAGCTTAAAATTATCATCATTGTTATCAACATTAAGGAATTATCAGCATTTTCATGGATTTTACAACAGTATGTCCGGAAAAATGCATTTTTTGAGAGAAAAAAAATAGCATTTTCTCCATACAATAAAATATGAACATTAAATAAGATTCTGACAGTTGCCCAATATGAGCTGGAGGGTTTTATTTATGCTTATCAATTTTCAGTTTACAGTTTTATTAAATAGTAAATAGTACTAAAACGATTAGTTTATGTAATAGTTTTGTTTATTAGTAGTATAAATATGCAGCCTATGCAGTTTGTATACTTAATAGTTGCAGTGCTTGAGCCTTGCTTGTCCACAGCTCTTTTTAAAGGAATTAAATATAATAAAATAATACAGCGCTTTTAAAACTTATGTGCTTAAAAGTACTCAGTTTTATTTTGGCCAGTGTTCACACTTGGCAACCACATAAATAGCAATGATAGTAATAATAAATAAAAGTCTGAGAAACTCAAACCTGAGCTAAGAAAATTGAGAAGCTGTTATTTAACACATCTGCATGCCATCATTTACCTGATGGTAAAAAACATCATCTGAGTTAAAAAGAAATGAGGGGTGCAGTTAATAGTCTATTTTTATTCTTTTTTTCTTCAAACAACTATTTTTGGGGCATCATAGCGTAGCTACCAAAGAAAACAATATATTTAACCTGTATCTCCCCCTATACAATGAACTGGTTTAAAATGGCCGGGGCTGGCAGTAGCCGCATGGAACGGGAAATGCGAGTGTTTAAACAGAACTTTTTGTCAGCTTTTCTATGTGGATTTTTGTTGTGTGACTCTGCTGCCATACAGACTCTAGTGGGGTCCTTGGGGCCACCGCTGCCCTGCCACTCTCATGCTTCGCTACTGCCCCCTGCTGACCAGATATGACTGATCGCAGTGGAAACTTCTCTGGGGTCGGGTGGAGATGCTAGAGAGAGGTGTCAACAATAGGAAGAAGAGACAATATGAAGGGTTAGGGCTGATCTTGAGGAAGACATGAATATCAGAACTAATGATCCTCACTAGCACCTGTTTACTTGGATTTTTTCATTCTTTTGTTATTGTTTGTTTGCATGTTTGTTTGCTCACTTTCTTATCTACTCATTTTGTTTGTGTTGTCCTAAGTTGCCACACTGTCTGTTCATTGTGCTGTGCACCGTGGTGCCGGATAAACTGCACTTCATTCTCTCTTGCACATCTGTATAAGGGCACAATGGCAGTAAAGTGAACCTTAAACCTCTGACCCTTCGACTGAACAATTGTACCAAATTTATGACTATTTCAGAAGCGCCTGAGGAGGTGCTCTGGTTTTCCAAGAGAAAACAGGTAATTGTAAGCAAGTTATTTATCATTATTTGATATAAAATATTATCAATGCATGAATATTAGCCTTCATTAAGTACATAATAATTGATACATTGCATTAATATACAGGAAGTGAATGAACAGCCAGTGGTTAAAATAAACTGTCTACCTACAAATAAAAAAGTTGAAAAAGTGTGCTCAGCGAGAGAGGAAACATTTATAAAAATGAATATGTCCTTTGTTTTCAGTGCTTTTAATTTAGTTTTAGTTTTAATCTGAATTTAAAGTTTATTTATTTATTGCATTTTTTTTAGGTATGCACTGCATTCTTGGTGGATTTCAGAACACGACCCTTTGGACCAGAGTCTCCATCAAACCGTCTGCTAGAGTCACCGTCATATTTCCCCGCTTACTCATTTCTACCGGCAGCTACTAGTGTAATTTATACTGTGAATAAAAATGTGTCTAATAATGGCTTTATGCTAGACTTTTCCAAATCATAACCGCTTAAATAAAATGAAGGACAAATTGATATTAATACAAATTTAACTGACTGTGACATATTCTGTCGTGTATTTTCCAAAGATTATTTTTACAATTAGAATTACAAATAAATGGATTAATAAAGTAGCTTTCATTCCCAACTGGGATCACAAGTTGAGACGCCAGTGCACTCTGCAGGTTAGTGAACAGCTCACTGTATGGGTTCATCGAAGGGGGCCATACAGTGTGTTTGGTGTCCTTGTCACTATCAGTCTCTGTCCTTCATACACCTGCCTGGGTTCTATGCTCCTCCAAGTCTGGTTAACATTTTCTGAATAATAACAGCCACATTCCTCACGATGCCCTAAAGTCAACCAGCATCCATGTGTTTTTGGCTGTGTTAATATAAGCTGGAGTTTCATCTTTTTATGCTGTAAGGAATTATTGTCGGAAAAGCCGCTTAAAATTCCACAGAGTACAGGTACACCTTCACTTTACCGATGATGCAACATAAAGGCAACACCTTGTGGAACAGCAAGACACCCAGGCATGTTAGCAGTTGTTAACAGTGTAGATACGGTAGGAATGAGCATGTTTCTTTTGCACATTTATTTTGTGCCTCCCTTCTTCTTTTCGGTGCTTGTTTTAAGTGAAATGGTGCAAGCATAGGTTTCCTTTGCACTTCTTCTTAACCAGTAACCTAAACTTGGTTGCTTGTGCACAGCTTCCTGCTTTTGCTGCAATACAAACTTAAAACCTGGTCCACAGTGTCATTCCCATTAGATAAAGATATCAATAAATAAATCATAGTGTTTTACAGAGAACTCAGATCTCAGCAAGACACCAAAGGAATTCATCTCATCACTTTTTGCAGGATGGTTGCGGTTCCCAGTAGTGTGATCTTCTGAACTTCAGCTTTCAGTGGCCTGGTAGCATCTCCATGTTGTTACTGAAGCCTTTCCTGTGCTTTTATTGCTATTGGTATGACCCTGGTCTTGACATCTTGATATTCCACAAGCAACTGACCTCAATTTCCAAGACTTCTTCTTCTTCTTCTTCTTCTTCTTCTTCTTCTTCTTCTTCTTCTTCTTCTTCTTCTTCTTATTATTATTATTATTATTATTATTATTATTATTATTATTAGGCAGACGTTTAATTTTGGGTTAATTCAGATCTTAGCTTGAGATCAAAGAAATTTATCCCAACACTGTTCACAGGATGGTTGTGGTTCCCATTAGTTTGACCTTTTGAACTTTACTTATTATTATTATTATTATTATTATTATTATTATTATTATTATTATTATTATTATTATTATTACGTCGTTGTTGTTGTTGTTGTTGTTGCATGTCAATAGCAAGCTTCATTGTTCGGAAAGCAGTCATTTTGTTTTTCGGCTTCAGGATGACATTAGTGTCACAAACAGAAAATGGGTCATACAGGGCTGTAGGATAAATGATGATAGTTCTGATAAAGATTTAGAATAAATCAGAATTCATCAGTTCCAAATATCTGGAATAAAATATTGTCTCCCGCAATTTTATTAAGTCATTACCAAGCATATGCAGTTTTAAATGCACTATTATTTTCGATAATCTCAGAAAAGGTAAATGAGCCAGAAATGATGGCATGACAAGAGTTTGGTGAGTGAAATCAATTTTGTGATGGCTAAAGGGAGGGGGTGCAGCCTCACTGTGTTTATTTTATTTTATTTTATTTTATTTATAACTGAGTGACACAACATGCCCAACCCAAATATACTAAAAAAGGCCAAAACAAAGCAGCATGAAGATGGGGAGAAACGCTTAAAGTAAAATTTCTTTGATAAGATGTGCATATTCAAAGCAGTGTGTTAAAAATAGAATCAACGCAATAAAAAGTATTATAGCTGCATAATAGTTTGTCACAAATTGGTGTACAATAAGGCTTCAGAAGATTAGAAAACATAGTAACTTCATATTAGTCTTTTTAAGAAGAACAGCTGAAATGGAGCAAAACCCAATTGTGCCTCTGGCCTTTGTACTTATTCGTCTGTAAAGACTGTTAATCAGAATATATTCAGTCTATCCATTATATTTCATTATTTTGTCTCAGTATGCAAACTTCTAAAGCAGTGCAGAACAGTTGTGGAGGGAGGGGAGGTAGAACATATTCTGTCAAACTCAAAGCCAAAATAATTTCAGATTCCAAAAAATGACAAGGATTTTTGTTGCTGTACTGTTTTGCATGTAGCAAAATGTATCTAAAAATACCACATCTTTATCTATGTTTAGTATAACTCAGGTTATATATATATATATATATATATATATATATATATATATATATATATATATATATATATAATATATATATAAATAATATTAATTATATATAATATTAATTTATATATTATAAATTAATACTTAATATTAATATATGAATTTATATTATATATAATATTAATTTTTATATATTTAATATTATTTTCTGACATCACCTTCATCTCTATTATGAAAACAAGACCTGTGTTTGTTGCAACACAGCAGAAGTGCTACACCTTTTTCAATGTTGCTTGAGGTGAAATGAAACTGAACATCTAGGTGGGGTTCTAGGCTGTAGATCTGAACACCGTGAACTTATAGCACAGAGGAAGTGAACTGGCCAGGCACTCTGGTCTATTGTTTTCAGTTCACAAGGAAACCAGTCCTGCCCTGACTTCCGAGCAGCTCACAAACAGCAGCGTCCAGAACTGAAACATAGCTGCCCGCAAGACAACATGATTTTTTTTTTCCTGAAACAAAGGAGAAACAATAATGGTGGCGAACAAAGATGCTATTTTTTCCACATAACATTTATTGCATTTCATCTCCGTTACAAATAAATTACCTTCTCTGTATAAATAATGACAGGAATTTTGTCTTTTCATTGGAGGCACTTAGAATATGACATTTTCATTTTAGTTTTTAACATTTTAACAGTTTTAAATAATTCATGTGACTGCAATACATTTGTTTTTACTTTTGTCCTGAGATCAGATTGCTCCTTTTTTCAGTCACAGACTAAGGATAAATACAGGTATCAGTCACTATCCAGACCCTCAGTGTCCACATATTAACTGCAAGAAATTGCAGAAAAGTGTACCCACAATTGAAAAGTGAGCAAAAATGTTTAACTCAAGCATGAGTTTGAGTATCACTTTTAAGAGAGGAATTGTTGGAAGTGTATGCAATTCCAGAGCAGTATTGGTTGGACATTTTGACTGTGTTAATTCAATAAAAGAGATTCTGACTGTTCTCATATGCAGCGTGTATGCAATTGACAGAAAGTTTGCCATTATAATGTTATCCACAATAAACACAAAGTACTCAGTGGATCCCTGCTTAAAAAACTGTTGTGGGTGGGCTGGGACTGCATGATATTTTTTGCCATTTAAAATAATAGAGTATGGGCTTCCACTACCCAAAAATTCAATGATGTAACCCATTTTCAAGAATATATTAAAGGACACATAATTTATTTAAATAGCATTTATTTCCAAACATCAGACAATTGTTCTACATTAATTGTAAAGTGCCACTGAGTCATGTCAGCCTCCTGGGCAACCATTGACGTGGTTTTCAAGGGAAGGACGAACTGAAGTGGTTTGCCATTGCCTTTTTCCGGTATGTTTTTTCCTTAGAGGGGCACAGACACAGAGGAGAACTTGCAAACTCTACACACACTCTTGCAGTGGACTTGATCCCCACATCAGGCCAGCTTACCCCATTGTGCCACCGCATCCCAAGTGAAAACCAGGTAAAATGACTTGATCACATGATCTCACCTCAAGCTGCCTTAAAGATACTGATATGTGTCCAAATGTTATGTGTAAGAGATTGCTGTACAGATGTAACCCCAGACCTGCCTGCCTTCCATCCTGTCCACTCTGGCTGTGCTCCTTTACCGCAGCCCAAAGCAGCAGACAGCAGGAAGCAGGAGAGCAGATGTTCTTCCTGCTCCAACTGGAGAACAAGAGATTAGTAGAGGGTAAATGGTATGCAACAGAGTGGAAGTTATTACATATTTTTTTCCTATTTATCTCAGTTGTGTTTCGGTGGGTTTTAAAATTTGCATGAACACAAAATCTGAATGTCAGATTCAAATTAAAATAGTTTACTTCCTTATATGACTATATGATTAGTCTGACTTTGAAATATTTACTTTAAATGTAGTATATATTCCATTTCATGACCATATTTTCCTTATATATTTTTACAGTTTTTATTCTTCCACAGTAAAATAACAGTACTGACTGAGTGCAAACAAAAACATGAGGAACAGATTATATAATCAGATTATATATTTTATGATTATATACTTTGTCTAACATTACGTTTTTCTAAATGTCTGAAACCATTCAATGTGACAAATATGCAATAATAGGGGAAACTGGGAAGAGGCAAATAATTTTTTCAGAGGCCTGAACTTGTTGTTGTTCATCCTTTTTCTTTTTCTAAAGACAACACAATAGTCACAGTTTTTCCTGGTTATTAAAGTAGACAATGAGTTTGGCTAATTTTTAGAAGTGCAGTGCAAAACACTGTAAAAGTTAAAGTATAGCTATAAAGTCCTTTCTGAATCAAAACACGCACGCTTCTAACCTATAATACGTGACGGTTTTTGTTAAAAATGTTTCTGAGTATTGGCTTTGATTCGGAACATGAGTCCCATGTGTCTCTCTGCAGATAACTTGTAAAATAATTAGCAAAGTTTATGAAGTAGTTATGATTGCTGGAATATCTTGAGGCTAAATAAATTCACATTTGCCAGTTGTTGCCAAGTGTAAGAATGTGGGAGTATTTGAATTTCATGCTCTACTTCAGATTAAGAAGTCTTAAACTTGTTAGAATGCTGAATAAATAAAGCCACTGCTGAAAAAATGTAAGTACGTTGCTTTCATTAATTGCTTCTAAATTCCACCACCAAGGTCTACATCACATGGAGCCACACCGCTCATGCCCACCCTTTAGCTGGTTTTGAACTTGACCCCTGCCCTTCACCTTGCAGGTGGTGAGCCTGTAAGATGGCTCCTCATTGCCATTTTGTGTGAAAACCTACCAAAATGGTGTTTCTACACAGGATTGTTGAGCTTCCCATCCTGGCAGGGTGACTAGACTTCAATCCTGCACAGCAAAGCCACTTCTCCTCTGTACTGAGAAGACCCTGCTGAGGTTATTGTATGTTTTAAGGATAACTCCTGGCTGACTCCCACAGAGGTTATACCAGGAATGTCTCACAGAGGAGACTCCAGGGAGGGATTATTTCTCAGGGCTGGCCTGGGAAGGCTTGAGGACCCCCCAGGAACAGCTGAACACACTGCAGAAACAGGAAAGTCTGGACCCACCTTCTTCGCCTGTTTAACACCCCAACCCTCACGAGGGCCAGTGGGACAGGAACTGAACTGAGCTGAACGGCACTGAACGAATGACTTCTAAGTGAAACTTTTATATCTGTATTATGTTGCTAAAAGAATAAGAATAACATTTTCTGAATGTAACAATGCCGAAAAAATGTCAATAAAGCTGCCCTGGCCTGACCGTGCATTTTAAAACACTTTTTAAAAAGGAATTTGTACTGCATTGGCAGCTGAAACAATTCGTATCAACTGACAGCCACAAAAAGTTGACCTTTTAACTTTGTCACATCATAAAGCAAAACATTTTTGAAAGTTTTAATGATGACAGAATTTCAATGCATTACCAGTATGAGCAAGATTATAGGACGGCAAAAAGCGAATCCCACAATTGAGAAAGATTTTTTCATGATCTTACAAAATTGTTTTCCGTTCTCAGAAAATTGCTCCCATGATACAAGTGGAGCCTAAATTTAAATGGCATTGTTTTAAAGACTTTAAATCCTTCAGAAAGTTTTCTTTGGGCATCTGTAAGTGGTTTTCCCGCTGTCTTTTCTTATTCCATGACTGCTTCAGTTGACCATAATAAGCTACTTTTTTCATTCATTCCTTCATTCCTTCATTTGCGCCCTCCTGTCAGTAACTGCTGTCTTATTGTAGGCCCATGGCCTGGAGTTTGTTACAGAGGAATAGAAGGTAGAGCCACACATCACTTTCAGTTTAAGCTGCATCTAAAATTATGACATTTTAAAAACTGCATTGTGTTAACTGGCTTGTTCTTGTGTGGTTTAAGAATTATAGGTCACATTACTGTTTTCTTGTTTGCAAAATTACAGTTCATCCAATTTTTAGGATTTTTAGATGATCATTATTCATTCTTGATAAACATTTCTTTTTTTTCTTGTATTCTTTAAGTACCTCTTAATTATTAAAATATCCATTATTTGTTAATTCAGTGTTGCATTCAACAGGAAAAATTTCATTATTTTATACAGCTTAAAAACTTTGCCTACTCATATATAGCATTGGCTCCACAGCAAATAAGAATGGCTCCTTTTTCTTTCCCATGTAGCTAAAAAACCAGACACGCAAATAACACCAGCAAATGAACCATATAAACTGATTCTTCTGGTTAACGTGATTTTTGGATTCATAAATGAGTTAATAACATTCTTTTTTCTGTAACTGAAAGTATTTTTTCTCTCAAATTTGAGCTAAATGTCCCAAGTTATCGAGACAGAAATGCCTTCTTTTTAACATTTGTGCTTAACACAAAGGCCTTCGCTCACTCAAAAAAGTAAATTATTCTTATACTAAAAAAAATGTTGAGCATCCAGCGTTACCATCCTAAACCTTTCAACTCATGAAGGTATTTTTGTGTTTTATCAAATGTGGCTCAATATTGTAGCATTTCTTCACGTTCCTGATCTTCACCGTTACGTAGCTAAGGGTGCTGTTATGCCCAATGTTACTGCAGCGGTTTCTCACCCTAGGAAGAGGTCTGTTTCCATGTACATGCTGTAGAATTACTTGTAAATAAAACTGAGCTGCCGTTATTTTACAGTTTACTTTCAAAGACACATTTGGTTTAGGACCCAAGAACAAAAAATATTGCAATAAAATATGACTGCTTGACTAGCTATTAATTCAAAGTTGGGCTAGTTCTGTTATTTATTAGTAAATTAGTACAATGATACATGCAGCACTGAATATGAATGTTTTGTATGTCTTTGAATACTCCAATAGTATACATGTACGGTACGATGGGAAACTGAATACAATGGGGTAGGTACGTAATGCATGCAAATACACTCTGTAGTTGAAACCTTATAATCCGAAGGAATAATTAGCATCATGGTGTGAACCTGTAAGCACAAAAATTCTGTCCATCTTTACCTGTAAGCCAGCACAGGGTATTAAACAATTGTATTTGTTTGCACATAAAGAGTCATACTGTGAGAAATGCCTGTATATACAAACCTAGAGGTTTTTGTAAATTGCAGGAATATGTTGGAACTACGGAGCCACTAACATTAAAATTAAGCTCTGCAAATGACTGGGATAACAGAGTAACAATTTGTTTATTTATCCATCTACTATCTTCAGCCACTTTACCCTGTTCAGGGTTGCAGGTGTCCAGATCCAGGAACTGTTGGGCATTTTTTTGTGAACATCAGGAGTTACGTGAAGTCTTGGGTTAATCCAAGCTCCAGGTTGTATGATATTGGGATCTCTCACAGAATAGTGTTTGTGAAAACTGATTAAAGAGCAACACAGGAAGGGTTAGGTTACGGGAAACAGGAAAACTGATGCAAGGAAATGGTCGACGTCACCAGAACCGAAGCCTCAGCTAAAAGTGATCCTCTGGCAGCAAGTATGGAGTTTTTGCTGAAGTCCCCAATGAAACTTGTGCTTTTAGTAGGTGAGTACAGCTGCTGCTGCAGTGCTTTACTATTTATTGGACGGCGTTCTAGTTGGGTTTTACTTTCCTACTCATTTAGAGAAAAGAATTCATTAAGTTTAAGAAGTTATATATGCCGCCAATTCTAGAGAACAATGGCAGCGTGTTATTACCGATGTCTTTTGTCTTAACTGACCTTTTGCGAAAGCCTGAATGTTTTTCAGTTTCAATAGTAGTCATGTAATCTGTTTATTTTATGTGTTTTTTTATATTGTTTAATTTCAGCGATTATGTTTCCTTTTTGATTTCTTTTCCAGCATGGCTTTCCATTTTGTTGGGTCCAGGGAAGTTTTCTGACATTTGCAAAAAATGCCACCATCATGCAACATGTGAAAATAAAAATGGCTCACATGAATGTCTCTGCAAACATGGATATACGGGTGATGGAATAAAATTCTGCACAGGTAAAATTGTTTCCTTTATCTTTGAATTTTATTTGTGCTTACTAACCTCAACAAAATCATTTAGAGCTGCTTGACGTTTTTTTCACAAAATTTTAAGATAAGTGCTGACAAATATCATCCCTTTCTGCTGCTTTTACTTCTCCAAAAAGGGAGTTTAACTGTAATAAAAGATATCTTTATAAAATTCTCTAAAGACAATGCTTAAAACAGTGTCTACAGACATTTTTTGTGTTTTAATTCCAGCGAAAGAATTATATGGCTTGTTGGCTTAAAGCTTATAAAATACCAGCTTTTTCTGGATGTCTTCATAAATTGCAGGATATTCACTGATCTGTTTCTTTGGTTTTTTCTTTTGTTTTTGTGTGATGTACAGTTACTGTTTCAACCTCGTTTTTGGAGAACATACAGACAATAAGTTCAACAGTTCAACTAATAAAGAAGCTAACTCTTGCCTTAGAGTTTAAGGCTGTGATCTACTTCACACTGTAAAATGTCCTATTTTTTAGAGAAACAAGTATAGTAAACCCTGATTGAAAGTAGGTTATTCTTAAAATGAATTGATCCCTTTCTTCTATTCAAAGCTAATATTTTTGCCTCCGTACACCAATAAAGCCCAAATAGATTTTGAGCTTGAATTGGTAGCTCATGAGAAGCCACACACTTGTGCCACGGGTGGAACCCGAGATCATGGACTTTTAACAGCTAGGCTCCAGATTCAGAATTGTACTTATGTTTTGGGGAAGATGATTATACAAAACATTTTTGGAAAACATGGATGTTTGTAATCCAGTCACATGAGACTTGTTTTGTTCACTTTTTTAATGTTAAGTGGACTTCAAATTTCTACATAATAGTATAGTTCACTAAGAAGCAAATTGGATTCCTTGACTTTTGACATTTGGACTAAATAACCTATGTTTTAAGTGCTAAAATGTAAGTTTGTTAAATAAAACCCTTTTCCTTCTTCACATGAAGAATACGAAAACTTTTTGTGTAAAACAAACATCCTCAGAAATAAGATACTTTTGCTTTGGAATAACTTTTTGTGAGGTTAGAACCATGAAAGATGTGTCTGACCTAACAGACAAGTGTGCATTTGTTGTAATTTCTGAAATCATATTAATATGAGTTTATACATATATTCCCTTTATTATGGCTATAATGTATTCCTGGAAATCAGCACATAAGGTGAAATGTCATAAATCGCAGAGGTAATCACCATTATGGTACAAATGTTGACCCCCCTCACACTACTCGGCTGTTTTCACAGGCGCATATTTGGTCGTAACCTGGTAAAACAAATAAAATTATTTCACCTGTATATGCAAAAATTCTTATTTCATAGGATGCCCATATTCCGCTTCAAGCCCTCATCATCCTCTTATAAGTTGGATCTACCTGGGTGAATGATTTTTACATGGCAGTTTTGTGGTTAACTGTGTGTTCAGTGAATGTCATTTCAAAGCAGCCGGTGTTTGTTTAGCAACGGTGGGTGTAGGTGTGGAATATTGAAGGCAAACTTCCTGAGAGAAGTGTCACCTCCCTATTGTGGACCTTAAGGATATCCCCTGAAAGGCAGATTTTCCCCTTGAGGTAGCATGAGGAACAACAACAGGACATTCATTCCTATTTTCAGTGACCAAAACAAGCTCAGTAGCTCCATATCCATAGTAACTCTAAACTATTCATATGAATATTGCTTTTTAACCTTTTTTCAGTAATCGGTTCAGTTAGGCGCCCTTATACGGACTTCTAATTTTTCCTTTTTTATTACATTTCTTTTTCTGAATTCACAAAGTAATACAAAAAAAATGTAATAAACACAGATATCATGAATTTATAAAATGTGAATGACAGAGATCTGCTTGCAGATGGATGCAGTTCCTTTGTGGTAATTTGCCCATATGGGTGAATTTTTATTAAACCCGCAAGACATTTTAATCATTTCTTGTGGGAAAAAGATTCAGCATTTCTACACAAACTGCTAACATAAATAACACGTTTATCAAACATATGAGGGTGACAGTGTACAAATAAAGTATTTCATATGTTTGTATTTAAGTGATAGCATAAAGATACTATTATTACGTATAAATACAATAGCAGCTAATAAGCGATGAATCACTTTGTTTTGCTCCTTTTTCTCTCTACAGATGATGATGAGTGTCAGAATGTGACGGACATATGTGGTAAAAATGCCAACTGTACCAACAGCCCAGGGAGTTACTTCTGTACATGCAAAAAGGGCTTCAGATCTACAGGGCAGAGCTCATTTCAACCAAATGACGGCACACGTTGTGAAGGTAACGTTTAATCAATTTGTTTTCTATTCACATCCCTTTAATATATGTTTGATAAATCATAGAAAAATCAATATATATTCGACGTGTTTATTATTATGCAGAATACAAAGAATGCATTTGGTATCGGCCCATGTTTAATGTTACTGGTCTCTGTGTAAATTATAGATATCGATGAATGTAAGAATGAGACACTCTGTGGCCTTTTCTCCCACTGTCACAACACAAATGGATTCTATTATTGCACTTGTCAACGGGGTTACGAGCAAGTTTCAGAATCTAAACCCAAGAACAGCATCTACTGTATAGGTAAGCGCATTATTTGTATTCACGGTAGCTGCATTACAGTGCAGAGTCGTAAAACATTGCACACTATAAGATATTACATATTACAATATTATTAGATTATTTTCATTCATGCTGTGTCCCTTTATAACTTTAAAGTGTTATTCCATTGCTTTCTTTAAAGGCCAGCGGGTGTACTTTACACAATATATTTATTATTATCATCTTTTTTATGTTCATAGCTCTAGTGAATGAATATCTTTGTGAACTCTTCTGTGTCGGGAAAATTCTGTATTTCTTCTTATTTATTTAAAACCTTTCTCTAAGGTGCATAGTTTTCTTTTACTTTTGAGCATAGGTACATATTACGTTTATTATTATTATTATTATTATTATTATTATTATTATTACAAG
This sequence comes from Heterotis niloticus, assembly GCA_018136845.1. NCBI lineage: Eukaryota > Metazoa > Chordata > Actinopteri > Osteoglossiformes > Osteoglossidae > Heterotis > Heterotis niloticus. The sequence continues at coordinate 7,133,064 of CM030899.1, read as the reverse complement.
AATGCACTGAACAGCATCGCCTTTCTCCATTGAATTATAGCTGCAGTTTGACCTTCAAGTTAATAGAATGACATATTTTCCTTCCAAATCGTATACAGCATTTAAGAATTAGCACTGGAGTGCTTGACTGAACCGCTTAATTCTTTTTTTTTCCAGAGAGTCCAAAGAAAAACTGTCACCTCAATGACACGTGCATCTCAAAGATGGTCAACAACACAGTCGGCAGCGTGAGTACAGTGTGAGACCTCCAGAAATAATAATGAATAATGAACAAATGTCTTGAGGCTCTGGAGCAGAGCTCTTCTCACCTTCTGATGCTAAAGAACAGTGTGTTCCTCTTCCTGATTCAGAATTTAAACAGCATTCTGTTAAAGCACAAGTAAGCTTAGTTTTACAACTTGTATTATAACAGCGTTGAGTGTTTCACCAATTGCCCATTTAGGGTCGTGTAAGCGTTTGATTTCTCCGTTTCCATTTTTGTTTCTCACCTTACGAAAAACTCTTTTTTTTTTCGACCAGATGAGCAATTTTACAAAACCGCTACCCCTGCTGGAAGAGATAAGAAAACAAACGGCGGGGGAACTGTCTCCCGTTGATGTGATTTCATATGTGGAGGTCTTGTCGCAGTCGGTCACACTAATAAAGCCTGTGGATGACAGCAGCGCCGATAGGCAGACCCTTGTCCATGAAACAATAACAGTAAGTTTTTGTTAGCTTGCATTTTTGCCTGTTGAACTTCCTCATTATTATCATAAATGCCTTTGGCAAACAAAACATCGATATTTTGACAATAGCACCAATTTGACCTTAAAAAGTTTGACACATCTTAAATGGAACATCAACGGCACTAAGCAGGCTGGTCTTTTTCATTCTAAAATATGGCTCGAGCCCTTAGGATCCATTCACCTGCTGACATAACTTATATGTAAATTCCAATTGGAATAACAAAAAGTCTCATCTTAGAACCTCAACAAAAAAAGAGCAAGGTCCAAATATGCAGAAAATGAAAGAAGTCTGAATAGTGGGGTGGAAGGTACTGTAGTGCTCTAGTGAGACAATGCTGACGTTGCACATGACATCACAATTTTCTCTTTTGCTCCTAGGAATTTGTGAACACAGTGAACAATCTTGTTGAAAAGGATGAACTGAGTACGTGGTTTAAAATAAAGAAAGAAGAGCGCGTCAGGACTATTACTAAACTCTTGCATACTGTTGAAGAGGCAACGCTGAGCATTTCTAGCAACTACAGAACTGCAGAAGAGGTGGAGGTCAATCGAGATCATATTGGTAAGACAAAGTTTTTATTTCTATGATGACAAAAAACACGAGGAGCAGCCAGTGGCCTCTGTAAAATGAAGCAGGACGTCCATTGCTGTAGCACCACCTCCAGCAAAGGGAAGGGGTACTGTCTGCAGGATCACCATCTTCCCCATCTTTATTAGTTCCAAAATCACAGCTTGAGAGGTTTTAGTTATGGACATTTTAACTATGCTCTATCAATTTCAACACTTTAGTATACTGAGCAGCTGACAAAGTCATTAACTTTCTGTGTGACATCTTAGAGACTGAGGAAGAAACACTGTCAGGAGGAATTTACACAGTGTGAGCCATTATGCTGCTAACAGCAAGTGCGTGCGAACGCTAGACTACAGAAGTTGGTTGACAAGGAAGCCATAAAGGACCAAATTTGGAGCAGGACCAGCAGCAGCTAATGATGGGGGCTGTCAATGATATGCAGCTGTCTGAACCTCTGTGGATAGCGCAGCAGCAGACAGGCTCTGTATACTGACTGAAAAGTGACAGCCGATGCTTGGGCTGGTGTCAGTTTAACTGATTTGTTTATTCCCAAAGGCATAGTCAGTATCTAATTAAATGATGTTATGAACATAGAAATAGCGGCCATGGGACTGGAAAATTTTATCCACTTACAGAGTATCCACTTGTTGCAACTTGTCTGTATACCTTTCGTAAAATTAAAAAGTAATTAGCAATGTTTAACGTGCATTTTTGCAGTCTGTAAATCTAAATTACTTCTTTTTTATACTTAAGTTCTGAAGGGCTCTACACCTTATTATTCTTATTAACATTTTTAGTCAACATGGGTTACTTTTAACCCAGCATTTTTGTAGTATTTTCTTCATTTGATCTAGTGTATGATTTTTTTTTTATTGGTATGCGTTTTGTATTTATGTTCATTTTTCTAACAAAGTATTTTACATCTCTTCTGCGTTTTAATTTCTTTATTTACAGCACACTACTTATGGAGTGTTTACAGTGTAACCATTCTCATTTTTGTTTTATTTTTAGCCCTCAAGATGTTTGCGTTTGATTCCCAGAAAGCTAAAAAAATTACTGTACAAACAACCGTGGAAGAGGATGCTGTAAAATTCACTTCTAAGAGAACTGATTTAAAGGGTGAGTTGTTGGAATTGGTTAAGTAGGAACTCTGCTACTCTTCTTAACTGGCTGCTCCTTATGGTTACATAACAGCACAATTATTTATGGTAAATGCTGCTATAATTTACTGATATCGGGTTATGACATTATGCTATAAAACTGTCTAAACAAATGAGGAAGCGATTCGTACAAGCAGTTTCTTGAAACTAATGTACAACTGAGCTGTCACGCTGTCCAAAGTGTCCATTTAGTGTTAATCCTTGAATGATCTGCAGATTCATTGATTCCTCATGCTTTTTTATCAGGAAACGTCTCAGTTGTCTTCCTTCATTACAACGGCATTGGCAATCTTTTGAAAGACAGCAGCGACAGACCTGTAACCGACTATAAACAGCTTGCAGAGCTCAAAGATTTTACTGTAAGGTCTCAGGTGGTGGCAGTGGCATTAAAACCAGCAAACATCTACGAGGTTGAGCACATAAAATTTTCACTGAAACACTCAGAGGTAAGCGCACACACAAAAAAAAAAAAACAGATTACTTATGAATAAATACTGGCTTATTTTCCTTTGTTTCATTTTAAAATACTTTTTTACTTGATATTTTCCCACTCTGTGCATTATTTCATGAAGCCGATTGACCCTGAAGCTGATGTCACCAAATGTGCTTTCTGGGAATATTCTTCACGCACCATGGAAGGCCACTGGGCCACAAGAGGCTGTGAACGTTCTCATGTGAATCGAACTCATACGACTTGCATCTGTAATCACCTGACGCACTTTGCTGTTCTGATGTCTTCAGGACGTGCAGACGTAAGCTAGTCTACAACACGGCGTCCCTTATTTCTTTCAGTTACCGCCATAGCCATTATTACTATGACCGAAAGCTTCCTGTCCTGAATGCACTTGAGTCTTTTGTTTGCCTTTACCTCAACTGTACCGTGCATAAATTGTGCTTTGCTTATTGCTTTTGCAGCTATCGGCGCACGTCGACATCCTGACAAGAATCACCCAGCTGGGCATGATAATATCCATCATTTGCCTCTCCATGTGCATTTTTACTTTCTGGTTCTTTAGTGAGATACAGAGTACAAGGACCACCATTCACAAGAACCTCTGCTGCAGCCTCTTCATGGGGGAATTCATCTTTCTCGTGGGGATTAAAATGAGTGCTCACAAAGTGAGTCATTTTCTGTAACATTGCTCTTCCTGTTCTCTACCGCTATGTTCGAACATAGCCCAGAAAACGCTAGCGGTGAGATGACGTGAAAAAGTTATTTACAGTTAGAGTACATGCGCACAATATTCAGCGCCTTTTCCACATTTTGTGATCTAAATGATCACAATATTGCCACAATAATCTAAACTTAACTGAAATTATTTGATTTATAACACTAGGTAAGCATAATAAGTGAATGTCCAAATGGTGACGGCGGATGTGTTTATGAGGAAGAACTTTTTTATTTGTCTTTTTCAGATGTTCTGCTCCATAGTTGCTATGCTGCTGCATTACTTCTTTTTAGCTGCTTTTGCCTGGATGTGTATTGAGGGGATACACCTGTACCTCATAGTGGTTGGCGTTATCTACAATAAAGGTTTCCTACACCGCAACTTCTACATTTTTGGCTATGGAAGTCCAGCTGTAGTGGTGCTCATTTCAGCCACGCTCGGCTACAAATATTACGGCACCAGTAAAGCGTGAGTTCACACATAACGTCATCGGGCGATGTAATGCAGTTCATTTGAAGGGCAAGTTGCACAGCATTGAATTTTATTTCCCTTTTCCTGAATTTTACAGGTGCTGGTTAAGCACAGAAAATAATTTTATTTGGAGCTTCATTGGACCTGCTTGCTTGATTATTCTGGTAAGGTTTATCATAATCCTTTGCCTTTTGCCTTTCATTTTGAATTTTAAAAAACCAAAACATACTATAAAAAATGAGAATTGCAATTTAATAACTGAATCCCTAAATTTGTAGTTTCTGTAAAAAATTGCTTTTACTTGTCATTTTTATACACTTCAGATTTATTATAATATGATGGATTTCTTTTATTTGGATTAGTTATCTGTATGACAGTTCTTTGAGTGCCCGATAAAATGATTTATTTATTTTTAGTCTGATAAATGAATTAATACTAGTTGGCTCTTTTTGCACTTGAGTAGGGAAAGAGCTTTTTGTCTTTTTTTTCATAAACTAATTGAAATGCACTGAGGTGAATGGGATCCCACATCCTTTCTTTTGTTCTGAATTTTTTTTTTTTTTTTCTGATCTAAGGTCAACCTCTTGGCTTTTGGAGTGATCATTTATAAAGTGTATCGCCACACCGCTTTAAAGAAGCCTGAAATCAGCCACTATGAAAACATAAGGTAAGGTGAGACTAATGTGTGCACAAGGTGGAAGAATTTTATCACCGAACAAGAAGCATTGCAATTTATACTTTAATTATGCAGCACAACCAGGAGTTTAACTGAAAATGTTTAAGATTCAGGCTCTTCTGGATGTAAAAATCCTTATATAAGGTGTTGAAATGTGATAGGCACTGCACAGCAGTGGACCAGACCAATGAGGAATAAGTATCCTTTAAAGTGACCAACCAAAACAGAAATATAGCAAGGAGGCCCCACCCACACTCTGGCGGAAAAACTTGGACAAAGAAGTAACTCAAGGCCCAAAAAGGTTATTTTTGATCAGTAGTGGTTAGGTGGACCGCACCATATAAGAGAAAGAATTTCAGCTAAGAATTGAGAAAGAAAATGTCTGCCTTTTAACAGAGTAGCAAGTCATTCGATTGAAATGAATATTAAAAAAAACTTTGATAAAAATTATTCTTCCACAGACAAATGCATTAAAGCAGCTCTAAGACAGCAGAATCAACTCCAATAGAGTCAAACACCTTCCGAAGGGACAAAGCATGTATTTGTTCTGTGCAGCTGTGAGACGTGTAGATGAAAGTGCAGTTCATAGAAATGCTGTTCCTTTCAGGTCTTGTGCCAGAGGTGCCCTCGCTCTTCTCTTTGTCCTCGGAGCTACCTGGACTTTTGGTGTCCTTCACATCCTTCACGAGTCCACTGCTACCGCATATCTCTTCACCATCTTCAATGTTTTCCAGGGAATGTTCATCTTCATCTTTCTGTGTGTCCTTTCCAGAAAGGTAACCCATGCAGAAGGTTTTTTTTTTTTCTAATTTATGGGTGACAAGTGCAGGAAACCTAGCAAAGAGAAACCAGAATAGCTAACTTTGCAGTGCTACATACAATAAGTACATTTATTAAGTCCTCAAGTCATGTTGGTTAAGCTGTGTGAATATAAAAACAAACGCTAACTTCAAGAAGTCAGTGTTTGTTTGACTTTTCTACATACTTGCATTTCTCTGTTAATGGCATGCAAATGGATGCAAGTTCTTCATAAGGAAGGGTGTTTGGCTGAGTTTCAGGCCTCCATTGGTACATTTTTACCATGACTTTTACCTTGACTTGGGTGCTTATTGAATACACATAAAAAGGTGCACTAACTGATCCTGGTAAACCAGAGCCAGCTATCTTAACACCAGAACATTAAATTTGAGGGGAAAAGTTTGTTTCTCATGTACAAACTTTTTTTTTTGACACATAGCTTTGGCTATCAGATGTATTAGATATTATCTTGTTTAAAAAATATATCCAGATGTATTCGCCCAAAAGTATTCTGCATGCAAATTGCAACGGAGCTGTGTTTTCGGATGCGTTAATAATCTATGTGTAAATGCTTTTGCGGAAATTATTGAAATTCCCTTTATGTCCTACGGCTTCCTTTGACTGCACCAGTTGTGTTCGAGCCTGGCAGCCCACAGAGACACATTAATGATCGAAATCTATGTTAAACATACTTCAGCTAAAAAAGTAGCGACAAGCTTTGAAAAAGTATTTCCCTTCTGCGCTAATAAATCAACAACCTGGGGTCGGTGTTGTTCTGCCTGCAGTTTTGCTGAATTACAGTCTGTTTACCTTTTGGCGAAAACTTTGTGACCAGGGAACGATTTTTTTTACCTTGGTGTTTAGATGTTGCTTTAACCGTAATGCAGAATATCGACACTTTATGGATCCGCTTGCTTCTTTTATTTTTTTGACGGAAAAATGAAATGAAATGAAATGGGAACAATGCGGCTGAGTGCAATTCTTTAATTTTTTCCTGTGGAGAGGAGTAATGATTCTTCCTCAGATGGAATGAGTGCGACGTCTAGGTTTACTCGCCAGAAGGCTAAACAAAGATAGATATGCACTTAGCATCATGAATAATAAAAAAATAGCAGAGTTAAATTTGAGAGACAGTAACAGAGGAGCACAAACCGTTCTCCTGAAGTCGGCCCAAACTGGGCAAATCCGTACTGCAAGTACATCTGTGTATAAAACTAAAAACATTTCAAAAGCAACATCTTGACAAGAAACCCATTTTTCCATTTATAACTGTGCGATAAAATACAAATGTTAGGAAGTGACGTGTTCATAGTTAAGCAAGGTAGTAAAGTTGCATATTAATTGTGAAAAACCAAATCTTCCAAGTTTTAAAACAAGTGTATAAACAAGAAAAGTACAAAAAAGGACTTGTGACTCTGCGATGTTCCTTCTGTCATCCGAATGTTTTCTTTGTGTCCATGTTGCGCAGATTCAAGAGGAGTACTACAGGCTGTTCAAAAATGTGCCGTGTTGCTTCGAGTTCCTCCGATAAACAGCGGACCCTTGAGGGAGGAAGGAGGACCGATTCTGTACACAGAGAGCCGTCTCCAAACTCTCGATCGCTAACACTATAAAATGTTAGAAATCCATTTTACAGGCCATTGCAGCTAACATCTTTCATTCACTGTGGCATCATTTTCTTTTGTTTTCTACATCATAGTGTAAATTAGACTGCAAAGAGAAGTGTGTCTAAATGTACAGAATAAGTCAACAGTCGTGACTGATGTGCATCACAAATATGTGTGTAAAACAAACAGTCGTGTAGAGATTAAAAGGATTTGCTTTTTTCCTATTGCTGTGTTTATGCAAGTGTCCAGTATTTGGTAACAAACAAGGCAATGATAAATATGAAAATAAATATTCAGCGTTATTTGCGAAAATGCTAAATATTTCCGATATAAATTGACGTTGATTTAAGAAACATGTCAAGTGCCAGATGATTCTTTCACTGAGACGTGATCTCGCTTCTCGAGTTAAAATGTTCAGCTGTATTTTTTATATAGTTCTGCGCATCTTTATAATATGAATATGGTTGTTTTCATAAAATATGGTTGATTCAAAATTCATCAGCAACATTTATATTTTATTACAATTTTACAATTAAAGCTCAAATCCAACAAAGAAGGAAAGGCTGGAATAATAACATCGTCTTAGTTACATGAAAGATGAGGGGTGATTTGTTCCATACTGTGCATTTAGTGGCAATAATTTATTCTTATTATTGCTGTTCTTGTCATTGATACAAAAAGGATTGTAATATCTAAATTATTGTGTTTCTAAATGTGTGTACATGTTTATTGGGCCTGAAATGTCTAGCAAGACCTTAAATATTGGTCAAAAATGGATGCATGGTTATTTCTGAAAAATCGCATGCAGCATCTTAACCTGTAACTTACGCGTGAAATATGTGCAGAACTGTCATTTACCTTAACCATGGATGTATTACAAGCTTTGTTCTTTTAAACTTTGCATTTTAGATTTATAGTTTGCCTTTATGGTCCTTCAGAGATATTGCTCTTCTGTATTTATAAAATAAAACTTGTATCTTACAATAAGAAAACTACGATCTGCACCTACAGCACTGATATGAGTATCTCATTCTGTTCACAGTTGTTTGCCTATTATGAGGAATATAATAGTTTGAATTTCCTTCTGGTCTATAAAACTATTTTTGCCACCCAATAATTCTCATGCCTTGTTATTACTTATTCACAGCAGTGTTATTCCACCATCTAGTGGGAAGTTAAAATATTACCCAACTGTTGACGTCTGACTTCGGGTTTTTCCAAATCAAAAAAGGAGAGACTGGCAATGGGAACCGTGTGTGTGTGTGTGTGTGTGTGTGTGTGTGTGTGTGTGTGTGTGCGCGCAACACTCCTTGCAGAAGCTCTGGGCCTTCTTTTGTTTTCCGTTCATGACTACACAGTTTAGAAAGTATGCCAGTTAAAATGGCAGAGATCTGTAAAAAAAGCAAAGTAACTGCATGAAAAGGTTGTGAGTGTGGCATCATACACTGCTGTACACCTAAAGTGACCATAAACCAAAAATGCTTTTCTGATTAATGACTGGGGGGACAAAAGGAAATGGGCTCACACAGATTTTGCTTTGCTTTATTCTGAAACTCATATCAGGTCTCAGCTTCTCTTGTCTCTAGCTGCAGGGAAAAATGAGGTGGGGTGCCCCATGGATGGAACACAAGTACATTGCAGAGCACACACACACACACACACACACACACACGCACACACACACACACACACACAGAGGTACATGCATGCAGACAGCATTGTGTCGTCTCCAGACAGTTCCCAGCAAATGCGTCAAGATGAGAACAAACAGGCGTCTCCTCATACACACACAAGCACGTGCCCGTGCACACATACAAAAATCCAATTTTTTGAACAAAGAAACATTAAATAGATTATTTATTTCTTTTCTGATTTATTTATTTAAACTGGTGACAAAATGCAGTCACAGAGAAAAGGAGTACAGCAGGGGGCAGCTTCACGGAGCTGAGCAGGACTGATGTCGTCCAGCATTTTTTTTTATTTTACCTATACCTGAAGCTTTTACAGAAGCTACACAACAAATAGATGTCTGTCAGCAGTTAAGTTATTTTGATTGGAACATGGAAGTGACCAGAAGCTAATATACTGTGTCCAGAACACTGGAAATATTTATGCCACAAATGGGTCTTATCCTTGTGTCCAATGTTGCTGTGTCTTCATTCGCAAATGAAATGCAATGCAATACCATTAAATTCTGTGGTCGCACCTGAAGCTGATACTTTACGAGGCGAGTGTTTCCACTTGCCTGTGTGCCACAAATATTTTAGATTTTTTTTATAGCATTTTTCAGCTTTGGTGCAGATATTGATGTGTTATTTCAACAAATGTATAATAAATACATTAATAAATAAAATATACAGGCAGCTTACAAGATATGAGACTTACAACAGCTTGGATTTACGATGGCCATTAACCTTATATTAAGGCCCAACCCTTGGTAATAATGGGTAACAAGGACCACTGCATGTGGGATGCTGTTACACACAGCTGGCTGCACTGATGCAAAAGATCATATTTTGGTTTTGTTTTCATTCAGTGTTTGGGTGTTTTATCAGCAGTTATATTTTTTTTAATAAAACATTGTCCTATTTACAGCAATTTTTGCTTGCTTCACTCGGACTGAGTTAAAATGAGCATTAACTTGTATTTAGCTGACACTTATAATGATTTACAGCATTAGTTGTGCTGTACTGACCTCCTTATAGTGATTCCCATTTATGCACCAGAACAGCGTAACACATACAGTTTAGTAATCTGTTCACATGAAACACATCTGTGGACTGTGGGAGAAAACCCACACAAACATGCAAACTCCCCACACACTGCGGAGGGCCTGAACGTATCTCAAACCTCTAGGTAGCAACATGTCAACATGCTTGGCAAGAAGAAAGTTATCAGGATTATTTTGCTGATGTCCATCGTCTTTAATGTTCAACCGTCCTGTTTATTTTACAGTGGCCCAGCAAGTGGTGTTGCTGCCTCATAGCGCCTGGGCTGTTCAGACTTGGGTTTGAATTCAGATCATTGGAGTGGAGTTTGAGTGAAAGTTCTACCAAAGTCTACTTAGGTTTCCTCCCAGAGTCCACAGACATGTGTTTCAGGATAATTGGTCACTCTAAATTCTGTGTGTGTGTGTGTGTGGAGGGGGCCCTGTGATGGACTGCCCTCCTGTGTAGGGGTAGGTTACTAGTCTCCAGACCACTGTGACCCTGCTCAGCATTACAGGTTAATGATAATGGACTGATGCTCTGTTTTATTTTTCTGCGTTGAAGATTGAATTAATACATACACACTGAACACCATATGTACGTTTAATTCATGAGAACTGATATTACAAAGCGCTCACAAAATTAGTTGACAGAAGATGTATCTTCGGACTAAGCAGGTCAGTCACCTGCAGAGAGAATGTCATGGCAACCAAAAAGACTCAGACTGAAACATCTCTGAGAACCTTTGCTTCCTGTGGTGGTTAACTTGGTCGTTGCATTGGAGCTGAAGAACTACATAAACTGATGTTTCCTTTTTGTACTTTTTATCGTTCCTTTGAAAATGGAGCGAGTTACTTTCACACTGTTTTTGTTAGCAGTGGGTAGGATATAATGGCCTGTTGTGTCTGATGTCTGCAAGCAATTTTCATGTGTAAATCTCATAATTTTATCCAACTATGACTTGGTGGATCTAATTGTATTTTACCTCTCCACAGGTAAGTACTTGCATATGGTAAGTACTGTATGTCCTTATATATATATATATATATATATATATATATATATATATATACTGTATACACGAGATTATCATGTCAAACACAGCATATACTGCAGCCATACAGTCCTTACCATCTGGAACCTTTTGACAACCCAGTAGTATCGCTGCACACATTCAAGTAACCAAACTTTTGGGATTCCAACCACGCTCTTTGACCCACACACTGAAAAGCATTCAGCTGAGTCAATCATTGCACATGTCTCCCAAAGTACTTTAAACCAGCAACCACCTGCACACATGGAACAAGCTCTTGGAACTTTGGTATGCTGTCTTTTAGGATGTTCAACTTCTTCATTGGCCCACATCGCTGCCACCGTGGTTGTAACACTTGCTGTCCGAACCTCTTTAATTTGGAAGTCTGTCTTACTCCAGGAACTCAAATCTCTGTGCTGCTCTCCAGTCGAGTAGTCCAAACAAGGAGCAAAAGCCTTTAAGCTGGTCTATTCCCTTTATGCTGTGGATCCAGGACTGGGCACCACAACCCAGCTTCTCCATGCAGGTGGAAACCTTTTAAGGTGGAAGGGATGATAACCTCCCCAGATAAGGGGAGCAGGGCTTGTTAGTGTTGAGCTCACCCCTTCTCTGTTCAGAGGCTTGTGCTGGATGTGCCAGAGTCTGGAAGGAAGGCCGAGACCACCCGGTAGCTCTGAGCCCGGCGGATCATGTCTTGGATCTCCCCGTTGAGCTCCATGAGCTGAATGCAGATCTGGGTCAGGTCCTGCCCACACCCCACCAGGGCGAATGTCCCCGTTTGTCCCAGAGTCTGGTGCCGGAAATAGATGTTCAGAAGTGTCTGGACTTCATCTTCTGAGCTGCTGCCGAAGATGTCATTTGGCCAAATAGTCCTGGGCAGTATGAAACAAAATAAGTATCGCAGTGAGATGGTCTGGATACTGCTTCTCTGCAGTGTATTTATGCCAAACCTGCAGGAAGCCTGAATGGAAAAAATATTTCCTTATCTACTGCTTGGATCAGTATCTATCCAGACTGACCCTAACATGGCAAAATAAATAAATTAATAAATCCATTTACAGTCCTTTACATTATCCACTGTCCTTTCACTGACAGGTGTTTATCTCTGTAAAGCTCACAGAGACACAGGAACTTCTCACCCTTAGTGAGATTTTTTTTTTTTTTCACAGTCAGGTTTACTAAATACCAAGAAGGCCACTTAGTATCTTGAAAATGTTTACTTTGGTCTTCGAATTAAGGCTTGGAAATGAGCATTCAGGTGTATCACACACAAAATATTGTTATGTCACTCACATGTAAAGTGTAATGTATGTAATGCCGACCATATTGCCTGAGCCTGCAACTACCACACCTTCAAACACACACACACACACACAAACAGAGGGAACACATTAGTGAAATAAACTAAATGCAACCACTTTAAAGGAAACAAAATTTGGTGATAATATAATTATTAATGTCTAAATGTCACTGCAGCTATTACACGCATGGCTCTGTAGCATTCACGTGTTTGTCCATGTGTTTGACGGGGGCAATTTCTCATGGGAGTGCATATGCAGCATAAACCAGTGTAACCAGTTTAAAATCTTACTGCCCAGAATACTTGCAATGGGCTCCCTGCTGGAAAAAAACAGGAGCGTCCATGTGAGAATCTCTCAGCTGAACATGACCTAAACATCAGATAATAAATCTGCAAGAGGAATGCAGTGGGTGATGAGAGGGAGAGGTTATGGGGGTTGGGGTGCTTGAAATAAAGTGCTAAACTGGCAAGAATTGGTTAACGTGGGGGGGGGGGGGTGCAGTAGCTGAAATATGTGTGGAAATAAAAATAACAAATTATACATAAATGAACAATTTGTTGAATCTAAGCAAAAAGAAAATGTAAAATTAATACAAATGTATAAATGCACGATGCTGCACATATTGGTGATAAAGGGTAACAAAGTTGGGTGATATACTGTATAATGTGTTTCTTTTCCACTCACCCCCTTCCTGACCAGGTGGGTAACTCAGCTAGATAATCTGAAAAGCGAGATTTGGTTAAATGGGAATGAGCGATACATCGACCTCCTCACCTGCACTGGCGAATATGCCGTATGGCAGTGGGCAGCTGGCTGCTCCGCAGACATTCCAGCACTGCCTGTACGGCTGCTTCTGCGGACTCAAATACGGGATCGCCTGCATGGTCCACCCGGGCTTCCATTGACACGGCTGCCACCCTGAGGCTGGTCCTCAGCTCACTAAGTTCCCGAGACATGTTGAGTAGCTGCAACAGAGGGCGATGAGAGATGTGATTGCCATGGCAACGTACGCTACGTATAAACAGCAGCATCTCTGTAGCTGGTGTTCAGTGTGCTTCCAGTCTTTTCTGTGTGTGTGTTTTGGTTTTCCTGTCAATCTGTCTATCTGTATTTCTTAGAGGAAGAGAGGGCACGAGGCCAAAAGAGAGTCGGTGGCAAAGGGAAAAAAGGTGTGCCGGTCCCACCTTACCTCTGGCACGGTGCTGATGGCGTGTACTTGGCCAATGAGCTTACAGTAGGACTGGAAGAGGAGCAGCAACTGGAAGTGGAGTTTGTACAACCGCTGGCAGAGCTCCAGTTGCTGGATGAAGGCAAAACAGAGAAACCGGTTAACACACACCTTTTCCTTAGCAGTCAATGTACGTCTATCTCAACACAGCTGACGCAGCGAAACGCAATCCATATGCTTCTGCTTTTATAATCAGCAAGAGTTTTTACTGGAACAGTTTCACCCATTGAGAAGATCTTGTACGAGGGACACGTTCGTAAGACAATGCCTGCTCAGCACAGAAGACTTGATGGAATTATCAAATGACAGCAGTGCCACAACAGGATGACTACAGGGCAGCTGACAGAAATAACGCTGGTGATGCATGAGGAGTGGTGAGAACATGGAGGAGCTGCGGAAAAAAGCCTGCTAAGTTGTGATGGCTTACAGATAGCAGTAGGCCTCATCTAGTACGCATGATGGCAACATGGCACACAGCATCACAACACAGATACCACAGAAAGCACCTTAGTAACCTGCAGCCACCCCAACATAACCTTGTTCGATATGGTTAAGAGTAACTTTTTTATAAGCTCCTTTAAGTCACCTTTAGACCTGGATAACATTATGCTAAACAAACTAAGTAATAATGATAATAATAGTACTCACGTAATAGGCACAAACTATCCATCCACACATTATCCTTAACTGGGGGTCCAATGCAGGGTTTTAATTCACACATACTGTACACACATAGGGATGTTTATAGCCACACCTTCCCCTAAACCTGAGTTTCTGGACTGTGAGGAGGACACAAATGCTAGCATTGGAGGAAATATTAAATCTGAGCTGATTTCAAACCCTGGTCCAAACCTACACTCCAGGAGCTGTGAGGAACCAAAGCTACCGGCTGCGCCACTGTGCCCTCCACTTTAAGCAAGGAATAATATTCTTTGTGCAGAAAGCATGGCATAGTCTCATTCCACTTAGATGATCTTTGACAGAGTAAAAGTTTAAGAAAACAAACTTACAGCGAGAGATTCCATTTGCTACACAGAAGGCATGTCACAGGGCAAGAGAGAGACAACAAGAAATGTTGAGACTCAGTGAAAAGCATTTTTTTGTGTTAGCAACCCCACTTGGGAAACAGCAGGATTTTTGCAACTGAGATCAGCAAGATGTCACGAGATGGACTGTCACCCACGGATGCGGTAAAGGTCCAGGATCTATACAAGCAAAGTCCACCCCTCTGCATGCAAAAGAGGAAGGCAGACGAGTAGAAGAGAAACCTGCCTGCTTAATACTTTGGGGAAGGTCTAGACAAGGAGCTACAGACATCCCTGATGGAAATGAAGGGGATCCATTGTTTCAGTCCAAGTTTTAATTTGAAGAACTTTAAAAAGAGTTCCACGTTCCAGCATTGAGTTTTTTTTGGGGGGGTTACTAGGGTAAGGGTGACAATAAGCAGCATAAATCTTAGCAAGTAAAGGATTTTAACACCTGCTCCAAATTTACTATGGTGTTAATAAAGGTATTTAGCCCAGTTCTGTATTAGCTTCCCTTACTCCAAGTTGAAACGATATCGTAGGTCAGGAATAAACAGGGCTCGCGCAGGCCTCATTGGAAGGGCTGCCTTTTTTGCTTTTTAGCGTTTGTTGGTTTTTCGGCTGGGGCAAGCCAACTGAGGGAGTCTGTATTCATTCCAGGCAGAGTTCGAAAGTCACAGTGCCAAAGTGTAACCCAGAATGAAATTTGTATACTTCGGACTGTTCCTGTGCCACACTCTCAGCACCAGGGCACCTGGGCATCACTCTTATACTTCTCAAAAACCAAAAGGTTTATGTCTTGAATCAAACGAAGGTACTTTTACTCACAGCCAGCAGAGAACGATTGTTTGTAAGAGGTGTATAAAAGTAAGAGCAACTGAAGTCTGGTTTATTCTTTTTTTCACAAAACAATGACATGATGTTTGCTATGTGCAATATATGTTGGTATGTTTGTTATTGGCACAAAAACAAGTTCAATTTGACTGCTGTCAGCATCAGTCTCAAAGTTACTGAAGTTATAAATACCTAATGACTTCTTCGAAGGTAGTGAAGGACACATCATCTGAGGCCTTGTGATATGGTTGTCACATAAAGAGTGTAGGGGAAGTGACACCTTCTCTCCTAGCAGTTTCCTTTGTGCCGTTTCCTCCTCAAGATTTACATGGCCTACAAATGAATACTTTGGTAGAGTTCGGCAAGCTTGCCAGGGGTGTCTGCTACCTTCTCTTCAGAATCTCCTGGCTGGCTGGTGATCACGCCATCTCCTGGACCTTGGGGAAAGGTGGCTTTGCAGTTCCGTAGCCACTGGGGCAATAGAGGTATGGGGTTGGGTTGGTAAGCATAAGGAAAACACTGTTTAAAGACACTAACTTGTTATTTTAACTTATGTAACATTAACTTTTTTTAACTTATTGCTAGATGCTTTTATCTTGGGACCTACCGAGACAGCAGCCTCTTCCCGGTTATTATATGTGTCCAAGTACTCTTGCAGCTCCAACACACTGAACTTCATCTTGTCCAGCAAACCATAAGAGATTATCTGGAGGAGGCACAAAACAGGACAAACAAGCAGGGCATTGATGTAGTTTTTACAAACTTCCAACATCACCTTCACGCAGCTTATTTGCTCATCGAGAACATTTAGGTGACAAACAGATGGTGAAATTTTTCATCCTTTCATTTGTTCTCCAAACTGAGAGCCACTAACCGTTTCGGCATCAACAAAGAGGGTCGGACACTCGGAGCAGGATGTCAGCATGTGGGATGAACTCACAAACTTTGATCCGATGCCTCGTAGTCCATCTCCCAGGTAACAAGCAGCATCACGTGTCAGGGTACAGACTTTGTTTTGGATATTCTGAGGGAGAAGGACATTGTAAAATCATATGAAGGGCAAGAAAGTTCACTAGCAGGTTTACCTGCATCCTAAACTATGGTGCATTCATTAATTCATTCATTCATTATCAACAAACTTGCCCATTGTGGGGTTGTGATGCACCAGAACCCCCCCAACAATATGAACCCAAAGCAGGGCAATTGCATACACTCAGCTAGATTCAAACCCACTTCTGAACTCATACCCAAGTGCTACAGGCTAAGCTATCATATTACCTCTCCACTTCAGATGTTCCTAGATCCACCTCGGAACCTGTGTGCTTCTAGAAAAAGGGCAGCTATCGGGTACCTTCTCAGTTTTATTTCAGATTATTTTCTTGTCAGTGTGTTATGGGCCATTTGAGCAGTGAAACAAGACGTGGCTCAAACTGCCAGCTCTTGAAGACTTTGCTCCTTTGTTTTCGTCTCCCTGAGACTTTACACTGGCGGAGTTCAAATTAAGACAGACGGATGCTGCCTACAATTCCAGCAGATTGGGAATACACAGGAGAGCCACGAGGATTTACCTGAAAGAGTGAGGAAAATACATGGAAGGTGTAGACTGCACAGGAACCATCTGAGTCAGCCACGAGGCGGTTGATGTGGCAGCGCCAGGCTTCCTCGGCATCGTCGCATGCGGCTGGCTGGAATGCCGCCAAGATGGCGGAGAAGAAGGGCGAGGGCAAGGGCGAGGCATTTGAGTCAAGTAGCTCATCTCGGCCTTCCGCCAGGCTATAGCCACAATCAGGTGGAAAAGTGTTAAAACGACAGCCAGTTTACACAGTCGCACAGCACTGTAGCATGCCCACTCCTATGTCGAACAGAAACACAACTTCTTCAATTTAAAGACTGATGATGGGAAAACTGAAGGGCATGGCTACTCACTTCTGACTCAAAACAATTTGGTCCTTTACTCTCACGTAACTGCGTTTACCTTAACCTCACGTGTGACTCAAGCCAATGTGTCTACAGAATCACTGGCTTCGTCCAGGGTAGCAGTGATCAAAATATTCAGCCTACTGTTAGAGATTTGGTGTGTTGTTTGATGACAAGCAGGTCATAGTATTCATACCTGGGGTGCACATCCACCTCCCCTCGATCTCGTCCTGGCTCCTTGTCTAGTGCAAAGCTGTCACTCCCCTCAAAGCCAGGTGGAGGCTCGCTGACGGACAAAGACAGGTCATCATCTTGCACATTGCTGTCTTCATCGTCTGCTGATACCTCAGCCTGCAGGATTGGTGGGATGAAGGGTTAGAAATTTGAATGAGCTGCCAATCACAACCCCACTGTCAAGCTCTCTTTACCGATTCCCTTCCAAACCAGTGAAAATGGCATAATTCCAATACAACAGACAAAGCTATCATCGCTCTTCAAAAGCTTCTGTAAGGGCAACTTACCAATGTGTTTTATAGGAATACATAAATACAAACACTAAACACTACCTCTCTTCTTATTCCACCTTATCTACCTTCCATGATTACATCCCATCACTGCAGTGCGGTACAGATGGGCCAAAATGGCCCTCCCATCCAATCCCCAACATGCACCTGCTGTCCAGGGTCCTCAGCCAGGGAGACCTCGATGCTGGGGGTCCCAGTGTTGAGGGATAGGCGGTCAGCTGAAGTGGTGTCCAACGATGGGGAAAGGGAGCTTGTATTGGTGGTTTCCTCGGAGGGAGACAGGTTCATTGTCTGTAAAGACATGTGGGTCTTGGGTTTGGTTTTCTTCTGGAAACACATTCATACATTTTCAGCAAACATCAGCATTAGTGACACTGACACAGGTGAGCAATCATGGAAAAATTAAAAGTTGTCATGGTAGCTCTACACCAACAAGGTGTATCAGAGTTCTGGAAGAAATTTTGTGGAGTCCAACAAACTTACAAGCTGAGAGCGTGAGAGGATCTGACTGGTGGAAAGAGACTCCTCCTCTGATGACTCATCCGAGTCCTCACGAGCATCCTCCCCACGGCCAGGAGGACTGCCCTCCGCCTGGGGTTCCTCCAGCAGGCCCTGCAGGTCCCCCCCATCCAATGAGCGCCGCCGTACACCCCAGTTGAAGTTGTCCACACTTTCACCCTGTAGTAGAGGACACATATCAGTCCTGCTGCCTGCATGAAAATACAGTACGAGCTCTGGTTTTGTTGATGACAGGCATAGAAATGAAGTGTGAGAAAAACACATGGAAACAGACACATGAGACGGGTTGAAGCGGGGTCAGTGGAAGAGGGTAGAGGAAGGTAAAAAAAATAGTCCTTATACAGATCCATGCTGAAGAGGCTGGTCCAACACAGGTAGGGTTGCAGCGAAACTGATGATGGGGCTGTGACACACAAGCAGATGGGCACATTCACAAAAAAAGACATTGGGTTCACATGCATGTATACATGCATATATATGAACAAAGTCAGATCAGGGCTGAGCACACGTTATTTACACCGAAACACATAGGAGATGAAAAGGAAACATTTATTTCAACAAAAAGTGACTTTAAATGAGCAGTTGAGATTTTTTTCAAACGTCCATTATTTTTGATTTCCAAACAATAAAGTTGCAATAACACAAATTCGAATGTAATGCAACTGGCGATTTGCTCCTGTCCTCCTGTGGGGAGAAAGGTTAGGAAGTGACTCATCATTTGGGACTTTCTCTGTTTATCGTGCGGCAGCTATGTAAGTTTCACGAGCTTTTTTGCTTTTTGGGTTTTTGTGGTCTTCAGAAATAACTAAGTTAAAGTTTCGGTTGATATAAAGTATAATAATTATTATTTTTGTGCTATTAGTCTCAGCATTAGCCCTTATTGTAGCAGCAGCGGAAGGAGCCGTGGTTCTTCCATAGTGCACTGCTGTTGCACATTTATCAATAGATGTGTCTAACCATTAGGAGGAGTTATGGAGGAACTGTTGGCCATCCGTGTCTCACTGTGCCCAAGAACTTATGGGCTGATGTGTCGCTGCATTCTGTCATAGCTGGTGTTTAAACTTGGAGCGGAACAGAATGGTCAAGGAAAATCCGAGTTTTGCTTCAACACATTCGGTGCAACAAAATTAAAATTTGTTGTGTAAGAATTATTCCAAATTTTTTAGGACAGGTTTTTTACATTATTAGAAAACACTTAATGTCGTCAATAATTTGCATGTATATAATGCATGGTACAGTATGTACAGCTGGGGGGCATTTCACAGAATTCATCCCAGTACCTCACCATGAAGCTTGTGCCTAAATTATCCCCAGACATTCAAACAAGCAGCCAGAGAATTTGTCATACTTTTTCAGTGTCACAGCTAATCCTGTGCAAGCTTCTCGTTGCAAAAGACTGATACTCCAAGGCAAGCTCATGCATCAGAATGCCCAACAGTCACTCGGCTGCATGTGACCACCAGGAGGCCCTGGTACCAACTACTAAACTTACTACAGTAGAGCTGTCATGGCTACAAGCTTACCTGGAGCTCCTGGATGGCAGAGAATGAAAACAGAAAGAAATGACATTAAATACAGTGTTTTTGGGAACCCATTAATATTAATATAGTCCATTAATATTAACTCATTGGCTCCACAGACACATTTACATTCAGAAATGAGAATTTTGAAAATGTCACCTTGACATACAGTGTAAGCACTGCAAAGGGTTAGTCACAAAACAACATCCTCTAAACACTGCACATATTTCATAATTCTTCTACTCATACCTTTTGCCTGTTTCCCTGCCCGGTTATATAAGCAACAGTCTCAGCAGCAAAGAACCCTGTAACGTGCCCTGGGCCCGTGACACACTGATGTAAATGGGTCAAGATGTCCATCAGAGTCTAAATCTTTTCTATACATAGTAACTGCCCCAGGGTCTTAAAGCACAAATCACAGCGCATATTCTGATGGAGAGAGGATGGAGAGGTCTGTTTGAAAGCAAATCCAAATGAGCAGCTTCAAACTGCATTTCCCAATTAACAGTTGGGGAACAGATGTCACAACAGTCACTTTCCTATTAACGTTCTTGCAATGTTAATATGTGTTACTGTGCTGTGAAATGTTATAGGAACATGGAAACTCAGCATTTTCAGTGCATTTGTATTTATCTTGTTTCTGCTATATAAAAGCCACCATTTCGGATAACAAATTACTACTTACAGTGGTAACTATTAGTACAAGTAGTACATGTACAAGTACTAGTAGAAGTAACTACATACATCACACTATTTTGTCATAAACAAAATTACTGTCATAGACATGATAGTGACCATGCGTAATTCTGTTATTGTCACTTGGAGAAGCTATAGTCTACACTCTTCTCTACTGGATCTCTGTTCCTGATACAAGCTGTCCTACTCTGCTGAATGGGGGCAGCCAAACCAGCTCGGTTTTTTGCTACTATAACACCCACCTCTCCGTCCTCTAGCTCTACATCCAGGAAGTCAAAGTCCCGGAAGACTCGGAACTGCTGGTCCGAGGCTGTGTCATCCATGTTGTCCTGGTCCCTGCCTCCGTCCTCTGAAGGAACCTGGCTGGGAAGGTGTTCCATCAAATCCAGGTCTCCACAGGAGGAGAAGATCACCTGGTATGAGGGAGTAAAGTGGGTGGTCACCATTTTTACAACTGGTATCTTGGACATTGTTGTGTGTCCTGCGTGCATTGAAAATTTCATGTAACAAAGGAACTCGAATTTTGTTTTCCATGCTTCAGAACTTATTACAGACTTATTTCAAGCAGTTGTTTTATGCAGTATGTTTGCAAAAATATAGGCTTTAAGATGGAAGTTAGTATACCGATGGGTTTTTGCTGAGCCCCACTTCCTGTCCACACAGAGACAGCACATTCACCAGCTTCTCTCGTGTCCGCTTCTGCAGGAGGAGTAGAGAACTTTGTCATTCTGCAAATGTTTGCAACAGTCAGCCTTATGCTAAATGTACTTTATCCAACTTATTAGTTGTTATTTCTACTGATATGTATACAGTATTTATGAATACAAAAGAGCTCCAGTTCGGAGAGTGAGCTTATAACCTTTTGCTAATAAATTCAGCTTAACAACAATAGAATCTGCTTTCCTGTACATATTCAGGCAGCACTGCTGTAGACCCCTCTTGAAAGAGTTGGGTTAATGAATGTTCCACAACAATAGGCAAAAAAATGTTTCAGCTGACGTAAGAAAAGAAAGAAAAATGGAAAAAAGAAAATGGACATTACTTGAGAGAGCTGTGGATGCTTCCAGCTAACGGGGACCAACACAGTGTTGGAGTTGGACCCTGAGGAAGTAGAAGAGGTGCTGCGGGTCACTGCAATGGCTCGGATCTTCCCATCCCTCCCAGCCGAACTCTGCAGCTCATCAAACCTCCTTCCAATCACAGGTGTCTATGGCAAATCGGGGGACAATGGAAACAAACACATATAAATGGGAGTTTCTAAATAAAGCAGCAGATGAGAACAACCTTTGCACATGTTCTTGGCTTTCTTCTTCAAAAAAATCTGCTTCATCTGGATAATCTTCTTAATTCCTCCGTTTGTTAACCCTCGTACAGGGAATCACTGGGATGGGAGCTTCATGGCAGTGTTCCATTTACAGTGAAAACTAGTTGAGAAGAAAGGCAAAGTGGTTCTCTATCTCAACTATAGCTAATTGACATGGACTTCTGCTACAACACTTTTCTTGGCTTTTAGCATTTCTAGTACTCTGGGAATCAGTCAGAACAACAGGAGGTCTGTTGCTGCTTCTTGTTTGCCACTAATGACACATTCTCCAGTCTGTTATTCAAGAGACTGAGGTGGTTCTCCTAAGCCCTTGACCTGAAGGGGCCTGATCTTTTCTCAACTTCTAGTCCTCCCCCTTCATAAGCACCAGTACAGTAGTAATTGATTTCCGCATTAAAATACAAAGGATTCTTGATGCTTAAAGACTCCTGACATATCTGCTCTGGGAAGTGACCTGGTAGGAGGTGGTAAACAATCCAAAAGATGTGCTACTATTTCTTTACTTTTACTAATTATTTAGATAAAAGCAAATCATTTATTCAGAAACATGAAGTCTAAGGCCAATGAAAAGAAATAAAAAGGTGGAAAAAAGTGAAAGGAAAAAAAAATCACCACAGAACCCTTATATCACTGAACACCAAGCACAAAACAAAAAAAGAATATCAGAAAACCCAACTAACCGTTGTCCACAAAAAACAGCTGCAACTGAAATTCAAAATTTCCCTCTAGTGTTCACACATCAAAGGGCACAACCACCTTCCTCCTTCCCTGCCTCTTTTCAAAGTCTTCAGCTTGGATGAACTGGGCTCATAATAAGCCTTGCTGGGCTGTCAGTCTGGAAGATGGGGTATGGCCTAGACTTCTGCCTACCTCCACCCCTTAAAGCTCTGCAACATAGAGAGATGCAGTTGGATACCTGCCAACGTCCTACCTCAGACATGTCAAAGTGGAAATCCAGTGTCTTTCCCGGCAAGGCTTTAGATGAACCGTCCCACATGCGACTGACCTCCATACGTGCCAACTCGCCATGGGCGTAGGATGGGAGGACCAGACTGGCCGAGCGAGACACCACTAGCTTTAAAATGTTGAGGGCCTCCTTCCAGTGTACAGTCTAGAACAACCACATACTAAATCAGCTGACATTTCACACTACAACAAATCAAGGTGGTAACTACATCATCTTCTTGGAGTCATCATGCTCTTTTCAGTGTGACAAAAAGCAGAAAAAATAGAAAATGTATACAAAGCCAACTTGGACTCACCTGGACAAACTTCTCAATAGTACTCAGCACCTCCATATTGAAGGTCTTGAGCTGGACTCCACTGAGGTCCATGTGGGTCAAAAGGCTGTAGATAATCTGCAAAATGGACTGCTGCATGGTAGGAAGTCCTTTCTCCAACAACTAACAATAGAGGAAAACCAAAAATAAATGGCACTAGGGAGTGGATGAGGAACAATAAAAAAATCAGTCCCCTTTTTTGTGCTTTTTTACATGCAGCATGGAAAGGGAATGTTAATGTGACCTTGACAAACCTCTGCCATGTAGGTGACCATGTTGAGGGTGATATCAGAGAAAGCCTCGTGCAGAAAGCGACATACCACACTGACCCAAGAGAAAGGGTCGCGGGTGTAGGAACGATTTTTGTACAAGGTCATCACGTGTGCCAGGTGTGACAGTTTGGTGTTCTTTTCCTCTAGGCACACCTAGTAGGAGTCAGACAAAATAGACAATGGAATCATCCCCTATCAGAAATAATCCTAAAAATAAGCCTCCACAGACGGCAGGGACTCACCTGTGCAATCCTCTCAGCGCTTTCCCTGCAGAACTGGGTGGGGCTTTCAAAGTGTTGGACCAGGTGGGGCAGCAGGCAAAGGACATTGAGTGGGAAGCCTGCAACAAGGGGTTGACATCATGTATTCTTACTTCTACACAGTGTGAATCCTCCTTGTGGGTTTATAATATTTATAACCAAAAAATTCAATACATAAAATGTGATTGTTCTGCACTGATTATTGTGGAATGAATTATTTCTGCGCTGAAATCCTACTGCCTTTGAGGGAAAGACAGTAATTTTAGGAAAGTGAAAGTTCTACTCTTGGATAGAATTTCTGAAGAAAGAGGAGCACGTGTTTGTTATATGTCTGGTGCAGATACAATGAAGTTACCCACCAACGGCCTGAGAAGTGTCCACCACAGGTATGCGAGAGACGGGTGTTAACTGGCAGAAGAGCTGCAGTGTGAGGTCAGCCGTGGCCGTCGATGTGAACCCTTTGAGAAGCAGCTGCTGGATGCCTGCAAAGCCACTCCAGTGTAGTTGTGCCTGCAGCTTTTCCAGTCGCTCCCGGTTCTCCGGCCGATCCAGAGGCACCCTAGCTAGCAACTTATGAACTAGTCGGAGTGCCATCTGGTACTCAAACTCAAAGTCTGATTCCATCAGTGAAACTGCCACCCAAAAGACGGTGGCCAGCAGGTTGGCTGGGTGGTTGGCGTTGTTAGGGTCTCGAGCGGCAGCTAAAGCGGCCTCCTCCCTGCACGAGGTGGAAGAGGACGAGCTTCGAGGTGATCCTGCCGGGCCAGTGTTCACCCCAGGCTGTGTGCAGGCTTGTATGCGATCCAGTGTGGCACTGCGGGGTGGGTCATTTGCAGAACGTTCCCCGTTCTCTCCAAATTTCTTGGGAACAGAGTAGCTGCGCTGGTGTCGGCTACGCTCAGCTGTGTTCCCACCCTGAAGCAGGTTCAGCTGTCCTGTGCTCTTCCGGTTGGACATTACCTTCCCGCTGGCCTGGTATTCGGGCGAGGATGCCCTTCACACAAAACACATGCAGGGTGGTCACTATATGGATTCCCACAACCAAAACCACTCTCTCTGAATTGTGGATATCAACTTTATGGCCTAAATGAAGGATTACTAAGTAGGATAATGTATTTTTTTTAGCAATTGCCACTTTCTTACTTTAAATATACAAATTTTTTGGACTGGAATACTGTAAATAAACTTAATGTGGACAAAATGCCGCTGATAGAAGAGCAACCTTGTTAAAACAATCAGCAAGTCATTGTTATTCAAGCATTCTGCCAGGTTGTCCACAACAGCCTCCAGTGTGAGCAGGATCTCCATCACGTAGCCCTAAAAGAGAAAACCAGCACCGTGAGAAGTTTTCAGAAACTTTGGCTTATGCATGCCTATCATAACTGCACAAATATGCACTGCTGCACAGTTTTGCACACAAATGTACACAGGCTGCTATAGATATTGCATACAAATAATGCCAACTGGCCTCCTCTCATTCTTAATGGCTGTACACACACATAGAAAAACAGTGACTGAATGACACAGAGCTACTAAAGGTGGGGCGGAAACATCTACAAGAGAAGGATACCTGCACTTCATCCCCATGTTCCCCTACCACCTCCACCAAGCGGGATAGCAGGTCCGACAGGCCATGGGCTGATAGCGGCTGCCGTAGGGCCCGGAAGATCTGGAAGGAGCGGCCTGCGTAATGACGTGAGGAACTGCACAGTGCTGTCTGGAGGGCCACATCGCTCAGGTGCTGCTCCAGGTGGAAATCTGGGAGGAAAGGAGGACACTTGATTCACATGGAAGGGCTATATTCAGCTGCCATGTGCAATGTGGTGGGAGCTAATGGACAAAGGTAGGCAATGGTGAATTAGGAGGGTAAAGAGACTTGTATTACTCAGTGGAAGAGCACATGAAGAACCTCCAACCATGGAAAACTGACTAATAATGTGCAACGGCAAGAAGAGGCTGTGGTTACCTGACTTGGATTCCTTGAACACAGATACCACGTGACGGAGGAAGTTGGCTAACTGCTCCACACTTTTTGAGTTGGGGTTCCGAGGCATGATGTCTTCATGAGACCACAGTGGTCCAAATGCCCTGCACATTGTCCACAGTAAAAGAGCTCTATATAGTGACACTGCACACATAGCAAGCATGGTGAACTACCTAACCACCTCTGGGCTTGTGAGTTTGTTTTGTATCAAAGTAAAATTTTAAGCTCTCGACTTCTGCATTTGTTCAACCACCAGGACTACGTTTGCTCTGTAGGAAGCATCAGCAACTTTGACTGGTGTGGAAGTGTGACCTGGCCGGTGGTTGAGGAACAACCTGGTGGTGAGGAACTCTATAAGTTTGCTGGTCTTCTCGCTGGATTCAGTAGAGGACTCGTCCAGCTCCTCCAGGTCAGAGGAGATCTGTGGGAGGACTCCATTACTGCTGCCACCAAGGCTCAGGCTGGACGAGGTGGATGATGAGCTCAGGCCAGAGTCCACTGCTGGGGATGCCTGGCACTCCCGTAGGAAGTCAAAGCCACCTGAACAATAAAATTGGTGGTGACTGAGGACAATGTCTCTACCTAAGCCTAGAGGCAGTTTCCCAATGTGAGGAGATCCTCATTTGAATACTAGATTAAGGCTTTATTTAGTTTTTGTTCACCGTAACAAATGGGATTGTCCCAAAATGTTTGATACAAAAGGCAAAACCACAGCTCATGAAAATACCTGAGTGCATAGGGAAAAATGCTATGGTAAAGGTTAAAAAGCTCATTATATGAAAAAATGTTGTACAAGGCACTGGATGTACAGTATGTGTTACCTGTGTACAGGTATTCAGGCTGATAGCTGGGTTTGACAGTCAGTGTTTTGTTGCCACTCATCTCCCTGGTGAGCAGCAGCACTGAGGCTATGACCTGGAAGTTGTTGTTGCAGGAAAGGGTGATGAGGAGGTGGAGAAGGAGGCGTTTGCTGTGCTCGAACACCTCTGGTCGATAGTGATCCAGACCTGCCAGGAATGTGACATTTTGGATCACACAATGGGGCCTCTCACATGACTGGTCGCATCACACCACAGCGGAGCTTGCTTCACAGGCCAACACAATATACATATATAAAAATTACGCTGCAATATTTCCTTTACTTAATGTGTCTGAGTGCAGCACATTTTTGGGTTTAATAAAAAACTAACATCTATGCTGCAACAAAACTCTGAAACTGTACACGCTGCCGAATTATATCTGAAACACCTGAAAATGCACACACTCCATGTACACAAAGAAAATGCCACACACACCCCAAGAGACAGGTTCCTAAAGGCACTGTGGGAAGGAGATCAACTGAGGGTGGACAACGGCTGTTCTTCTCCCACCAAGCTGCATTTCATTTGCATTTCTCTGGAGTTATTTGGCTTTGGGTATGTGTGTCCTAGTGTGTGTTGTCTGATGGGATGCCACTCTTCTATGTCTATAGAAAAGACATTTTGAAGGGTCCAGGTAATGCATAGTATGCCCATTCTTATTGGACAGAACTGATTTGGCATCTTGATGTACAGGTGTGACTGAGGTGTGAGTAAAGGTGTGTGTTTCGTCTACAATCTGTGGGTGTATTGTGTATTCATGTTATTATTTGCTCTGTGTACTGTTTGTGCTGTCCGTGCACATTGTCTTGTCTTTGTCTCCCCCGTGTGCCACAAAATTTTCTTTCCTTTCCTCTGTTCATTACACAGCAGGCCAGATGTAAAAGATGTTTACCAAGGAGAGCTAACCAGTATGGAGACACCCCCTTATAACTGTGTCTCTCTATTTATCCATATTATGAAATAAAACAAGAATGCCCTTCCATCATGATTATCCAGAATCTCTAGCCATATTTCAAAAAGACCCTCATGGTATGAAAGTCAGAAGCCATAAAATCTCAAGTTAAATATTTGTTTAAGAAAAAACTTCCTTCATGAAGTGGCTTAGAAGAGCAGGGTCATTACACCTTAACACTAAGTCTGAATAAATTAGCTGTTCTGGATCACAGGTTTTTCTTTATTTTTTAAGCTGGAATAGGGAAAAGCTGACTGAATTTAGTCACCGTTACCATATGCATACATTGCAAGCCTTTTAGTTCTGTTATCCAAACTGTAATGAGGCAAATAAAGGCTTGCGAGGCAGAAGACAGAGGGGAAAAAATGGAGAGAAGGAAACAGAAGTGAGACGGCGAGGTGGAGAGCAGACAAGGAAACAGACCTAGAAAGAGGGCGTGTAGCAGCAGGGGTAGGTGAAGGGCCCAGTCCTCCCGCACACTGTGGTCCACCACCATCTCTGTCATGAAGATCACTGCAATGTTGCACCTGCAGCACAGGGAGAGGTTATGCTTAACACTGTGCTCCTAGGAGCAGAGATTCACATTCCAACAGGGACCACAGACCAAAAAGCACATATACGAACACACACAGAAGAACCTTGGAATGCTTCCTTTGAAAGCAAACTTCAGTCCATGACCTAAAGGAACATTTTGAAGTTAGTATTTCATATTTCAGGAGTGTGTGGGCCACAAGAAGGTAGGCTGTTAGCAAGAATGTGGCTCATTGTTCAATGCCTTGCAACAATAGGATTACAACGCGAGTGGGTATTTCCTTGAATGAAGGTCATCTGGCTTTAAGAAGCAAGCAGGTTATCACCTGTGGAGGGGTCCTCGCGGGGTGATGGTCTCAGGAAGGTAGTCCACCAGAGGTGCCCAACAACCTCCATTAGTTGGCATGGGCAAAGGATGCGGCTGATTGGTCTCCAGCACGCTTATCAGCCAACTGGCATAGGGTGGTAGTGGATCACCTGACAGAAGATGGCAGGATCGGGGAAACACTAGGTTTACACAAAAATAAAAACCACTTGTGCATTACTGTCTTGTATCGTTCGCTCTTAAACAACTATGAAAAGGTTAAAATATGACAGTAGATGGCATGCAAAGAGGACATGTTTGGCTGACAGGCTGCAAACGGCTCAAGCTCTGTGGTAAACAGTAACCGTACTCTTGTTGGGCGCAGATTCATATCAAACACATACTGCTAACAAAAAGGACTAGCACTTCAAAGGGGATCCCACTCCCTAACCTCCATCCTAAGCACCCATTTTACCTTATACTAGCCTGCACATACCACAGTAACCCCACAACAAGCCTATCTAGCCACTACGCAATGGCTCGTATCTCCTTAATACCGATGCTAGCGAACTACAAATCCACACATGGTATAGCAAAGTGATGGTGCAGTATCTCATCAGGGTTGTCAAGGGGGCACGTTCCTTCATAGATGTTTTGTTGAGTTAGGCCCATGACACCTATAGAAGGCTCAACCACAGCTCAGGTGTCCCAGAACTGCTCCCCTCCACCACTGCACACACCCCTGGGCTACCAAGCAACACAACACAGCACATACTATCTGTGTTAGCACCCCCTCTAACAACTTTACACACTAACTACCCATTCTGCTACTTGCAAGGAAGAAACTCCTTTTACCTTCTTTATCACTCGATTAAACCTACTCTACATTGCGCATTAACCACATTAACACCGCAGCCTGATAACTGCTAACCGCTACTGTTTAACAGCCAAATCCTACCATGCCTCATAACTTCGCCGCTCATCTTCCATCCACAGAATTCTTTATTACTTGGAACAACAGAGAAGGTGGTTGGTCTCTGCTGAACATTTTTAACATTTTGTAAAAGCTTATTGCACACAAAATAACTGGGGGTACTGGCAAGCTTTTCCCATGTTTGAATGAGTTTCCTTCAGGTGCTCTGGTTTCCACCCACAGTCCAAATGACATTTAACTGTACTGGATTCAACTTAGCAACTTCTAAATAGACTCAGCGTTATAACAACTTAAGATAAATTGCAGACAACAAAAATAATGGCAATAGTTTTAGTCTACAATGTTGCTTGAATATCTCTCCACCAGCCTCTGCAATGTAGTGACATACAGCCCCAAGTTAAAGTTGCTGACAGGTCAGCTGTTACTCACTTCTGTCTTCATCATAGGATCCCCCAGAGCTGTTGCTGTTGCGGGACTCCAGTCTGTTGTGAGCCTTGACCACATTGCTGTGTCTAGAGACACACAGTGAGTCCAGTTTAAAATATAAATACATATATATATCTTCTTGCAGTACCAAGAGCATAACTACTGGGCAGTCAGTCAGGTTTTATATGTATAAACTTCAATCTCTGTTTAACTGAGGTTTTTGAGCTTTCAAGCTCACAAAGCTCTAAAAAGGTTACTTACTATTAAAAAAAAATTTTAAATTTAAAAGTCTAACAAGTGTACACAAAGATGCTGATGGATTCTCTCTCTCTCTCTCACACACACACACACACACACACACACACACACACACGGTGTGCTGTACACATAATTAATGTAAACAAAATAAACTTTGGTAAAATATATTTTGTTTTTCCCCTTTTCACCTGACTACAACCGACCTCTATGGTGTTCACTTATCAGCACTAAATAGCTATGTACTAAATGGAATCACTTTAATGGTAAACAGTTTCTGGATATATAATGCATTGTTTTTTTTCACCGCTACACTTTTGGACCTGGAAACTGCATTGTAGTTCATCTAATCAGTTATACAAATGGATCGGAGCTTTCCCAGTACCTGTGAATCGAGCACATATTTAAAGGAACGTACCGTTCGTCTGCCTCCCGCCCCATTTTGGTCTCGTCCGTGTCCGGTAAGCTCTCTTGCCCTGCCACCACCGTGTTACTGCTGGAGGTTGTGCCTGGACAGGCCACATAAACAGACCCCTGAAATCAATTCTCTTAACAAATTATCTATCATTCTAGATGAGGCAGTCAGAGGCTCAGGGTGTGTTTTGTTGTTTAAAAATGAATCCTTATAGACAAAATACTGCATATCAATTAATAATCAATAAAAATCATCAGTGCTCCAATATAACTGAAAAAATAATTGAATATATCAAAATGAAATGTATTTCTGTAATATTTCTATTAAGTTTACTACAGTCAATTTTGAATCTTGGTGCCACCTGGTAGGATTTAATGTAGCTGACAATAGCCAGCAGACTCACCTGAGGCTGCTGCAGAGGCCTTGTTACTGGCGGCAAAGCGGTAGAAAGGCGGGTTGTCACAGTGTAGCACCACTGGGTTCACAGGATCTGTTTGTTGCAGCTCAAACAGCAACTCCTCCATCGTCTGGATGGTGTTGTTCCGGCACAGGTAAATCACCACCTTCTTAATCTGCAGAAGGAGGACAACCAGTAACTGTAGAGTGCAAGAACATCTTAAACCCAACCATGGCAACAAGACCTTGCAACCAGACTCACAGTCTCCTCAGTGACCGTGTTGAACTCACATGGGGTAACAGCATGGTGTCACTGCTAACACCACACAGACTGGTGAGGAACTGCAGAGCCGTGCGCAAGTTATTCCTCCATGTGTCATTGCTCACTAGGGCATTCCAGGCGTTCTCCATCTCTGGGCCTGGTGCTTCATCGCCATACTATGGGCAGAGCAGGGTGGGCTGAAAAGGGCTGAGGAGGGCTGTGAAGTCTGTAGTGTGTATTTATTTACTTATTTAGCAGACATTTTTAACAAAGAAAAGCTCACTTGAGTAAACATAAGCATTCAGTAAGAATGGGAGAAACTAGGAATCATAAAGACAGCCAAGAAAGTTCACCCTCATGAAAGGCAGTGCAAATGGAGCTTTTCTGTTTTATGGCTGTGCACCTAACATGGCTTCTCAAATCAGAGGGAAAGACTAAAAGAGGGTTGTAAATTCTGAATGAAGTTCCCTCTCCTCACATGGCCAGAGATAAGAGTTTCTGGACCACAGCTATAATGTACCGTAGCAGTCACCCCACCCATTCCCTTTCTTGCATCATACCTTGGCAGTCATAAACATGAGGTTGTTAAGCACCAGAGAGGTGGCCTGCAGGGACCCCCAACCACTGCCCTTAAGCCAGTGGGCCAGGCCCAGGCTGCCAGTCCTCTCGTGAGCCTCCTCCTCTGGAGTACAAGGACTAGAGGCAGGTAGCAGCCCACTGTCCACCAACTCGATGTTGTGTAACCAGGGCAAAAGGTAGGTGAGCATGACCTGTCGGCCGTTGGGGTGGGTGGTGGGAAACCTCTGGCTGACCTCTGGGATCATGTGCGATTGGGTGTTTTGAACAAGAAAGAACAGGAAAGATGAAGAAAGAGTCAAAAGAGAAAAACAAAGGCCCAGAAGTGGAAAAACAAGTTAAACATTGAGTCAAAGTGCCCCACCGGGCAATTTAATTGTTACAAATATCTAATCCTCATCTGAGCAGTTCACTCATATTTTATGCAGATGGCAAACATAGGTGGCATTTATACCTGAGAAAAGAGGGAGTGTGAGTTGGGGGTACATTCTGGCCAGCTGGTTGGAAAGCTGGGACAGCGAGACGCTGTAAAGTGGGGGAAGGGGGCCGTGTGTGCTGTACAGGATGCTACTGGATCGCTGCTCCATGATTCTCTTGGAGTACACAGACAGCTTGGCTTCCAGGATCTGCTCCACCAGGTGAGTGAAAATTGAACAAGCAGGGAAAAAAGTGGTGAGGACTTTGGAAATCTCTCCATGTCTATGATGAAGTGGTGAACATTTACTGAAATTTCCTCTATTATTGTGTTGCATATCGCAAAAATCGAGGTTTGGCGCTTCGAAGACATAACCATCCAAAGAGTAATTCTGTTTATTAGGTTGCTTTAGCTTGAGACAGAGAAAATATGTTGAATTGATTGCATTCCCAATGTAGAATAAAGCTTTTGTAGAAATGCTGAAACTCTTTTAGCAGAGCTGGTATTGTTCAAACCTGCATCAGCTGCATGGAAATCTCATATATTTCCCTGTTTGTGTCTGAGGATTTGAAGAGCACTAAATTCAGCAGGGTCACTATGTCACAGGGGTAGTTCCTGCGAAAACAGGGAAAAAAAAAACTAGATAAAGCGAGCAACAAAACACAGCAGACAGTATAAAATCTGTGCTCTCAGAGTCACTGACATGCTGCTCTTCTATGATCATTAAAGCTGTGGCTCAAGCTCTGTGAAACACGAGAATGGAGGCTGAGCAAACCTGCTGCTCCCACAGACGGTGGCAATGGCCTTGAAACAGCCCGAGGCCAGCTGGTAGGACCCAGTGAAGCAGCGATCCACAGCCCAGTTAAAGAGGTTCACCTGGTCGGGGTTTAGCTCCAGAAGCAGGATCACCACCTCACAGCCCAACCGGTGAACCTGTGAAGAGGAAAGTCTCAGCAGAGCATCAGCAAACAGGTCCAATCAGACCTGTCCACCTGATTCAGAAAACCTGAAAATACATCTCCATGAGTAAAATTGGAAGCCATAAACAAGAGAAAAAGGTGCTGTAAAAGCATCATGTATAGAAAATAATTGGCCGGAGTTGGACTCACAGCCCAGGAGCTACACGCTGCAGCCGGGCCTTTAGTCCCACATTAGAACCCGGCTACTGCCCTCGACTTCCTTATTTTACCACATCATTATTGTCCAGGGACATAAGAACCTGTTTCTCAAATGACATGGGCATGAATGCCACTAAGTGCTCCTGGGTACAAGGTCTTTTTTCGATTCTTTATGCACCAGAGTGTAAAAAAAACTTTAAAAGTACCACTGCACTAATCCCAGTGTTAAGGAACACATAAGAAAAACTTTTTTTAGAATTTATTTTAGAATAACTGACTCCAATTCTTTTGTGAAAGCAGGGAATGAGGGCCTTAATGCATCATTGAATATCTAATTTCCATCTATACTTTTAATAACCCCGCTCACATCTAAGCATGTCCTATCAATTTCTGCAAATATTCCATGTCACTATGATATTCGCATTCTGTAATTCTCCAGCTTTCAACTAGTCGTGCCTCAAAAAGCCGTATCTTGTTTCTCTTTTGTATTAATGTATTGTGCAGGATGTGAATTGATGCGCGATAGCCAGCAAGTCTGTTGCTCACGTGGGCTGGTGACAGCTGTCCAGTTTGCTCAGTTAAAACCCAGCCGAGTCACGCGTCTCCCAGTTACCAACCTGGCATTGACTGTTGATTATACTGACTGGCAGGAAAGTAAGTCAACCCTGATTCCACTTTTGAACAGGAATTACAAATGCAGAGCCAACTGGCACCAGCAAAGGGCAGCTACTGGGGATCCAGTTCTCTCACTATGCCTTCATTTTAGCTGTGACACTAAGAGCTCGCAGGCCTCACGTACCCGCAAGTCATGGCAGGCCAGGATGTTGTCCAGCCACTTGTAGAGGTAGCCATCTGGGGAGAGGCCGACGTTATCGAATACTGGTCCGCAGCACAGTACGGCAGACATGGCCTGTTGACACAGTGCATATATATGAGTACACACAACCATCAACACACTCACACATGACACTGCACTGTCAACGAATTTATACTTAAATCCGTCTTAGCTGAGAACCAGGTCCATCACTAGAAGTTGCTGATGCTGCCTCTCAGTGGGGTACAGTTGTACTTTAAAAGCATTGCTGATTTTGGCTATTTGTCAATTTTCACTTCATGCAAACCAAGTACATGTTCTATGTATAAATATAGAGTGCACATAAAGTGGTGCCATTGCTATATATGATGTTGTCAGTTCAAACACCCATTTTGGCCCCAAATATTAATACCCAGTGTTCACTTGAATCGCAAATATTTAGCTTTCACCCAAAGCAGCACACAGCACTACCTAGCAAGTTTTTCTACAGCCATTTTCATCGTTTGCAATTTCAAAACATGATTTTTCATGATTTTTTAGCTCTTATTTAGCTGACACCTTTGACCAAGTTACAATGGGACCAAGCTTACAATGACAGATTTGTACTTAAAATTATTCACCTATTTAAACAGTATGGCATTCTTAATGGAGCAACTAAGGGTGCTAAAGCAAAGCCACGGTCCTTGATATTGTTGTTCATCTTACTATAAGCTAAATGCAACACCCAACATCCACACAGAAAGGAGGAGATTTATGTTTAAATAGTGCAGCAGGATGGTTTCTCACGGAACCTGGTCAGATGGACTCCAGTGGGGTCTAGTTACTCGTTCCCTTTGCTACCTCCAGTCTAAACCACAAAGTGATGGTGAACAGCCAGGTCACGGTTCAGAAGAAGTTCAGGTGGTATAGTCAGCATCTGACCAGTGTAGTTCTAGTAGCAGCTTGATTTGGGAAATTAGAGAGAACAGAGGCTATGGCAACAGGAGTGAATGAGTGCTGGACTGAGACAGGAGACCACAGAAGCAGACCAGAGTGTGTAGCGTAAAGGGAAAAAGTACCTTGAGGGCACAGTATTGGTAGCGGGAGATCTGGTGGTTGCGGTCACTGTAGCGGTCCAGCGGGGTAAACATGACGCTGAAGGGCCCTGCCCACTGAGAGAAGAGGATGAAGAGGTGGTGTCGCAAGCTTGACTGCGGGAAGAGGAATCGGCGGTGGTGGACTAGAGTGGCAATGGTGGGATGGTTGTTCAGGGAAAAGAGAATAAAGTTAGGTTAATAACAAATGGACTAAATAATGCACTCAGTCATGCAAACACACAATCTGGTGGCGGCATGGAGGGAAAGCACTGGAGAAGGGCCGTGTTCTCTAGAGGTAATGGAACGAGTTTGGTTCTGGTGCTAATTTTGGGACTCAAAGTGAAAAGTCTGGATGATGTAAAAGTATACAGAGTGATGGTACATCAGTTTGATTATGCAAGCCAGGGGTCCTGCTTAGAAGGTTTGGATCGCATTGTGTTCGTTACCAGGGACACACTGGATGAGGTTTGCAACCATTCCACTGAAGTGGGCCCGGATGTCCTTGAGGATCTCCATGTCTTTGTCGTTCTCAGCCTCCAGAAGCATCCGTGTCAGATCCACGTACTCCAGGAAGAGGGCCCCCAGAGACAAGGTATCCCGCTCCAGAGCTCCATTAGTGCTGGTGGGAAAACAAGTATTCAGGGACTCATTTAGTAAATTCCTTAGCCATACAGGTTTAACAGTGTCAACACGCTATGTCATGAGTCAGGAAGGCATTCTGAGACACACCTGCTCTCGGTACCCACCTGTCGCTGATGACCCCAGCATCCGCCAGCAGCTCAAAAATGCGTAGCAGCTGCAATCTCAGTAGATCTCGACGCTCTCGCCTCTTCTTGTTCTGGTGTAAAGATCATCAGGAAAACATTAGTGCACTTTATCCCTTGGCAAAATTCCCACCGCACGGACAACAGCCTGCTTTGGTCATCT
The DNA here is from genome assembly GCA_018136845.1 of Heterotis niloticus. Classification (NCBI taxonomy): domain Eukaryota; kingdom Metazoa; phylum Chordata; class Actinopteri; order Osteoglossiformes; family Osteoglossidae; genus Heterotis; species Heterotis niloticus. The sequence continues at coordinate 7,097,201 of CM030899.1, read as the reverse complement.
ACAAAACACATCGGGGTTGACATTATAATCGAAATTACAAATTGAAAGGGCATGTAGAAGCTGCGGGTCTAAATGGATGAGGACCCCATTCAATAGAGCATGCGTATGCAAATATTGGCCTTAGAGGCCTACTTACCGAATTTTTCCCCAGTCAAAAATCTACAGAACGGTGGAACAAATGATGTATGGGCAAAACAAAGTCCCAACAGACTCCAGAACTACGTTCAAAAAAAAGCATAGCGACACTAATGGGAGAAGTTATACAAACTCACAATCTGAACGTAACCTTTTCAGTTGTTTTTCTATTTTGTTGCTGTTATTCTCTCTTTTAGTAATACAAATGGATGGTTTTCTGTTCCCGTTCTAAAACCAAACCTGTAGCTGCCAACCAAATTGCGTACCTGTATTTCCCATGAGGGAGTAAGTGTAAAACATCTGGAAATCAAGATTATTTCTGAAGTTTTTTTTGCATCACCGGATCAAAAATAACATATCAGTTTCCACATATAATTTAGCTCCTAGTCCAAGTCAAATTATATTTGGATCTGAATTCGAACCAGAGTCCAGCTATTGAGTACCGCAGCTATAACCCTGATGGTCTCATGACTCCTTCATACCTCTGGCCTTCGTTCCAGTGCTTCCTTCATTAAAGGGTGTAGCTCCTCAACAAGTTCCCTGTATGGAGGCCAGGAAAAATGAAGAGAAAAATGTTAGAATGTTTTAGAATATTAAAATATGAAAATGTTAAAATGTTCATGTTGGGGGTCTAAATGTTCTCCAGGGTTAGAAGGTGAAGAATGACGAGAAACTTTGGACACCATGCACCAAAGAACATGAGAGAGAAACATAAAATGCTTCTTTTTTCCCAAGAAGTTAATTAAAAATGAGAGAAAGCCAAAAGGAAGCTTGATCATTCCAAGGCATAACGCAGGAAACCCGGCCCTCATTCCTTCCAGCATTAATTCCTCGGAGTCACAACGGATGCAGTTGTTTTCAAACAATTAGAAAGCAGACAAAACACTACTCTTCTGCGTCTCAGGCTTCAGAAGCTCTGCCGTCTGTCAGATGAGCGTTCCTGAACCTAATTGGGTTTGCTGTGTAATTTGAAAAATATGACATCTTGACTATCATAAGCAGACAGAGTCAGGCTTGGTATGTCGGCCATCCCAGTCACGAGAGGAATGCCTTTGCCACGGAGGAGGGATCCCTGTCACTGGATAGTCACAATGGTCCTTCCCCTGTGTTTTAATCTTCTGAAATCTCAGCGATCTCCAGTCCTCTTTAGGTCACTTGTTGCCAATAACCGTGGGTAAAGTCAGCAGTGGACAGAATGAGATCATTTATACTGGAAAAGGTGTCTCAACAAATTGCCATGTCGGATCATCAAAGGAAGGCCTGACAGGAGCTCTGGATCTCCATCCGCAGTCCCTAGTGGCACGCAGAGGGACATTCCAATTAGACACAAGCGGAGATAACTGACTGGAAACAGGATACCGGCTGCTACCTAGAGACACAACACCAGACTGCACAACAGGAAGTAAAGGCAAAAAAAATCACCAAGGGCAGCTTTCATGTTCTTTAGCGTGATCGAGGGGTAAGGAGATATTGAGAACATGACAGTGTATTTTCTGATGCACACCAATGAGTCAGATGTAGACAGAAGCACAGCTGTACCTGAAGACGAGAGAGTTGGTGCATCCAAAGCCCAAAACCAGGGAGTCAGTGACTTCAATGCTCTCCACCCTCATTAGGGGAACCAGCTGCTTGAGGAGCCAGGCAACCGATGGGGTCCCAATCACCTTTTTGGCACAATGACGACATAGGTAGGACACTCAAGGCACCTGGCACATTGTAACCTCAAACATAGACAAGCATGACCTCTTATGATGCACACTAGATGTTACACAAAATCAGTTGGTATGTTTTTTATATATCACTGCTGGTCAGTATGAACCATGCCGGAAGACAAACTTTGTTGTCGTAGCTGACGCTGCCATCAGGTGTAGTGGCTGTGATCTCAGGCGTGGAAGTGCGCAGATAGCCTGAACTCATAATACTGGGCTTGGCCACACCAAGGCAGAGGATCAGGTAGTTCCGCCACAGGGTCACGTAGCTGTCGCTGCTGTTGCTCGCCATGCTCGTTCGCTTGGCATTCACAGGGCTGCTACACCGCACAACATACACAGACAGGCACACGCAGGTTAGTTCCCGAGTCAGCAGGACAGCAGGGCTGAGAAACATCTGTTTAGATTTTTCCTGAAAGTCTCTCACAAGCCGTGGTGTAACAATTTGTCTGGTTTTGCGTGAAAATCATCAGATGTTAGCAGTACTACCCAGTGGATGTATGCACAGAAAAGCTTAAACACATCTCGCTCCCCCTGTTATGCTTATGGTTAGAAGTGCTGTCTGTTTTTTATCCAAGACACATCTTTTCTATCCTACTGTCCTGTCCCGGTGGACCCTTTAGTGCTATGTAATGCTTAATGGAAGAACAGAACAGCTTGTGTGCTTAGACACACCTTGTGTTTCAGTTACTGGTGACCAGAGGGTCCTAGGGCCAAGAAGAGTTTGTTTTTTTGACAGTAAATGATTTGAGCTGCTTTGACTTACTTGGGATCAACCAGGGGCAGGAGGAGCTGCAGGCGGGTGAAAGCATAGGGCCAAGCGTAGCTCAGTGCTGTGGGACAGTGCCGGGGAAGGTTCTCTTGGCGCAAGAAGCTGTGCAGACAGAGCACCCAGGGATCCTTTACTGACTGGGCAAAGATCCACACGTGGGAAGGGCTCTTCACATCATAGGGGCTGCTGACCAGGACGGCACTCCATTCTACCAGCCACTGTAGGTCCACATGGTGTCCCAGTGGGAGGCTTGCCTAGGAGTAGGGACAGTAGGTACAGGAGTGGTGAGAAATCTGTAGTATCTCGGACGGTCAAATCAGATTTCTTTATCTTATTATGGGCTCACTTACAATTAGTGGAGAACTTAATATATTTATTCCTCTTTAAAACAATATTGATTAGAGCTATGACCATTTATTAAAATAAATTCTTTGCTGAAGCAAGTCAGGATAATGCATTACTCATAGGTACAGAAGCTGCCACCCTTTTTGCGGAAATGAACCAGCAATCTTAATGTTACCTCCTTATTTTAATCTTTAAATGATGACTGCTCACCGAGTTGGATGCTGCAACATGGGCGAAGCTCTCGAGGACGGCAGAGCTCAGCTGGTCCATGACCTCAATAACAGGTTTATCATCATCCTGCTTGCCACATAGAAAAAGAAACACAAACAGAGATCTGCAAGCTGTGAAAGATGATCCACACCACAGCCAAATTTGACCGTTATCCTTCCCGTTACCTCGGCCTGTCCAGTGGCAGCGAAGAGGCAGCGGACCTCACGAAGGACCGCCACGGCCAGCTTTCGAGTGCCAGTCCGACAGGAGCAAAGCAGCACCAGGGCCAGACCCTCCACAGCATGCAACACAGCACTGTGGGGACCGCGTTCTGCAGGGGTTCGATGGCCGCCCTGGTTTGGGGTCCAAACACAATGAGGTATTGTCATTGAAACAGAGCAGAACAACCAAGCACCAACTGTGGCACACACTGCCATCAGCTGAAATATCAGGCCAGTGCTTTGTCAGCAATACATCAGTATGTGCTCAGTTCAAGATACAGTGCAAAAACTGCATCAAGCCTCTACCTCGGTACCACGGGTCTTGACAGTGGCATGTAGTGCAAGCCTCCATTGTGCCAGAAGCTGCAGAAGCAGCTTGAGGGTGGAGGCCAGCAGGGCAGGCTGGGTATCCTGCACCTCTCGCAGCAGGAAACCTGTGAAGCCAAAAAGCACATCTTCCCTCCAGTCTGGGACATCTAGCAGCAAACTTTGAAGCGAATTCTGTGCGATCAGCCTCAGCTCATCGTCCATGTGGATGGTCAACCTATGGTGGGGATGCATACCAGCACACACAAACAGACAAACACAGACACACGCACATCTTATACACATGACTAATAGAATGGCTGACCCACTAATATCTCAGACAAATATTATATATACATTCTTTCTCCAAATCTTTGCCTCTCCCATTTCCATTAGTAAAGTGGAAGGAGCTTTTCCAGATGTAACAGGAGCCTTGGACCTAACACTGATCACGTGGTTGATGGTTTACAGCAACAAAGGTTTAAGTCAGAGTTTTAAAAGGTGATGTCGTACGCTGAAGAAGGGCACAGTCATAAAATTAAACAGTTGATGTCTTGGAGTGAAAGGTGCGACATAGCGAGGTGTGAAGTGGAGGAGTTTTGGAAGGACAGTTGTCACGATAGCAAGCGTTATGTTGGGAGGAAGCAGGTGGCATGCAAATAAACACAGGTTCGCACTGACCGAGATAGCAGGTCAATTAGTTCTAGCTTGGACATGCCATCCGGCAAGATGCGAGGAATAGACGCCACACATGTCCTGAAGAGATCGATCTTGGGTTTCCTCTCTCCTCTGTGAAGAGAAATAGAGAGAGATATAAGCTTGATAAGACCATATAGCACTAGGGGACTGGGTCAGGTTACTTTAGCCATGTGGTCAACGATTGGCCTAGCTGTGGGCCCAGATATGAGGACAGTTCTGAGGACTCTCATGAGATCATCTTCAACGTCACCTCTGAAGCCAGCTGTGAAGCATGCTTATTCTCATGAGTTACAGGTAGACAGGGGGATACAACACTCACGTGATCATGTCTTCAGGCTCCTTGTTCAGCATCTGCACATTTGTCAGCATCATGCTGCGGCCCACCTCCTTGTCTAAGTGTCGCAGTATGCTGTCAATGGCCTTGCGTACCTGCGAGTAGTACATAGCCATACCTGCGCAGAGACCAGGCAAGCAAATTGTAAAGATGTCTGGCTAAAACAATGGATCAAACAAAAAATCCCAAGGACTCTTAAGCACTCTTTCCTTCAGGCCCAACACTCACCAATAAGCTTAGCCTGCTCCTCTGTGAGGGTCTTGCTCAGGTAGGTCTTCTTCTTCTTGAGAGTGTTTCCTGAAGGGAGCGTGGCCCCTGTGTTGGGCATTGGTGGTTCTCCATCCTTCTGCTGCAAACTGTCAGCAATCACCAGGAAGGCCCGGAGACCGATGTTCATCCTCTGCGGGAACATGGCCACATTTCTGTGAGCCGTGGTTTCAACACATCTGAAGCTTTTCATGAAGTGAGGTTTGATTCTGGTTACAGTGGTGTGTCTTTCATTTGGACAGAAGATGGCTCAATAATTTTCGTTCAGTTATGTCATTTCTTCATATGCAACCACAGATTCTTATTTAACTCTAGATATAATGTACATTTTGATATTAAACAACAAGTCCAAGTGAGTGCCCTGTAAGAAGAAGCTCTCAAGTGAAAACTTCATTGTCTACTTGTAGGGTTTCACCAACTGCCAGTTTTCCACTGCTATGCCCACACATTCAGCTTAGCCAGACGATGATAAAGCCCTCAAAAAATTGCGGGAACAGATGCCTTGATGAAAAGAACGGACGTTGGTTGCACCCAAAATGTGGGCCAATGACTATCAGAAAAATAAAAAACAAAACCACCTGCTTCTTTCAGAGAAACAGCTGCGCATCAGATCCAGATACCACGTCCAGTATTAAACATATTCACCAATTGCATAGATAATTTATGATTACAGGATAAATATATAGGATGTATAAGAATGACAAGTGTTTTAATTTGAAACAGTGCGTGTAATCCTGGTTACCTCTGGATTAAGGCTGAAAGCTTTTGCTGGTTTTCCAGCGGACAGCAGGTCAAAGATGATCTCCTTCATTGCAAAGTCGAGCCTTTCCTGTGTTGAAATACATATGAACACATAATATGCCACAGGATGAGATGATAGCAATATTGTGTACAAACAAGCTTTTTGTATATACACTGCCTGGCCAAAAAAAAGTCACCACCTGGATTTAACTTAGTGTTATGATGTGGGGTTGCTTCAGTTGGTCAAGTCTAGGTTCAGCAACATTATGTGCCCAGAAAATGAGCTCAGCTGACTACCTGAATATACTGAATGACCAGGCCTTGTGAGATAATCTTGGCTGTCCAGGCAGGAGTTGTGTGTTTCTCCTGTACTGACTCTGCTCCGATGAGTTTATTGCAAAAACATCCTATATGGGTACATGCGAGCTCAGAATTCTGGACCTCCTCCTGCGTACCTGGGCAATGAACTGGATGATCTTGACGAAGATATTGAGGGGCATGTCACGTGGTACCACACTACGCGACCCCTTGGGGAACAAGGTGGTCACGATGCTGTTGAGGCGACTGGGAGAGAAAGTTTGGGAGGGAAGGAAATCGTCATAAAAAGTCATATAACTTCCCTGCATTCTCCCCCGTATCAGAACCCAGCCCCCCATGGCTCTCACCTCTGCGTGGCTGTGTTGCTCTCACACTTTATCCGTATCATGTACACCCAGAGCAGGCGGTACAGTGACTCCAGCGCCACTCGCGCCATTTTAGGGTCCTTATTCTGTGACAAAAATGCACCATTAGTCACTCATTCATTCGCTCATTGCTGCTACTGTACCTCCTAGAAATGTATATATTTAGTTTTGGGTGTTGAAGGAAGAATACTGGTGTTACCTTCAGATTGGAGAGGCAGTTGTTGAGGAAGATATGCCATCGACTAAGAAAGACCTGCTTCTGACTGACACAGAGCAGGCAGGTGACCAGCGGGTACAGAGCCTGCAGTGGGGGCAGCTGGGGTTAGCACTCTGCAGCCCCTTGCATGAAGCCACCTACCACCCAGCAGAAAGGGACAAACCAGGCTAAACTGACTTACAAGAGAGTGCTTCTTTCTGGATGACAGATCAAGGGTTGTGTCATAGAGGGTCTCCACAAAATTCCTGAGGCATGGCACGTTCACCTCATTTTTCACAGTCTGTGGGGTCAAAGGTCAAAAGAGGAAAATGGTTAACATCACAAGGTAGTAGTGCCATCGAACACAAGACATGCACATGGCCAACCTGACAGACTCACCGCAGCCACTGGCACCAGGATCTCCACAAAAAGTCCTGCCAGCGAATGTTTGATATCCTTGTCTTTAACCTCCAAGAAATACTGTGCGCATTCCTGGAAGGAACAACAAGGAAACATGGTACATCTTCAGCATATGTAGCACTGCCTGAAAACCATAGCTGAGCCCTCTGGAGGGGACTGCATCATAAACAGGGCTTCTAGAATCACCAACAAGGGTCTGTTAGAAAAATTCCAGCCAGTAAGTCAGCAAGGCAGAGTGATTAGGAGAAAGTGAAGGTGGACACCTGCATGAACTGGAAAGAGGCCTCAAAGTCCTCCACAGGGTACATCTTAATCCTGAAAAACTTGACACCCATGATGAGACTGATGGTGCTCTGGACCACAGCAGGACTCTGCTCCTTCTGACGGAGCTCCTTTAATTCTGCCATGAACCTTTTTTTCACAGCAGGAAATCTGCAAGAGGAGTGGAGGACAGAGGAAATGAAGGGAAATAACAGAAAGAGTAAAGAAAAGGAGAGAACACAGAAAGTAAAGGAATCGCAGGCCGTGGCTGTATCATGAAGGGTCTCTTCATTTCTAAGGCAGTTTATGGGATATTTTCAGCTTTAAGAATCTGAACTGGATTATTTTTCTTTATGTAAGACAGAACTATCTGAACCCTCGTGTAGATTCCTCAGATGCTGCTTTCTAGCAAAGTCCTGTGAAAATGCACCCCAGCTCACCTCACAAATGGGCAGCCCTGCAAGACATTATGACGTAAATTATGAGAACAATGAATGATCCGTAGCTAAAGTGGGATTACACAGCTTCTGTGCTGCCCACGGTCCTGCTAGGCTTTCAGCCCACAGCTAGAAACACGGACAAAGCCCCAACCCTCCGCCCAGGTCCTCCTGCTTCCAGTGCATCTGATGGACGCTTCAGCTGTATAAATTTAGAAAGGCATTTGACATGGAGGGGAGGAGCGGTTGTCTCACCCTCTAGTCGCATTTTTGCTCTGAGCAACACAGAGATGAGGGACCTTGGGAAAATAGGGATTCACAGCTAGCATCTGACCACTGTTGTTTTTGGCTATATGGCTTAAGACGCTCACACACACAGACTAACTTACATGCATTTACTTACACTCTCCCACACACACACACACACACACATACACACTCAACTGAACATGACCTCAAACTGAAAAGATCTCCCAGCTGTCATTCTTGTGCAATGACCCACCTGGACTGAGCCACAACACCCAGGACTTCTGCATACAAATCTGCCACAATGTGCATATTGGCAGTGTTGGGCCCAAGGTACCTGAGAAACAACAAAACTGGAGTCAATCACACTGTGGGGACAGTTTTTTAGTATTTATATTAAATCACATGTAAATGACCTGTTGTTTCAGTAGATAGGTTTAAAGACTTGTTTCCATGTTTGTTCATTGGATGCTGTGATACGTCATAAGTCTAGAGAAATAAACCAAATGGTCCGTACATGTGGAAGGTTTGATTTTGAGTGCAGGTCGGTACAAAGCTAAGGCTTACCCTTCTTTATATTTGAAGTGTCTGAATGCCACATTGATGACCTCCTGGATGAGGTTGTCCAGAAGTGGATGAAGGGGAATCTAGTGGAGGGCACACCAGAGAAAACAGAGAAATTCAAAAATATGCCAGCAACGAAGAATCAAAAGCATCAGCAGAAAAGTGGGGATGAGTGATTCTCGAAAAACAAATTAATCGGGTGGTTTTGCAATACCAGCAACAAAATTACCTGCTTTAAGACTTCTATCAGTACTATAGAGAATATGAAATCGATGGCTAGGTCCCTCCTTTCCAGCAAGTAATCCTTCTGCTGCTCATCACTAAATGGAGACGGAATGACAGAGAGAGGGAGAGAGAGTGGGAGTGAGACAGAGCAAAGGAAAGAGAGACACAAAGGAGGTAATTCACTCACTCAGCATTTGTACAAAACATGTTTTTACAGCAGAAAACAAGACAGGTTTGAAAAACAAACTAGATTAACCCTGTGGAAATGAACGATTTTTACTCTTTGAACCGCCACCTGAACCACCTTATGGCGTAACAGATGACCTTTATTGCGAGCCCCGACTCAATGGTTCAACAGTGCTCTGGGTACATTAGAGGTAACTTGACCGCCGCATCAGACCCAATCCTGCAACAGAGCTCTTAGACCCTGAATAATAAAGTTAAATGTCTGCAGCTTCTCCTGTTGTGCAGCAATGGGAATATTTTGCCTGGCTGTTTCCTCTGTGCTCGCTCTGCTTGACTTTACAAGATAAAAAGAAAATAAACAGGGGTCACAAGGTTAAAAAGTTAGTCCTTTTCTGCTGAATTTACAGTACAAAGAAGACAAACATATCCATTAATTCTGGAAGAGCAGGCGATACTGACTTTGGTTGCTCAACTTTTTTTAAACATTATCAGTATTTTTTTTATTTGCTTGCTTGCTTTTTATTAATTTGTTTGTTTGTTCGTTCATTCATTTGGTCATTTTTTTGTTTGTTTGTTTGTTTGTTTGTTTGTTTGTCTGTTTAGGGACCATAAAGAATCTCCAGGCATTTCCTAACAACTCTCCACATTGGGAGAGTGTTGAATATGACAGCTGAATATGAAGTTCTTGGAATCTTATGACATTTTTGAATGAAAGCCAGAGCGGCTGCACATTATTCGTCATGCCAGTAGTTTGTGCCCAAGGGCCCCTGAATGTTGTTTAAATATTTACTTGAATAAATCAATGTGGGCTTTTTTTCTGCCCTCAGAACCTTTGTAATATTACTGCAAGGTAGCAACAGACCCATAGTTCACAGTTGGATCAGCATTTATGCAAAAAAATATTTTTTTATCATTACAGATACAAGGTAGCGTCTCACTTTTTGGACTTGGTGTTGGCTCTGGGGCGGTACTGGTGTGACTCATCTTCAAGGCCATTTTGCCTTCGGTACCAGTCGAACAGGGTACGCAGGATGGAAGGCAGGCAGTACTCGGCCAGCGAACTCATGGCGCTGACCAGCTGGAGGAGGACAGGAACAGGAGCACGAGTTCATGACATCATCAGTTGGGGTAGCAGATGAACAGCTCTGGTGGAAATTTGGAGAGCTAGAGGGACCATGGGTGATCTGGGACGGCCACTTTACTGCCAGGGCAGTAAAGAGCAGGAAGGGCGGGCCGAGCTCAATGCACACAGGAAGGCAAGGGCACCCGGGGGAGGGAGGGGGGTTACTATAACAGGAGCTTGGTTTGGTGCCCACTCGGGGCCTCTCAAGTGTTTCCTAACAAGTCTGTGGGACACAGTTTAGGCGCAAAACACGTAATAACGCACTATGTTGCATCAACATTGACTTACTTGATCAAACTGTGGGTCCTCTCCTCTCTGCAGGGACTTTGTTAGTGGCTTCTCCTGAGGGATGGGATACCAAGAGGAGGGTGGTGAGAGGAACTGCAGTCCAGTTTATGGACACAGGCTGGCATCACAAGAACGGTGCTGACAGAGTATTGGTTTAGGGGATACTACACGGAAAGAAATATCATCCAAAAGTATTACGACTATATAATGGTGTGCCTGACCACCAATTCAGGTTCCTGGTGTTCCCATGCCTGATGTGTGGTTTCTTCGCTGATCTCCTGTTCCGCTTTGACCCCAGGTTTAGTTCCCACTGTAGCTGCTATTTACGTTCTTGTTCTGTCCCTGAATAAGTTCACTTCCTGCGGCAGACTGCTGGTCAGGACCCAAATCGCTGTTAGCACCTAGCTGCCTTCTGCTTTGCCCTGGGGCACAGGCCCAACCTCCACGTGTGGAGAAGTGCCATGGCGTACAGCCGAAATTCCTCCTATTCCTGCACTGGCTCACTCCAGTCCGGGGAACAAATGCTGACCATGTTCCTGTTGGACCGCTTGCCAGGGCCGGTTTAGCAGGGTTGCTCTAAACATTCAGGAACTTTTACCTGTCGTGAACAGTTGCCTTGCTTCGGACAAAAGCAGAAACATTTGGACACATTATGAGTTATCAATAAGTTACTATAAAGCAACCGATTCAAATTAATAAAATATTTTACATCTCTGAACACATGATGACCCTCCCCCACGTGTTTCAGTTATACCCATGCTAGTGAGGAGCTGAGATTCTGCAAAACCGCAATAAAAGATTTACTTGATTTTCAAAGGCCAGTTTCATACAGCAAGAAGCCTTTTCTTTTACTATAATAGTGTTTTATTTTCACAGAGAACTGGTTTGGGAGCAACCCAGTTTGATGGCACCAGAACCACTGGTTGAGGAGGACTTCTCCAACCTCTGTGTTCCTTGCAGTAAACATAATACTGACCCATTAGCAATAAGATTCGGAAGTCTTTGGATTTGATGGATTGTAGATATACTGTTCACAGCATATTGTCTCTTCTCTGGGAAAGCGGTAGCAATAGGAGTGAGGGGGGCTGCTCCGATCCAGATTAAATGCTAAAATTTGACATCTCCCTGTGATAGACCAGAGCCACATCCAGTGGGACTGCTTTCCTGCTGACTTCAGGAGCATTATTGGAATAACTTCAGGGCCCGGGAATGCCCAGCTAACCACTAACTGACGTGTTAACATGCATATTAGAATCCATTTGTGAGATTCATAACACTGCCATTAAATTATTATCCTAATGCCAGCATTGCCTGGAGCCGACAACCCACCACACTGGGACATTTTTTCAAACTCCCAAATTAACAGTGAAACAGCAGCATACAGTATGTGTCACTCCTATAGCTATTTTTAGACTCTTAAGAGGGTCTGCTGCTCATCTGTTTCCCAAGAGCTTGAGAATAACATCTGTTTCTCCCACAACGATGAACCAATAATTCAGTCCTGCAGACAACTCCTGTGCTACATTTATAGAATCTACTTGTACCACGCAACACACTCAATCCAGCAAGCTATTTTGATACCTCACCTGGACTATAGCAAATCCCTCTTATGTGGTCTTCCAGCTTCTCATGTGGAAAGCGGCAGCATGAGTTGTGGTTGACCTACCAAAACATTACTATACATCGACCCTTTCTGCCGCTCTCCATTGGCTTCCTGTAGCTGTTTATATGAAGTTCAAGATTGTTGTTACAGCCTAAAGGTTTATCAAAAGAGCAACACCCCAACACCTTGAGGGCCTGACCATTCCCTAAACCATAGCAACCAAGAGCTGTGTGTACTAGCATCTGGCCACTTGGTGGTCCAATCTACAAGTTGTCTGAAGTCATTCAGTTCTCTATTTTACTCAGGTGTTTTGGAATAAGCTCCTTTCCTCACTCAGTTCTGCTGAATTCATCCCACTACCCAAGAAGGGTCATAAAACCCATCTCTGGCTGACATTTATGTCCAATTCTCCTGACGGCTACACAGCAAGCATTTCCATTCACTTGGAAGGCAGTGAAGCCAACAGTCTGCATGGAGCTGCTTGGTAAATTTCCTGCAACTTGAGGATATCAGATAACTCCCTCCATCGTATTAGGTCCACACTCAATATATAAAACTTGGGACAGCCTCATCTGACTTATCATTTCCATTTTATACCTCAGCTGATGCTCTTTATCTTATACAAGGTATATGACTAGCATTGATCTTATCCACTGTACAGTGATATCAGCGAGAGATCTGGAGGTACCCATATGGAGCAACATCCCTGCCATCTCTACTGTCAGGATTTTCACTGCTAAACTAGTCAACGGCTACCTGCTGTTCCGAGGTGCAATACTAATGGCTAAAGTGACATCACCATAGAGAGAGAAAGTGACAAAATTCTGACCTTGAAATCTGAGCTGTAAGAATGAATACTGAAAGCAAGAAAAAGTTTTTCCAACTGATTTCATGCATTGCAAACCTTCAGTTGGCCCATCATGGTTTTGATTATTATTACCTAACTTTTGACACCTAATTGAGGTGGGAGAAATATTCATTTGACCCATTTTTTATTGAGAAATGAGACTAAGTAGAAGCAAGCACACAGCTGAGGCCCTTAGATGTTTCCAGCCTCTTGGTGATTGTTGATTTGGCTTTCTGATGCTTTACAACACTTTTCCACACTTATTTCACAACAGAGTTTTCGTGAACAAAGTGCAAATGTTGGAAGGCCACTCACCAACGGCTCAGCCATGACAATCCGGATCTTACGCTCCGTCATCGTAGTGAAATTGGCAAAAAGACTCTTGAGGATGTACTCGCCCGGGCGGCTCTCGGGGTCAACGTTGATGGCCGCCATGGCTGGCCGGGCTCTCCTGTTACCCTGAGCACCACTGTCCGGGGGGGCGGATGGCTTGTTGCACCCGTTTCCAGCCGGTGATGCTGATGTAGGGACACATCCATACACAGAAAGGAAAATTGTTTAGATATCAGAGCAAGAATGCTGGAAGAATCGGTCAACTTTTGATCAGCGTGTAACTACGTTTTTTTCCCTCTGCTGCTTAATTTTGAATGTGCGAAATTGTCTGTGTTGGACTACATTTCCCCCGGGAAAGCGCAGAAATGGAGCAAATTGATTCCGCTTACTTCTCACTATAGTGGCAATGACATCTCAGTTCCGAATCAGCAAGATCATCTGCTTTGTCCACAGCTAAACATGGCGCCCTTGCTTCACTTTCACGTAAAATCATGCCAAAGGCAAAACATTGAAGCAGCTTTGACAAATCTCTCTAAATTATACAGACATGGAGAAGCCAACTGAGGTGATCAATCCTGCTTTTTTGTTTGTCACCAGTGAACCCAACGTCACATTGTGAGCCCTGCCACCTAGGACTGTCACAGAATCTCATCCTTGTTCACTTCATACTTTCCAGAATTCTTCATGACCACTGGTTCATCTTCATAGCTGAACCACTACATACAATCTTAAATCCATAAAAGATTCACAATTCTTCCACACAAGTGAGCAGGGATAATATAAATAATGCTGTATAAAAAAAAATGACTCAGGTAGCTTTTCTCCTTTAGCAAGTCTTCAATTATTAACTGGGATTGCTAGCAGTGCAGTGGTTAAAGATCTCCAGCAGCCCTAGACGGAGAGTGAGAGCCCATGTAGGGCGCGGTAAACTGAGCAAGAGATGGCCAGGGTGGCGGCAGCATGTGGAAGATGGAGTGCAAATGGTTTGGGAAACTCTCCTTTAGCACACTGTACATTTTTATCCTCTGTAATGGAATCCCTAGGGTGCAGTTTCAACCCCCATACCCCCAACCCCCAGCAAGTGCACATATACAGTAGATACACACAAAGCCATATGCAAACAAGTGTGGAACCATACATGCACCCTGTCTAAGCACAGATACACCATCTTAGCACACACTTACCTAAGGAAAACACACACACTCTCACGCACACACACACACACGCGCGTGCGCACAAGTTGCATTTGTGCCCTTATCCTTGCACACAGTCACAAACTCTCAAACATGCGCACACACACACACACACACACACACACACACACACACACACACACACACCCCTGTGGAAACAAAACAGAAACACACAAGCGCACCCGCATTTCGCGTATCCACATACCGAGACACTTGATGAAGTTGACCACGCTGACGCGGCTCCAACGCACTTGCGACACGTCCATAGCAATGCGTCACACAACCGACGCTGACCAAGAAAAAGAACCAGAAACTTTGCACTAGTCCCTCATGCAGCCGGTCCAGGATCTCAGCACTCTGCTGTTTCAGGCTTCCATTGCGAGGGACTCCATGAGGGAGCAAGTTGTGGGAAAGAGCCTTTCTGGACGTAGCTTTCAGCTCAGGCTTCCTCCTGCTACACTGAAGGTCAGGCGGCCGTTTGTAGGCATGGTCAGGAGGCGAGGGAGGGCCAACACACAGCTAAATTTATCCCACAGCACACACTATACCGGCAGATCTCCTGCTCACACACTCTAACATGCTTAATTTTTTTACACATACAGGATATACACACAGATTCTTAGACAAACACACTATAGATGCCTATATAGACACACACACAGTAAAAAATATAAAAATCCGACACACTATGGCAGATAAATGTTAAGTGATGCACAGAACCCCCCCACCAGTCTCACATTCTACCTCCATGTTTGGTTAGCTGAGTGAAAACCGGCCTCATGTGGGAGTAACTTCACCATGGTCCAGCAGCCCTCTAACACACTGGGCCTACATATAAAAACACATGGTACTGTTTTGCAAAATATGTTACTTCTACGCCTCAGTCCACCTGCGTTTCTTTTATTTACCTTAAAGAGTCATCTCATGGTCTTATCTGACTCTTGAACACACCTGTAGCTACACAGCCCCCTGCGTATCCACAGGCAACTATGGTCCATGGTCTATAGCTCAGGTTCTCCTTGGGCTGCAAAAAGTTTTCTAAACTTAAATTTCTAAATTACTGGTAATGGTCAGTACCTTTTACGTGTTTGCTCGGTGAGCCACCAGATAAAATCCCACTGCTGAAATCCATGTAAATGTGTCACGTCTCAACATCTGAAACACAGGGCATTCAAAGCAAAAGTTTTTCTTGCCTTGGAAAAACTGACATACAAACATAACATCTGAGCCATAAACATAGAGTCAATAGAATGCAGGCGTCGCTTAGGTAATGTGATCTCCTGAAGATCTCGCAAATAATCCCTACATTCGCACAACTGCATAAGGGAAACTTCCTTAATCAAAAAGTTGTGAATCAAACATCCAAGCTAATGCAGTTTTTGGAAGGGACACTTGGGATTGTGAAGTGACCATTTTTCCACTAAATATGCTAACAACCACAGTAAAGCACACCCAAGCAATAAAACACCTACTGAAAACCAAAAAGTAAAAGTTTCTGGTACAGGTGAGGTCCTTCTCCCTCCCTCCATCCCACAGACGTCAGTCAGACAGTCTTTAAAAAGTGACCTTACGCCACGTGGGTGTGGATGCAAGTGACATTTACAATAAGGACCACTGTGTACCATTTGGCCAGATGTTCTGGGCTGAATAAACTTCTTGTTTAAACCAAAGGCAGGGTCTCCGTCACGTCAGCCAACCTCGTCTCGACCACGTCTGCTGCCGTCAGTCTCTTAGCTCATTTCAGCGTGGGTCACAAGCCAGTCGACCAAACAGATCTTTCTCCCTGACAGCCAGGTAATAAAGCAGTGAAAGTTGTTACTTTCATGTCATGGACCACCGCAACCATGACCAGGGCAAGGAGCAAAGGGTAATGGCTGGGTACAAGGATTGATGGAAAGTCCAACTTCCACCTCCACATTGCTGTCTCACTGATTCTAAAGCTGGTTGTCAATAACAGAACTAGATGCCTGCACCCACCTCTCATCACCAACAGACCATCCTTATGCTCTAAACATGTGAGCAGGTCTGAGGCAGTACCAGCACCTGTGAAAAGGATTCTGATTTGGAGTTACACCTTTCAAACTAAAATAGAGCAAAGGATGCACAGGAAAAGCACACATTATATTTCACTAATGTAATGATATGATACCCAGGGTCACTGCTCAAAACAACCATATCACCCCACCATTGCATAAACACAAACAAGGTGTCCTCTGAGAAACAGAGGCTCAGGGAGAGAGAATGAGAACACTAAACTAGATGCCTGGCTGATGGTTTGGAGGGCAGCAGATCCTCTAAGCAGACAGGATCAATTTTGCTGGTTGTGGAGGAAGCCAGGTGATCATAGTCATCAACACAGAAGCCTAGCAAATGAGAACGAAGAGTTGTACTCACAGCCACCCCAGGACTATGGCAAAAACTAGATGCTGAGCTCAAAGAAGTCCAAATCCTGCTGGCTAGCCATAGCTGCTGAAGCAGCGACGGGTGAGTCGAGGCAGCAAGCACGTTCCCTGTTTGCCGTCTTTCTCTCTGCAGACAGTGATGCTGGGAGGCCTGCCTGACATCAACAGGCCACTGCAGGCCTTAGGAGGGGAAGGAAGGGCGACGCAAGCTGAGAGGCAGCCTAATGCACGGCAACAGAGCTCACCCAACTGAGAGGGCAGAGGATGCTGGGAAAAAACAAAAATTAACTAAATGAGTCTAAGATTTACAGCAAACAACACTTCCCTGCTTGTGACCACCCTTTAAGAGCTGGGAGGAGTAAAAGGGATTTAAGGTAGCAGAGGTTTTTGGGCTATTCACTCTACTTTTATTACTTATTTGAAGTTGCTTGATTTCAGTGTCAAACAACTTTATAAAGATTTCTTTCAACCCCCGATTGACATTTGGACCTATGCTCTAATCGTACGTAAGGACATTTTTATACAGAACCTAATAAGATCAAACCCAAAGGAAAAACAAACTGATACCCGAACCACCATGCACACTAGGGAAAAAAATTATATTTTAAAATGAATATTTCTATCATGTCCTGGCATTTGAATTTCTGTTCAGGTCCTAACACCAGAGACAGCCACTCAGCTTTATAAGAAGTCCATTAAAGTCCCTCAATGTTGTCATAAAGCTGACTGGGCGCTTGGAAAAAAAAATGCTTTGGAATGACCCTCCTGCGAAAGTGAAGATTCGGGGAACCCCACTCTCCTGCGCCCCCCGCTTTTGTTTAAAACAAAGAAGCAAGAAACAAAACCAGAGGAAGAGAGAAAAGAATGGTGCTTCTCAGATGAACCCGTGTAGCGGGTCTTGCAGTTTCTTCAGTTTGGTGTGAAAAGCAAAGTAAGCAAATCTTTAGACTACTTTTGAAGTGTAGCTGCAAAGGGCCCGAAACGTAACTAAATTTAGGCAGCTAACCACACTTATTTAGCCAGCAAATGATGTGTGTTTTGTCTACAGTACATTGCCAAATAATTCACCTCTGACCCAATAAAGCAAATCCCCCAGGATGGGTTTTACCTCACTAGGAGTACCATTAGCAGCCTCATCATCGCTGTTTAATACCACGAATCACACAAGCTAAAAATAACAGGCAACCACAATAAGTTTTTCACCCCAAACTGAAACCCCCCCCAAAAATGTTCTTCGTTCTGTTTGATTTTGTTCAGTTCCATCAATTAATAAAACAGTTAATAAACCAAACAATTAATAAATCAATTAATCATCCAAATTAATTTTTGGCACTGGGATTCGAGGCCACCAGTTTTATTCTACAGGGGTCTCCAGGGCCCTGGAGAGAAAGCAAACTGGCCTTCTGGTAATTCCCTGCTCTCTGTCTGTCACTTAAGTGGTTTTTTTTTTCTTCAGCCAGACCATTAAATAGGAAGGAGCTTAAGTGGAGGATAACAGACGGAAAAACGCCCAGTGATCACGCAAACTGGGAACAAGGGAGGGAACAACCCCGGCCCACTAAACATCCTCAGGCTGCTGCAGCCCCCGATGTTCCTTGAGAGACACAGGTTTGTAAGGACTCCAGCAGTCAAACTGGGGAGTGTCCCTGCCTACAGGCACTACTGGCACAAGGGAGCTCTTCCTTGCATCAACTGTCTCCAAAAGACTGTCTCTGCAGTTCCAAGGTGATTAACCTGTATATCAATTCATAAAATTGACAGTTGTGAAGATGCTGTGCTTGGGACTTATTTGGACTTTTGAAACAGCTCGCTTTCACAACTCATCCCACCGTGCTTTGGTTTCCTAAGTGACGTCACTAGTATGTTGAAAAACAGCATTTCCACATCTCAGGGCCAGTTTTGCACCTTTTGTCTTAACCAAATTCTTCCGGAATTTCTAACACACCGAGCAAGACGAAAACAATTTCAGCTGTTAGAATCTGGCTAGAGAGAGACAGGGGGGTGCAGCCCACAAGGCAACAATGACAACTACAGAAGCTGGTTTGAGTTACGGTACAGGGGTGAAAGCTTTCAAAAAGTCTTTCTTTCTTTCCATGTCAGTCATTTGTTCTGTAGCTCAACTCTGAATCATAGCTTTTTTTAATTTACTGTACAAGCCTACAGAAAGCCGGCCTAGGAAGACACCCAGCTTCTCAAAAAGTAGCCCTATGGGGCCGAAATAGCACCACCAGTTAATACATAAATATGAAAGACAGAATAAAAAACAACTGGTCATTGAGTTATTCAACCACACACTGCTAAACCAAATGCAACGTAAACATCTGGTACTGTAAACAGAGCCACTGCGTGCCACCTTCACCCACACGACCCCAGCTATCAGAAGCTATGCCGCTCACTTTGATGACACTTTTGTGGCACGATTCTGCAATGTTTCCACGGTGTCTGGATCCGAGTGCAGCACGATGCTGAAGGTACAGTCGTAACAGGCTGGTAAATAAAGAAGGAGTACAGTGATATTGTGATGTGTCAGCTGCTCTTGTAGGCAAACTTGCAAATGAAATCCACATGGGGAGTTCCAGTTAAAAGCAAAAGCCATCTAAACAGCAACACTAACTGCCGATCTTCTGCAAATGTGTGAAATTGCCAAAGGCAGTGGAGGTGTCTGATGCTCTAAATTCAAGTGATGCTTCTATGTAGGCAGGAAGTAGGCATGAAACGAAAGCTGTGATTTCCAATTTTTTTTTTTAAATGTTTTTTTTTTTTTTTTTTTTTAAAAAGATACCAGTGAAAGAATATGAAATTGTTTGTAAGATCAGGGTCCTGGGGGCCATTTGCAGAGGGCCACTAGAGCCACTGTGATTCCCTGCTACACATACCTGTAAGGATGGTGGGTCTCTTCTTGCCATGGATCTTTTTAAATTTCCCCCGAAAGTTGTTGGCAGCAAACAGGTCAGTAGGCAAGCTGGCAATCCGCACCAAAACAGCCCCCTCTGTACTATCATCCCCGCCATCATCCCTTCCTGCCGCAGAGCTCCTGGACTCTCTGAGGGACATCCTAGGGAGGCACCTTCACACAGCTGCCGGCATGGATAGAAACAGGGAAGGGGAGCCTGTGTCCTCTTCACACACCAGTCCGCTCCTGGACTTGTTTTGTGTTTCTGTGCCGAGCTCTGTGCTTCACCCTTCGCTAAAATGCTTCCTTTTCCCCGCAGGGCCAAGATCCACACTGTGAGGGGATGGAGGCAGACGCTGCTGGCTCCTGCTGGTGTTACAGAGCTCTGCATACTTGTCGGGGCAGTTCAGCGGGTTACTGTAACATGCAGGTGTAGGGTTACTGTGGGTGGCTCCTCCTCTTTTTCATCCAAGTGAGAAAAGCGAGAGGGAGAAGGAGGGAAGGACGTGGGCCGAACAGAAATAACAGCATGACACATATGTGAATCCACGATTGTGTCGGGTAAAAAATGCCACTTCATTATGGAGGGATCGGAGCACAGACTATGAGCAAAACCCCTCAACCCTTCCCACCACTGAGGTATATCAGACAAACCCTCATCTCCCTTTTACTTCATGGTGTTCTTCATCACCAAGGCAATGCTCCCCCTTCTAGGTTCCCCCTCATTTTCAGCAGACCTTGAAATGACGGTGCCTCGGAGGGCCATGAGGAGTTGGCCAGTACAGTACAGAACCTTTTCGCTCTGGATCCCACCAAACTGAAGTGAGGAACTTCCCCTGCCATATCCTCAAGGACCATCGGTCATATTCGGTGTTAAAATACAGCCCCACCTTTGTTACAGAATGGGAACTGCGTCTCTGTTCACTTTCACACATTTAAATCTAGAGCAACTCCCAACTTATTGAGATGGAGAAAAAAAACAAGGAACTAAAGATTTATTTCATTCAACGATGCAACCATAAGTCAAAGCCAGCAGATGAGCTCATTATTCCATGTGGCCGGCCAGACAAGGCGAAGGGCGCCCAAGGGCATTTATGAGCCGCAGGAAAGTGGGCAAATGAAACGCTCCATAAAGAATCCTTGAAAAACACGGCAAAAATTCTCCATTTCACTCTGGCACAAATTAAAGGGTAACTTATCTTTAGTGAGGATTTAAAATTATAATCCAAAAAAGGCCAAAAGTTTCTCAGAATGCTCTAGAAGGGACAAGGGCCTTGCATTGGTGTTTATCTCAAGATAAGGGGGGTGTTAGCAAAAAACCGCAAGACGCTATCATCGACATTTCCGCATTACATTGTAGAAACAAGGGCAGAAATGTTCTTAAACACCAGGAACCAGGGTAGGCAGGTTGGCTCCATGTGACCCCCCCCCCAAGACTGAGTTTAACCTTTAGTACTGGGCTCTAATGTTGTCCGATAGCATTAGCACCACCTTCATTCAAACCCACCTTCACCAGACAGAGCCATTCGCCTCAGTCCGAGCCAAAAGAATCGTGCACCTGCATCTGATTTCCAAAACAGAGCAGCAGAAATGTCGCACACACAGACACACGGTCCACACAGGCGTAGCCTTGTTACACCCACACACATAACTGCAGCTTAACACCGTTTGATAGGCTGATCTTGTGCTCAGCTCCTTGTCTTGTCTGTGTCCACCCCCTTCCCCTCTCCCTGCTACTCCCCCCAAGGCAAGGAGTGACTCAAACACACTGTGGAGAACACACATGAAGCAGACACACCAGCTAAACACACACTGTACTTTACACAGATGGGGAGTGTTCGCTTTTAATGCATTAATAAAGAAGATACTGACACAGATGAAGATATTGACCCTTTCCTAGAATAAAGTCACCTAATACTGAACAGGTAAAGGGGACATTAACATAAGGACATTAACAGATATCACTGCATGTTGTTACAGGTTAGAGGTATTACGTGTGTTACAGGTATTGAGGATTTGGGGTTAGAAAAAAAACAAAGACAGTAAAGTTATTTGTATATGGTATTTGAAAAAAAAATATATATATATATATTTTTTTTTTTTTTTTTTACTTATACATATATATATATATACTTGTTCCATATATATATTTACTTATACATATATATATATATACTTGTTCCATTATTAAACGTCAGTGTCACCCAGATAAGAATACAAATTCTCTGTAGGTTTCAACGAGTTTACCAGCAATTGTGTGAACTACAGAAGTAGAAAGGATTAAGATTCCTATCATTTGAGAGAATCTAATTTTTGAATAAGTTAAAAAGAAGAGCAACTGCACGGTACAATCAGAAGCAGTATTTGCCAGTTTTTGGCATCAATGGCAATGGAGGCTACACACACACACACACACACACACACACACACACACACACAAACTTAGTTTCCATGAAGAAAAAAGGGCAACTGCCTCCAGTTATCCAAAATTTCACCACTTCATTGCTGAGTTAAAGAATGTCACAAGCAAAATTTTCCCATATTTATCTGTGTTGACTTCATTGATTATGTCAAACTGATGTAAATGATGCCACTGCAAGAAATGCTAAGAATTTGCTCTCCTCTCCATGGATGAAGAATGCATCACAGGTGTATTTTTTTTTATTTTAATTGGTGGGTTTGTTCTAAATGCACAAAAAAACCCTTCACCAGTGTCCTTTCACGGTCCCCAAAATATACCAACAGAAACTTTGGTAAAAGAGGACCTACTGTTGCCTCTCTGAGCTCACCTTTGGGTAAAAGATGGCAGAATCCACTGGGCCGGCAGCTTAGACAGAAATACCACAAATACAGTATCAGTGCAGGACAGCTATGAATTAAAACTGCAGTTTCGATGACCTCATCAGCACCACTTTCTTCCTTTTAGTATGACAAGGGTATGACAACAATTTCCCAGCATGGATTCTTAAACTCTAACTTTCTGTTTACCCCGTATACCACAAACTAAACCTGTTGTGAATATTTGTGATGTAACACTTCCTGTGTTTGCCTGAGTGCCGTCACGTCTAGCAATAAATAACGAAATGTAAAGATGAGCTTATGTCTCAGGAATGCCATTCAGAAAACCTTCGCTTTCCAGCTCGACTGAAAAACATGTTCGTCCCCGGTTTCCCACACACAGGTACCAGTAAGGGTGCAAACAGTGTGTGGGTTTCCATCGCAAAACATTTGGAAAACCCTTTGCAAGAATTACAGCATGAGTGCAATAAATCTCTAGTTCAGTAGTATTTTGAATTTAGTTAACAGTAACAGTGAACAGCCTATGGGCCTTGAGGCAGAACAAATAAATGTCTTTTTCTTACAATCTAAGACAGATGTGATTTTCATTTTATTAAAACACTAAACACAATGTATGGGAAAAAAACACTGGGCACAATAAGCCAGCTCTTCCAGGCCTGAAGCAGAAATTCATGTCTGGCATAACCAAAAAGGAAAGATACCCAAGTTACGGGTAACGGAAGCCGAGTTTCTGGAGAAGCAATGTGGTCGATGGTTCCCTCTACTGGCTGGGGCTGTGAAAACTAACACACACTTGGTGTGGAAAAGTAAACCAGTTGGCATCCTATCGGATTCTCTTTCTTTTCATTTAAGGTCATCTCTATTTGTTCTTTGGTGAAATTATCACCATTAGCTGGTGGATGAACCTTGGCACATGAACCTGTAGTGACTGAGGTTACTCTCGATTCAGAGTAAAACTGAGTCTCTGCTTATCATGCCACTGTAAATATGGGTAGGAGGATTTAAATTTGATTAAAATATTAAACAGAAAGTCTGTTCGGTTTAATACTGTACTGACGTTCTATTGTTGTGATCTATAGTTAAACTGTCTCCTTGGTACAGTCTTTTAGTGTGTGTGTGTGTGTGTGTGTGTGTGTGTGTGTGTGTGTGTGTGTGTGTGTGTGTGTGTGTGTGTGTTCTGTCTCCCATCAACAGGTGAAAAATTGGAAGCAGAACGCCACAGGCCAACCAATTGTTAGGAAGGCATTTAAGGAACGAGGACATCTGAACCATGGATGGAGGGAAATACTAAGGAAAAGGAGAAAAAGATAAGAAAAATAAGAAGGCTGGAGCTAGAAGGAATTTTGTGGTATGTTTATCAGTGCTGGCTGGTGTGTTTAGCATTCTTGTACTCAGTTCCTCCAGGTGCACGTGGTGTTTAACCTGTGTAAATAGTATATAGTAAATAGTCATTCAATCCTGTTTATCTCATAAATACCTGTAAATATTGTGCAAATGCCAGAAAAGGATCAGTGATATTTTCTGTAAACAGTTTTCTCCTGGGTTTACTGTGGTTAGGGAGCTGGGGTAGAATGGCATACCTTTGTTTGTTTTCATTTATTGGAGTAGTTAACACCAAAAGGAGGGATTTTTATTTGTTTTTCTGGCTTTGCTCACTCCTAGAGAAAGGATTTGGTGATTGGATTGTACTACTACAAATAATAATAATAATAATAATAATAATAAGAAGAAGAAGAAGAAGAAGAAGAAGAAGAAGAAGAGGAACAACAACAAAGGGGAAAAAAACTCTGGCCAGGTCAGTTCTCTCTTTAGACTCGGCCGTAACAATCCCTCTGTGTTTCTGCGAGTCAGTATTCATCCCCCTGGAAATTTAAATAAATTTAAATGTAATCTAAATGTAATTATTGAAACAGACATTGTACCTCTAGTTTTGAAATATTCATTTCAGTGGATGCGATAAAAGTGTGCTTTTTTCTGTGTGACAAAGCTTGAGTTAATCTCGGCTTTTTTGTGTCACACTATGAGCAAATATGCAATGGGTCATGTCTGAAAGTCTAGTTTAAGACAAATGAGAAATGGCGAACAACTAAACAGGTGCACGTCACAAAAGTTACTACAGTGACAGGCAGTGGCATGTCAAAAATCAGAGGTGTCATAGACGTGGTCTGAAAAGATGCAAAATGGCACAAGATATGTGGGCATTAAAAGCCCACATGAGCGCAAGCCCAGATGGTATAGTGCGGATGGCCGCCTGGGAAGACACCTTAGGGGTCTGAGCTTCCAGCTGCTCCATGGGCATGATGGTTAGAGCAGTGTGAGACTCTCGGCACTGCAGCAGGGCCTGGCTGGCTGTCTGGGAGCAGTTTCACACACATGCGCACATCCACGCAAAAATGCACATGTGATGGTTCAGAGAGCGACAAGTGGCTTCACTTGCCAGTGACTGGGAATGAACCAAATGCTTAGTTCACCCTCAAGTCACCTTTTAAAGTCTCTGGTGAGCTGGCAGAACCCCATGACCCCCAGTGCCATCTGGACATCCCCCGTCTCCCCTCTCCTTTACACTCGATTGCCATCTGTTCTCCAGAGCAAAACTCACCAGCAATTACGCCCCATGTAGAGACCACAGGACAATGCCAGCTAAGAGCCCCGCAGGCCTAACCTTGCCGGACAGCCTGGAGCCAACACTACGTACCAATAAGCCTTATGGAGAATATATCCACAATATAAACAGAAAAACGATTACAGATAAAACTTTTCTCAGTTTCGCATTTGGTTTGACTTTAACATTGCAGCATTTATGAAGGTTACTCCTCGCTGTGGTCAGTAAAAGAATACAGAAACAGTACGTGTGGGGTAGAATGGCCGATCTGGATAAATCACTGCCCCAACATTTGAATGCTCATTCCAGTGTGCTGTCTGTTAAAGTGAATATGATGAAATATACAGTTTAAAGACAATATGCAAATATGGTGGAGAAAAATGAAAAGTTTCGCCTTTTCAACAACGCACATACTGGCAGACCAGAGTAGCTTGTATGAGTGGACAAACGGATAAAAGAACTCCGTCATATATTAAATAAGCAGAGTAAAACAACAAAGGATTGAATAAATAAGGAACTAAATGTGGCTCTCCTGTTAACACACAATACAGGGTCGGACACCATGCAAAGCTCCACTTGCTGAAGGCAGATCATTTAAGCAGACTGCTGTTACGTAATTTTGTACCGAGGGTCTGTATTTCCGCCAGTTACCATGGAGATGCCAGTCAGTTCAGACAAAACCGGCTGAAAAGGCTGAAAGACATCCTCTGAACAACAGCCCCATGCCCCATGCCGTGCTCGTAAATAACCGTATCTTGTGGTCAAAGGGGGGAAACAACCTTTGTGTGCAGCCATGGCATTACAGGCCAATCCTGCGAAAGCTGCAGCATCACCAGTCCTGCTTTAGTAAACAACAGCGACGGCGCATCAGCGAACACCACAGGAACACATCCTCTCCGCTGGTTGGGGCTCAAGGCCTCTTCACACTCTCCTCACTGTAACGCCCTGCTCAGCCGGCCGAAGGGGAGACAAAAACACTATGGCAGTCGCAGGCACGCAAACACTTTTCCGACAGCTGACTCCCAGAATCCTTCACCGCGCTCGCTGAAAATGTGAAGCTGGTGACAAAGCTGACAGCTGTCATGCTGACTTTCTGCAGGATCAATTTCAGACAATAAACAATATAAATATCATCTCATATAGTCAACAAATTCATTTAGAAATATAATAATAATAATAGTAATCCTTTCTGTAGATGCATGTATCCTGTATGTGGTTGCACTGCTCTGCAGTTCTTACTGGAAATCTACTGTATACGTTATTTCACACAGGAGCTGCCTGGACTAAGCTGTCTAAGTGTTTGATGCCTTTGTCTAACCACACACACACACACACACACACACACACACACTTAAACGTAACGCAAGGCTCGCCCATCCGTTTAATCCGTTTCAGGTCTTTTCTCACCACGGGGCTGAAAAGACTGCAGAAGAACCGCTTTATGGCCACCGAGCTCACGGCAAACATGCACAGGTACTTAGAATGCGTCTTACCCTTCCCGTGAGCCGGCTGTTGGTTATTTCTCCATCTCCTGTGCACATTAATCCGGACCAGTTGTTTATATGTTTTTTTATTATTAATTCATCTGTAAACTACGCTTCATCTAACGCGTTCTTCTTTCTCTTTCTTCCCCCTTTTTCTGCCCTTATCAACCAACTGAGGCTGAATCGGCGGAGGATGAAGCTCCTCCCCTAGCGACCAATCCACGTGAGCCAGTGCAGCGGGAGGAAAAATAAATGCTTCTGATTGGCGGAAACGGACGTCTGTCAACTTGGACACGCCCTTTTTTCCTCTCTCGCTGGTCACCTGACAATGAGGATGCGCTGGAGGCCCAGGTGAGGTGACGCTGAGGTACCGATTTAAAACCGAATTCCTTTCTCATCCTCAGCTCATTCCACTCTATGGGTTAAAATCTCATTTGGGAGGAAGTGCAAAAATAGTGCCCAACAAGTGAAGACTTTGATTCTTATCGCTAACTGACGTGTTTTTACCGAGCACTTCAGGGCAACTGGCCATAGAATCGCCACGAAGCGCCATCGGCTCGACGGCATTTAACAAAAACAACCGTTACATTCCTAAATACAACTGATATATCTGTAGTGTTACTTTCGGGAAATGCTGTATGAATATAGTATATGTACTGTATATATATATATATATATATATATATATATATATATAGTATATACTATGTATAGACAATAAACGAAAGGCGACTCGCATCAAAAACGAATCAGAACGATCGCATGACGTCAACTTTTTGTTTCCCAAAAATTATATTCAGATTAGAACCAGTATAATACAGTACCAGTTCTTATAAAACGAAATTATTCTATAATAGTGCTGTGGTGATTTTGAGATTGTTGCCTGTCCCAAAAGTGTGCTTCAGTGACTGGCAAATCTTCTTTATCTTTCGGCTGCTCCCATTAGGGGTCACCACAGCGGATCAATTGTTTCTACTTCTTCCTGTCCTCTGCATCTCTCTCCGTCATCCCCACCACTTGCATGTCCTCCATCACATCCATAAATCTCCTCTTAGGCCTTCCTCTCTTCCTCTTGCCTGGCAGCTCCATCCCTAGCATCCTTCTCCCGAATATCCAGAATCTCTCCTCTGCACAAACCAACGCAATCTCGCCTCTCTGACTTTGTCTCCAAACCGTCTAACCTGTGCTGACCCTCTAATATACTCATTCCTAATCCTGTCCATCCTCGTCACACCCGATGGAAATCTTAACATCTTTAACTCTGCCACCTCTAGCTCTGCCTCCTGTCTTTTGGTCAGTGCCACCGTCTCCAACCCATAAAGCATAGCTGGTCTCACTACCATCTTGTAGACCTTCCCTTTCACTCTTGCTGGTACCCTTCTGTCACAAATCACTCCTGACACTCTTCTCCACCTACTCCACCATGCCTGTACTATCTTCTTAACCTCTCTTCCACACTCCCCATTACTCTGGACTGTTGATCCCAAGTATTTAAATTCATCCACCTTTGCCAACTCTGTTCCCTGCATCCTCACCATTCCTCTGTCCTCCCTCTCATTTATGCACATGTAAACTGACAAATATATTGCAAAAAGTGAGAATGGCTTTCATGATGGCCCAGCAAACGTGCCAGCGTTCATCTCACTCTTCCGTGCCAGTTTGCGCACTGATTTTAGATGAAATTTTAGATTTTAGAAGAAAAATAGACAAGAAGCTCCGTATCAGCAAACAAATATAAATGTAAGGCAGGAGGTGGAAGTTTAATACAGATTAGTTTACAAGGAATATGGCAGAGAGGCATAATACATTAATACTGTGCAAAAGGCCGTATAAAAATGCACTTTTGTACTTTAACACAGCGAGGTTCATGGGAAAAAAATACTCAATGTTAAATAAGTTGCCCTTCATCCTAACCAGCTGCTAGTGGATGCTTTTTACACAAAGAGGTTTACTGGCCCTCAGTGGTCATTTCATATAGCAAAGGGGTTGTTACTTGTCTCACAGAGGGTGCATTTGTCTGGTATAAAGGATTACCGTACAGGGTTAGGTACATCATAGTAAATGCAATGCAGTTGTTAGTTATTGCATTCCACCTAATGTGAAACATTTCTGCCTGTTCTATCAACATCAACTGAGAAATTCCAACTTTATCCCTTCAATAGAGCTCCAGACACTTTGCAGAATCAATGCCAGGGAGTAAAGATGATTTGTTTTGCCAATAATGGGGGATTAATGTTCTGCTCGAGGAACTTTTGTGCCATTGTTTCCTGTATCTTTACCTGATATATCTATTTCAATACTGTTTATGCAGTTGACCACGGACACATGGTAGAGACAGAGCCCCACCATTCAAAGGAGTAAGTTTGAGGAGAGGAATTTTGGAGAGCGGTCAGCCATTCAAAACCATTACCTGCAAACAACCAGGAAACCATCTACAAGGGAATATTCCAGTATTCCAGAATATTCAGTTCTGTCTCACCTCTCTGTTGTCGCCAACTCACTGTTATCCTGTGTAAACATATCATACAGTAACTTCATGAAAAAGGTCTCCATTTTCACATCTTGGCAAATTGGTCCAAGTAATGTAACAGTCTTTTTGAGAGGAAAATGATTTTTTCCATGGCTTTGGTCAAGCATCCATGTTAGCCTTTCTTTGGAAAGGTGTGTGAATGCATGATCCTTAAACGCACCGGCAGATCTATTTCTCTTTATTCGGTCAAATTCAGGTCCAGAAAACGCTAAGCAAGGACACAAGGGCCTATAGTGCTGAAATCTCTAAACGTGGTTGTAATATTGAGTCCTTTTTGTTGCGGTTTAAAGCTGAAAAACAATACTGACAACCTGCAAAAGGTAGGAGCCAGTAAATTGCTGTTTGGTGGCCAGATGTTCATTCACAAGTAATGGTTTTTACTTGAGCATTCAGGTTTGTCGATTTCTAAATATCAGTCTTGGTTCTGCCAGTATTTTTTCATATGCTGGCAGTTTCATATATCACTCACTCGCACATAGACATACTCAATTACATCAACATTAATTCATAAATAACACCTTCACAAACAAATAAATATATGTATATAACATTAAGATTTACAAAATCTGTTTTGCAATGCTTATGCAGTGAAACCCTCACCTTGGTATCAAAGGTTAGTTACCCAACTTCTCCTCTCCAAAAATAAACCAGGTTGAATGTTTTTTTTTAAGCACAGGAAGTTTTCCTGGATCGAACACAAATATGAAAAAAAAAATTCACCTGTTTATTAACAAACTAAATAAAAAATATGCAAACAAGAAACTGTTGTGTTGTCTTGTGCTGTGCTGCCTAGGCAATGTGCAATATGGTTTTATGGTCAGTACGGTCTTTATACGACAGCCTGGCGTGTTCTTTGGACGGGGACAGTCACCAAGCTGCCATCCATCTTTAGTAGTTCCAGGCTGGCAGCAGTTGTGAACTCCAGTGCATTTCCAGAGGACCACAAAAGCACATGTGTTCCTGACAGATGATTTACACTCTATTTCAGGGATTACTGTACTGACTTGGTCAGGAAGGATGGAAAGGTATGTCCTTCTTTCTTCCTTACTCTACCCATCATCTTCTCATCCGTACTTTGCCTCTATGTGACTGAGGGAAGTCCTTGGTAAGCAAGCCTGGGGGTGGCAGTAGTCCTGCCGTGAGGCTTCCATGTAAACCGCAGAGGTTCCGGAGCTGGGGGGGCTCTTGCGTCCCCTCCTTAGGGCTCGGCGGTGCTGCCAGCGGCATAGCAACATCTCCACCTGCTCACGGAAAAAGCTGGTGGTCAACGTGTAGAGGATGGGGTTCAGAGCACTGTTGATGGGTAGAACAAAGATCACCACCCAGGATGTGATGGTTCCTAAGTGGCCAATAAAAAGTCAGTTTTAGAGGGCGGCATTCCCAACAGAAGAAAAGGGTCATTATTATAGTCAATGAGTCAAAAAGAACGAAGTAACTCACCTGGAATCTCAAACTTGAGCAGAGACAGAAGCTTGACCAGAAAAATAGGGATCCAGCAGAGGGCATCAGAGAACACAATGAAGAAGAAGCGATTGGCCACAGCAACATCGCAGTGCAGCCGGCTGCGCAGATCAGTGGCATTGATGCCTGTATTGTAGATTGAGTAGAACATGCTGGAGTAGGAGACAACGATGACAAGGAAGGCCACCAGGTTCAGTCCTGCAACACACACATACACAAAACCCATTCAAGCATAAAAACATTTTCTTGTGTGGTATTTTCCCCTAATAAGGGAACGCATGCTTTTCTTTACAAATAAAATGAACCTGTATGTTTGCAGCAATGTCAGGCTCTATATTCATGCCACCATTTAATAAAAAAAATTATATGGGTACTAAAGTGGCAAAAAATACAACAACAATTTTTTATACAGAGGTCTTGTACAAATTTCTAACTTTTAATTTATAAAAAGCTGGCGTTGCAAGGATGGTCAGATGTTCATGTGTAAGACACCATTATATTTTGTAATGTACAGCAGGACTAGTAAAACTATCAAAGTACTTGCTGAGTTACTTGGTGCCCTCTGGGTCAGAAAGTGAGCAAACGGCAAGGTAAAAAGTAATAACGCGTATATTAACAAACTTTATTACCCTTGAAGTGGTTGCATTTGGTACACAAGTACTGTTAGTGCTACATAACAGGTAGATGCCACAGAGAGCGATGTGCATGCCGGTCATAGTCCAGTGGAAAGTTAAAAAGTAATAAAATATATTTCATCAAGCTGTATTATGTGTATTATGCATATGTCAGTAAAGTGTGCACACATGTATTTATTTTTATATTTTCACTTTTTTACACTTCTATTAATTGCCTTTTTTTCCCCATACATATTACAGGAACTGGCTCTTGTCATTCATAATCTTCCCAAATGGTGTGGGGAGCTTCATGAAGTGGCACAAGCACAGGTTTTGCTTTCCCTGCAAATTCCTATCCCATATGAACTCTAAATGACTCCTTTGGACATGGCAGCACCTCAGTGCATCTCCACATCAAAGTTGTAAATTAAAGTTGATCCTCAATTTCTCAAAAAAATTCCTGGCCATTTGTGCAGATTTACTCAAATACAGTGTTGGAAAATGCAGATTTTCAAATATTTGGAAAATATTTATCAGTCCATTCAGTATTAGTACTTTCATTGTCTAGTTTTCTCCATGCTATGGAGAGACAGATATGGCTCTTTCTGTAGAAATGTGCAAACTAGCAAAGGGGTGGAAGAGTGCACATCTATTTACTTTGTCCTGCTTCTGCTCACGTCAGAAGCATCCAAACAGGATGTGAGAGGGAGGTGCAGGGCAAAGAGGACAAGCAATTTCCCATTAAATGAAACAGCTTTTGTTGCTGAGATAAATGGATTTTAATTTTTTATGTTCAAAATCAACTAAAGGATCTCAGGAAACCATTTGAAGAGCCCGAATGTAGACTCACCCAGGAAGATCCCTATGGAATAGCCCCTGGCAGCTGGCCCCTCGAGCTGGTCAGAGTGCAGCGGGAAGCACACACCATTGCGGCCATAATAGTTGCCAAACAGGTCCTCACTTAACAAAGGCACAATGGCAATGGCTGCACCCAATACCCAGATGGCAACCAGCACACCAGCTGTCAGCCACCTGCCTGGGCGCAGAGGACTGAACGGGAAGACAATGGCGAGAAACTTCTCCAAAGTCAGGTAGGTGAGCAGCAGCACGGACACCTCAGAAGACAACATCGCCAAAAATCCCATAGTGTGGCAGGTAGGGCTCTCCATCCACGCATGAGCATGACGGTTGTACACCCCACGGAACTTCACGTCAAACACTCCCACGAAGAACAGATAGATCCCCATCAAGCAGTCTGCACCTGGGAAAGAAGTACAGTAGATGGTTTTTCATAGCTGTACCACACAACTGAGGAATAAATGTATTAAAAAGTGTGGTCTCAGATTTTACTCTGTTACATGGTTTTGCAAAATGGTAGAAATTATTTAAATCTCAGGAAATGGCAGTGAATGTGACAGCCTCTTGTTATTTTTCAGAAGGGTTTGAACTCTTGAGATTGTGAAATCATGGGGTGGGTGTGTGGATAAATATTTGAATAGTCCTGCATTTTTAGTCATAAAGTGTACATCCCATCATCCATTCAAACATTCACATCCATCCATCCATCCAAGGTTATGCTGAAGTGTCCAAGAGCCTAGAAAGAGTAGACCATGAAGTAAGGTGCATCCTGGATGGGACACACACAGCAGGCAATTTCCACTATTCACCTACAGTATATCTTTTCACTATGTGAGCAAACCAATGGCAAACCAATATACCTGGGGAACACAAACGAAGAAGAAGAAAACTACACAGAGTCATTTTCTGGGCATTTGTTTAACAAAAACATTTGGATATTCTCAAACATTTTTGCGTTTGGGTAATTTTTAAACAGATGCCAGAACTCACAGCAAAGAACCTTGATGCACATGGCATGCAGGTTGTTCTCGGCCCGGATGATCGAGCGCATGCCAATGACAAAGAGGTTCCCAAAACACGTGATGAAGGCCATGACCCACACTGATACCCGCAGGATCATATTAGCCAGAAGGTCTTCAAAAGAGGAAATCCCATCTGAGTTGGGCTTGCATCTCCGGACATGAGGCACATAGGAGCAATACTGGAATTTCTTAAAGTATCTGAGAAGGAGGAAACAAAAAGTTTGATATAAGCTGGGGTTTGTAGCAAGATGCCCTTTTAAAATTTTTGGATCTTTGGGTCTCAGGATGTTTTCTTAACAACCTCTACAGAATTGCTCTAGATGATGATGATGGCAAAGAGGTCAACTTCATCGCTGACATTTCCAAAGTGTGAATGTAATAACTCCAAGCATGCAGTACATTGAGTTGTTTGCAGTACTGAGTCAAAGATCTCAGGAGTCTTCATCCCCTCTCAGTATTTTGCATTCTGTTATTGCTAACAGATGGCTGCCAAAAGAATAAGCTGTAATAAATTCTATATACTATGTTCAGCTTTTTTCCTCATTTCAGTTAAATAACAAGTATGCATACACTTCAGCTTAATAAATCACTGAAAGTTGTATGGTGCTTTTCTGGCCAAATGGTAGCGATGGCTAAACTGACCAAATGGTTGTGCCTGTGTATGATCAATTATGATTTGCTTTTAAAATCAAAATTCAAATTTGAGACTGAAACTTGAAGATACAGTATATCATCAGTTTTTTTTTAATTGTTTTTCCATGCTGAGGTCTGTTATATCTGTATTTAAAATGTGTAGTTAAAATATTTTCTTTTTTTTACTGCTGGTAAATAGGATTTCAGTTGTTATCGCTAATCTAATTGTACTGACTCTGTACAAACTCAAAAAGCTATTCTTTGTCTATGACATTTCTTTGGAAATTTTCTACTCATACCTACATGTAGGACAGGTTTTCCATAGACTGAAACATCCTCATTTCAATGTCCGGAATGTCAATGCCTTCGAGGCTTCTGAAAGAAAATTTTAAAATAAAAAAGTTATATTTAGTAACTTGAATGAGTTAAATAAGCTAAATTTAGTATATATGTATTGTTAGTGCTGTTGAACATGCAAATCCTACAGAAAGTGATGGGCACTGGTCATAGTCAAGTGAGACAAAAATACATATACACAGATATGTGTCTATATCACCACACTTTATTACCCTTACCTTAGTAATGTGTGCAGCACCGTGTGTGTGTGTTAGTTAATCATGAATAGCTGCTTATAAATTTAGCAGGTACTGGCTCCCATGATCAGACACCTGAATGGCACTGAGAGCAATGTGGACAATGGCAGTAGTGATGTGCACTCAGTAATAAAAATTTCAGTATATATCACCCCTTTATTACCTTTAAACTTGTTGAATTTAGAACATTTTTGTGCACCTGTGTAAAGTCAGGAAATCCATCAGCATGGGGTCACTCCTCTCTCTTCTCCAAGCCTTGTCAGAGACTGATTTCTAAATTTTCAATATAGTATGTAGGCCTTTTGGAATTTAATGAACTTGACTATGCAGAAACCTAACTTAGGGTGAAAAATACCTCTGTGGCAAATTTCAAGTCTATAGCTAAAAGAAGAAAGACCACATAAAGAACGAACAAACATACAAACAGACAAAGTCTGCGCTTTATAGATACAGGGATGAAACATATGGAGAAGTTTGCAGATGTACTTACAGGGACCGAAGCTGTGTAAGGGGATCAAACTGTCCAGGATGAATCTGAAGCAATGGATTGTGAGACACATTGCTGTAAAAAATAAACAGTCATGTCCAAGAAGTTCACAGCAGTGAGAAAGTAAGGTAACAATGACAATAATCAAAAAGCAGCTTTCATGCAAGAAAACTCGGCTGATGCATCTGGTCCAAAAGCAAATCTCTTAGTAAAACATAGTTCGACAGGTCTTACAGTGTCTGCAGTGACTTCAAACCACCGAAGATACCAGGAGGAAGATCAGTAATCTGGTTACTTGATAAGTCACTGCATATGGAAAGAAAGAATTAGGTATGGTCCTAATACAAGAAATAAAAATCTAAATATGAAATGCCAATGTCCCTGTTTCTTAAATAAGAAAGACAGCATAACTTTCTTATACAACAGAAAGACATTGAAATGACTTATTTTGTAAATTATCCGGTTGACAAGTTTGCTTTTGTGGGATTCTTGCCTCATGGTGTATAAGTACAGTACGCTCCATTTTAGTGACTCTCCATAACTGTAGTTTTCACATAACTGTAGCTGTGTTTTACTTGCTAGAAACTAGCAGCAAAATTTTCATGCTACAATCTGTTTAACAGTCTGACAAACAGCATTGTGCAATATTTTTACATCCAAGATCATTTATTTGGTTTTGAGGTTCATATCAATGTTCGTAATAGGTGCAGCTGCTGGTCTCCATGAAACTTCAGGATGCTATTCACACAGCAGATGCGTGCACCAGACACAAGTATTGCAATCCTCCTGTTGTCTGAAATGTGAAATTCATGCTGAAGGTGGTGCCAGTTTATCTGATCTCCCATCACCAAAAGGACAAATAGTGTTTATCTACTTAACCAATATGAACATAAGAACACTGGATATTGGATTAGAAGATTTCATCCGCTAAAGCAAATTATTCACTTATCAGGTATCCACATATCCGATTTCCATTTAGGTGGATATAACACAATGACTGTAACACTTCCACACTTGACAAAACTTAACAATGGAAGACATTTGCTGTAAGATGTTTAGAGCCTGAAAGCTTTTAAATGCTAGAAAGCCAGTTCACCCCCTGTGCATCAGACTCCATGGTCTTGTACCTGCACGTAATACATAATGGCTGCATTTAATATCACCATTAATGTCAATATTAATGTTTTTTCGTTTGTTGTGCTGTTATAAGTGACTTACAAAAAAGAATGCTTTTCACTGTCTGCTGATTTTTCTTGTTGAATTCTTATTGCTAATTGCATTCCATATTAAGGTTGAAACAGATTGACTTCCTATAAATGGATACAGTCCATGATTTTCCTTTAATATTTGTTTACTGTTGGTCTACCTTCAATGTATAAATATACTGCAGAAACAATGTTTGTACACAAGTAAGGCTATTAAGCAGGAAAAATTCATTTTAACTTCAAAATTAATTTAACCAGGAAATGTAAACTCAGAAGAAGGTTTGACACACTTGAAGGAGTGAGGAGAGAAAAACACAGAAAGTAAAGAAAATCCCAAAAAGTTCTGTTGAAGAAACTGACAGCAGATGACTGCAGAAGTTTTACGAAAATCAGAGAGTGAAGAAAAAGCTAGGAAAATATCTAAATACAAATCAAAACCAGAATAAAAATGGTAAAACTATTTTGTAAATGTAATAACGTAATTTCATGCCTCAATCATTTGCAATTCCACTGTAACATTATGGTTTTATGAAGAGCCAAATTATGATTCAGTGGTCTGTTTTTCCCCTTAAGGAGATTAAGAAAATGCTTGTAACTTACAGGTCTCCGAGTTCCTGTAGAGACTGGAACGTGTTTTCAAACAGAAGGCTGATCCTATTGTCTCGTAATGACCTAAAAATGAACCGGGACACAGAAGACAGGGTTTGAGGTACTGGGGATGAAATTGTTGCCTTTTCTATCCCAAAATGACTGGACGTGGACCTGCAAACCATGTTCACACAGTTTCACTAGGGCTTTGCTCATTGAATTTACTGCAACTTCTTATTCAAATGCAGACATTTAATATTACATGAAAAATACAGAGAAATGAAGTCTCTATATACTACATCATGACAATAAAAAAAACTATAAATTCTTATAAAACATGGATTAATTTACATGCAAATAAAAACTTTCTTTTGGAGTCATCCCTTTGCAAATTACTAATTCGCATTATTCTTCCAACTGCTTCTTTATTTCACAGGTCAGGCTTCTTCTTTGCTTGTTGATTCTCGTGAGTGTAAATTGCTTTGCGCTTAAATGTAAACCAACAAGCAAAGAAAAGCCTGGCCAGCAAAGTAAAACTGCGATCCAAAAAATGATCCAAATTAGTAATGTGCAAGAGAAATTGCTGATTCAAAAAATAAGTTTTAATTTGTCTATAAATGTATTTTTACATGGATTTATTGCTTATTTGTCAATACACTTATTTTCTGCATTGTTTTATTGTTTTTCCATTTACTTCTCCATTTATTTTATGCTTGCTTTCCGATTTACTTCTTTTTCAGTTGTTTCAACAATTAACACATCTTTGTATTTTTAATGCCACTCCTTGTCCTCCCCAACCTACTAGGTGTAAATGTTTTTGCACAATCCCATGTGATCAGCAGCAAAACCTCAGAGCACAGTTTTCATATCCGCACTCTCCACCGATTTGCCCAACCACAATGTTCAAATTCCACCTTAAACAGTATGAGCTGTTTCTTCCAAATGTTTAACAGTTTTAGCTAGAATGGGGTCGTGGAACACAAGTACCTTGGCCAACATTGACACTTTCTCCCCCAAAGAGGCATCACATCTTTCTTATCGAAATTAATTCCATTTTCAAGCATATAAAATGACCTCTAAGAATGAGCAGCAGCTTCATGCTTTATCACCCCTCCATGCCCCCATCAACCCCAGTCACTATGTGGGAGACTGCACTCACAGCACAGTGAGTTCACTGCATGACAGCAGCATGGAGAAGTTCAGAGTCTCCACATGGTTCCCCTCAAAGTCCCTGAGAGACAGACACGGTTTCATTGAAGGTGGGGGGCATATATGAGACAAGAGAAAGGCAAATGAGACAGAAAACATATTACATGTACACACGTACAGCCTAGAGCTGGTAAGGACATAACAGTTTGTATAGTATATAAAGTAAGAACTATCCCATCCAATTTGGCAAGAAAATACGTAATACTTACTCTTAAATTTTATTATATTCCAGCTGTAAATGCTCATAGTCTCTACTTCGCAAGCCAAGGCTACATTAAAACCTCTACTTTGGCTATTGCACAGTCTCCTTAGGGTGTTAGATGATGTGATGTGAGATGAAGAAGCTCTGTCACTACTACAGTGCAAATGTGGCTCCTTATCCCTTTCACAAGAGAACAAGAACTGGCTCATGGAACCCTCCAGCAACAGCAGAGAAGGAAGACATGAGGTGAAAAACCATATCGCTAGGGCTTCAAAGTACAGCAGGTCACAAGTGAAACTTTACTACAACCTTCTCAAACACTGTTCCTTTGAATAACTGGCACCATCACCCTCAATATAATACAGCTGGTTGAAGGCCTGGTTTCTTACAAGAGGACAGAGTGGCAGGAAGTCTAACTCTAATCAGGATTTATTCTGTAATTCTTTAAAATGGGAAAAGGTTTCTGGGGAAACATTCAACAAGATTACATTGCTGAGTTATTTCAAGCTGAAGAAAACTTATGGTTTTAATATTCAACCAGTGCTGAGCGGGTTGGGAGAGTCAAGATGGATGCATATCATTGTCCTTAATCACAGTTATTGATGTAGACTTGACTGGTAAATCTGCCAATAAGCCAGAGAAATAATAAGAGATTTAAACAGAGGAATTAGAAAATGTCCACTTTCGTTTTTCAGCTTGGTAGGAGAGGGACTGTCATAAGGATCACCAAAAGGGAGCCCTCTTCCATACCTCCATCAGTAAAGAACCTCTCATTGACCATCAGATTGATGCTAAGATGGAATCACCTCGGATTCCAGTGAACTGAGACCTCCCTTCCAACTTAGCAGAGCAATAACATCATATAACCGGTGTCTCGGGAGCTCTAAATAAAAAATTTTGGTATTTCATGTTCAGCTCAATTGGTCCTTTTCCCCTGAAGCTAAAATATTTCTCTGAGCAGACAATGCATGCATTAAAATTTAATCTCTGCAAACAGCACCAGAAAATTGTCCATTTAAACCCAGGTACCCATACAGAATAGTTATTTCACAGATCTTCACATAAATTTAAAGAAGAAAGTGCACCAAAATGTGCTGCATGATATAATCATTTTGACAGAGAGCTTTGTTTCACAGTTATAAGCTCATTACATACTTGCTGTTTTAAAATTAGTCTCACAGTTTTACTAGGGTAAAAGATCTTTTTCCCCCAAAGAGACATGCAGAAATTTTATTCACTTGTACAAAAAATATGTGACTCAGACCCTTACCACAATGTCAGTTTCTGCTTTTTTTGTCAGAAATCCAAGTTCCTTGCTCACAGGGCTTCCTCATGCACTGACAGATAATTCTACAATAACAAAAACAGCTGAATGGAAAGGACTTACAGCCAGCTCAGTGTAGGCATGTGGTAGCAGATTGTCTTCTGGGGTAGCTGCTCCAAAGATGTGTTTACCATGGACCTGTGTAGAGCACAAGGGCCAGCATGTATCACTGTAGACCATTTGTCATACAAACCAGTCTGAAGTGTATTTTATGCCAACTACATTACTGGAGATCTAATTCCAAAGCTTTTTGGATATCCATCCATCCATGAATCTGCCACTCAAATTAATCACCGCTTTTCCAAGTCATGGTGGTCCAGGATCTATCCTGGAAACACAGGGTTCTAAACTGGTCAGGACACATCATAGATGGGATGTTAATATACAACAGATTTAAATTCTTGCCTATAAAAATGCAAGAATTCCATCACAGAGATATTCAGTCCTGGTCTTGTTGTGCTTGCACCATCTGCTGGTTTTCAATATACCTGAGAACAGAAACTATGCTCCTTGTTCACACATTTCTATTTATTCATTTACCCAACGATTTTCTCAAGAACGACATAAAACTGAGAAAATAAAAGCAGTCTGTTTGTCACATTTTTAGCTGACATGCAATGGATAAGAAGCTAGCATCAAAACTAAAAGGGAAAAAGGTAACAGTGGAAGGTGGTGTGATATAAGTTTTCAGAGGAGATAGGAGATCAGTAGAGATGTGAGGCTACAAGCAATGCATTTTGAGATCCTTCTAGAATGTTGAAAGGCATTCAGGATTTCTGAATAGAGCGAGCTAATTCTACAACAGCAGAACCAAAACCAAGAAACTATGAACTTTCAGCTTTGAAATTCTTGAGCATGGAACCACCGAGAAGCAAGATCTGGAAAACAACAGGAGTCTTGGTTGGGTGTAGAGAGCAATCAGTCTCTGTAGCTATCAGAAGGCAAATGGTTTGAGCATCTTGTAGGATGTAACCAGAGTCTTGACCTTGATATGGGCAACCACAGGAAGCCAGCGGAAAGAGATGAGGAAGAGAATGCTTTGCCAGGTCAAACACAACTCACTTTCTTGATCAGTTGTTAGAGTTTCATGGCAGACCAGACCTGACTAGGAATCTAAACAGGAGGGAACGTCAGAAGGCCAGGCAGGATATTGCCAAGGTATGGACCAGGAGCTGTGTCTATGTTATCATAAAGTTTGACCTGAAGAACTATGCAGAAAGAAATGCCAAAGGTATGGGAGAAAAAAAAAAGTTAGTGGAACTGCAGGCGTGGAAGCGCCTTTCTTGATGACCCATGCTTTGGTGAGCATCAGGATATCAAGTGAGAGGCATAGGCTGGAATGAAGTCAGCCTTTTTTCCAGACTTGTCAAACATTTCACTGACTTTATTTCCTGAACTTGAACTCTCAGCCTAACCCATGTGTGTTATATATAACACATTTCCACCCATGAACTCATTGCTGAGCTTTTTTGTACCTGTAGGTGCATGAAGAAATGATTCGTGTACAAGGACCTGGTGGTACAGTGATTTGTGGGGGGGGGGGACATTGAAGCGCTGGGGCACAGTGACACAATGGGAGGATAGACGGCCATGCAGGCCAAGGAATCGTGAAGAGAGAACATGCACAGCAAAATAATAAGAGCAGACAGAATGTCTGAATGAGAGAACAAATAAAGCACAATTTGGAGACAGCAGACAGATCATTCAGAAATGAGAGGTACGGGGGCAGAGTAGGTGTGAGAACATTTTCTTTGGGTTTTTTTTTCTTGTTTTGCTATATTTTCCATCTCTTGGAAAAAAGGGAGACATAACTGTCTGTGGGTGAATGCAATGCATGATGGGTAGAACACAACCTTATAGGCTGAGCTGAAAACAGCAACCTCCATTAAAGAAAATGCACTACTGTATATGCACAAAAAAGGTATACCTGTTAATGGCTTGTCTAATAGACAGCCCGCTATCCCACAAATGCGGGGGAGAAAAATTTTCATCTCCATAAATTTCAGAACATTCTTATCCAACAAGGCTACATAAATTGTGAATCTAGCACTGTGTAATTTGGGATGTTCTCGTTGCATATTCAAGTAAAACTGTGTTTTATGTAGCCAATTGCATCCAAGTTTTGAAATCAGAAGATGAAACCCCAGCAAGAGACGGAGCCTGAAGTGCTGCAGCCACTCACAGGAAAAATAAGGAACTGAGCCCTGTGAAGGTGTCCTGGGAGATCCTCTTGAGGGGATTGTCATCCAGGATCCTGTTGCAGCAGGAAAACACAAAACTATGTTACAATACCCTCAGATGTTACCGTTCTGCTGTTTCTTCAAAACTTCAATACACAAGTGTAGTACCAACAAAGACATTTCATGCACTGAAGGATGACTTTCTTCTTTAAACATCAAATGGGTCACGTTGGGCAAGTATTTTTAAACAATGTATGCATACCTATGGATGTTCTTTTTGGGACTTCCTGGATGATTTGTTGCTGCACCCTTGGAGTAATTTTGGCAGACAGGCTACTCCTAGGAAGATTCACCACTGTTCCAAGTCTCTCCATTTGGAGATAATGGTTCTTGCTATGGTTCAGTGGAGTCCCAGAGCCACAGAAACTGCTTTGTAACCCTTTCCAAACCGATATTTCAACAACTGTTCTTAATCTCTTCTGGAATTTTCTTCTGATTGTGGCATAGTGTTCG
Organism: Heterotis niloticus; assembly: GCA_018136845.1. Lineage (NCBI taxonomy): Eukaryota > Metazoa > Chordata > Actinopteri > Osteoglossiformes > Osteoglossidae > Heterotis > Heterotis niloticus. The sequence continues at coordinate 7,055,258 of CM030899.1, read as the reverse complement.
TGTACAAACTTTCTAGCGACTAATTCACTCTCATGGTAAGGATCAATACACTGTGAGATTTGGAATGAACAGGTCTGGTTGCAGTCAAGCCTGGTTGTGTTCAATCTGCTAAATTCAATAAATTTGTTCAGTAGGTTGACTGCTTCTGCTTCATCTTCTTCAACTAAGGAGGCAATTGCCTTTTCTTAACTTTGTCCTTGAAATAAATGAATAAATAATTTAAAAACTTGTGCGCTGCACTTTTATGCAAGGTCGCTTATTATAATGACCTGAGATCATATACGGTGTGACAAATATGCAGTAAGAAGGAAAATCGGGAAGGACACAAACACTTTTTCATAGCATTGTAGATATGGGCATGAGGCCATACTCACAGCCAGTGCAGTTTATGAAGATCACTGAACACTCCGGGCTTCAATGAAGAGATGTTGTTCTGGCTGAGAGATCTATGAAAGAAAAAACTAAGCCTCATTTATCTGAGTTTCTTGCTTTCAGTCCTCTAGCAAACACTAACTATGCCCACATGCCTAAGATAAAATTATGTATTCATCTATTCAGTCGGCACTTTTTCCCCGTCACCCAAAAATAGGTATTACTAACCAAAATAGTTCTTCCTAAAATCACAATTATAATCCAAGGAAAATACCAGACACATGGTGACAAGCAACAAGAGCAATATTATGTTGTTTTGACTGAAATGAAAGTTTGTTCTGAGAAAATGGAAACCACGTCTTATTTCTCTGCCCAAAGTAGTGACCAACCGTTTATGAGAAAACCAAGCAGAAATATTTCTCTAATTAAAGTTAAAATCAGACACTGGAGCAAAATTTCCAAGTACATCGTAAAATGAATCACATCTGCCGAGTAACATTTCCTTAGAGAAAACTTGCTTTACACCCATGTTTTGCCATCACTGCAGCTTAGGAACCGATGGAGTCGAAGCTTCCGAGGTTCAAAAAATGTAAACTTTGCTGCATTCGTTCAAATCCATGCATGCTGGATTTATCAAGGCTTCAGAAAAGAAATAAAACCTGTCAGTGGTACTCACAGTTTACGAAGCTGATACAGCCCACTGAAAGCTTGGCTGGACACTGTCTGCAGGCCATTGTTCTGGAGGAATCTATGAGGTAAAATAATTCAATTTATATCTAGCGATAAAGCTGTTTGTCCATGTAATTCCAACATGAAACCTGCCTTATTAAGAATTTAAAAGCACTTTGATTAAAAAATAAAGGAAAAGAAGTTTTGTGAGTTCCTCTGGTAGATACAGATGGAAAAAACAACACAAGGGAATTTCAGAACACTGTACCTCCTGTTAGAATGGGACAGTTCTTTTGTGGATTGATTTGAACCCTTTTTAGGACAGAAGGGCTGATGCTCACCAGCCACAGTGAGCCTCTCGCAGCGCAGACTTTAATTCCACCCAGAGAGGGACCTGTTTTTCATTTATATTTTACACTGAGCAACGCCGTAACCCCCAGAATGGAGAATTACATGTTTCTGCAGTAACTCAAAGAATATACAAAATGATGTTTTCAATTCACGTATTTTTCCGTTCAGATCTGCTGTGAACCACATCTGAGAAGCGAAAGCTTTTGAACAAATAAGACCTTCAATGCACTCAGCCAAAATAATCACCGGGTGAAGCTGGCAGTTCAAAGACTGTAAAGAAACATGTAGCTTACAGCAAAAAAAAGATGAAATCAACGAAAAAAATGAAGCTTTGCCCATAGTGAAACTACCGTCCCTGGTTGCTAGGTTAACTCTAGCCTTGTGAGAGTATCTTCAGGCTCACAGATGTCCTTCACAGCCAAAGGATCAACCCCCCCATTTCTAAAGGCCTTGTGATGGCATCTTCATGCTCATGGATGTCCCTCACAGCTAAAGGACCAACCCCCCGTTTCTAAATACTCAGTTTATACTCACAGCCTCTGCAGCTCCGAATACCTGGAAAAGATGAACTCGGGCAGTTTTCGAATCTCATTGCTCTTGAGGGACCTAGTGACAAAAATAAGAACAGTGCAAAAAGTACATGCATTACTAAACAAGTGTCTTCGAAGGGAGCCGAAAGGCCATCTTTTAAAATTTAAGGACTTCTCTCGAGTGGGTGATGCAATTTAAAAGCCTTTTTATTGTAGTGAAAATTGTCAAGATTATTTTAAAAGCCATTCATCAAGCTATTGTTAGTAATGAACACTTGATCCAACTGGTATTTTACAAAAGCATTGTTATTTTAGTTAAACACCATATTTCCTGCAAAAAATGATGCGACTTGTGATAGGTGATGACATTTCCATGGTAACTAATCAGTTTCCTCTTGTCGCTGGCATTCCTGAGGATAAATTTACTAACTACATGAAAAATGTGTCCGTACCTCAAAAAAAAAAAGAACACCCCCAAATCATCAGATATCACAGAAGTAATTCTATTCCTTTTGAGAGGAACATCATAGAAGTAAAAATGTTGCCAAAGTTCAGGACGTCTAGCTGACCTGTGCACAAGTGCTGGGTGCCACCCAGCATCACTTACAGCAGAGTGACATTTGTGGAGACGAGTGGCACCTCTGCCAAGTTCAGGTGTACGCAGTGCAGCTCGGTGCGAATGCATTGGCAGTAGTCCGGGTACTGGTGCAGGACTGCAGGAGACAAAAGCAGAAAGGGCTGCTTTACTAATTCATTCGTTCATTCATTCATTCATTCATTCATTCACACAGAACTATAGCACAGAAACATGCATGTTCTCTCTCTCACACACACACGCACATACATACACACAAATACTCACGGCAATCTTTGGTGGTTTCCAAAGGATCTGCCCTCTTAAATGTCTGGTCGAAGAAGTCGGCCCACCCGCTGTTATCCCCTGTGAGACGAGGAGTGAGACGCAGTGAGAAGCAAGTGACCTGTGATACCAGCAGGAGGAGAATCCTCAACGTGGGGGGAGAAGGATGTTTGCCAGTGTGAAGAAAGTATTCTGTCTGAGCACAATACCTAAAAACTGTACATTTTCTTTGCAGGAAACTAGACCTTCTACCCATATTAATCGCATTTACGTCTGAGACGATCAAGCACTTCTGGTCTGCGTAAAGTTTTGCTAAGGCAAATTCTAACTGACATGTATATTTGAAAATAAATTATCTCAACCCAATAGCATTTTCAAAACATGAAAGCATTTTCAGCTTTACTGGTCTGAAAATATTGCAACAACACTGTCACGTTGGCTTCACTGGCAAGCTTCACTGCTGGTCCATTGCTAATGCAGCTCACGCTGGTTATTACATAAACGCTGCGCAAGTTTCAAAACAAACGTTTGCATGCGATTTGTCGGAAGGTCCAAAAACTGTGATTATAGCAATTTTCGGGTAAAATGGAGCTGAAAGGCTGAATAGTATCATTTTGGGAGAACAGATCTGTGCCAAAAGACACAATGAATGTGACAACTCCACTATTTCACAGTAAAGTTTTCTGCATCCATCTCTTTTATGTTGTATTTCATTTTACATTTGTATCTCTTTTCTTACCAGTTTGGTATTTTTGTGAAGCATTCTACAGATCATACACATCCACAGCAGAGTAATTTTGCACCATCCAGATGTACACCATGAGTCATAACTTTTCCACTTTTTGAGTATATTTTGAGGAATTGCCATGGTCAGGAGACCCGGTCCATCAGTCTCTTGGTCACAAGCTGAACTTTTCACCTTGAACACAACTTTTACTGCACCAACCACAGAGACTCACCACAGTTCTCTTCATCTGCTCCATTCTGGCAGTCTGTCTGGCCATTGCAGTGCAGCAGCTGAGGTAGGCAAACACTCAGGTTCCCACAGGGAAACTGGCCAAGCGGACACCCCCTCGACACCGCCCTGCTGGCCACCATTACCTCCCCTGAAGGGTTAACAAGAGAACCCAAAGAGAAAGATGGAAAACGCAATCCGCAGAGCTGCACACTTCCTCAGTTCCTCTGAAGATGTTCTGCGGCCTTTTTTTACTACATTGAGCATTTCCTCATTAGCAAACAATTTCTCCCATTACATTAGACAATAAATTCAATGAGTGCTTACAACAAGGTTACGGAAAACATAATACACATCTGCCGGCTTGTTCATGTAATTTGTTTACTACTTTGGGATCCCCATATAATGTAATATTATGATGTACTTACGCTCAGTGACTTTGGGAAACTGATCCCTAATAAAGACTAAGAAACTGCTTTTCCATTCATATAAAATTTAATTCAAGCATTAGTCATTTAATTAGTAATATATGCTGTAAAATCACATAGGTTATTACTGGTTATTTATTTGAATGCACTTAGAGGCCCATTTCCAGGTGCTGCAGGTTTTAAAATTAAAAATCTACATAGCCTTGCCGCTGACAATATTGGTAGCTGTCCCAGGCAGCCAAAAACCTTCTATCTTGCTACTGCTCTCGAAAAACAAAACCACAAATGTCTTTAACGGATACAAAAAAAAATCTTTAATAAAATGTATTCTTCCACACAGGCACACACTAAAGCATCCCTCGTCTATTTTCTGTTCACCGTCAGCCATGTTACCATGTTTGAACCTTCCGCCCGTATTTGAGGACTTGTCTTCACTTGTCACCCTGGTTCTGTTTGCTGATCTGCTTTACTATGCTACACATTAATGTTCTTCCCAGCAACTATGCCCTGTTAACCTTAGTGTAGATTTGCAATAGTTTAATCTTGCTGCTCACAGTTGGGTTCAATCTGGTTGTCAATTTATCCTTGATTTGCTGTACCCTGGTATCTGACAAAAGAAGTGTTACCTTGCAACGTAAACAATAAAGCAAAGCTGAAATGATATTAAAAGTTCACATATGAAGAATTACTGGGAACCACATACACAACCTTATGGCATGCACCAGCCAAAAAACCTGACATGTATGGAAAGTAAAAAGTGACATATGATGGGCAGTGAACGTGTTGCTGAGGGTATTGCATCTAAAAGCGGCTCCTCGTTTCATCCTCACAGAAGAGTGTGATTTCTTGTGGTACTTGTTTCTTATATTTCATGCCTTTGCTCCAAAAGCCAGAAAAAAGCATAAAGCAAAAATCAGTTGGTCACCACCCCAGGCAGTTTCATGTACCTCTCTTTACTGCATTATAGTTTCAGTATTTGGGAATGGGGGAAGGGGAATGATTTCAGATGTAATTGTTTTTTTTTTTTTTTTTTTTTCTAGTTAAGGGTTTCTTTGTTCCGTTTTCTCTATAACATTATTTGCATAATTTTGGGAGCGCTGGGCATGTTGTTGGACTTTTTTATTTAAATGCATGTATGTTTAAGTGTTGTTTTGGTATTCCCCTTGTGTTTGTGTTACTGGATTGATCACCCGGTATATAGGTTTCCCCAGGAAGTGTGATATGAACATGCAACCATTTTGTTGTTCTGGCTTCTATGTGGTTGTCAGTCATTATACTCGTGCAAGTTTTACCAGTTTCAAGGTTCTTTCTGTAAAATTGAGAGCTTCGCTTAAGAGCCCAACTCCATCTTGGAAACCTACTATAGTTCTTTGTTTTAGTTGCAAGAACATGTGAGCTGTGGTCACATTATTGTTGCCATAAAGTTGATGTTAACGCTTAAAGTCCGCAGCCAACATCAAAGTTACAACTGAAAATACATGGGGAAATTCAATTTGGGCCATAAAAATGAGCACAGAAGTCATGGGAATTCTCCAATAATGGTTCAATCATCTGCCTCCTCTTTTTCCTGGAAAAAGACACGGTGCAAAGCAATGTTTAAGGGCACCAAAAAAAATCTCGGAGAAAAACAATTTTTTGATCATAAAACGCATTAAGAAGAATTAAAAACTGTCTTCTTGATGCTAGTGAGCTATACATTTATTCTACTTGGAGTCTTCATAAAAGATGAAGCTTTTAATCATGCGCTGTAGACTTGCCCACAATTTATAGCTGTTCTGTCCTTCTTATTAAATGCAGAGAATAAAGCGTTTTTGGTGCTTCTATTACACAAAGAAAGCTTAAATGACAGTTTAGAAATATTGTCCCTCACACAATCAAAGAATACAAAGTCTCTGCTTAAAAACATGATCGAAACTCCTTTCCGGTACTACTGCCATGCTTTCTTTGGAAGAACTGAGATGAGGCTGTTTTCCTGTTCCCTTCTTATAAAGATGTTATGTTACACACTTCACCCCGAACTCAGGACAGCATGGAATTCTTGTTCTTGGCCTCTTCTGTCCAGGTTCTTTCAACACCAAGCAGAAACAACCAATCATCCTTTGCCAGGGGATGCGAGGTCTTTACACAAGCTGGAGGTCTCCTTCCTCTAGACTGACTTCCAACAGCTGGAGAACCAAACAGCTGTATCCATTCTTATCATGAAGAACAATTCTGTTACCGGAGAGCAGGACGTGAACTTGATCATAAGTAAGGTTCTTTGTATAATTTTCTGATTTTCTAATTTTCTGCTTATCTAACTGCTTTTTTATTTAAAGGTTTCATGGTAATTTACCGTGTGTCAATTTTTGTCAGCAACAGTTAATTCCAAATACTTATTAGTCATCCATACAAACATAGCGTCTTTAGATGTAGATTTTTCTAAACCAACTTCACTTATTTAACATCTTTAAAGCTTATGCACAACAATGTGTGTCACTACGAGTTATACCTTCACTTAGTTCATATCAATGTACAACGACAAGCCAACTTTGGACAATATACAAGAATTTGTAGTAATTGGAAATGTGTATTTCTTCAAACAAGCTGCTATTTAGGCTGAAAGTAATAAACCAAAAATGTGGATTTTTGAGACAATTCAAGCTAAACGATAACCTGCATAGGTGCATGCTCATCTTGCTGGAATTTATATTCATTGCAGCACAGACAATGCAAGATGCCAGAAGAGCTGGTATTAGGTATACTTTAAATGTCTATCAAGAGTCTTAATTCTTGGCAAAGCACAAGGAACCTATTTTTGGCTCACAGCTATGAGGACTTCTTAATGGTGTTTTTTTGTGTACACTGAGAATCCTTTACTTTTAAACTGCTGTCGTCATAAATATGTCGACTGTAGTCAGTCAATATTATTAGTCACTAAACCAACAGCTCTCACACAATGCTTGTGCTCACTCATTTCTTCATCGAAAGCCTTTGATGTGATTTTTATTGCTGCAGTTGTCATTCTTACCATATGGCAGAAATAATTTTGGAAAACAGTATCTAATAGCTAAATAAATAATAAGTTGGACTATAAATAGACGAAGGCAAATGGAAAAAGATCATATTCAGCACTTATGTTCAGTATATGCAAATATGGCAGTTAGACACACTGGTTAAGCTTGATAAAGAGTTTTAAGGACACACACCTAAATTGGAGCTACTGTTATAACTTACAGCTATTTCTTATAAAGTCAGGTCTGCAGAATAAGACTGCTTATGTTGCTAAGGGTGACTTTATCATATACATTTAAACACTTTTAGCACAACGTTGCCAACCTCTCTGTTAAAAGCAATAATATGATAACTTGTCAACTTTTGTAGCTTGTCAAAAAGTATTTGCAATATTCGTCCTCTGTGGAATTAAACACATGCTGAGAAGAGATGCTGGGTTTGGTTGAACATCGGCGGGAATAGGCGCACCCCCACACACACACACACACACACACACACACACACACATACACACGTTCGTACGTCCACGATTAAAAATAATAAAAAGGCAATGTGAATAAAAAGCAGTGTTTGATACGTTTTTAACTGTCTTGCGTAAGTTAAGCAGGACTCAGAACAAAAGTACGTTAGAAGAAGTCAACTCCGCGACCGCGACGATCACCCGACGATCAAAAACGTGATTTGCGCTTTTTGTAAGGAGCGAAACTACGTGAAAACCGCCGAAGAAAACAGCGTGACGTTTCAGAGGTGTGAATAAGAGTCGGAAATGAAAAGGCTGAAGGTTAACCTGTCGCAAAATACATTAATAACAAATGTATCAATAAGTTGAGAATCTAGTGAGGTTAAATTTACAAAAAAAGTGTTTTAGTGAAGGGGATCGAGGCAAGTTGGAGAGAAACGGCGGCGCGGTGCCGTGTTTACCTGTTGTGGTCGCCAGTGACAGGTGGACGAGAAGTATGATGCCAGGAAGGTCCGCCGAAAGAGGGGACATGGTGTCCGTCGCTGTCGCCGTCGCCTCAGCTGGACGAAGTGACGCCGTGACGCAGTCGGGAGTTCGACTCGCTTTCGGGTCGGATCTCCGAGTCCGCTCACACTCAAGCGACAGTGACAGCAAAGTGACAGCAGAGTCCGCCGGGCTTCACGGACCGCAGACTGTCAGCGTCCCCCCGCACGGAGGCCCCCCAGAGGGCTTCCCCCATCCAGCAGCCGCCGCCGCCTGTCCTCCTCTCCCTCGGGTACCGCGGCGCCTGAGACGGAAACTGGAATCGCTGACACGCAGGGAAGCGCAGAGGTTCGGTGCCAGGCGAAATCCGGAAACGTCGGCTCAAATCCACAACTGTTCGGAAACAACTGAAAATAACAGCGTGAATTGACAGTCAAACACTTAGAGGACAACCGGTCGATGTTCACGAAGTGTGTATGGGAACCATGTCTTTTTTTGATTATTATTATTTATTTATTAAATAGTGATCGATCATTTCATACCAATGTTGGTACAGAGGTTTTTTACTGTCGGAGCTAAAGAGTTATCGTTGCGAGCGCAGCACGTCATTGTCCCCAGCTGCACAAAAGTGACGGCAGATAAAGGCAGGAAATTTAAAAAAAAAAAAAAAAAAAAAAAAAAAAAAACTATACCTCATTATTATGCATGAGCAGTGTGCTTTAAAACTATATTTGTATTTGCAGGGGTTTGAAATTGCACTCATACTTATCAGAAGTCAAAGTTTATCTGTTTATATTAGTTTTGCTTTTCAGAAATGAACACTTTTGCTCATGATCACGAGTCTTGCTGCTTTAGACAATCTGCTTTCTGATGATTTCTTCATGCTGACCTGCATATCATACCCTGACCAGTTCCCTCAAAGTACAATGAAACATGAAGTAAAACGATCATTTTAGAAAATTGCAAAGGTTGCGAAGACATCCTTCTCTGGAATTAAAGACTCCTATTCGAGGTAAAGGTTGCAAAGATACAACCTGTCTGAGCGACCTACGTAACTTTAAAAAAGTGGAAAAATATTGCATTTAATATATCTAACTTCTATCAATATGCACTAAATGTGCCCATTCCCTCTTCAATCTTTACAAGCATTCCAGTCCCTGCTGAGGAAAACTGACCCCACACAATGATGCTGCCACCCCCATGATTTAACCTGGGTGATGCACTGTGTTGGGTCTGCACTAGATGAGAAACTTTGAATGAAAAACAAAAAATGCGGTTTTTGTTTCATCTGATCTTTACCATTTTCTGCAGAATCACTCAGCTGCTTTGTTGCTGCAAACTCTTGGTAAACTTTGATACGGTTCTTTTTCAGCAATGCCTTCCCTCTTGCTGAAGTATCAAAATGTTTTGCAGCCTATTGCACATGCCAGCCTTATGCAATCCTTCATAAAACAAAACATTACAACAAAAGCATGGGAAAACACAAAACTACTGTGCACAACATTCATGAGCAGCAGCAGGTCCTCTTTGTCTATGAAGTTTGTTTCATTATCACCCCACCATAAAGTATGCCCTATTAGCAATTAGCTACACTTTTTAAACCAAAAAGAGAGAACACAGCATAAAAGCCTTAAACTAACATAATTTTCCCACCATAAGGGCCTTAAACATAAAAATGAAGGTTTAGCCTCATTATTCAAAACAAAACCCATTTATTACCTTCAATAATTCATGTCTGTTCAATATACACCACATATTATTCATAGCCATATTTTTTCTCACATATTGAATGCCCAGATTGAACTCCTGCTGGAACAAATTCCATTATATTAGGCATTTAATATGCTTCAGAGTTCGTCAAAGTTTGGGACAATATTCTACATCAAGTCATAGCTCATGTCCTATTCCACCAAGAGTAAGAATTTTAGGTACTTTTCCAACAAAAAAAAATGTACAGAAGTGAAACAAAGTGATTTGTACCCATTATGTGTGTTATGTTCAATGTTCTCTTACCTTACTTAATGCAAAAATGTAAAACATGGAGGCTTGATCGTTCAGTGTAAAAATTTCAGGAAGTTTTTACAATTTTCTGTCTGAACTCCAGTCTTTGCTGCTGCTTCTGGAGTTGTATGATTTTTTTTTTTTTTTTTACACATTTTCACATCTTTGGATGAAACTGGTTTTGGAATTTTTCGTTTTTTTGACAAATTTTTTGGCTGCAGAGCATTGTATCGAGCAGCTTGGCAGATAAATTGAGTATTAAATTGTGCTCTACTTAAAAAATGTATATCGGATCGTTTTAAATCGTGGGATGACTGTACTTGAATGAGTCATTTCAAGAGCACCAGGCCAGCATGTATGGTAGCCTTTAAAAAGATAGATTTGTATTGTAATGGTTATTTTTTCTAGTACGTACCTATACCGTAATTTGCTGTAGTCAATACATAGCTATCTGAAGGGGTCAAGCACTGCAGGTTGCATTTTATAAAACATTTGTTCAGAATCTTTCCAGTTCCAATAAAAATCCTTCACCAGTTGCTCCATGACCTATAAAAACCCTCATTAGACACTGAATGCAAGCGTGAACAATCCACCATGCAGTAACTGCCGCTTGTTCATTTTACCGATTGTTAGCGAGGCACAGAATGAATGTCTTCATGTGAGTGGGAAAGGGGTGTTGGAAGGTGGCAAATTTTTCATTCTTCCATTTTGCCGGAAGGCAACACTGTCACTATTCTTCGAGGAAAAGTACAAAAAAAGAGACATTAACATCCTCGAGGGAGGGACTGAGATACCTGAATCTGCTAAGTGGTCACTATTGTTTTCCCACCCTGTGAAAAAGTCCTCACAGACTCACATCAATGGTACCATGGAGAAGGCCTTGATGTTCACCATTTTGCCAAGGGCAACGTAGCCTCATCTGCACAAAAGGGTCAGTGGTTTGGCTCACCTTTCTTCCTCCAGCTAAACTATTTTCTAATTAAAGGACATGAGTCAGACCAAAAAACCATGCGGTGTCACACAGACTTAGCGGTTGGCTCATGACGGCTAATGAAACCTGTTGCACGATTTTTAGACCAACAGCAGCCTTGAACAGTATTCATCCGTCTTTTCCGCAGCCAACAGGTGCACAAATGTGTACGCTAGCCTTTTTACAGGACATCTCTTTTAGCAGCGCTGTTGACATATGGCAGATGTTAGCTGCTACAGAGCTTGTCCCCCATCGGTACTACCAATGAGATCCACACTGAAGAAACGAACCCCCCCCCCCTCCCGGCTTCTGGATATACACAAAGAAAAGCTCGGTAAGAATAATAATGGCAAAAAAAAAACATTTTAGTAGAACATTTCGGGAGGGGTCCCAGCTTGAGGATGTCACGATGTGAGGATGTCATGCTTTAGAGGGCTCTGAAGAGGAGCAAGGGGACTCGAGCTGCCCTCATTTCCTGTGAAAAGTCTGAGCCACTCGGCAGCCACTTACACACCAGTGCATGCTGGGAAACTCTGCTGAAAGAATGGTTGGCTTCCACTCTAGGAGACAGATGCCACTTTAGTCCATACTGCACGGTGTGGCCTGACGTCAGATGCTGCTTTCTGTAAGGAGGCACATACAATGGGCTAAATGGCAATAAATCTGAGAAACCATGGTCCCTGCAGCTGTTGTGCTATTAAAATTATTATGGTTGTCCTATTAAAACTCACCTCTGTGTGATTATATTTATATTTTGGGGGGGGGGGGGGTCCCTAAACATGGTCCTATAGTGTAAAATTTCTGCATACTTAACAGTTTCAGTCATCTTGGAAACAGTGTCTACAAATTTCAATTTCCCGACACGCGGTGAAGACCACAAATCCCGAAACAGCCATAAAGATTAATAATGGCGCAAAGATGATGGCTGCTTCATATAACAGATGTCACACTAACAGTGGATCTTCTCTGCATTCAGTCAGCAGTCAAAAGCAGAAACAAGACCAGCTCCATCCAAGATGGTTTGTTAAATAAGTGCATATGATTTGTACATAGAATTATTTTTCCTGAATAAAAAGGTATATTTCACAGTCCAGCTATAGTCCAACAAATATTTTCAGGGCACAAATGACATGGCCATTCAGAGAAAAAACTAATTTAAAACGGTCGATAAAATCTGCAAGAAAAGACAAAAATTCTAGATAAGACTGAAATACAGGTACACATAAAATATTTTCTGTCTGCTTGTATGGTTTCATTTGTCACTAAAAATATTTTGTGCAGACACTAAGTCCTCTGCAAAACATTCTGAAATCTAACATGTTGGACAACTTGTTCTCCTGCTAGCAACCAAGCATCATGGCTCAAAATCCAAAGTGGTTCCTTACCATGGTTCTGCTCTTTCGGTAACAAACAGAAGTATGACCGTGACAACGAAAAACGGCAGATTGATCTTGCCGGCCTCCCTCTCGACCTTTACGACTACTACCTGAAAAAATCAGCTTATTCCCTTTTCTCTTTTTTGAAACCATGCAACCATCCCCTGAAGGGCAATAATAAGAAACAAGATCCCCTCTGCCTTTGTGAGATGGAAACCGTTTAGAAAAAGAGGGGAAGGGTACGCTTTTCCTCACCAGGGCAACATTACTCTCACTACCATCTGTCGGAGCAAAAGAGTACTAAAAAAGTTTGTTTGAAACTAAATTTTATATCAAAATAAAGTCACAGCATTTCAAAGCTATTGAAATACTACATCAATATTTTGTTGATGAATAAGTATATGAACTTTAGCTGGAGTTACATAGATCCCTATATAAATAATACAAGAGGACTTCAAAAGCAAATTCAAATAACCTAGTTGCACTTTTGCTCTCAGTTATGTCACAAAAACTGTGCTAGAAACACACACTCAGTGTATGCAAACATGTAGACTTGTCAGTCACACAATGTGGCTGTTAGTTAAATAAATATAAACTTAAACATAAATCCAGGACGATGGACAGTCTTTTCCCAGTGATGCTTTTCGGTTATCATAGCTCTGCTTTCCCACCCAGATTCAGTGGCTGGAATGCAAGTCTGGCATCTCCTGCCAGCCACTTGTTGTAGACTTCAACAGGGTCCATGTTCCAGTGCTTGTGGAAGGACACTGGAACCTGGTGCACCAGAAGGTCTTCTGCATAGTCATCTGGGCGTGCCTACATCCCAAGAAGAACTGAGCAGTTGAAACATCTGTTCTGAGGAAACTTTTCAGCTGTGGAAGGAGAAACACCTGGCACGACTTCTGTCCCATCATGACGTAAGCGAATGAAGAATTTCCATTTTACTGCCGTACTACTACCAGAATGTCTTGCCTGTGAAAATGCACCAAACGGTGTGGACTCCACCAGAAATTACTCTATTTAATATTTGAAATTAATAAACTGAAATAATATATTTTACGTAACAGGAATGGGGATAACAGTGAATTAACTGATGTTGCTGCAAATGGCACAACTTTCTGGAAATGGTAGACTACCTGATGGAAGAGCGGGCTGTGTGTGATGGAGATCCCCAAGGCACTGAGACACATGCCCAGAACCATGTCATCAGGGGCATCATCACTATAACACCTGCAGCTGCTGGAAAGCAGTCTGGACACTGTCATCCTGCTGAAGACCATCCTGACAGTGGAGGAAGATATGATCAGCGTTTCAGCGAGTATATGTTCCGCGAATAAACATGTCCACTTTTAAGAATGTTTCTAATCTCTCAGCCGAGTTACAAGATATAAGAACAGACTCCATGGCACACAAAAAAAACACCTTAATTTCCACCATCTTTTCCATAATAAGTGGCAACACACCAGCTTACCCGCCTCCTCCGGTGATGTAGCTGTAGCCACCCTGGCTCAGGCCATATCCATAGCGCTCACCCAGAGCCACTGACTCAAGTGGATTGTAGCAACGCAGAAGGGTCCGCAGTCTTGGAAGGCTGTGGGGTAGAAACCCATGCCCTTAGTCATACTCCTGTACAACAGTACTTATCACACTCTTTAGACTGCTTGAAGCTGACCCCCCTACAAATGGCACAAACGATGAAAACCTTATGGTTTGTTAATACTACGTTTGTGCTGCAAAAATTAGGATTTGTGCCGCTTTCGTTTTTGAGATATAAGTCTTTATTTTTTCTGGGCTGTGACTTCACTCAGCCCCCCTACAACCGCGAAAACGCACAAAACCGGGCATATTTGTTAGTGCTACATTTGTGCCGTAAAAACCGCAGTTCTATCACTTTACGTTACGGAGAAATTAACAATTGTTTACATGACATGTAACGTCACTCAGCGCCCTTACAAATGTAAAATAAATGAAATTGGGTGCATTCATAAGTGGTTTGATTGTGCTGCAAATGGCAACTCTCTAACATTTTTATTTTCTGAGATATTAACGATTGTTTGCATAGCACGTGACGTCAAACATGCCTGTTTTGTGCGTTTTTACAGACAAGCAAGACCCTCACCACACATTTATTCTAGCGTTTGTCAAACGCGGCTTTATCACAGCATCCCAATAAATGATTTTATGCTTCAAAGACTTATGGAGGTTTTTGTTCATGGTTTACAATCACACTTTCTGATAGCAACTTAAATGAGAGCATGCAACAATTTCAGCATGAAAGAAATTTGGGAGAAGGTTGCTGCTTAATATTGAACTTGCACCTGTTCACGGTTCAGGCACAATGGTGAGAACTGTGTGTGGTGCAAGTCACACCTGATTAGAGTATCATCATCCACAATCAGAAGCCAGTCAGGCTGTGGTATCACCTCTCTTGCAAACCTCTTCAGGATTGCAAACGTTTTCCCACAATGCCCTGCACAGAGAGAAAACACATGATATGGGACTTGATATGACTCCACAGGGGTTGGCAGATGAAAGGCTGAACCCTTTGTGTCACCATTTTCATTTCTACCTGTCCAAGGGAAGTGTTTTGCTGCAATGAAGAAACAACTAATTTAGAACTGGGAGATGTAAGCAGGGGAAGCCTCAAATATAGTCAAGAGGGAAGGTTGAATGGGGAAACAATCATTACCCCAAGCCTTCAGGACTTCACCTTGTGCTATGGTGACTGGAGGATGGAGATCTTTTTGCAATTAGTGTCTTCTTACCTTTACTCTGCTCTTTGGACAAAGCACATTGTTCCTTTCTGCCAAAGATTCCACATCGACACGCTTATTGCTGACTTTAACCTACAAGCTATCTAGCTATTCATAATAAAAACTCATTTTCCCATATTCCTCTCTTTCTCACCCTACTTTGATCCACTGCCAGATGGGAGCAGGTCACCAGAAGTATCTATTCCACAAGGTGTGTGATCATAATGATGTCACTACTCACCTCTTTCTGTGTTCGGCACACCTAGATCAATGGTTGGTATGCTGGGGTCAGCAAAGTCACTGTAATACTCCAGTAATGCAGTGTCTTTTTCCCAAGTCTTCTTCACCACAGGGACTGAGTCCAAAAATGAACCCAAAGACAACCAGATTGGAATAGAAAAAAAGCAAAGCACCTCATCAAATTACACCATAAACAAGAGGAAAATAAAACCACATTTAAAGAAAAAAAACACGTCAACGTGACAATGTGATTGTTGAACCTTCAGAAACCACAGCCATCCCTTGGTATCCAAACTCTATATCTGAATTTTCACTGTAACACCTCTTGTGAAATAATATCTACTTATTGGTATCTAAACTGAAATTTTTGCTGTAACTTTTAACCTGAAACTTATCCATAAAAAAGAAACGCAAAAATAATTCAGACTTGATATTAAGCTGTTGCTACATGTCAATAATAGAAAATTCCAGTTTTATCCCATTGACTTATTTAAAAATCCAGATCACCACAATTTCAGCAAATGTGGCCACTGGTTACCTTGCTGCTGACCTGGGCATAACAGGTCTTAAGCAGCAATATATTAGCCATTAAGAGTTTAAAGGTAACTAAATGAGCAGGATTCCCAACCTCAACGGACGGATTAACCAACTTCTGGTGTGGAGTACAGGTTAGACAGTGGTAATGACTGCCTCATAGACTCCCCTGGCTACTTCTTCACACCAAGACTTACTTC
This sequence comes from Heterotis niloticus, assembly GCA_018136845.1. Classification (NCBI taxonomy): domain Eukaryota; kingdom Metazoa; phylum Chordata; class Actinopteri; order Osteoglossiformes; family Osteoglossidae; genus Heterotis; species Heterotis niloticus. The sequence goes on along the minus strand of CM030899.1, from coordinate 7,039,086 downwards.
TTTCCCCGTGGAACTTTTGGCATGTTTTTACAGCCACGAAGACATCCTCCTTTCTCACTGGGTCACCCTGGTGGCACAGGAACCGAGTCAACACAAAGACAGGATCCATCACACCAACACCCTCTAACTAGAACACTGTCAGTCGATAAGAAAACGAAAAAGAAATGCAACCCACAAAGTTTTGTCAGAATATTTGATTGCTGAACTAAAGAGAAAATGGCCACCCATTGCCACCCTGACCCATTGGACAGCACCCATGGTTTTGGTTACCATTTGTGGGAGCGTTTAAAAGCGTTCTTGAAGTTCTGCTTCAGTTGCAACAACTCTTGGCTAAATGCAAAACAGGGAGGATCACCAGAAAGGTCCTCACCGTGGAGCTCACAGCAGAGTTTTGGAAAAGTTTCAAAGTAAAAAACAATGGTTAGCCAGTTGTAAATACCTCCCAGTCCTTTTGAAGCATCAATCTCTGCCATAGCCGACACAATGAGCTATAAATAATTCAAACAAAATTAAAAAGGCTTTTCATTGATAAATAAATAAATCGGCCATTTTGTTGCTGCCACAGTAAATGCTTTATCCTGTCTAACAGAGACATTAGAATAGAAATCTTACCACCGTCACTAGCATGCCCTCCCACTGTAAAACTTATTTACATCTGCTACTCCTTTGTGAGTTATTCTAATAATTTATTAATATTTTGCCAATGAGACAGCGGGACACAATTTAAGGCACCCACCCTACCCTGCTCAAAGGATTTGAGCTTGCAAATCTTAGACAAACCAACTTGCTATGCCATCTGCTCCATGTCCTTTGGAAACCAGACCTGCCTGGAGCGGGTTTGCACTTTCTCATCATCTGGTTCACAGGGATACAATATGAGCCCTTCTGTAAAGAAAGGAACCTACACAGTAGGGCATGTGGGTGCTGAGGGTAGTGACACAGCTGCCAGCCTGGGGCTGGGTCTCCAGTGTTGTGCACAGCTCTGGGAGGGAGGTGAGTTTGGGTCCTTGTCCATCCTCCCAGATGTACAGAGCGATCTAAAATGGGAGAGGAAAGCTCAGCATCAGCGGTCATGAGGAATGAGTTTCTCCATTAATTTCTGGACATACTGTACTTGTTAAAGTAGTTTTTGTTACTGCTGCTCTTGCTTTCAAAACTTTAGAAATCCCCTTTTATTCCCTTTCTCTTACACTCTTAACTGAAAATATTGCTTGGATGTCAGCTCAGTCTTTGTGGTGTTTGCAGGTTCTTCCCATGTCTGTATGAATTTCCTTCCACAGTCCAAAGTCATGTGATTCGGGTTAATAGGCCACCCTAAATTGCCTATAGTGTTTGCATATGTGTGTGGCCACTCTGTGGCTGGGTTTACAGCAAACCCAGTAGTAACATTTCCTTACTGTCAGATGTTTTTGTGGAATTCACTGATCACTGTTAAATCCAGATAGGTACATTTTGTAGCTTTTTTTATTACTTTACTAATATGCCAATTCTTTCACACGAGGTTCATGAGGGTGTCAGTCACACAGAAGCCTGCAGTACACAGAAGTTCTGAATTACAGTGGTTGGAGACGTCACTGTCAACTAAAGGACGTGAGTTTGAATCCCCACTCCTACTGCAGTACCTTTGTTTAATGTGTTCTTCCAGAATTGTTCCAGAAAAAACTACACACCTGCATAAATGTGTAAACAACTACAACCAGTATAGTGTACACACACGGTGTTTTATGCTGCCTTGAAGAAAGGTGTCAGATAATATTTAACAATGCTTCGCAGACTGCGGTTTAATATTCGTTTTGCATTCTTTTTATCAGTCTAATGCAGATGTTTCACAGATGTATGAAATCATTCTTGTCAGCATACAACATTTACACTCTACAGTAAGTCAGAAGAATAAATAATATTCCTAAAAATTTAACGTTTTTTAAACTTGCTGCTACCACTTCCTGCGCCAAACATTCAACAACAAGGCTTTTCTGAGTTTTATTGCTATGCTTCTCCATTTCACATGACACCACAAAACAAATTAAAAAAAAAAATTTTAAAAATCTTTTAGGTCATTATCGTAATGCAATAAACTTGTTGTCATCTTCCAGACCAAAAAAATAAAAAATAAAATTAAATGTGCATGTTGTCAGCCACTCTCATTGTGTCTTTTTGGGTCAGAAATGTTCCAGTCATCTAATTTAAACAAATTTAATAATATATCATGCAAATACACAGATCACTGTGCAATCTATGCAGTTGGACTAAACAGTCAAGATGACAACTTTTCCGCAGGGTTTTTAAATCAAAGCCCGTGACCTTCACTCACACAGGCGCAAAACCGAGAAACTAAATACAAGTTTGTTTCCTCACCTCGTGCTTTAAGTCAATGGTGAAATCGGATTTAAGAGGCTCTTCTTTCACCTTGTTCGTAAGCCTGCAACAAGACCAGTTAAGCTGTGCAGGCTCAACTGCACATAGAACACAAATGCAATCTGAGCCGTCCCCCACCGGAAGTGTAGGGCCCCAGAGGAAGATGGAATCTCACCGCCGGATGAGGGGTGTGCTCAGGACCCAGGCAGCTGCAAAGTCGGGGTAGCTGAAGGCAGAGGGATCATCGGCAAAAGCGTAGTGGTGGATGATTGTGGACTCCTTATCGTGAAGCGGCTTCCCAAAGAACCACTCCTGAGCAGGGAGGAGCATAAGGCACCGATTTTATCAGAATCATCTCTAATAATGTTTTGCTGTCCGCTACCAAGAGGCACATGCACGAACAGATAAAACAGATTTGTAAAATTGTAGCTCTGATGTTAACATCGGAATAAAACGTGGCTCGAATCTAAAGGTCAGGAGGAGGTGGTGCTTAGGGCTTATCAGACAGCTGTACCCGGAAGGACTGTTGAGCACAGCACAGCCTGTTAAACACCATCTGTCCCAAACTGATATTTAAACATATATATTTTTTTCATTTAGGAGATGTTAAAAAGCACCATAGAATGATTATTTATTAGTATTTAGCGGACATCTTTATCCAAGGTGGCCAACGGTGCTGGATGCGCTACTACGAACTCTTTACAGTCACTCACACATTCATACAGTAGAGCAATATAATACACATGCAAAGATGTGGGATAATTTTAGCTTCCCCAGATTTTTAGATTTCCCTGATACTCTGGTCTTTTGACAGATGGAAGGCAACATACCTGAACATCAGGAAAACAGGAAACTCCACAAACTGAGCCAGACTGGCACTGATCTTTAACTGAAATGATGCTGCCTCCATAAAATGTAAATACTGTATTTCCTCATCTGCATGATACTGTAGCCACTTTGGGATGTTCAGACACATACTGAACAGAGCTGAGGGCTCCAGCCTGGTCAATGGCAGGGACCCCCTCAAACAAACTCTCCTGCTTACTTTTTGCTTTTTACTAAAACCATGTGAAGCTGTGAATCACTCAAACTTGCATCTCACTTCCTGCCTTAGACTACTGTCCCAATTTAAGGCTGCGACTAACCAGTTTTGCAGTTAACCACAATTAAAAACATCTAAACAAAAACAGTAAACCTCGACTTTAGAAGCAAATGTGTCAGGTGTTTGTGTGGTGTTCCTGGCTCAGCTTGGCTGGCTGGTCCAACAATTCAGCTGACCTATAGAAAGCAGACGTGCTGTGAAAATGAGCGAGAGGACATCTCAGCTATGCACTGAAAAAGCACCTTAAATGGGCAGTGTGGGACAATTTGGATATGTAAAAAAAATGATCTGGGGTAGTAGAACAGGACAAATTTGCTGAAACAAACATACAAAAACAGCAGCTGCCAAAGTTTCAAACATGTCTAATCTGCTTCACCATCTCCGTGACTACCATCCATCCTTATAATCACAATTCAAGTTAAGATATAATCTAGATAATGTTACACTGGTTGTCTTAATTTAGGGCTCACCCTAGGAGCAGGCTTGGCATCACTGACAAACATTTTTTGAGACTTTGTGCTTATTGGCTGTCAACCCACCATGCACCAGTCATATGCATTACATGCACCCTGTGCGTAACATCGCTATGTGTTATGTATGATATCAGTACTATAGTACCTGCATTTTACATTTCCAAGAAAGCAAGCAGCTTTTCTGGAGTTTAATGAACTTGACTACACAAAAACCTCACTTGGGGTGCGAAGTACCACTGCGAAAAAAAGGCTGTGCATAAAGAGAAAACAAAAAACAGTTTCAACCGTTTCCACAGAATGTGACCTTGAATGACCTTGAATAAATAAGGGGAAAAAAAACAACATTTATTGATTCAGCTGGCACTTTTCTGCAAAGTGACTTAAAATGGTAAGTTGTTTACAATAATTTACCCATTTAAAAAGCTGAGTCATTTTTGCTGGAGCAAATGAGGGTTAGCACTTAGCTCAGGGGTAGTTCAGTAGAATGTGGGATTTATATAGTGGGTATGCCTTTTGCTGCTCCAAAGTTAGGGTTATACAAACACAAAAAAACAGAAATTGCACAATAATAAAATGAACATTTTTGAAAACTCCATCAGGATATTCACTCACCTTCTCTATATCAAAGCGGCTCAGGGTGCGGAGAAGTTGGCCTACCCTCACATTGGTGTCTTCTTCCAAGAAAACAAACCAGGAACAGGTCTTCCCATGGGTTTCAAAGAGGCTAAAGAGGGAAAATAAGTGTGTCATTGACAGCTAACACCTAGATTGAGAAAACCTTCTAAAGCCAACTCTTGCTGCATTGTTCTGCAAAAGGTCGTGGCGGTGCTTTGTTTAGCTCCATTCAACTTATGACCCAGCACCATTTCAATGGACTCAGCACACAACCATTTAGATCAGTGGAAGCTATGTCTACAAACTGTTGTGTCTTTTAAAGCTGCACATCTACAGGAAGACGTAAAATAAGGATGTTAGACAGGAGCAGCCACAGAAGTTATTCAAGAGCAGAGCTGAACATCTCAGAACTGGACATAAAAGTTTTTGCAAGTACTGAATTCATTCACTCAGTTCACTGATGCATCACCAGGTACATCTTTCTGACTTGTGTTACCCGTATGCGTTTTACATACATACTGTATGAGTTACATGCCAGATTGTATGTGTGTATATGATTAAGGACTGAAAGATACGACACTGTCTTCCTCGTGAACCCCATCCACACAGCATTTATGCCTCATGCCCAGGAAAGCAAAGTTTCCCCAGAGTGTTACAACAGGGCTTGAGGGAAGCCGCAAAGACAATTTTTACTTTCTATAAACAACAATGCACGTTTTAAATGTTCAGTTTTGACTTTCAATGTAGAGCAAACAAATCTACAGCAAGTGACTGAATTGGGTTTGCCGGTCCTGATGCCCGTGGCACCACTTTGTTGCTGAGCTCCTCCGCTGTCAACTGAAAAGTATCAGCTGAATGCTGTTGTGTGTAGTTTTTTGTTCACATTTTGTTGACTAAAAGATCAATATTGTTTGGAAAACACCAGCGCATGCGTTCTTGACTCTAACCGTGCTGGCTGACGCATATGGTGTCGTACTTACATTGGAAGGATGGGGAAAATACTCCAGTCCCCTTCATTGTGGGTTAGGTTGTGGAGCAGCAGGACAGTGGGTGGATTCTGGAAGAATTTATTAAGATTATTTGTTAAGTTTCCATGAATGGCTGCAATCTAAATAAAACCCCTTGTCAACCTGGATAAAAATGACCTGTATGAGTCCCTGGGTCGTGTCAAGTTTATCTTTTTTATCATTTAACAGTCTGATGGCTTGGAGGGAAGAAACTATTTCTCATTCTGGTGGTGGAGGCCCATAAAACACTTCCTGATTCCCCAGTTTGTCCTCCCACCACTTCAACAGCATCATCTACAGTGGGGGAAATAATTATTTCATCCCCTGCTGAATTTGTAAGTTTGCTCACTTACAAAGAAATGAACAGTCTCGAATTTTTAATGGTAGTTTCGTTTTAATGGAAAGAGACAGAATATCAACCAAAAATCCAGAAAAAACACATAAAAGTTATAAATTGATTTGCATGTCATTTAGTGAAATAAGTATTTGATACCCAAGCAAAACATGCCTTAGTACTTGGCGGAGAAACCCTTGTTGACAAGCACAGCGGTAAGACGTTTCTTGTAGTTGGTCACCAGGTTTGCACACATCTCAGGATGGATTTTGGCCCACTCTTTACAGAAACTCTAAATCCTTTAGGTTTCTTGGCAACTCGAAGCTTCAGCTCCCTCCACAGATTTTCTATAGGATTGAGGTCTGGAGACTGGCTAGGCCACTCCATGACCTTAATGTACTTCTTCTTTAGCCACTCCTTTGTTGCCTTGGCGGTATGTTTTGGGTCATTTTCATGCTGGAAGACCCATCCACAACCCATCTTCAGTGTTCTGGCTGAGGGAAGGAGGTTCTCATCCAAGATTCTATGGTACATGGTCCTGTCCATTGGCCCCTCAATGCGGTGAAGTCGTCCTGTCCCTTAGCAGAAAAATAGTCCCAAAACATAATATTTCCACCTCCGTGCTTAACTGTGGGGATGGTGTTCTTTGGGTCATACTCAGCATTTGTCTTCCTCCAAATACGGCAAGTCGAGTTGATGCCAAAGAGCTTGATTTTGGTTTCATCTGACCACAGCACTTTCTCCCAAGCCTTCTCTGAATCATTTAGATGTTCACTGGCAAACTTAAAGACAGGCCTGTAGATGTGCCTTCTTGAGCAGGGGGACCTTGTGGGTGCTGCACGATTTCAATCCATTATGGCGTAGTGTGTTACCAATGGTGTTCTTGGTGACTGTGGTCCCAATTGCCTTCAGATCATTAAAAAGCTCCTCCCGTGTAGTTTTGGGCCGATCCCTCACCTTTCTCATGATCATCCTCACCCCATAAGGCAAGCTCTTGCATGAAGCTCCAGACTGAGGGCGATTGATGGTCATTTTATGTTTCTTCCATTTCCGAATAATCGCACCAACAGTTGCGACCTTCTCACCAAGCTTCTTGCTGATGGTCTTGTAGCCCATTGTGCAGGTCTTGTGCAGGTCTACAGTCTTGTCCCTGATGTCCTTTGACGGCTCTTTGTTCTTGCCCATGGTGGTGGATAGGTTGGAATGGAAGAAATTGATTCTGTGGACAGGTGTGCTTTATACACATAAAGAGTTGAGATCAGGAGTATCTGTAATTGATTAATTTGTGCCACATGGGCACACAGCCAATTCGTGGGAGCCAAAATTCTGGCTGGGTTGTAGGGGATCAAATACTTATTTCACTAAATGACATGCAAATCAATTTATAACTTTTATGTAATGTGTTTTTTCTGGATTTTTGGTTGATATTCTGTCTCTATTAAAATGAAACTACCATAAAAATTAGAGACTGATCATTTCTTTGTAAGTGAGCAAATTTACAAATTCAGCAGGAGAACAAATTATTTCCCCCACTGTATCTTGTTTCATCTATCTTACATTAGTAAGAAATGAATAAGTTCACAGCGGCAGCAAAGTACACAACCTTGTCTAATATCAAATTTTCCTTTCACAATATTTTAACAGGTAGCATGGTGTGTAAGCTCCCCTCATCCTTAAAGCTCTTTTTAATGAAGAGTAACAAAAATAAATCAGATTATTTTTTCACATTTACTCTGCTATCAATGATCAAAACAGTTGGGCTGTCTTATCTGCTCAGCCCTTTTAACCAAATGGATGTCGCCTACACTGAAACTTCTCCAAACGTTCAAACATCAAAGAACACAAAGATAAGTTTTAAGGAAAAGGGGTTTCCCAGCTGCATGAGAGTCCTGAAAATCAATGCTAAACAACCCTTTGGTGGAAACAAGTTACCAGCATATTTAAAAAATCATCCCCAAAGAATCATAGATCCTATCATGGGCAGAAGATAATGAACTGAAGTTTCTTAATTCTGGAAAAACTGCTCTCCTGAAAGTTTAATGGGAATTGTAATTCTGTTGGATATCACGGATTTTTTTTGTCTATAGAACTGAAAAGTCCCATGAGGTTATTATTGCCTCCTGGGTAACCGCTGCTGTGGTTTTCAAGGCAAGTATGAACGGAAGTGGTTTGCTGCTGACTTGTTCCAGCAATTTTTTTTCTTAGAAGAGTGCAAACACAGAGGAGAACGTATAAACTCCACACACATCCCTGAAATGGACTTGAATCCCACATCAGGCTAGCAGCCCAGTAGCTGTAAGGCACCTCCACTGTAAAATCTACATATTAGCAGTGAAATGTGTGCTGTAGCCTGATTATTTGACAACTTTAGTACATGAATTTGATCAAACCCAGGTCTTGCTGTGTCTTTCGACAAATGCCGAAAGCTTAACGCCTCTCAGTGGGCTGCGAATCGTGACCTTTTTGGTGCACGCAAGTGTCTAAAGTTGGACTGCACGTGACTCGCGTGACCCTTTCCGCACACACGACAGAAGCCCTGGAGATGTTTGAAAGTTCTGTCTAAAAACAGTGGGCAAAAAGGATACGAGAGGCCAGATGTGCGACTCTTCTCCCAGCGAAATGCACAACGTCATTCCCATATGACGCATTTTCAAGATGATTCATTTAAAAAAGCCAATTAAAACATGCAAACAGAAGTGGCGGCAAAACGCAAGCTCATGGGAGAGGAACAAGCCGACATCCGAGCAATTAAAAATCTTGTTTTTGCTGAGCAGGTGCCGCGCAGGTCAGTCATTCCGCCCTTATTAAGGAACTGTCATCCAAAAATCCAAAAAAAGGGTTTACTTGTCTACAGTTCTGCCTGCTCTTGAAGGGTCTCTAAGGTGGAGGTCCTGGAGGTTCGAGCAGTTTGTCTCAAAAGGAGAACCGCAAAGGATAACCAAAGTGACCACTCGGCACCATAAATGTCAGCATTACACACATTTGGTCCCTACAAAGTGGAACAGCAAACATGAACTGATCACAAAGATCTGTGTTATGCCAAAATGTTATTACGTGTTATTGATCAGACAAAGGGAAGGAATGAAGGTGCGGTTCTTAGCGGTAGGAAAGCATGGAGAACGTTCTAAGCCATTTCAGGCCCCCATGGCCAAATTAACCCATCAGAAGGCTCCTGGGCAAGCAAATGTCACGGGCCCCTTCCCTGCCCAACTCCCGCATTTTCGCAATGATGCCAAACTATTGTGCTTCCAAACCTGCATGGAAGTGTTAAAAAGAAAATCTTTTTTTGGTTTTTTTCAAATTTTTTTATAAGGAGCTCCAGTAGAAATTGGTGGCCCTCAGCTTTTTTTAGGTGGTTGGCTACCTATGTCCACCTGGAGTAAATAATATTAGTTTCTTCAGTATAACTGACTGAATGGGTCTGAGGCCATAGGCAAACCAGGAATAGAACCCAGCCATGTATTGCTCTGGTGGCCTGGGCCCTCCTGGTAAAATCTGCTGGCCCATCTATACTATACAGAGGCCCTTGAGGACCAAGGACCCCAAAAGACAAAGTCCCCTGGGGCATATGCCCAGTGTACCCAGTTGGTAATTCAACCCAGCAGGTCACACCCTGGTTAACGTACAATAATTCCCACAAATGTCCCTACCCCAGTAATCCTATCTGCTTTATAGCATCGATGGTTGATGGAAGTCAACCTTATCACTCCTCCCACAGGAGAGTCCAGTAATAGACATGTGCCTGATGTGACTTTAATTTGTGACGAAGATGCATTTCAATTCAATGGGTCATTGTGACTTGACAGAGTTCTGAGAGCTCAGAGCTGAAATTGGTGGTGGTGGTGGTGGGGGGAGGCACAACAATTGAGGCTACAGCGAGCAGACTGGCTAAATGCAGCAGTCTTTCAAAACCCATCCAATTTTAAACCAACTGCATAGAGAAGGTGAAGAATAAAATACCCCATCATATTAGCGAGAACTGCACTTTCACACATTAGAGCACAAGAGAAACGCTTGTCCCAATGTCGTTCTGTTCCGGTGATCCTAGGAGGTGATATTACCAATGGGGAAAATCATTGGCTTTTGAGGGAAAAAAGTGCTCTTACTATAAGGGAAGGAAAGGCGACTTGACACAGAACAGCAGACAACACAGAGGGACTGGAGGATTACTGGCATGATCTGTCTACGTGTGTTCCGGTGAAGATGTTAAAGGTCCAAGGTCATGGCGGCAACACCCTTCGTCCAGGTTCATTCTCTTCACAGAAACATTCAAATGTATGGAGAATGAAAGGAGCAGTAACTTGCTGGTGGTGTGTGAGAAACTCATAAGAGCAAAACTTGAAGCGGCAAGCGATAAACACCATGAGACAGACATGTACGGGCATGATGAAGCTAGCGCTTTGGCATTCAATGCAACAGGGCCAACAATTGCTCGGATCGCAGGGCAAACTCCATTGCTGTCATCCTCAACAACATCTCCTTAAAATATGCATCACTCTAATAATCTGGATAATCGATCAAGTCACCTCACTTGATCTCAGGTATTGATCTGAAACATATGAAACCTGTAGGTTTAGGAAAACAGCTGAACACTCTGTCAGTTCATTTCTGCTTGTAGCAACACTATACACCAGCAAGTATGTTCTACTGTAGGTTTTTATGACAAAAAAGTATGTAGACCCCCTTTTAATGATTGAACTGAGCTGTTTCAGCCACACCCATGCAGCATACAAACACATTCTAGACAACTGTGTGCTTTCCAGCTTTGTGGCCACAGTTTGGGGAAGATGAAGCTCCTTTCCTGCTCCGGCGTAACTGTGCCCCCGGCATAAAGCAAGCACCATAAACACAGGGTTTGCCCACATTGGTGTGGAAGAATTTGAGTTGCCTGGACAGAGCCCTGACCTCAACTCCACCGAACACCTTTGGGATGAATTGAAACACAGACTGAAAACCAGGCCTTCTCGCATGATCTCACTGATGCTCTTGTGGCCGAATGAGCACAAATTCCAACAGCCTTGCTCCAAAGCCTTCCTAGGAGACTGGAGGAGGTTATAGCAGCAAAGGGGGGAACAACTCCATTTTAATTCCCATGGATTTGGAATGGGATGTTCAACAAGCACATATGGGTGTGGTGCTCAGGTGTTCACATACTTTCAGCCATATAGTGTATCTACAAAACACCAACAGCCCCCAAGCAGTTGACTCTGAAAGCTTTAAACACACACAAGTTTAAATACCATAGGATTAAATAGAGGGACTGTGAAGCAGGTGGTTCCAGCTCACTCTTCTCCACATGCTCCACCAGACCTGCAACTGAGGCTCATGATCCTCCTCAATGTGAGCTTTTCTTCTGCTTACATCAACTTTTATTATTAGGTAACTGTTGTTTAGAGTGTTTTTTGCCAAAATCATGGATTAATAGTTATTTAGGTATTTTTGGGTTGGAAGCACATTATTTATTTCCCGCATTTAAAGCAATGGAACACAGGCAATCGGTAAGCAAAATATTTGATATTCGATTAGATTTTGGGGAAAATTAGAGTCAAATACAGAAGGATTACTTTATATATGCACACAACTATATGTATCAGTGTACATACCGCACAGAATTTTACTATTAGCAGGGACATTTAAGCAAGGGTGACACCGTGTGGCATTTTCCCACAGTGCTGCAGCTGCAGCTGAAGGATCTATTGCCTTCACAGCTGCATTTCCATTCCCACCCGACAGTGGACCATAGAATCAAATCACTTCACAAACTTCCACGGCTGTGCAGAAATTTTAGCTTCCCTTTGTTCTTCATCCGCAACCTGAAACCTGACTAGAACCACAAAAGATTGCAAATAATAAGATTATAAATAATTGTATTGGCAAAAGTGAGGAGAGTCACCCCAAAAAGGCAAATTTTAATGTTTGCTGTTTACATGGAGGGATTGAGTAGGGTCAAGGGGACAATGTAGTACCCAGTCAGTGTTATGCTGTCTTCAGTCACCAACACTCAGCATTCAGGTCTAGTTTACTAACTGCTGTACAACTTTGGACAGTAGATGGACCTCAGTTGGCCTGACTTCCACCCAAATACCCCTGGCTTCAAAGCAGGACCTGAGTGTGCCAGTGTATGAGTGCACAAGACTAAAAAATAAAAATTCTGCTGTATTTTTGTATCCATTTATAATGTGTCTTTTATACAACAGGGTCAGTGTTGCCAGGGTGATGTACCCATCCCCATAATGGCGAACTTGCAGAAACTCAAGTTGAATTATCTTCTAAAGATGGGTGAGCAAAAACCACAATGGAAGAGGATGAGTACATAAATGAGGTTAAGTACTTCCTTAAAGGAAATACCATAGGTTGCATATGTCAATTCCCTGAGCAAGAGTGCAGATATGTTTTTGCATTTCATTTCCTGATGATCTAATGTGATCCTCCTCTGAACACTTTGCTAACATTGCTACCTGCTAAATGTGAGATGCTTCAGACACATAAGCAGGAAACTACAGGAACTAGAATCCATTTACCAGAAACTACATCTGGTTCCCTAAGTAATGTACATCCTGCTGGTCTGGTAAAGGCTGCCTGGACTCTGGGAGATACTTCTGTTACCGCTTTAAGTTCCACAGCCTGTTGCAACAGCCGTGCCCTCCGCTCTTCAGCCCGCTGTGCATGAAAAGAGTTTCTCTGGCTTTGGATCACGAACACTAGCTCTTGTAACTCTGAAACACAAGGGTTGAAAGTCATGGGTTGGGAAATGCAACTGACGTAGGCGACGCAAGACAGAAAAAATGAGTAAGGAAAGGTTGCATTACGTTATTATCCTGGACCTTCAACAAAAATAAAGCTAAGAAAACTGTTTAAATCTTATTCGATATCATTGTAGGTTGATTCAATTTGGAGCCAACTATAAGCCGGGTTCATTCAATACGCCAGTGTGACCCAGGAGGAAACGGATAGCAGTTCCACCACCTTAGCTGGAGCCAGAGATGTGAGTGAAAACCCAAAAACCAACTCTGAACACCATTATTAAAACAATCCAGATGGGACCAAAGTTGCTTGGAGAGACCTGCTCATCTAGCATCACCAAAATATGTTTTAACTTCAGTTAAATGCAAATTCATACAATCAGAACTTTGTCTATTAGGGTCTCCTGAAGAGCAAACACACTTGTTTTCCTACAAACAGCTGGAACCTGAATCCAGACCTGTTACTGGCTATTAAAGCTTCACATGGATACCAGTTCCTGTGGGTGCAAAAGCAGGTTCTCCTCTTCACAGCCTGAAGTTTCCAGACTTCAGTATCTATTGATCTGACACAACTTCCCTATGACCTGATGCACTGGGCAGTAAAGCCGGAGATAGAGATAACAGCAAGTGAGGACAGCTTTAAAGTCAGTCCTCTTGATATTTTCCTACATCCTTTGGCCACACATTGCTCACCACAATGATTAGCAAAGCCACATGGAAGGTAACTGGATATCTAGGGGCCTTTGGCTTCTTTTTGCACTTCAACTACTCAAGTGCTTCTACTAAAGGCTCCTGATCTCCCTGCTTCTCCTCCCTGCTCCTTTCGCTCAGCTACAGGCTTCACATAAGTGAATCTGCATCCAATATCTCAAACTCACTAAAAATAGCACAATATTAAAGCTATATTAAAGTACCGATTTCATGAACACATTTTACTTTTAAAAAATTTAACCCATTCATTTTTCTATCACGATCAGAAAAAGTCTTCCTGCTTCTCATTATCCAACCTCTGGCATTGCTGTAAGGGTCTTTTCGGCAGAAGTAGCAGATGCATCCATCTTAGGCGGACGTGTTTAACACTTTACAGATGCCCTTATTACTAACTTTTTTACATAACTTTAGATTCTTTTACAATTACAGAACCACAATTTTCCCTTTATGCTAAGGAAGAGATGCTAATCAGCTGGAAAATTCTTCCTGCACACACGTTTTTAAATGGAAGAAATGCAGTTCCCCTTCATGGATTTGAACTTGCAGCCTTCTGGTCTCCACGTAAAGTAACTTCAGAGCTTTACAGTGAAAGAAACTTACCTATTCCTCCCTCTGCATCTCCCCAGTGGTCATCTTGCATCTGCAAAAGGTTCCAGCACTCAGTTTGCGCTTCCATTTTAAGAAGTTTTCATGCAACATTGGCACTTATTCATTTATCCAGTTCACTTACAGCTCTGCTTCTACATGCAGTTAAATGTTTACCTAACAAAATTTACAGTTGGCATTTTGTCCGGTCAAAAGTCCAGTTTTCCTGAAGTGCTGAATCGCTGCTTCCAAAGCTTGCTCATTAAAACAGGTTGAGTCTCTAAAAACTAATCTCCAAGCATATAAAAGAAAAGGCAGAAAGGTGTTGCCATGAAAATCTTTAATGTGGAATGATGGAATGACTCAGTGTTTTACAGATGTACCAATAGTCCTACCTAAAAAGGACATTTCAATGTTCAAGATGCGTCACACGAAATTTGAAAAGTAGAACACTAAGATGCTATGCTTCAACCATCTTAGTGAGAAGATGTACTGTACTTCAATCCAGCACTGTATTTATAAAGCTGGGAACAAGTTTGAGTTCCAAGACTGACACAGCAGGAACCCAACAAGGAAGTTAGAGGGAAAATAAGGTTGGCTACAGTCTACATTCTTTCCCTAGTCCTATGGAATGTCTAAAAAGACCCGATTTTCCTTATCTGGTTCCTTCCCAGCCAGTAGCCTGGCTTCTTCCTGATGGTCAACATGGCAACTGAGCACCAAGGTGCCCAGCAGAAGCTCCACCTAAAATATGAGCAGGTGCCCCTTTGTAGGGCAATAGGTACCATAGTAGGTATTGAACTGCCCAGCATAAGCATGCAGGTTCTGCTTAGAATTAGACATAAAGCCTCTTATAGAGAATGGTTTCAGTATCTACTCAGGTCCTCTGAGGTCCTGGTGTTCAGTGCACCTGCACACATGTGAAAGACAAAGTTGAACTGCATCTCGGTGTTTGTGTCTAAGGGTGTGAGATGAAGAATTTTTTTTCACATACTAAAACACAATACAACACAAATGATGAAAACTAATAACATGTTCTTATACCGAATATCAGAGCTGAACTGCAACATTCTGTATGATTTATTTTAAATTTCAGGGATGCTAGATGACATAAGTGGTTCGGTGCAGCCCCCAGAATTAGCAAAGTACTATTTTCTCGAAAATGCAGGCGTGAAAATTAAAATTCTAGACGTAAAAGGTTATTTTAAATGTAACCAGATGTATTTTACCATTCTTTTGTGCTTTGAATTCGGGTTTTGCTGAATTACACAAGCCAACATCATGAGTGTAGTTTCTGGTACCACCTGCAGAGCCCCCGTTCCCATTTCTCCTCGGTCTGCAACTAAAAGTCACACTCACAAGATTCCCATCGAATGTCGTAAACAGTTTTTCTACTTAAGACACCACTTTTCACTTTCCATCATCAAATGCAGTACCAAATCTGCGCTACAAAATTATATGCTCCATACCCAACTCTCTAAGCACACGAATTACAATATTCTTACCGAAGAACTTCCGTGATGAATGTTACTGGGCACAATGAGAAGCACTGGAGAGGGTCATACCCGGTAGAGGGTTGTGGTGAGGGTGCAAGCAAGAGAGATAAAATAAAAAGTCAGTGGCCATGCAAACAAAAATACACATCATGGTTATTCAGACATATGCAGCGACCCATGGAAGGAAATGCCACATAACATCATAACATCATACCCCCAACGTGTCCCCCACAGGGCAGTTGTGTATCTATATTAAGCCCTGGATTTTACACACACCGCTGCTCTCAATAGTTCCTCAGTAGAAATGGACCCAAAATAACAGGAAAGACCATCGAAAGGCGGACTGTCCAACGACAAACGAAAACAGATGTTTCAGCATCCCGACCGCAGTGGGAATTAAGCAGAGATATAATGGCAACCACAGGGTGGAGAAGCAATGGGAATTCAGGAGAAGATATCCACATTCCTCTTCATCCCACAGCAACAGTTTTATCCTGGCAGGTCGAATGTGGGCTTTCCATCTCCCAAGGAACAGTTGGTAAATTTAACATCTGGTGAAACGCAAAGTTGGTTAAATGAAATTGAACCACTTCAGCACTTGACTACTGAGGTACGACGAAACACCTGCATACAAGCTGGCCGATGCATGTATGTGCGTGCCAAAGTGAAATGAGCAGTGAAGAAACAAAAGAGTGGAAATAATAGACAGCCAAGCATTTAACACAGCTGGCTGGTCTCGCACGACTGCTCTGTCTACTCCTTAAGAATATAAGCAATAAAATATAAAACAATACAAAAAAGGAAGGTCTTCATCTAAGCCTTCATTAAACTCAGTTGAAAATAAACCTTTTTTTTCCCCCAAAGGGTGGGTAATTCAAAAGCAGAAATATAAGCAAGATCCCTGTTACGCCACATCTGCCAAATGCACTCACAGCCTACTTTATTAGGTACATCTGTTGCGTAAGATCCTCTTTTAATGCCAAAATAGCACAGATTGAGCAACAAGGAACTGGACTTGTTTCCACAGGGTTCTTGGTGTCAGCTTTACTGCTTTTGCAGATTATTTGATGGTACGTTAATTCTGTCGGCATCGCATCCCATCTGGTTCCAGAGATGCTCTACTGGCTTCAGAGGTGGGATAGTATAGGATACCGTACTACAGTTAGACCACGGTCACGTTTGTCGGCTGTTTCTGAAAAGCTGGACCCAAAGTGACTGGTACCGATGATCAAGCTGTGTTCAAAGTCACCTAGACCACACGTCCCGTCCACTCTAATGGTCATTCAAACTGTAACTGGACCCCTTGACCTTACCTGTGTGTTTATATACTAAGCCGCAGCCATGCACAGAGTTAAAATGCAGGGCAAGTGGAGCGCACATAATGAAGTGGCCAGTGAGTGCATGTGATTCCCTAACATTCGAGACCCAGGAGGATGAGGAAGCCAAGTCCAGGCCATTGAATTACATACTCAGAGGCTGGGCTGCCAGAACCAGCACCTGGGGGATATTAGAATAAATTAAATTATGTCACTACATTTATTTATTCATTTGGAGACGAGACGCTCCTCAGAGGTTACGAAACTCGTGACGCGGCCAAGAGGTTGTCCCGTTTGGCAAGAAGCGGATGTATTCACTCTCGCTGCTAACATATTGGCCTACTTTTAATTCCAACTCCCTGCCAGCGCAGACCTCAGAAGCGACCATAAGAAATGCTGGAGGGAACATACTTTAAATAAGCAGTCACGTTTTTTTGAAAAATTTACTCTCTCCCCACAAGTGCTGAAAGAAGGGAACTCAACTCAAGACAAGTGTTTTCCTTCATATAGTAACCTGAGTGCAGCTGAAAACCGGACAGGTGAGCTTGGGCCAGGGAAGGACCTGCATTGACTGGCAGAAAAAGAAAAAATAAAAATCTCAGCTATGTACTCCTGACTGACATCTAATCCCAGCATCCGTACCGCAGCCGGCTTCCTCGCAGCGTGATTAATAATTGAAGTGGATCCGGATGACAAAGATGCCCCTTTGGATGTTGTAGCTTTTCCGAAATTGGAGCACCGCTTTTATATTTAATGGAACATATGTTTGTCTTCCATTACAGCAGTCACAGACTTTAACCAGCCAACTACACTTCCTCTTCCAAAGACCAGGAAAAGAACAAATCTAAACTGTAATATTGCTACAAAATTTTAATAAGGCATAACGCGGTACTTAGGGGCGGAAACAGACTGAAGCAGAACACCAAAAAAGAAAGAAGTTCTTGCACAGCTCCTTTGGGTCAAGCGTTGGCTCGCGCAAAAGTGAGATGGGTCTATTTCTGGGAAGCAGCTGTGTCCGATGGGCGAGCCAATGCTCAGGTGCAAAGGTAGACAAACCTTGCTTTGACTTTATCACTGCAGTGAGCCTGAATGTGGCTTAAATAAGATACCCCTGCCATGCTCGCAACTTGTTTCTTCATATCCGCAAACATCTTCTCATCCAGGAACTGCAGTTTTGCACTTAGCAAATAAAACAAAAATTTTGGTCGAGGAGCCATCGTCTAACTGTAAAGGTGCACAGATTTACTGCGGGAACGTCGAAGGATTTAAACTACAGGCGAGCATCTTTTTCCACTTCACGGCACCCGCTTTTTCCATCCGCGGCGGCTCTAATGGCTGCAACGCACTTCTCGAGCGAGTGAAAGCCCATTTACTGTGGTAATTTACCGTGGTAACGCTAACCGAGCCGCTGTGTGCGTTTGCTATGTACAACTACATGTGCGAGGTCCCTCGGTAAAGGTGTCGTGACCCTTGGGTGAAACTGAACTGAAGCGTTTCTCCAGTGCCCGCACTTATTTGCGGATATTTGCCGTAAAAAAAAAAAAAAAGTGGAGCGAGTGGGACTGCGTTTCCCCGGCTGGCGCAGGTGGGTCTGCCTTGCCGCACCGCACGGCTGAACCCTCAGCCGCAGTCCGGTCCGTACTTACGGAGCGAGAGAAGGTGGATCCGGCGACTGTTTCTGTACGCGGCTTGGAGGCTGTGGGGCGGCATAGCGGGAGAGTGGAAGTGAGTTAAAAGTGAAAGGGAGAACGGCCGGCGCTGCGCCTGAGAGTGAATGAGAAAGCGAGAGTGAAAGGGAGAGTGAGCGAGCGCAGCGCTACACACCGTCCGCCACGGAACGCACTGCCCGGTGCCGCCCTGGAGGGACACGCTGACAGGGGACGTTGTTGTTGCTGCTGTTGCTGCCGCTGTAATCGCGTCCTCTTGTGGTCACTCAGAGTAAAAAGAAGGAACAAATACAGGTGTTTTTTTTTTTTTCTTTAAACCCATTTTCGCTTTATTTAAAATGTGCAGAAAACATGAAAATGATGACCATGCAAAAAAAAAAAAAAAATTCAAAATAAACACGACTGTCCTGTTGTAACCCGAAATTTCTTGGGGTCACTTCTCTGATGACGTGTTGTGACGTACAGATGACGTGCGTGATCTGGCTTGCGTAAGACCCCGCCCACGGCGACTTTCCCTTGCCGCTTTGGTTATTTATTTATTTATTTGTTTGGTTGGGGGTTTTTTTTGTCTTACATACAGTGTTTACACACCCAGCGGTGTCACTTCACTGGAGGCCCTTGAATATGTGTCCCCTGGGGTTCGGTTTGGCCTGGATGCTCCTCTAAATAAAACTTAAACGCCTTTTCAACACAATTGCAAATATTTCAAGTTAAACCCATTTTAAAATAACAGCTGAAAGCAGAAACATGTAACAAAATAGTTCAAAAACCTATATGCATGTACAGTATTAACACAATAGTTGGATTTACAAATAAATTGAGGTTTAAGCACATTTCCAGTATGAGCTGTATTTGTTCAATGAGAACATCATTTATAGCACCTTTCAGACCATTGAAAAAGCTCTATATTTTATTGAATAACAAAATGATGCTTTAACATTTTTCTCTATGTCATGTTTTAATCCAAAATAGCTGTTATTTATACCTTCAGTTACATGTAGACAAGTTAATTTAAAAATGTCAGACATTATAATAAGGACAAAAATCTTCCGCAGAACTTTTATCCTCACATTATGAATAACCACTTGTCCAGTGCTGGGTGCCAATAGTCTGTTTAGTCATAGAAGCACAGGAAATGCACAACTGCTACATTCCAGGGTAA
This sequence comes from Heterotis niloticus, assembly GCA_018136845.1. Classification (NCBI taxonomy): domain Eukaryota; kingdom Metazoa; phylum Chordata; class Actinopteri; order Osteoglossiformes; family Osteoglossidae; genus Heterotis; species Heterotis niloticus. Next base: position 7,019,520 of record CM030899.1, on the reverse strand, counting down.
CATTTTTACGACACTGCCTGGCCAAAAAAAAAGTCACCACCTGGATTTAACCTGGTTTTGTGATCTGGGATTGCTTCAGTTGGTCAGGTCTAGGTTCAGCAACATTATGTGCCCAAAAAATGAGGTGAGCTGACTACCTGAATATACTGAATGAGCAGGTTTTTCCATCAATGGGCTTCAGGGAGCACGAGCGAGACATCATTTTCACACATGGATTGGCCACCACAGAGTCCAGACCTTAACCCCATTGAGAATCTTTGGGATTTTGTGCTGGAGAAGACTTTATGCACCAGTCTGATTCTCCCATCATCAATAGAAGATCTTGGCAAAAAATGAATGCAACTCGGGACGGAAATAAATGTTGTGACAATGCATAAGCTTATCGAAACAATGCCATGGCGAATGCGTGCTGTAATCATAGCTAAAGGTGGTCCAACAAAATATTAGTGACTTTTTTTGGACCAGGCAGTGTATTTTCCTTTTTTGATTTCTTCTGCATGAAAATTAAATATGTATGAGGGTGGGACATGCTATCCTCCCTGGTGGTCTAGTGGTTAGGATTCGGCGCTCTCACCGCCGCGGCCCGGGTTCGATTCCCGGTCAGGGGATTTTATTCTTTTTGGGCACATTTCACTACATGGTATACTCGGTAACTATGTATGCGGCAAATAAACTCAAAAGACTTTTGACTTTGACTTCATTGAGAATTTGCGTGTGAACTGTTGCCTCGTCTTGTGTAAAGATTGCATGAAGTCGGTTAAGTGCTCCTTAATGCGGTCCAAAGTTTTTCACAAACTCCAGTCGAAGGCCTTGATGAAATAGAATGAAACCCAGGGTTGAGGTGAGCACACAGCTGCTGCTCATATTATTCCATTATGACAAAGCACCTCACAAAAAAGGTTTGTATTTGACCAGTTTTTAGACTTCCAAAAATGAACAAATTGCACAAATGTTGGCTGTGTTGAATATAAGCAATATCAGTTCTTGGCTACAGCCTGTGACAAGTCATAAGCAATATATATTAATCGCTGATTTCCCTCCTACTTTGGCGCATGAAGAAGAAGATTTGCATTCTTACTGTTTAGAAAAAGCAAAGCCAAAGAAATGTTGGAGCCAATGTCTCAGCGCTTACTCACACTTTCTCAACAGAGCTGTAGGAGATCAAAACCTTTACAGCCATCACACAAGATGGTGCTGTTGGACCAACTGAGAACAAAGATACAATATTTATACAAAATATTTATATATCAATATATTTGCACAATATTCCTTCTACTGAACCTTTGAGTATCTTGAACAGCGATGTCTTCCTATATTTTTAAATACTTTTTTATTTACATTGACTAACAAAGGCTGAGCAGCTTTTTCAGACTTTTAACTCGTTTGAGCCAAAGTATAAATAAAGCCAGCATCTACTTAAGCTCTTAATAATTTTAGAACATACGAAAAGTCCAGCTTCTGACGTTGCTATCATTTACAGCAATTCTGTAAAAAAAATTGGCTGAAAAAATTCCCATTGCTTTTGTATCATTGTGGATTCCTGCCTGTGACTTCTGGCTATTTCTTTGGTCTAATCCAATTTAATCCAAATTTCTGCTCATTTTTTTCCATCATCCTTAATTGTATTCTGCTCATGGTTGTTCCAGTCTAGCACCTATCCCAAAAAGACTGGGCATTGGAATATGAAACTACACACTAGATGAAGTCTTACAGCTATTACCTGCTTAGTAAAAGAAAATTTGCAGAAAGATGAATTTATTTAGCATTGTTTGACATTGGTTGGTAAGCAATTCCAATGTTTTAAGAACCGTTTTCCTTTAAATCATTTAGAGATATTATTCAAATTAACCTTTTTAACCATCCATCCATTACTGTGCAGATTTGTGGTGGTCCACAGCCCTGACGCACAGGACGGGAGGCCACTCCATCTCAAGTTAGTGAGACACATTCAGTCATGCAGTAAAAAAACAATAGTTTACAGCCACCGATTCGACTGTAGTCCATGTCTTCAGAAAATATTTCAAATCAGTGTGAAGGTTTTTTTGCAAAACAAAACTGGAGAGGCCATGAAGCTGAGGGACAAGATGCAAACGTGCTCCTCAAGGAATGAGCAATAAAGCAGAGGCAGCCTTGGTGATGGTCTGGATGTACTCCTTGTAGTCAGCAGCAAAGTACTTTGCTAGCAGGAAGTTGATCACTCCTACAACCGACATGAGGACAAGGAAGGCAATGATGCGCTTGCCAAACAGGTACCCAGGGGTGCTGTGGGAGACAGAAACAAGACAGGTTCACATGTTGTATATAAATTCCGAAGAGACTTTAGATAACGTCGGTGCCATTGCACAGAAAAAAAGCTAAAACTTAATATTGCTCCACTGAGTGAGGCAGCACTGTGTATAAATTCCTTCAAAATGGGCCACAGAAACCAAGGGGCAAACCTTCCTTCAGAAGACCCACCACGGACCAACAAAGTAACTTCAAATCTCAAGGTAGTTAGATGTTACAAGTAGAAACCTCAACCACAAGGCGTGATGTAAAGCTGAGATACTCACTACTGCAAAGGTGCCCTGCAAGACTTCATCCAGTGTGTAGTTTCATATTCTAATGCCCAGTATGTGGATTAGCTTCTGCATAGCTAATCGAACACAATTTTCTCTCAAAACTCAAAGATTCACATTTTAATATTTAGTAGGTTGCTTACTGGTTCTTTAATTCATTTAATGAATTCAATAATACAACTACATTTTTGTTTCAATTATAACTTATTTTCATTTAAAAAAACAACTTTAGGTCAGAGGTTTGAAGGCACTCCTTTACTTACTGGATTCTTTGATGAACTGTGTCTAATCCATGGTTTATGCACTATTTTACATTCTTTTTTAATTCTTTTTTAATTCAGACAGTAAAATTTAAGTGTCAAGTTGATAAAAACATGAAGCCATATTCTGCTCAGCCTTTAATCCTGATTATTGATCCATAGCCTCATAAACAATCAAAATGTTGAGAATAACATACAGATGTACCTTGTGGGTAACAAACTTTTTGGCATGTATTTTTTAGAAAAAGGTCACTGGTGCACCAGGTTAAAGGTGGAAATGGAGCAAACAGAAGATGAATAAGCTACAGATGATCATATGCCTGGTTCTTTAATTCATCTAGCGCCACCTCTCAGTCACTCTTCAGCTCCATGTAAAACCTTCACCTCAACGCGTGTTGCCTGCACTTCAAGGTACATAACATACAATTTACATTTGCTTGTTTGTTTTTTCAAGTTTCATGGTCTATCGTTGATTTTCCAGACTACACTGGGGGAGGACATGTCTGGGAAAAAATAAATACATTTTATTAAACTATACTGTGGCACACTGTACTCCTTTAACCTACCTAGGTAAGTTATCTGGCACTACGCGAGTCAAAAAAGTATAGCAGTGGAAAGGTAAAAATAATTCGGCAAACTGTTTCACCATTAAAGTAAACAGTGACCCACACCGCTGATAGTCTGATGGAAAAACACAAAATATACCAGCAAAATTTATTACCCTTACATTACTAATGTGTATTCCATGAGTCAGGTATAATTTCTTATTCATGTTTCCTTTTTGTTTTACTCACATACAGTGTAACAGCTACTGGGTCCTGTGGTTGAACATGTGGATGGCACTGATGGCATCACCAAACTTTATTACCTTTACACTTGTTGAATTTATTAGGTGTGCACCTTGCATGTGTGCATTTTTGTGCGTGTGCACCTGTGTATTAGTTTCTGGGTACTCATGCAAGTGTGTGCGCATGTGTGTGTTAAAGTGCTCTAGTGTGCAGATGGGTGAATGACTTGTAAATCACCTTGTTTAAAGGGGTCAGTTAAATACTGTATAGTTGTCATTGTACGCTGACTTGCGGAAAAGTGTCTGTTAGATGAATAAATGTAAATTTCTCACACCATTCAGCAGTTAGGAGGCAAGCAAAACCCAAATTCAGTCCTAGGAAACACAAAGAAATGCCTCATAATTTGAATTTGAGGAATTGTATGAAAATCCTCTTAAAGTCAAGATTCTTGGAATTTGAATGACCGTATTTTCAGATAAGATTGTACTGTCACTGTCCAGCACCACTGTTTTTGCCACTACCTTTTACAGGTCACTCTTTACCTGCACGATTAAATAATTATTCTAAAGCGAAATATTTATTTGGTCATCTCCTTAATGAGATTTCGAAACCTAGGAAGAAGCCATAAACCTGCCAACAGACTAACCTTCCAAAACTTGGGGTCAAGAATTTTTAGAGGTAAGCAAACATTGGGATAGGTACAGATTTAGAAAGGAAAAGAACTTGTTTACAGGCTGCAAGTTTACTATAAGCCTGCAAATGTTGCTGTACTCCTCTTTACGGCAATAAAACTTAAAATTATGGCACCGAAAATTTAACTACCTCAGTCAATGAAAATAGGGTAATGTTATAGCTCTCCAACTGTATAAAACTCTGAGTTAGAGTGTAAAGTTCTGCATAGTTAGCTAGCATTCGAAACCGCATCAGGTTTGCGAGGAAGCAGAATTTCCAGCCGTGACGCAACCGCAATTGGACATTGCTACACATACCACTCCATTTCTCTTAAGCAAGGGGTTTGGTTTCAAAACAGGAAAAGAATGGCACAATAGAAATCCTTGTGCATGTGTTAACTGTACATTTGCATGTCCACACTTTTAAGTAAAACTGAGACAGCCAGCATGTTTGTTTATTGCAACTGCGCTAAGGAACCAGTTCACTGGTTTTGATGCATCAGCAAAAATATTAAGATGTGGTGATGGTTTTATCACATTTTATCAGATTGATAACATACCTCTGCGAGACCTGGCCCATGTAGCCCACAAAGTATTTCTGTCTGACAAGCAGGTACATCAGTCCAGCGAAGGCAGCTGGTGCTGAAACACACAGAGACAGGTAGATATTTCCATTATGTGCCACGAAACAAAAGAAATGTGTTCCATCAACAGATGCTCTAGTTATCTTCCTCCCTGTACGACCACAGTTTAGTTTCTTGATCATCATTCCGTAACAGATATAGTTTAATGCTACAGGTGTATTTTACAATCCTGTCAGCAAGCTTACTTTGGCTGAGACATATTCCAGCACACCACATGATCGCCATGAAGGTTGGGTAAGTGTCCATGCAGTTGCGGCTGTAAACAGAAGAAATCCTGCATTAGGAGCACAGTGTAAATAAGGATGCCCTGCCATTAAGCTGTCGCGCAACACTTCTTATAACCATTATGTCCATTGTTAGTAAATCCAGCAACAGTTCAAGTGTCCGGTACGAAATATGCAGAAGTACCCATACATGCCAAGTGCAGACAGAAATATGTGTGAGGAAGTAATAAAACTGCATTATAAAGGAATATTCAGTGTCTCTGTCCAAGAGTGGTGTGTACTACTTACACTAATTCTTACTATACTAAAAAATTTAGTTTTTCTTTCCAAAAAGCATCATATCATTAGTGTGAGCACAGTAGACATAAAACACAACTGATTTGACTCAGATGAGGAATAAAAGATCCTGACTGTAATGCCCTGGTGATAAGTAACAAAAACACTTTATTTATCTATGGCAAAATCGCAACGCAGATGTGTGTTGTGTGCAACCAAGGAAGCAAAGTCTAAAGTTTGTAAGTGTGACAAACAGTTTTAAAGGTGCTATTAAGACATTTCCTGGACTGTTGCAATGAGATGACATCCTGCCAGAGACCTCTATGTAGTGAAAATCTGTGGTCCAAAGACAATCATAGAGAAGAAGTGGAGCTGAAAGAACTTCACAGAATGGCAGCTTCACCAATATGGCCAGTTTGCGGATTGCAGGACAACTTTGTTTAACCTGCCTGCCCGCAGCACCCATATGCTCTATGATTCTTCCCCCAAAATTTGCCCTGACAGCGTATTTCCGAAAAAGAAGCACATCAGGAATGTCATTTTATGCCATTTCTACATAAACGCATTGTGAAAAAACAGCTTCCTTCAAAAAAGTGCAGCAATTGGTTGTACTTCTGGAACCGTCTTGTTTTTATTTTTCATGTGTGCGCCAATGCAAAACAAATGTAAATTTTAACGCTGCATGAAAACACCTCCTGTCAGGAATTATGCAAAAGAAAGTGCCACCAATAACAGAAACAGCAAACCTAACAGAAGCTCAGTCTATTGTCTGCAAACAAATAGCCCCATACATGACTGAAAGTTGGTAACAGAAAAGATATTGTTTATTATGTGATTAAATATTGAACATGTTAGCCTATCTGATGTGAAGGACACTTACTTGGCACAGTACACTCTCTCGAAGGTGCTGGATTTCACATTTGATGTTTTGCATTCTTTCTCAACCTTGTGGGCAAAGAAAGCTGAAAATGGGGGGGGTGAGGAATGAAAAGCCAAGTTCTAATCCCATCATTGTCTGCAATAACATCATAAAGTTCAAGCATCAGATAAAAACACACGCGCAACATCATTTATAACAAGTGACACTTGGTGAGTCTAAGGGAGGTCAAGCATGGTTCTGTCCCACTGCCACCCATGCCAGTTAGAACTGTACCAGTTTAACTAAACTACAGAGAAAAATGGAAACTTTAAGGATATGAAAATCCACCCTGAGATGTCACCTCACCGTTCTGCAAAGCACTCAGCAGGGTAACAAGGACCAGCAGGAAGATGTTCTCCATAACAGTCCCTTCCATGTTGCCTTGGAGGCCTCAGACAGCTCCGGGAAACCCTTTTTGGCAGCTGTTCCCTACCTGTGCCCTGTGAAAATGTAGCGCATGAAGATGAGGAAATGGCTCTATATCTCTCACCACCCTCCCCAGAACTTCCGCTTTATGCAAACCACTGTACATATATGGGGGTGAGGTGGGATGGGATGCTGATGACAAATGGTGAAAGTCACTTTAGAAAGGGTGGTGTACACATCCTAAAAATGTAGTCAGTTGCTAAAGTTGTCTGGTTGTTTCCTTGCTTCATTATCTATCTATCTATCTATCTATCTATCTATCTATCTATCTATCTATGTTTTTTTACTTGCAATACCTGATTCTTAGTGCTCCAAGGACCTCCCATTGGAAAAATATATGATCATAACACCTTTTGATACATTTTTTTACAACCTAAAACACCGTTCTAGGTTGTAAGCACGAAATAATATTATTTTCACATTTACAGACAATGTGCTACTAGTGTTTTACAGCCAAAGGATTTGTATTAATTTTAAGACAAGTTTTAGGTATTTTGGATTTGGCACTCTTTACAGCAATATGAAGGGGAAAAGTAGGAAGTTTTCTAGAGAAACTGGGCAATTCTATTGTTTGGTCATTTAGTTGAGACTTGACTCTTCACCACGGACTTCCAGAGAGCCCTGTGGTTCAAATGAAAGTACTGATTCATCAGACCTTCTCGCTGTCCAAGGGACTCTCGGCAATTTTCTCCGGCACCAAAGCGTCGGTGTCTGTTCTTCCGCATTCGGGCCTTAGCAACGGTCCACAGCTCTCGCAGCCAAGCATCACTGCTGGAAATGCCACAGCCTTGACCGTACAAACCTTTGCTAACAACGGGACGCCCCTGCTCTTCAACATCTTGCCCACATTTGCCGTAGCTTCCCTTCCAAGAAGCAACCTGCGTTGGATTTCATGACTGCAGCCACCATCTACAGAAACCTTAGAGCCAAGGAAACCAAAGTCTGTCACTGCTTCCATTTCCTCCCCATCACTTAGCAAAGACTTCTATGAATGGGAGGACACAAGGAAGCTGCAAGTGTTCTATATTTACCTTTTCTATGTGGACTTGCTGTTTTGCACAATATTTTAAACGTGTTTAATAATCGATACTACTATGAGCTTTGGACGGAGTCGAAGCGACAATAAATTTACAGAAAATTTTTGTACCGGGAGCTACAGTCGTGCGGCGAGTCGGCAGCCGCAAAGTGAAGACGCAGCGACAGCTTCGGCCGCAGGAAATGTAGACGAACGTCTTCAAGTGACTCTCATGGCGAAAGAAACCACCAAGTCCCACTTCAAACCCATGTTTATTTTTGACTTTATTTATTTCTGTTGCTACCGTGGTTTCCGTTTGTCTCCCTGGCGGGCGCCTCTTATCGGCTGTCGCGCAGAGAAGGAGGGGGGCGGTGACGCCGACGGCGACATTCAGCGATCAAGGCCACAGGCTGCGCACTAAGCTCTAGTGTGAAATTTACCCCCATTTTAGTGTAAATTTTATGCCAAAAACATGTACGTCTCTTTCCTGAACCATTTTTGATTTTGGAATCTCATTTTGTTGAACAAGTAAGCCGCACCTGAAAACTACGTCTACGGAGGCGAGGACTGTTTACTAAAAAGTTCTATGTAGTTACCACTGTAAATGTATAATCGATCAAATTGTCACAATTTACCAACACGTTTAATATAGTTGTAAACGTATGCAAATGAGTCTCATTAACATACTCCTCGCAGATAGATATCGAGCTCCCATATGGTCTAGCGGTTAGGATTCCTGGTTTTCACCCAGGCGGCCCGGGTTCGACTCCCGGTATGGGAAGTCCACATTTTTCTTCTTCGTAATAACATAAGTACCGTTTCTATAATTTATGACCTTTTTCAAAAGTACAAAAAACGATTTATAAATATTTAAACTAAAAAATTCCGAAAGTTATCTGTTTCTGGATTATTAAAGTGGCTAGAAGCCGTCGTTCATGTGAAGCGGTAGAACGCGATAGCAAATCTTCTAAATATCTATTTATGTGAAATTATTCTAAAGAATGAATTGACTGTTGATCAATTGATTATGATTTTATGAATGGTTTGATATATATTTTATAATTTAGTACAGATGACGTAAGCAGAATAAGCATGTGAGTTTCCGTAGTGTAGTGGTTATCACGTTCGCCTAACACGCGAAAGGTCCCCGGTTCGAAACCGGGCGGAAACATTAGTTGTTTTTCCAACTTTTCTTTTCTTTTTTTTATTAAATCTCAGAGAAAACTTATGACCCGAAAATGGCTTTTGCAGTAACGGTAGGTTTAACACCGTCTTTTTTCAAGGTAGGGGGTTCACGCGTTACGGTGCAGCTCTCCATCTTGGCACAAAACTCCACTCTTACAAGCAGACTGACCACGTCGGCATCGCATCGTTTGCGCACGCTTTCCTGCAGATGCCATAAAAAAAATCACGCAAACTGGCGTGACTTCGCACATAAAAATGCCCTAGAAATGAGCAACGTGTGTAACATGTATATAAAGAAAGAAAAAAATGCGCTTTTCGGAATCTGCAGTCTCGAAAGTGATAACGCATTAAAGTTGTTCGAAATATTCATCCGGATAAATTATATCGAGAGCTTTGCATTCTGAGCAATTTTTTTATGTTTGTAGAAACAAACCATTTTTACCCCAGTCTTCGTCTCCGTTTTCACACTGGATGAAGTCCGAGGGCTGAGGCGACACGTCCACATCTTCTTCACTCGCCACAGCAAACTCCAGAAAAACAGTCCGTTTTCACTTGAATCCAATTCAAAGCTCCGCGTTTTGGATTTCATCGCCGATAATTCGTTTTATTCCCGCACCGTCCACCCAAGCGTCCCAAAAAACCGTGTCCTCGCCAAATGTGCACCGAGTCCGCGGAGAAGAAACCCAGGTTTGACGGACAGCTTGCAGCCCAATCCAAACTCGCCCAGAAAAAAACGCTCTTCGTCCCGCACCGGTTTGCCGGAGAACCGCCGATTCACTTCGGAGCGGTAGGAGGACTTGCTCTCTAAATCCTTTACCAGGCGGTTATATTTTTAAATTTGAAAATAAGCTCAATGTACGTGTTTTATGGAATTTACCACGAATTCCCAAAAAGCAGTGAACAGCAAACAATAAAATAAAACTGAGTCGGCGTTGTATTTCGCTCCGCCGTTTCCAGCGTCACTGTTGCGCGTTTTACTCCTAGACTCCAAACAGCGGTTCAACTGTTTGTTACTTCTTCCTTCATTAATTTAATGAATTAAAAAAAATTTTTTTCAACTCATTTCAGTTATGATTTATTAGTTTTCATTGAAAAAAAAACTGCTTCAGCTCATTGGTTTGCATTGTTTACTTACTGGCCCCTTTGACGCACTGTGCCCCATCCAAGGCTTATACATTCATTTTACATTCTTTTTTACTTCAAACAGTAAAATTTAAGCATTAAATTGCTGAAAATATAAAGCTATATTCCGCACAACCTTCTATTTATTCCTATTGTTGAACAATACATGGAACAATCAATCTTGACAGACAGTGTAGATGTACTGTAAAAAAGGCCTGGATGCTGGTACAATAAAAGTTTTTTAATAGGGGTCAGGGCATACAGATTTTAAAATTCCTGTATAAGAAGGTGAATTTCTTACACGACATCTACTGTACAATTTACACAATAAAGACAGTTTCCTATTCAATGCCGATTGCTGGTCAGTTCATCCCCGGACCATGCGATGCTGGGATGCTGAGATGTAAAAACAGCTGAAGTAGAAAAATTCCAAACTGCTATTTCATCTGAATCGGTCGCATAGGAACCAAGGGATTCGAAACCGAAACTGTTCCTCTAAAATGGCAGACAACGTGGGCAGCCCCTGAGTAGTAAACAAGTCCACAAGATGTGTGATGGAATTTTGTTCAAGTTCAGTTGTGCTGGTCTGTGTTTCTGTATCCCCAACTTCATAAATGTGACAAAATTCAGGAAAGCATGCATTTCTAAATTTAAAACCTAATATTTAGACCCACTTCAGCAGACTGAAAACAGGGGTCTTCCTCTCCACAATGTTCAGGAGAACTTTAATTTGTTCTCCCAAACTTCTGGGGTTGGGGGCAAATTGTAATTTATTAGCAATAAAGTACCAATACTACCCCCTCCAACAGCAGAGCAATTGCTATTTCCATAATGTTCTAGAATGTGGATTAACAAGTCAGAGCAATATTTAAATACATAATGCAAAGAAATAAAAAGCATATATAACACTAAATCAAATTTAATTTATTGTACATCGCCAGATATCTTTCGTATAAGTTATAAAACTAACTGAAGATGTTTTTGAAGTCTTGTAATCTAGTACATTTCACAACAGACCATAAAACTTAAACTTTGTTGAGATTTATTGTAACTACTGCAAATTTTATTTTGTAGGTGCTACTTAAACATTTCAGCTTACAGTGTTACAAAAAGTACTTTAAAAATTTAAATGCAAACAAAGGACTAGTTTAACATCAACTTTCAAGTAGTGCAAAGTGTGTGCAAAGGTTTGCAGCTTCAGACAACAAAAATAAAAGTTAAAAGAACAGATCGAATGCGTTTAGATCCACATTCTTAGTTGCATACGAGTCAGAAATGAACTCCTCCAAGAAGTCATGCTCAACTGAATTGATATCATAAGTTGGGTGCTCTGGCACCTCTGAGCCCGCCGGTTTAGCGTGTGGAGGGTCTACACCGCAGTCCACATGGCGCGCTTCCCTGGAAGGGGCATCACCCACTCCGTCCTGCCCATTTGCAAGCATCTCCAGCAGGCCTGTGCTGTCAGGGGAGAGGCTGCTGGCGGTTTGGGTGGGTGACATGATGTCGGAAAAAAACTCGCTATAAGCTGGGCTGCTGTTCAGCGATGTGCTGGAGCTGACTGTGGATGGACAGCTGAAGCCTGTGCTGTCAGGAGTCCACACAGACTCCCCAGACGCCTTTCCCAGCAGCTCATTAAGTGCGACCAACTTCTTTTTCTTTTTCTGCAGTTTTTTCTGAAGCTTTTGACGAAGGCAGTCTGTGCCACCAAAGCCCTTTATGGCTGAAGTCTGACTGAGGTCAGGATTAGGAGTGGTTCTGGGAAGTGTTGTGCTGGCTCCAGAAATTCCTAGAGGTTTGGTTAAAGAGACTGAGGAAGGCTGCTTAAACACAATGCTCTGCTTTTCAGATTCAACCTTTGCAGAATGTTGGCTTCCATTGAGCCTCTGCGCTGCTGGCTTCAGGTTATCTTGTGACTTGAAGCCCAAAAACATGTCTGCAGTCCTTACTGGGAGACGATCATGGTCGGAGACTTTCAGGTTAGTCTTGAGCAGTGGTGTGGACTGGAGTGAGGGGTGCCTACTTAGTAAGGAACTCCAGGGTGCATTGAAGGGGGTGGATAGAACAAATGATTTTTTGGTTGGCACCTCACCATGGGGTGATGCTGGGGAGCCAGTCTGTACAGTAGGAAGACGATGATGTGAAGCAACAGATGACAACACCTTCCCACATTGCTGTAGCTGTTTCTCTTGCTTGGTCCTCCCTAAGCTCTTCTGTGATGGGCTTGGAACAACATTTGTGGAAGCCTTGTCTGAAGGAGGGGATTTACAACTGGTAGCAGAAAGGCTCTGGTTTCCATTGTGAGGCTGATCAGATGTGATGCCCGAGCTACAATCCTGGGGCTTTTCTTGAGCATCTACTTTCATCTCCACTAATGTGAGGGTAATAATGTCACTATGTGACAAACCCTCAAAGGTATCCAGCATTACGTCATTGCTAATGCTGACATTTGTATCATCTGCTCTCTCAGCACTCATACTGGTGTTGTCTACTGTCAGGGCACTAACAATGTCTGTGTCGTTGAGGGGGGAAACGAAAGAGAGGTTGTGCTGCTGTACTTCACTCTGATTTCCTACAGCCATTCCCTGAGCCTCCCAGAAAACCATGTGAACCTGATCAGCAGGGACAAGCAGGTTCTCATGAGCAATGGAAACAGGGTGTTTCAGATCATCAAATTCAACCCAGGTGCCTAGCAAAAGAAAGATAAAGAACATCATAAGTTTCCATTAGAAATACAGAGACACAAGCAGGACATGTTGCATATTTTTATATGCGTGACTACATACTCATAAGGCATAGCGTACTATAACAAAGTTCACAGAAGTAAAGGAAACCAACCTTGGTCGGTTCTCAGCCAGGCGACAAAATGCATCAATTTCTGATCATACTGGATAACAATTCTCACTGAATAGTGGGTGCCTTGAAAGTCAAATGAGTACTTTGTTACATTGTTGTGAGGCAATCCCTCCACAAAGTGCAGGACAAGCACCTGAGACACTCTGACACAATGGAGAGAGGGAAAAAAAAAAACAATTTAGCGCACAGAAAACAAAGACAGAACAGGTGAACAGGTGACAGCTAGAGTTATTGCATGTTTATGGTTCAAAATCATAACCCTGTAAATGTCCAAAGCATCTGGAAATGGTTGGAGTTGACCTTTCCAAAAGTGGTAATTTGTATTGCTGAAAGCAAGATGCAGTTTTCTATGGACATCTACCATCAGCTGTGTGCTTTACTGCTTTCTCACCTCTCCAGCACCATCCTCCTACGCTGCTGTTTGTGGTGGCAGCGGCTGCACGGCGCTCTGTGCACAGCAGTCAGCGGATGCCATTCAGGTAGCACGCGTGTGAATGTGGTGACGGTCTTTTCGCTCCTTAGGGCAACAGAAGCACAAGTCTATGAATGGATGTTGCGCATGTTCAGATCAGCCATCACCTCTCACTTCAGAGATGCTGCTTTCAAAGCAAATAACCAAGCAAGTCTGTATTTACGGTGTTATTGCAATGAAGTATTGGAAAATTACACAGCACAAACGCACCTGACCAAACAAATACATCTAAATTCATTTTGTTTTAAACCTTAGCTGTTTCCAAAATACAGTTTCTTCTTGACTTTGAAGTAAAAATCAGACATACTAAAAACTAATTTTATAGGGCATGCCCTTTTGTTTGGGAGGAATCGTAGGCATTATAAGAGAGGTTTTTTTTTCTTTTAGTTTTGGCACTGAAAAGTATCTAGATGAGGGAGGCCAAAAACAAACAGAAAACATCATCTTGAACCTCATACACGCACAAGTACAATTACTATTCTTCCACAGGTGAGTTTTAATCCAGAAAGTCTTCTAATTAAGTGAATGAATGACAACTGATATCGAAAACAAACTGAAGCAAGCTTTAAGAAAAGCATTTTAACCTTTATCACTACCTCTTTGAAATACCTTCTTGCCCTACTACATGCTTCAGCTAAGATACTGTCACCTTCAGTATTTTTTCACCAGAAAAATCAAACAGAACCTTCTTGCCCACATTCAGAAAACACAGCATATCATCACATGACACACCCCCAGAAAGAAGCCCCGCCCACTTTGCAGGTACGTACCTGTTACTGAAGGTGTGGCCACAAGCAGTGCATTCAAATTCCCACTCCAAAGCATGCTGAAAAAGGTCCTCTAAAGCCAAATCCTGCCTAAGCAGGTGGGGCAGGGCAAACACTGGTGACTCCTTGTCTCCTGTGCCGGGGACCAGAGACAAAGCGTGACAAGCAGCTCTCAGCTATAAAAACATTCTCAACAACAGGGTTCACAAACTGAAAATGAAATACATGCTTTCAGAAACTGTAAAGCTGTATAGACAATAAGAGACAACTGTTGATTATCTGTATGTATAAAACTATTTATCTTACCTAGCTGGCACCGCAGTTTCAGTTGGACACGTTTGAAGATGCACATTCTGATGTCATCCAATTCCTTTTGTGCCTGGTGAACAACTGCAGCAGGTATCTTGACATCTTTCCAGCCAGAAAAAAAACTGTTAGTCACAAAAGACCAAAGACACTTAAGGGATTCAGAGGAAAATCATGAATAACCGGAGGAAATATATACTACAAACCTTGCTTGTAAATCTGTTCCTTGGCTTTTATGAGAGAACATGCTTGGTCGTAAGTGGCTAGGAGTCTGCTGACAGGAGAGGAGTCCTTGAAGAGGCCAGTTGAAAGCTCCTTCAAAGGCTGGCAGTGCACAAGTGCCACCAGAAGTGTGTTCAGCCAACAGAGATTGTGCTCGTTTTTCCAAAAAAGATAAGAAGGAGCAACAGCAAGCTCCTCCCCCAAAATTGGCAAAACAATGTCCTTACCCAACTGCTGTCCTAAGCTTAACTCCTCAAACCTCGCTACTGACTCCACCTCTCCCAGTCTTGCACTGGTTTCAGACTTTTCTTCAAGCTTTACTTGTGTTTGGAGGTCATCCCCTAGCTTTGATTCTGGCTGTAATCCAGAATGCTTCACAGAATTCAGTTCTGACCCCTTGTTTTCAGCATGTTCTTCTGGGCTACCAGGTACTGAGTCCACGCACAAGTCCTCCGTCTGCGATCCAGGTATTAAGTCTGTGCACAAGTCCCCAGCCAGCGATTCAATGCTGGTTTTGGTAAAGCCGAGCCGAAGAACTGATGGCGGGATTACACTGCGGCTCAGGTCTACACTGCAAGGTCTACACTGCACGCCACTGGCAGAGCTGATTTCCCTGACTACACGCTGCTTTTTCAGAACGGGGGGTGGACACCCATCATCGGGACTCCCAGGGGTTTTCCTCTTGCACTGTGCTTTGATGTCTCTTGAAGTACAGTAAGCTAGAACATCTTCTACAGGTTTGCTCACCAGAGGAAAGAGGCACTAAGGACAAGAAAAGAAACACCCTGAGCACATATTCAAGGAGACAAAGTAAAGGATCATCACAAACCACAGAGCATACAAACAATATCTGCTCTTTTAATATTTTGGGGCTTTTTGCTACGATTTTCAAACAGTCTACAGGAGAGTGCAATTTTCGACTCACCTGTGGGTTGGTGCACAGTGTGACCGACTCCTGGAAGCTGATACGGTATGAGCGGAGAGGATGAGCTTGTCCTTTGAGTGCACACCAGGGACAAGTTTCTGGCTTCTGAGAAGTTAGGCAGGGATAAAATCAGATTGTTAAAATATAGCACTGAGAAACAGTTGATGAAGGAATAGAAATCCTACAAAGATATCACCTGCTATCGCAAACCATCATGTCATATGAGAGAGACAAAATACATACAGTAATATAGAGGATTCACATAAACCCAACAAAGTAGAGGAGAGACCTCTCACTTCAAGGTTTCTTACAGTAGTAACAGTAAAACCACATCGAGAAGCTGAAATAACATAATTATGAGAATTTTGCAGCAGAAAAAGTGAGATATTAAATGAAAAAACATTACCATACAAAATAACATTTTAACAAAACAATCTTTCGCCTTTCAAGGATCTAATGATTTCCTTTTTTTGTTTTTTTTTTTGCTTTGTGTTACTAAAATTTAAAAAGACAATTTGGCAAAAACTGGATCCAAATTAAAATTGCAAAATGATTTCAATTTTGGCCAGAACAGCTTTGCACAAGTGACAGAGGAGAGAAGACTGAGTTCAACTGACTTTTCCCAAACACCCCGCCAGTGCTGGGGATGGTACCCCTAACCCAGTGCCTTCACCACTCATTGGTAAATCACTGCAGATCTTCTGGTCCGGTGCTTTCCATAGCCATCCGCTGAATATTACCATGTCACTGGAGCCAAGACAGATCCACCAGGCACTAAAAGAGATAAGAGGGAAAAACAATTAAACCAGTTTATTTAGAACAGGAGTGCCCAGACCCTACAAAGGTTTATACTTCTCACTGTGCCAATTTGTGTGCAAAAGATGCGGATTGACAAAATTATGATTTCATTTAGAGTGCTCTACATCTTAGTTGACATAGGAACAGTGGAGCAGCACACAGTGTGGTATTTAGGGCTGTTGACCCACTACCTGAAAATTCCCAACTCAGGTCTCTTGCTGCAGTACTGTGGATCAAAGTACTTACTCGATTACTCCAGTAAGAATACCATGCTATATAAATGGACAAATCATCGTGCAAGCATTTATATAACCGTTCATAAAGGTGTCAGATAATTAACATTTTTATCAAACTTTTCCATCTTATGGCAACAATAAAAAATTTTTAAATCTTCAAATGCCAATGTATGAATGAAAACATGAGTAAGCACTGGAATGGTGTTATAAAAATCTGAGTTACAAATTTTCAGACATACATACAGTGGCATGCAAAAGTTTGAACACCCCTGGTCAAAATTCATCTTACTGTGGATAGTTAAATGAGTAGAAGATGAACTCATCTTCAAAGGGCATAAATTTAAGAAAGAATCATTCTTTTCAGCATTTTAAGCAAATAATTAGTGTGTTATTGATGCTTTGTAGAACTTTAGTGTGAGAAGAAGGAAAGGAGCACCATGCAAAAGTTTGGGCACTCCAAGAGATTTGAGGTCTCAGACCTTCATTAGCTCATTAGGGCCATGGCTTGTTCACAATCATCATTAGGAAAGTTGAGATGATGCAAATTTCAAAGCTTTATATTCCTCAAACTTTGTCCCAACAATCAGCAGCCATGGGCTCCTCTAAGCCACTGCTTAGCACTCTGAAAATAAAAATAAGTGACGGCCAAAAAGCAGGAGAAGGCTATAAGAAGATACAAAAGCATGTTCAAGTAGCCATTTCCTCAATTCGTAATATAATTGAGAAATGGCAGTTAACAGGAACAGTGGAGGACAAGTCGAGGTCTGGAAGACCAAGAAAGCTTTCAGAGAGAACTGCTTGTAGGATTACAGAAAGGAAAATGAAAACCCCCGTTTGACCGCAAAAGACCTTCAAGAACATTCAGTAGATTCTGGAGTGGTAGTGCACTTTTCTACTGTGTAGCAACACCTGTACAAATATGATCTTCGTTGAAGAGCCATCAGAAGAAAACCTTTCCTGTGTCCTCACCACAAAATTCAGCATCAGACATTTGCAAATAATCATCTAAACAAGCCTGATGCATTTTGGAAACAAGTACTGTGGACTGATGAAGTCAGAATAGAACTTCTTAGCTGCAATGTGCAAAGGTATGTTTGGAGAAAAAAGGGCAAAGAATTCCATGAAAAGAGCACCTCTCCAACATTTAAGCATGGTGTGGATATATCATGCTTTGGGTTTGTGTTACAGCCAGTGCCACAGGGAACATTTCTCTGGTAGGGGGAAGAATGGATTCAATTAACTATCAGCAAATTCTGGAAGCAAACATCACACCATGTGTGAAAAAGCAGAAGATGGAAAGAGGATGGCTTCTACAACAGTAGGTTCATATAACACACACAGTGCTAAATACCAGGAGCTTGATTTATAAAGGGGATCCTGACACCTATCTAACCCCCCCCCCCGCGCACGCTTACCAACCGCTACTCACCAGCTAACTAGCGTCCACCAACCATAGTGCCAACCATGGTGTGGCGCAGCAATGGCGCGTCATCTCATCGGGGTTATCAAGTGGGCACCTTCCTTCGTCGGCGTTTCGTCGAGTTAGGCCCACGACACCTCCAGAAGGCTCAACCGCGGCTCAGGCGTCCCGGAGCTGCTCCCCTCCATTACCGCACGCACCACTACGCCACCCCGCCGCTTCTCACATTACGGACTCTTTACCTCAGCGTCCTCACCCTCATCGCTCTTTCTACCCGCCGACTAAAAGGAAGAAGCCCCTCGCCACCTACTTTACTTCGACTACACCGCCTGCTAACAGCTAACCGCCATCACACCTATTCGCTAACAACTATACGCCAATACACTAGCCGCCATGACATCTACGCGCTAATGCTTCGCCGGCACCCACCTGCTCATCGCTTCGCCGCCCCGCTACCATCCGCACTGGTCCTCTTATTCCAGATCCAGAGACTTCCTTGCTCCGCAGCCTGTGACAATTCCTTCACCGCCCGTTGCAACTTCCGCCCCCGAATCCCGAGTTCGCGCAGCAAATCAAGCGTCGATCGGGCTATAAACCCACGGCAACCGACTTCAATTGGCCTCACCTTCGCGTTCCAGCCACGCCCCCCTACTTCCGCCGCTAACTCGCTATATCTAAGCTTCTTCCTCTCATGCGCGTCGTCCACCGATCCTTCCCACGGAACCGTGAGTTCTATGAAGTACACCACCCGTTGGCTTGCTGACCACAGCACCATGTCTGGTCTCAAGCTTGTATTGACTATTTCCTGGGGCACCACTAATCTTCCTCCCAGGTCCACCTGCATCTCCCAATCTCTAGCCCCCCCTACTACACCTAACTCCTTCCTACCTCTACATCTACTCCTACCCCCTTCTCTAACAAACTGTACCACTGTCCCTTCAACCTCCTGCTCTAAGCATACCTGCCTCCTCCAATCTTCAATGGTTGCCGCCAGGCACTTTAGCACCTGATTATGCCGTCAAGTAAATCTGCCCAGCGCCAAACTAATCTTGCACCCCACTAAAATGTGTTTCAGCGTCCCAACCTCTGAGCACAGAGTACAAGCGGAGTCCTCACCCCCCCACTGCTTCAGGTTCTGAGGTGATGGCAGCACATCATAAACCGCTCCTAATAGGAACCTTATTTGATATGCATCCATCTTCCACAGTTCCCTCCAGCTCAGCCTCCTTCTTTCCACCCCATCCCAATTTACCCACTGTCCCTGCTTCCCCTGTGAGACCGCCCTGACACACCTATTTCTCTCTTCCTGCCGACGCACCTGCCCTATCACCAACCTCCTTCTCTCTATCGGGCCTGCCTTGCTCCACATAGGGTCTCCTATCCGGTACCCGAGACCTTCCCGTCCCTGCTGTACCTTCCCGACCAATTCCAGCTGCCTCAAGTCCGCTTTCGCTTCCTTTACCGCCTGCCTCGCAACCCATTTCCTGCCTGTACCTATCCTAGGAACCAAGCCTCTTACAACGTCATCCTTACTACCTGACAGCTGCAACTCTAACCGCACCTTCGCACATTTATATTCCTCTGTTAAGCTTGATAGCGGCAACTGCAGGACTCCTTGCCCATACAGCGCCACATTGCTTAGACACCGAGGAACCCCCAGCCACTTTCTGATATAGGAGCTAATCAGCCTCTCCAGCTTCTCCACCTTTGTGACTGATATCTCGTACATAGTCAGTGGCCACATTACCCTTGGGAATAGGCCAAACTGCAAGCACCAGAGCTTCAGTTTACCCGGCAGCCCTGAGTTCTCTATCCTCTGTAACCCATCTGCAACACTTTCCTTAAGCTGCTCCACCTGCCCCACATCAGTCAACTCCCTAGTGTACCACCTCCCTAAACGAGTATAATGATATTCGAGACACCTCAAAACCCACAATGGACTACCTCAAGAGGCACAAGCTGAAGGTTTTGACATAGCCATCACAGTCCCCCGACCTAAAAATCATCAAAAATCTGTGGATAGACTTCAAAAGAGCAGTGCAGGCAAGACAGCCCAAGAATCTTACAGAACTAGAACCCTTTTGCAAGGAAACATGGGCAAAAATTCCCCAAATAAGAATTTAAAGACTCTTAGCTGGCTATTACAGAAATGTGTCATCTTTAATGCTTTTTAGAAATCAGGTCTTTTACTTGATTGCTATTCACAGTAACAGAAATTTTGACCAGGGGTGTCCAAACTTTTGCATGCCACTGTATTCCCCAAATTATACATTTCTATAATGACCAGTGTTTCTGCTTGTTGCAATTACTTGGCTGCAAGTGCACATGCCTTCATTCCACACCCTTGTTTCTAAAGTGTTTATAGCTCCTGTCCAGTGTTCCCAAATTAAGTGATCAATGAAATCGTGAGGGTCACTGCACATTTTATGGGACTGAATGAATTATCTTCACTGAACAGACAGAAAATCTGGAAAAATGTCTGGAGAAAATGTCTGCTTTTAGTTAAGAGAAACAGAATAAGTTAATAAAAATGTTAACATGAGAAGTCTCTATGTAATTTTATATTCTGTAGATACAACCAAAAATCCATCCACCCATCATTCTTAAGCAGTTTCTCTGGTCAGGGTCATGGGACAAGGCAAGGAAATGATACCTGGATATTTACAGGAATGTAACTGTACACAAACTGAGGAAAGTCTATTTTGTTAAGCTTGTATTGATTGTGTAGATGATAGATACATCCAGGATAGGCTACAGGAACCACAAAAGTTTATTGCTCAAGAGGTTTTATGCATGCAGGGAACTCTTAAGGGTTTTTTAAGCTTTGTCTGAGGTTTTTACAGTTAAAAAAGTGAACAGTGGATAAAAAAAATTGAGAGACCAATCGTACTGTACACGACCCATGTGTACTGCAACTGCAATGCAGTAGGGGAGTCAAAATCAAGCCCTTTAGTTCTCCCACCCAACAATTTAAATTCCATTTTGCGAGAGCGATCACTAGTCATGTTTCCCCAATTTTGTAACAAAAATGTGTGATTAAACACGTACAAATCTGGTCAAAACTGGTCAAAAGGCTTTCGAAGAGTTTAATCAAACAAATGGATAGACAGAGTGAGCAGGGCACAAAAAAGGTACAACCCACTGTCTGGAACATGTTAAAAACTTGCTCCTGCATGTCTTTGAGAGTCTTAAGGAAGAAAAATAACTAAGTAATATTCAAATGTGGAATAGCACTTACTCTCAAAACTTTTAATTCAACCCTTGTATGAATTGTTCCCATCTTACTAACTGTGACTTAGTGGCATAAAGTTATTTCAGAGTGACGAACAAACTGAATTACAAACAGAATTCCAGTCCCAACTGTGTTAGTAAGTTGAGGACCTGTAAAAGGTTTCAAAAAACATGCTGAACTGTGTATACTGGGATTTACTTTTACTTTACTGACTCATATGAAGTTATAACAACCAAAGTGAGCTGCTAGTTAAATCAGGTCAATTTCTATCTATATAGTCGCTATTGCTGCCTAATATGTATTTGGCTCGATTTAATGACCTCGTTCAACGAATCGTCCTCTAAAATCGTTTTAAAAAAACATACTGAAGTTTACAAATGAACGGTTTGGGTGTAATAATCAAAATCATTAGGTGCCAAAATAGTCGCGAAACAGAAGTACACGAGCCTTTATTACAAGATCGGCAGACATACTGTATATTCAATACTAACAGCACCAAGCCTACATACAGCCTTGCCAACCGTTACCTTACCTTTCTCTCAGGAAATTTGTTATTATAATTAGTAAAATTATGCTTGCCCATGTTACAAAAATGTCAAAATTCATGCTTTATGTTCATCTTGAAGGTAGCACTCAGTACAAACTTGAATGCATGTCTACAGCAGCGTATCCATGTCATGTGTCGAGCAAACGACCATCGCCGTTTTCACAACGCATTAACGGAACAGCCTAGGTCGAAATAAAATCAGGGTTTATAAAACTTACCTTTAAGTAAAGTCAGTGTCGGAAAGTACTGCAAAGAAACCAACCAACAATTAAATACCATTCATTCGTAGCTCAGCCGAAAATAACCACCCGGCTTCAATGTGCTCCTGTCGTGCGCCGAACGTTCAACTTCCGGTTGTACGGCACCTATTACCTTCCCCCCGGAAAACCAGGCCCGTTGACAGTTCGCGTAGCCACATTCTGGGCTGAGCACCGCGTTTGTACAGTACTTCGATTTTGGCTTGCAAAATAAAAAACAAATAAAGCATATTGAGAAGAATAGAAGTAGACTTGTAGTGCACGGTTGACTTTAGTAACAGACTGATATATATTAAGTAGTGCCATAAATGTTATTAATTTTGAAATGATAATCTACTTACAGCAGTACATGTTCTGCATTAAAACCCATCATCCTAAATTAAGACCTTTCAATACTATTAATAGTAATATTAAAATCTTTTCATATTTTCAAATGTCCTAACCCAGTGTTTCTATGCGTTTCAAATGTTTAGACCTCTTTGGGACAAAACTTTTGGGTTCTGAGCTTGAGAATCTGCTTCAGCTCTGCAAAAGACACCATCAGCACCTTTCTGTGTTTCACTGATGATTCTTCATTTGATATCTGACAAATAAGGAGACCGAGAAATCTGGCAGGATGCTCCCTGCCAGACGGCTTCTGCTCTGCATCGCTGAAGAAAACAAAAAAAAAAAAAACACCCCGACACCCCAGCCCCCTTTCCCCTTATCCGGCCCCTGCTGTATCTGCCCTTGTGCATCTTCTTGCGGAGACGCATTTCCATAATTTTCCAAGAACGCCTTGCTTCTCATTATTGAAATCACATTATTCCCAGTCGTCTCTCTCACACACATATGCAAACGGGAGCATTTTCCTCTACATCCTGCAACTGTTTCACACTGGTATTTTGCATGACCAAAACAAAGTCAAAATCTGTTCCTTTTCTTAAAATAAATGCAGCCCAACCCATTCTGATGTTTTCGCCACATCCTAACATGGAGCTAACACTCCTGAACCCTTTTAAACTCACCCCAGAATTTAATTTTCTGGAATTTCCAGAAGTTTCTCTTTTCTGTCACAGAGTAAAAACATACCTTCTGTATTATATGTATAAGGCAGCTTTTGGTATAATTCCCTTGAGTAATATTACTAATATTTTTGGTACACCAACAATATGTGACAAGTTGCTATAGCCTTGTGTTAAACGGTATCTGTCTGAACATGTTTTATACACCTAGCCGTGTTGCCCTGGATTTAATTTCTTCTCTTTGTGATGCTATTTAGCCAGCAGCCTTCTGGCAATTCAATCCTTAATGTAAGCAGCTATATATTTCTTTTGTTAAAAAAGGTGAAACCTCAAGCTGTCTGGTTCCATAGTGGTACAGAAGGCTGGTGCTTGTGCCTCAACAGGGCCTTAGCTTTTGAGATGTGGATTTGAACCCTGCCCAATCTATGCAGACTTTGCATTTTCTCCCTGTATCTGCATGCTCTGGTGGATTAATAACTCCAAATTGCCAGTAATGTTTGAACGTGTATTTGTGTTGAAACCAAGATAAACTGGCATCGCATCCAGACTGCACCCCTCCTGATCGAGCTCCCAGTGATTCCCAGATACTATCTGGCATGCCACAACTCTGACAACATTTATATTAATAGTAAATATATTAATACTGCATTATATGTTCCCTGGCAATCTGGTGCCTTGGAGCTTCTCAGCTATGGTTTGGGTCATGGGTTTGAAGCTGAGTCAGTCTGTTGGAAGTCTGCATGTCCACCTTCTGTTCAGATATGTTTATGCTCATAGTCCAAAGGGACAAAACAGTAATAATCACTTTTTTACCAGTTGCTGCCTTGAAAACCAGGCAAGTAGTCTTCAAGACCCAACTTCAACAACACAGCTGTTTTGTTAATGCTGGGGAAGACTTTGAAAGTGAGAGGTACAGCCAAAAGGAAAGCTACCTACAAGGGATTCTCAGTGAACAATTTGTTAATACTGTAATGCTCCTGCAGTTCTCAAGGGTGTCTCCTAGGAGTAGGAGTGAATAATGGGCTTCTAAATACTGTAGTTGAGATTGCATAAGAATATTTGCGTAATCCAAAGAGCTGTTAGCCAGTTAAGGGGACTTGGAGTAACTACCTCTTTTAGAGGACTGAGGTCCTCAGGCAAAAGAGCAGAATTTACAATACTCTTCCTGGCTGAAACTCTTGCCACTGTTTTATTTGGGAATACATTTACAGAGACAGACAAGCCCTTGACTCCTGAGCCGTAAACCACACTTGTGGAGGATGTTTCTGCTGCTGAGAGGGGAACCAACAGCTTGCCACAAGCCCCCCCCCACCAAGTCAACCTAAAGCCGGATAAGCAGGATATGGTGGTATAATAAAAGTGCTGCAAGACCATCGCGTCAATACAAATACAAACTGGCATGAAATAAGAATTTTGAAACTGGGTTTTGTATTCACTCAGGCTCCTTTTGTCTAATATCACATCTGATCTGACACCATTTTGTGTGACAAATACTTTTTCAGCGGCCTGTACACTAGATCCTTGTTACAAATTGCCATATTTCTGAAGATGGAAGAATTTCTCCGTTTATTTGTTTATTTATAAATACATTTTCTTCGCCATTGTGTTTCATAAAAAAAAAAATCTGTCTGTTGCTGAGTGATGACCCTAAGCGTACACATCCACATGTTAGACAGCGAAACACACTCAATCCAAATAGATATAGAATAGAGAAAAGGTAGTATTTTTATTCAGCTCACTTCCACAGTGTTTACAGCTCCTGTCTGATATGCCTGAGTGTCCTTGATAATAATAAGATGACAAACATTGCATGTTTATAAGATCTTCATTGGTCTACGGACAATGTATTTTTTCAGTTTTTAAACCAGTTTTAATTTTAATGCAGCCCAACGTGAATTAAAACATTAAATTAACAAGTCTTACAATATATTTTTATATAACATTGTTCATAAACAAATATAAGGCTATTACTATTATAATAATAATAAAGTTGAAATTGACACCAACTAAAGAACTCTTCATATATTTCTGTGACAAACTGGCATTGAATGGGAGGTTGCAGAGATGAGATATGTTTTATTTGCATTAATTTTAAAAGAGTATTATATTCTATGCAGTTTTATGATAATAAAATCAATAAAACTGCTTTTGACAGTGGGTGTATGGGAGTGTTAAAGATTTTTCCATATTCTAATTACTGATTATGTTAAGGAATATATTTTTATTTAATTAATGCTAGTCTGCTAGTTTGAACAAAACCCATTAACAAGTAGAGCACTGTATCTATTATTTGGCTCTTTTTGTAATTTAGGGGATCAAAGTGACTTCCAAGTTACAACCAAATTCAATTACAAACCAATTACAGGTCCCAACTGTGGTCGTAGGTTGGGTACCCATTTTTTTGGAGGGGGAATAATACAATGATTCTGATCATAAATACATTCTTCAGATCCAACTATTGCCATTTTATATTCATGAACGGTTGTATGGGGGTGATTGGTCACTCTAAATTACACCTGTATGTGTGTGCGTTCCTAAATCTCTTCCTGAAAGTACATGAGTATTTATACTTATTAATGTATTCTGTCTAAATCTTTAAGTGAGTAATTTTGATACAAGAAGATCTAAGACACAGGTGTCCCCCAAGGGCAGGGGATACCCCCCCCCCAGTATTAAAGTAACCCAAACCCCCCCCACCCAAGTATTTACAACTGAGCACTACAGCTAGTTTCCTCCCATTCATGACAAGGTACGGCTTTTGACTAAGGTACATGATACAGGCCATATTTGAATAACCTAATACTAAAATGCATTTATTATCTACCAGCATTATAATAAAAATTGAAAACCTGATCTTGCAAAACATTTCACAGTTGAATTAAAATATGACAAATGATCTAAAACTCAGTAAAACAACCACCAAAGGAAAGTAATGTACAGTACAGCACATTCATGGGTTAAAGGGCAACAAAGTGCAACGTTTTTAAACGCCTCAAACCCGCTTCGTGTCCTATGCAGTTGGTTACTTCCCAGCCCTGCTTTAACCGACTGGTTGCAGCGATGCATGAAGTCAAACGGTGAAAGGAAGCGTCTTACTTTGCCTGCTCGAATGTCCGCCCCCGTGTATTTCATGCAGTTACTTTAGGAGAAAACTGAACTGTGATCTTCTAGCTCTCTTGAAGTGAATCCGCGAGATTTGACACTAGCAAGCATCAGCATTAATCGAAGCGGGTCAATCCAATACTATTTACCCAGCGCGGATCAGCGGGCTTCGAAACAGCGCAGCTCTGGGTCAATACCGCTGTAATGCAGAGTGGCATCCATCGCAGGTTGCCGGAGCTAATCGTTGCTTCGGGCTATTTTGGGTGTTTTAATGGAAGTTTCAAGTACATCGATTAATTTAAATAATCCCGCAAACTTTCACTACGATCGGTGCTAAGGAGGACTTGTGTACAACTCAGCATAGAACGTCGTATGACAGCCTGCAAGACTGGAATAGAAAGAGACTGAAATGTCTATTATTTCAACAGGGCAGTCGTCTCAAATACATAAATATGGCTAAAAACATTGTAGACATATCGATTTCGCTTGGGAAAAACACGGCTGGCAAGTGCGTAACACAAGGTCCGCAGCACTACTGGTTTACATAAAAACACGGAGGGCAGGTAACTTAAAGCAAACCACTGCGTGCTGGGATCGCTGGTTTTGTTTCGTTTGGCTTTTCAGCAACAGTTCCTCCTTCCCTTGCTCTATGTATTTATAATCATCACCATTTTTACAGCCAAACATGACCAATTCAAACACTCACACGTTTAAAGCAGCCACCCGGCAAGCCCACGTAGCTTTACGTGCAAATAAACAAGCAGAAGCGTGGATCGTTCACAAATCACTGCTCACCATTTTAAATCGTCTCCGATGTGGTCCAAAGCGTCTAACGTCGCCTAAATAGACGGCTGTTTAATAACCGAAGGGAAAAACCGCACGCAAGATGTTCGTTGCTGCTCAGATAATAAAAGCTATTATTTGCAAATAAATGTAACGCGGACTATCGCGGATGCGCGACGGAGCGTTGGGAACACGCAGGTAATCGCGGGGGGTCGTCGCAAGATCCCTCCCGTCCCGTTCCGAGCTTCACCTGAACGCTCCCCAAGTTCTCATCCATCTCAATAACACTGCGTGCAACACATAGAACTCAGTACTATGGCAAATACAGTACAGCGTCTAGTAGCAGCCTGCCTGAAGCCCAGCTCTGCAATACTTTTGTATATACGCGCCATTTAAAACTTTGTTGACGTTTATCTGCGGCGAGCCAATCACGTCGCGCCTCCGATTAGGACAATGGAAAGGCGAGGACCAATGAGCCGAGGCCGAGGCTTGGCGGTAGCCAATGGCACGCGAGTCCCTCCGAGAGTAATGTTACAGAACCGAGGACTGAGTGAGGAGACTGCGTATCGCTATTGCTCCCCACATACAGCCATTGCAGTACATTGAGATAGAGCGACAGCCTTTGGTGAGTATTATAGACAGAAATTTAAAAGTGCGGGTAAGTAAAAAAAATAAATAATACCGGACGTGTCCGTTTACTAAAGACACGCGTGATATTGAATTGTTACGTTTTCGAAACGTATATTTTCCTTTGTGTTGAAATGTCAGAATAAGTCATTAGTATTTGCTAGCGAGCGTTAGCGGCTCATTGTGAAAATAAGGGATAAAATCCGCTACCACATTTGCTCGGTAAGGAAAATGTTTGTTAGCGAATGCGAAAAAATTGTGCAATTTTTTGTCAAATGTCTAAATCGTTTAAAAAACACGCGGGGGCCTTGCTATTGTATTTAAAAAAAGACAACTTGAGCGGACACCTGAAATGCGTACAAACAAGGTCTGTGGCTTAACATAGCCATTGCAGTGCATTGCTAGACCGACGAGCCCGGGACGCGAGAAATATCTTACGAAACATAAATAAAACGAAGCGAGGAAAAATTATGACGGGAGCGAATTCTGAAAGCACGTTTGCCGAAATTGTAATTGTTGCCGGCGAAACGGGGAAAATGTGAGAGAAGGCGAAAAAATCACCTCAGGATCCTGTGCTTTACTGTAATGGCTGACTGTACTCGCATAGGAAACCAGGCTGAGGCGGTCTGCCGCGAGAGCGCAGTTGGGCTCAACTTTTTCAAACCACGTTTTTTCGTCATCCCGATTATATAGTTCAGTATTTCGAGTTGGAAAATGAAAATTCCACCTTTCCTCTTTCCAACGCCGTCCTTTCGACGTTTTTCCCACCACGTTTAGGGCTCCGAATCGCGGCGTGAAGAGAGGTGGGTATCCCGCTCGGCTCGCACGCAGTGTAATGGCTGTGCGCTACGGACACAAAGAGAAGGAGCCATATTCTCAGTGTTAGTGCATGAAGACAAGCGGCCATTCCGAGCGCATAGGCGAGCGGCTCAATGCAAGCGGCACATAGACACAGTGCAGACCCAGCGTTACCACAGCCGGGGCGACTGCATGGGAACCGCCGAACAAAATAATAGTCAAGAAGTCGGACGGCGCGGAGCTCTCCGTCGGGTAAAAAACCGAACAGGAAGGCGGGTGGAGACATTTGAAGGGGACTTTCTTTCATGAAGAAGGCTTTCTCACAAAATGGAAGAAGAAATATTGCTGTCGTTGTTGACCTCCTTTTCCTCAACCAAAGCCTGTGCGCCATTGCTGAGTCCCTATATACAGCCAAAGACGTACAATTTAATGGGGAATACGGTGGAAATTGACGGATTTTTCACACATTTTCCCAATATATTTTCTCATGCGGACATTAAGCCTGAACGGCACTTTTATCGTTTTTTACACGTTTTTCGCCGCTTTTTGGCATTCTTGCGTTGTCGAAATAATTTAATCGCATTTTATCGAAAAAAAATTAGTGTTTTTATTGAAAGTGTACGAACACCATTTATAATGCAGATGGGTGTTTGTTATTAATTTTGCACATAATGGCGAAATTTGCGTTATCGGATGGGAGAAATTGCATTCCGACGATGTTTCAGAAAAATATGAACTTGTCGAAGTTGTGCTATAAAGGAGGCTGAATGCACGGGTTTTAAGTAACAACGCGCATTTTTTTGCCTTTTTTTTTTTTTTTTGCCTTTTTTTTTTTAAGTGAGCTGATAAATGTTTCGGCGTCTTAAGCTACGTCCTGCCAAGGTAATGGCAAAAGGATGCGATTGTTGGAGTTATTTCTAATACCGAATGATCAGAACAAGGGGTTGAGTTCGGTCCCACAGCAACGGTGCGCTGGGACGCCTGTCCTGTCGGAGGAGCCCTTCGCTCAGCTTCTCGCATGCGGGGACCTCGCGTCTTTGCTCACTGTTCATCCGAAACTTCAGGGCCGGATGCGTTTAGCGTTTTCCGCACTTCTTTTCCTTCTGTCCTGGAGCCAAAGGCAGGCGAGAGGGAGGCTGGCTCGCCTGCTGCAAGCTCCACATTGCCGGGACCACGTGAATGTGGCCTTGTTTTGGAGCTCTGTTAAATCCAGCACCTTTTTTTCCCCTTGCATCACCTGTAGTGGTCTAACTGTGCGATGTGTTTTTTTATTTCTCTTTTTATAGATATATTTGACAAGATGGGTAAGGATCCAACCAAGCCCAGGGGCAAGATGTCCTCCTATGCCTACTTTGTGCAAACTTGTCGGGAGGAACATAAGAAGAAACACCCAGAAGCCTCTGTCAACTTCTCCGAATTCTCTAAGAAGTGTTCAGAAAGATGGAAGGTAGGAGGCTGTCCAGGAAACGCTATCCCTTTCATAAGTAAAATCTTTTAGTGTATTTTGGTGAATACGTTTTGTCCTTGTGAATGAAATCTCTGTACATCTCTCTTTTTTTTCTTTCTAAAGTCGAATATTTGATGCACTTCCCTATTTTTGTTCTGTAGACTATGTCTGCCAAAGAAAAGGGCAAGTTTGAAGATTTGGCAAAGCTGGACAAGGCACGTTATGAGAGGGAGATGAAAAATTACATTCCACCCAAGGGTGAGAAGAAGAAGAGGTTTAAAGATCCCAATGCTCCCAAAAGACCCCCGTGAGTGCCTTTTTGCTTCATCTGACTAATTTAAAAAGATGCTAATGTTTATTTGACCATTGTAATCTGGAATAATTAATGTTTTCTTTTTATCATTTTTTAGGTCTGCATTCTTCATATTTTGTGCGGAATTCCGCCCAAAAGTGAAGGAAGAGACTCCTGGCATGTCCATTGGTGATGTGGCTAAGAAACTTGGAGAAATGTGGAATAGCACCTCAGCGGAGGACAAGCAGCCATATGAGAAGAAGGCAGCCAAGCTGAAGGAGAAGTATGAGAAGGTGAGCTCGAGCGGTGATTGCAAGACCATGCAAGCGTTGGTGTGGTGGACGTGAGTACATGATTGACTGGACATGTTTAGACGCTACTCCTGTGTGTCGCCATGGTTCCCTTCTACTTCAGGTCAGGTGGCAGTTCAGAATGGGGCTCCTTGAGTAATGAGTTAACTTACCTCTTTTGCTGTATTGCCTGAAGGACATTGCTGCCTACCGTGCCAAGGGCAAGACCGATGGCGGGCCCAAGAAGGCACCTGCCAAGATGGACAAGGCCAAGAAGAAGAAGAAGGACGAAGATGACGACGACGACGATGAGGATGATGATGAGGATGACGAGGATGACGAGGACGAGGAGGAAGATGATGATGAATAAATCAGTTACAGTTAGAGCTTAAATTTCTTGTTTATAAAGCATTTAACCCCCCCTGTACACACTTCACAAAAAAGAAAAACAAAAAGAAAGGCTGTGTATATGATATGTTTTTAAGCTGTACAGTTGTTTTTTTTTTTCTTTCTTTCTTTCTTGCTCTCTCCTCTTTCCCCTTTTGTATAGTTAACACTACAAAGTGTCATCTGTGTTTGTATTCATTTACTTCTGTGGTAGTTCCTGAGCCACTATCCTGCCCTGGTACAGTTACAGGGGGTTGTAAAACAGCTTGGAGGCAGTGGATTTCTTAGTGGTGCACAGCACACATTGTAGTTCTGTGAGTTAGTACTTCTCTTTTCCGGATGTATTTGCGTGTTTATTTTTTTTTATTATGTATTATTTTGAATTTTTTGCCATATTATAAGTTTCTTTTACTGTACTTTGAATACCACTCTGTAAGTGCAAGAATAATAAAAAAAATTGCAGCTGTTTTTGTTGAAATTCTGAAATGCTTCTGAAGTAAATAAACCCTTTTTATAAAAATGTGCTTTTCTTTTCTCAACTAACTGCATACTCATAACAGACTGCCATATGTGATGCCATATGCTATCTGATATTAACATGTACATATGTGTTTAATTCTATTGAAAATAAACTGCCTATAGAAAGGAAGAAAAAATTCATAAACCCAGATTTGAATGTGTCTGCAGATGAGGGGAATGCAGTTATATCGCAAGTTCTGTATTTTAGGATGACTTGAGAGGGCTTGAAGAAATCTAGCATGCACGTCACTACCATTTGGACTGTGCTCAGCAGTCGGCGGCCGCCGAGGGAACGGCGTTTGGCTGCTCCGCCAATGAATAGGGATGCGCAGATGGGCGGCAGAGGGCGAGCGCCGTCCCCTATTCACCACAGCCGGGCCTTTCAGTCGGCTGGACAAGCAGCGCTCTGTGAGGAGATGGCCGTGAGTCATGGGTACGTTTGCTGCCTTATTAGTCGTGGCCCATTGTGCCAGCAGAGAGGCAAAAGCAGGAACCCATTTGTGCCTCAGACAAGCCCGTGTCTGAGCCTCCTTTTCCCACTCCTGTTTGCTGCTGGGTGTGTGTGTGTGTGTGTGTGTGTGTGTGTGTGTGAGGAAGACATGCTGTGGCAAAGGCTAGTATCAAGCACATTGTACACATACGTACTCTGTTATGGACTGATGTCCATCTGGGGTGTGGCTTCATACCTTGTTTCCCAGTGATGTCAGGACAGGCTCCAGACCACCATGACCCTGAGGGATTGATGGATGATGTGCGTTACAAAAGCAGTGTTACAAAAATTCTCTGTGCAGAATAATAGGACAAATACAAATAGATGAGATGAAGCAGGTTTCAGTCTAGATGATTATTAGAAGCTCTATTGAAATACGTCAGGAATTGGACTTAATGGTGATTGAAATACCGGCAGGTTTAACAAGAGATCAGCTGGTTAGAGAACCTCAGCTAACATACGTGTGAAAAACGACTGAAAATGACATTTTAACAGAAATTCCATACAATTTCAAAACTCCGCCATGGCTTTTCCAGCAGCGTATGCACCAGTAGATGCACCACACCGGTCATGGAGCTGCAGGTTAAACGTGGTGTTCGGTCTTATTACTTTGTGCCAGAGCGTAGGTGTACTTTGCACCGGTGAGGGCTGAGTAAAGAAAGGTGATGCAGAATAACTGGACAAGGTGGACTGACCCTAAGGCCTTCAAATAAATCCCTTCTTACACCGCTGATAGGTCTGCCATTTAAGGACATATTTTAAATGGATGCGACTGAGCACCTGAATGCGTCGCAAATTACTTAATGTAGGCATAAACAGTATATATTGCAAAAATAAACGAACGACATTAATGTATGAATTCATTTCTTTGTCAAAACAGCGCAGTGTGGACGCGCCTGGCGCTGACTGTGGGCCACCTGCTGTTCTTTTCCAAAATAGCACAAGGTCGGCGACGCAGGGCGCCCCCTGGTGCTTATTTGGGTCCCTACAGGCAGGACCGCTTCTGTTTTCGTGCGGACCTTCGCGGCGAGCAGTGTGGGTAGAAATACGACACGCGTTTTTGCAGCGTTTCATGCGATAAAGTCCTGCGTTGTGGTTTTGTTTCCTGCTTGGTTTTCTTTTCTTTTCTTCGTGGCGATTTTGCCTTTTGTTGTGGTTTATAGTACTGGCTTGCGGGACAGGGGCAAATGGACGAGCCTCCTTCGTGGTTTGCGTTCTCAGACGCGGTTCTCTTTCGCCGCGTTTATTATTCGCTCGGTTTTTGTGGACATTTTATAAGGATTTTATTGCAGTTTTCCGTCGACTTCCACGAGGGCCTCGGCGGCGAGTGTCACCGCCCCGCGCGCGCCCGTGTGGCGGCCGGACCTCCGGCCCTGAGGGCTTCAAGATGCCGGGAAGCGCGACGCGAAACTTGCGGAAATGCTGCACCCTAACGGTGGTTTTTAACCACAGCTCGTCGCGTTCCGCCGAAGTTTTGCAAAGTTTGTGAAGCTGGGGTCAGTTTATATTCATTTAATCTTTAAAAAAGACAAAAAAAAAAAAAAAACTACCTGAACAGCGACGGACGCTTTGGGGGAAGAAAAAAAAAAAGAGCGAACAAGCAAGCAGGCGCCGTCGTCAAACCTGTTTCGAACTTCTTAAGTAAACTTTACCCAGGCAGGTGGAGAAAGCTCACAAAAGTGAGACGAGCATTGCAAGTTGCTCTAAAGAAACGCCTCAGCAAAACGAATAAAATGTATGTTAGACGAGTCGTTCGAGGGGAAACGAGCGAGTATGACGTCATTGAACGTGAGTAGTTGATCCAAGAGATGAAGTTTGCGCCATCCAGATGCCGCGGAGCAGCTTGGGAGACTCACTTCCTTCATCCCTCCATTCCTTCTCTCTTTCATCAGACTCACCAGTCCAGGTCATAATCTGTTGATGCATGATAAGGTTTTACTACTGAATGTTAAGTAGAAGGATGGGAGTAGGAGGACGTTTGTGGTTTTTTTTTTTTTAGATCTTTGCTGGCCTGTTTAAATTTGGTTACTATAGAAGGTGCATGTGGCACAGAAGGGGATGGAGGTGGGAAAACAACCATCCAGGTAAGCCTCCTCTCAACTACAGAACAAATTGGTTGTGCGAGATCCTTTGT
Organism: Heterotis niloticus; assembly: GCA_018136845.1. NCBI lineage: Eukaryota > Metazoa > Chordata > Actinopteri > Osteoglossiformes > Osteoglossidae > Heterotis > Heterotis niloticus. The sequence goes on along the minus strand of CM030899.1, from coordinate 6,985,524 downwards.
GGTCTTACACATGACCTTTCACCTTCACACCAGGCCTGCACACCATGCCAACCCTAACACACGCCTCATTACCAATAACACATAGTTGTCACGACGCCCTCTATTTAAGCCCCTTTTGTCCAAGAGTGTCAAGAATAACAAGAGTAAGAGATCTATTATTAAGATCTATTTTTAAGAGACAAGAGAAACAGAATTTCTTACCTCTTCTGTGTGTCTTCATCTTGACAAATTGGCAAGGAACTGCCTAGCGGTACACCCACCAATTTGTGTGTATTTAGAACAATTTAAAATATCTAAAAATAGAAATAAGTTGATTTAATGTGGTCCCCTGTTGTCTTTGGCTGCGTGCATTTGTTTATTTCTGTTTTGGTCTTAAACACAATCTTAAAAATAGTGAAGAAAATGCAGTTAAAAATAAGCTGGAAAACTTTTCCTATGTGCAAAAGTTTGTACATTTTTAATTTGTAACAGGAGGAGCCAGTGTGTTGTATATTTTGCATAGTACATCTTCACATAACAAGATACATTTTTTAGTGAACTCACTCAGTTCGGGAAATTCTCCCTGTGAGGAAATCCTGTGGGAAAATATTGTTAGCTTGTGGATTAAACATACACATAATAACGTTCATTAAAATGGCAAAAAGTAATATTATGCATTAGAATCGCTGGCTCAGTATTATTAACTACTTGTCCAAGCCAGGGCGGTGGTGGTCCAGAGTCTGTCCTGGAAGCCCAGGGTAAACGCAAGTTAAGTAATTTCCTTAAAGATTAATAAAGCTTTCTGATTCTGAGTATGGCTAGGATGGGATGCAACAAGGTACCACACAACATGGTAACCACATGTAAACAAGGTGAGCTCACACATTCATGCACCAGAGGCTATTTTGAGTCACTAGTCTTTATGAAACACATTTTATGACTTGTGGTAGCAGCATTATCTGCCATATTACTGTTCCAGGAATAACATCAGTATATTTTACAATTTTTGTAGCAAAATAAACCAATGAAATCATATAACGATGTCTTGTACAAGAAGAATCTGTTACAGCTGCTACAAATAAATACACATTCTTCACACAACAGATGGGTTCCCTCAGATTTTTGTGTCAGGCATAGCTTCTGAATGAATTTAATTTATTACTAGAAAAATGTGAACTTCATTACATCAGGTATTGAAAAAATACATTTTAAAAGGCCCCTGGATGAGATTAAGACACCGTGAGAAAGAAGTGGCAAAATATTAAAACCTTCAGTAGTAAAACCTTATCAAGCTGCATCCGATTGTGACTCGGACTGGGGAGTCCGATGAAAGAGAAGGAGGCAGGGATGGAGGAAGTGAGTCGTCCAGGCTGCTCCACACCACCTGGATTCTGCAAACGTCATCTCTTGTATCAACTAGTCACTTTCTTCAGCTTCATATTCTCTCACTTCCCTGAAATTATTCATGCACTCAACCTTACACACAATGTTGGATCATGAAGATGGGTCACCTGAAGGAGTACACAGTCAGAAGATTTTTGTTAGGTAAAACTACACATGAACATACACTACCGGTCAAAAATTTTAGAACACCTTGTTTTTTTATAGAAATGCATGCAGTTTAATGTCTTAATGTTTCATGAAGTCAAGGCATAGAACAACTAAACAATGGCAAATAAAAAATAAGCCAAGGAAACATTCAATGTACAAAATTTTACTCAAATTTTAGATTCATCAAAGTAGCCACCTTTTGCTGCTATAACAGCCAAACACACGGGGCATTCTTTCTATAAGAGAAATCAAATATTGGCCAGAAAGATCTTCCCAACACTGTTGCATTAGTTCCCACAAATGTGTTGCACTTGTAGGTTGTTTTCCTTTCACGCTTCTGTCCAGTTCATCCCAAACCGGCTCAACTGGGTTTAAGTCTGGCGACTGTGCTAGCCATTCCATGTTTTGAAGTGTACCTTCTTGTTCTTTTCTTTTAACGTAGTTCTGACATAACCCAAAACATACCTCCAGGCTATCTTGCTGTAGAATGAACCCCTGACCTACTAGATGCAGACCAGAAGCTATTGCGTGGTGCTGCAAAATACTGTGGTAACCCCTTTGATTCAGAGTGACAGTCACTCTGTGCAATTCACCAACTCTGCCTCCAGCAAAATAACCCCAGACCATCACACTTCCAGTTCTACAGTTGGTGTCACACACTGAGGAACCATTTTAGGTCATTCATTGCATTTCAACTGAATAAATCAGACAAAAAACTGGAAAAGCTGAGGTGTTCTGCAACTTTTGACCGGTAGTTAATCGTGTCCTTGTCTTGCGGTACAACACATCATGGCAAAGCCATGAGTGCGTAACGGAGCCAAATACTCAGGACATTTAAGCACACAAAGGAGGCAGCTATGGAAGAGCTGTGGAACCTCTTCCACTCCAGGTGACTACAGGTGATGACTTCCAGCCCAAGTATCTGGCCAGAAGAGACAGACCCATTAAAATGTTAACAAGTTCTGGCTGCGGGTTGCTGCTGTAATGACTTGGACTGCAGTTGGAAGGGGGACCATTACGGGGAAACCAGCCGTCCGGACGGCGCAGAGCAGCGTCGTCTTTCACCGCACCCTGGTACCCGGGAGGCCGCAGCTGAAGCAGAATGGATGGAGATCACGGAGGTCCGGATTCAGCCGGTTCATAACACGAGTCTCCTCCCCGAACTAAGGCTCAGCTCATTGGTGAAAACAATTCAAAACTCAGCCAAAGTTTAATCCTAAACGGAACAGCAGGAAAGGGCAGGCAACAAAACAACCAGCACCTGTAAGTGAGTGGTAGTAATAACATTATTATTATTTTTATTTTATTATTAATAATAATAACAGCAGAACATTTTTCCCATCTGACCAACAGAGAGCTCGCTTTCACAGGCGGGTCACCCCATCAACAATACAAGACCCGAAGCCAGCTGGTCCACCGCAGGAGGGGCCTGGAACCGCACACGAGGTCGCTGAGCTCCTGTGACTGGTAGGGGTCTGGACGGCAGCAAGGATGGTGGGGACGGGGGGGCTAGGAGATGAGGGCGGGGGATTTGCTGTAAAACGTAATACTGTGTTGTGTTTGTATGTGTAGAGAAAATGTTTTTCACATTTCAAATTCTTCATACACATAATTTTCTTTTCAATTTAATATATTAGTAACGTTTGAATTGTAAAAATACGACAATTTCAGAATTTTAACTGCATATCACCAGTCTTGCACAAAGATTATAGGCATAAGTTTTTATTTTTTAAGAGGAAAACGGCCCTAATGTTTTAACTATAACTCTCTCTCTCTCTCTCTCTCTCTCTCTATATATATATATATTTATTTTTTTTTTAAAGAATGTCGCAAAATATACAGTTTTTCCATTGACCTAAATGAACCAAGCTCAGGGACGAAACAATCGTGTGGAAATGCTCGCAAGTGCCGGGTGATGCTCTGCTCAAATATATCTTGGGGGCGGGGGGGGATTAGGCTGCATTAACCGCCGCTGTCACAAATATTTGTGACGATTAGACTGCAGTCCGTGCCAAAATAGCGATAAAGTAGAATTCCTGCATTCTCCTCTTATTTGACGATATTAAACCAGAATCATATTTATTCTGCAAGTGCGGCGGTGAGGATTTATCGGTTGGGTCAGTGAGGTCCACAAGTGGGCGCAGTGAAGAAAACAAGGGTTTAGTTAAACGGGCCAGTGAATTAGGGGCTAATCTGAGATTCTTTGTCCTTTATTGGCACGACAAATGTACAATTGTGTTGCCAAAGCGATTTAGCAACAATACTGAGAACAACGCTTCGCGACCAACAGCAGCGACTTAGATCAACACGTAAACAGTAATAATAAATGATAAACAAGCGAATCGAATAAATAAATACAATGCAATGAGTAGGTGGGTACATAAAGAGGTAAATAAAAAAAATGTGTTTATGCGTGTCACCTCTCAGATCGGACTGAATAGGATTCCGAGCCGAATGGAGATCGGACAGGAAGTACCCCCCCCCCCCCTCACGTCCCCTCCTTTGTGCCGTAACTCGAAACCGCAGCGTCTTTCTGCGGCCATGGTAACAGAGACGAGTAACGGACTGCTACACAGAAAGACGGAAATAAGTTCTTCTTGTAAGGTAACGACACACTTTCGACCGCTTACGTGAAATCAAACAGCGACGTTAATCGGTTCGATAAAGTTCTCCTACATGTGTTTTCGCATTTTATTTATTCAAAGCGTAGTGGTTTATTCGGTGCTGCCGTGCAATCCTTTCTTGCTGACTGTGGCCTGTATCTGGGGCGTAAGTCGCAGAGCTGATGGGAAGTGTTGTTCTCTGGTGTCAAACTTAGAATGAAGCTCAACGGGGGAAAATGTTACGCGTCAACTACAAATCCCAAGAAGCGCACGCGTTAAAACCTGTCTGGGTTGAAGCAAATTTTAAGTGAAATCTAATCTTTCGAGCGTTATTGGATACATTTGGGAGTGTCGTTTTATAGAACGAAAACGTGAGATTAAAGAATTAAATCCGGGCGAGAAATAATGCTACACGAAATGAACATTTATTTTTTGGCACATTCCTTCAAAGCGACTTTAATTCTGAGAAGACGATGTGTTTATCCGAAAACATGATGAATGAGCCACAAAAATGGAATGTATTATTAATTTGTTGTATACATTAATCCACTGGTAGGCTTTATGCAATTTTTAGTTAAGAGTATTAACACAAAGAAACGTCCATTGTTCTTTTCATTGGAAAAGTGCCTTTCAAGAAGGTTGGTTTCTCGGTGGCTGTGAGGCAGCGCCGTTCAGCCGAGCGCGCCGTTGACTTTCGAGCACAACTGGACCTGGAAATTCGTCCCTAACTTGGGTTGCTCGTAAATCCAAAATCACTTTTCCCACAAATTAAAAATTGCTATAAATTTACTAATACGTACAGTACATCCCTCGGTTTATTCGCAGATTACATTATGCTGAAATTAAGATAAAGCTATAATACATGTAATAAAAATCATTGTTATTTTTCGCATTGATATAAGCCAGCAACCAACGATTTTAAAATCACAGAAAAACCCAGGGTTTCTCTGTCTCAGCTTATTTATCATGTAAGCATGTTCAGTTTTCCTCACTTTAGACTTTTTGTCGTGAACAAATATTTAACCATACAGCCTGAAATAATGACACAATAGCTATAACAGTAATAATAATGATACACATATAATTATTACTGTTATTCTTACATAAAAATGTATTATTATAGTGCAGTATATTTTCAGAATTGTGAATTTTTACAACCCCAAATCGGAAAAAGTTGGGACAGAATGGAAAATGCAAATAAAAAAATGCAGTGATTCTTACATTTACTTTGACTTTTATTTCATTGCAGACAGTATGAATCCAAGATATTTCATGTTTTGTCTTGTCAACTAACATTTCATTTGTTAATATACATCCAATCCTGCATTTCAGGCCTGCAACCCATTCCAAAAAAAGTTGGGACAGGGGCAATTTAGAGCTAATAATGAGGTAAAAAAATAAGAAATAATAATGTGATTTCAAATAGGTGATTGTCATCATAATTTGGTACAAAAGCAGTATCCACGAAAAGATGAATTTTTGAGGCGCAAAGGTGGGCAGAGGATCTCCAGTTTGTCAACAAATGCGTGAGAAAATTATTGAAATGTTTAAAAACAATGTTCCTTACATATTTCTCCCGCTACAGTGCATAATATCATTAAACGATTCAAGGAATCTGGAGGAATTTCAATGCATGAAGGGCAAGGGCACAAGCCTAAGCTGAACACCCGTGATCTCTGATCCCTCAGACAGCACTGCACCAAGAACCATTATTCATCAATAGCTGATATAACCACATGAGCAAGGGATTACTTTGGCAAACCTTTGTCGAGCACTTTAGTACGGCATTACATTCACAAACGCCACTTAAAACTTTACTGTGCAGAAAAGAAGCCTTACCATGTCCAGAAGTGGCATCGACTTCTCTGGCCTTGGAGGCATCTGGGATGGGACCATCACACAGTGGAAATGTGTATTGTAGTCAGATGGATCAGTATTCCAGATCTTTTTTGTTAGAAATAGACGCCGTGTGTACCGGACCAAAGACGAAATGGACCATCTGGACTGTTACCAGCAACAAGTCCAAAAGCCAGGGTCTGTCATGGTATGGGGTTGTGTCAGTGCCCTTAGCAAAGGTAATTTACACTTCTGTGATGGCAGCATTAATGCAGAAAAGTACACTGAGATTTTAGAGCAACGCTGCCTTCAAGATGACATCTTTTCCAGGGACATCGGTCCATTTTTCAACAGTACAATGCAAAACCACATTACAAAGGCATGGCTGCGGAAGAAGAGGGTACGGGTACTGGACTGGCCTGCCTGCAGTCCTCACCTGTCCCCGATAGAGAATGTGTGGAGAATTTTGAAATGAACAATGCAACAACGACGACCCATACTGTTCCACACCTTAAGATGTGTTTGCAGGAAGAATGGGACAAAATAACATCTGAAATGCTTCATTGCTTGGTATATTCAGTGCCAAACTGTCTTTTAAGTGTCGTGAGAAGGAATGGCAACATTACAAAGTGGTAAATGCTTTACTGTCCCAACTTTTTTTTAGAATGCGTTGCAGGCCTGAAATGCAGGAATGGATATATGTATTAACAAATGAAATGTTAGTTAACCACAAAAAACATGAAATATCTTGGGTTCATTCTGTCTACAATGAAATAAAAGTCAAAGTAAATGTAAGAATCACTACATTTTTTTTGCATTTTTCATACTGTCCCAACCTTTTCCGATTTGGTGTTATATTATACACGTTTATTTCCTCTATTTGAACATGCATTGTTTTTGGAGAACCAAACTCCACTTTCTTCATCCTTTGTTATACCCCTCCGACATCTGCAGTGACATGAATCTAACCGAGATGTGTGACAATGCCAAGAGAGCGCGGGAGTACGCCCTCCTGGGGAACTATGATTCCTCCCTGGTTTACTATCAGGGTGTGATGCAGCAGATCCACAAACACTGTCAGTCTCTGAGAGACCCTGCGCTGAAGGTCAAATGGCAACAGGTAAATTTTAATTACATTTTCTGTTAAAAAAAAAAAATCCCAATCCATTCATCTCTTTCTCCTTCCTTAAGTATAGTGTACACATTGGATTAAGTTGGATTCTCAAAACAGCTACTAACAGGAGCAGGTGAACACAGATTTATTAATGTGCTTTTGTGATGGTGAATCTAGGTGAGGCAGCAACTGGTGGAAGAGTACGAGCAAGTAAAAGGCATTGTTAGCACTTTGGAGAGCTTTAAGGTGAACAAGCAGGTGGACTTCCCAACCCCTCAGCCAGAGGAGAGTCCAGCAGACCCCACAGTCTGGCCACCACCCATTCCTGCTGAGCACAGGTAATCCACGTTTTCCCTTAGACCCAACTGTGGGTGTTTTTGTAAGCGTAATTAACAAAAAAAAATTAATAATTAAATGTTTAGGGCTTAAGTAATGGAAAAAGTTCATTACAAAATGCTGTTCTTCTACACACAAGAACATCTCACGATGTGCTATTTGTATGCTTTTTATCCCCAGTCAAGTCCCTTATATCTGATAATCAGCATAGCGGCCCCATTCATTCAAATTTTTTTGTTATCGATGATCATTTTTGTACTTGTTTCAATTGCCCCAGGGTCCCCAGTCAGGTGAAAAGGCCCAACACCGCAGTGAAGCCCCAGCGTAAAGAATCCCCTGGGCTGCAGCACAGAGGAGCAGTGGGCCGAACACAGTCAAACCCCAAGGCTGACAAAGCAGGACCCAGAGATGCTAAAGGGGTGAAGGCCAAAGAAGAAAAGGTCAGTAATGTACCCTGCGCTTCTCTTCAGTTGTGATTTGAGCTGGAATGATCCTCATCCGCTATTTCTGACGATCAGAGTGCCACCTGTGATCCTGTGCTTGCTTAGTTGAGAAAGAACTAAGGTGAATTATTTCTCCCTGTTTCACTGTTATTTGGTTCTGGTTGCTGTGTTCATTTTACTTGTGAATTCATGTGGGCCTCATGGGGATACTTTCAGGGTAAGAAGAACCTTCAGGAGGGGGGTGTGGAGGGTGAGCTGAAGAAGTTTGATGGCACAGGCTATGACAGTGACCTTGTCGATGCCTTGGAGAGGGACATTGTGTCACGGAATCCCAACATTCACTGGTGAGAAGAGGACTTGCTCACGTCTGGGACACTTGGATTGGGTTTTTTGTTATGTTAGTGATGTATGGAAAAGGCTGTAATAGGGAACTGGGACTGTGGGGCTGAATGCTGCTTGGAGTCTTGAGGGTAGGCTTGTGTGCTCCACAATTATTGCTAGGTGAAAATTTAGGAGATAAAGCTAATGTGTGTAGAATGTCTTTTTTCAACTGATGCCCTGTCTGTGTAACACAGTCAACTGAAACATAACGTGTCTTTGGAACGGGCTTGGTACCGTACTTAATGTTGCTGGCGATGGTCATTCCCGGGGAGGGTCAGATGTCAGACAGCCTAGTTGTCAGTGAGGCGAAGGCTGTCCAGCTGACAGACTTGTGTTCTCAGGGATGACATTGCTGATCTGGAGGATGCCAAGAAGTTGCTGAGGGAAGCTGTGGTGTTGCCAATGTGGATGCCAGACTTCTTCAAGGGCATCCGACGTCCCTGGAAGGTATCGCACACAAGTGTTTACGTGTTTGTTTGCTTGTGTGTCCATCTCACCTTCCTGTGTACATCTGTACCCCAGTATCCAAGTATAATTGGTTCCTAGAAATGGCTGGAATACCGCAAACTCAAATATCGGGAAGCTACTTCCATAATTTCTTATAAGGAGAATTACAGTTTGTTCCGAGTTCATGCGAGAAACCCCAGTTAAGTTGGCCAAAATATCTGTAACACTCTAAAATACTTGTTTCAGCGTGATAAAGAACACTTTATTTGATTTTTTATACACAAATTTATACATTCATAAATTATTTATATACAAATTTATATAATTTGTCAGTTGGAATTTTTTTAATGTAGCATCATGCATTACATTTTGTTCCTCATTATAAGTAGTAATACCAATGAACATTTAATGTTCAAATGTATTTAAAAATGAAGAAATGAATACAATATAAATTAGAAAAAAAAAACAATAAAATAAAACAATAAAATTTACCCTTCTTTATCGGCTGTTATTGTAATGAATTGTTGGGGTAACAAAATCACAAAAGTGCAAACTCTTTTAACGCATGCCACACGAGGCAAAGACTGAACGCAGATGCCGGGCGCCGTGCTGCCATGTAGTTTCACACTCGTACTCATGCAAATTTTGAATATTTCTCTGATGTGGTTCAGCTTCGCTAGACTAATGGCTGTTGCGCTTTCTTATTTTGCCCATTGGTTGGGCCAGTATAACAAAGGTGTCAAAAATGTTTTTTTCTTAGGGTGTTTTGATGGTGGGACCCCCAGGTACTGGAAAGACCTTGTTGGCGAAGGCCGTAGCCACCGAGTGTGGGACCACCTTCTTCAATGTCTCTTCTTCTACCCTCACTTCCAAGTACCGGGGGGAGTCAGAGAAGCTCGTCCGGCTGCTGTTTGAAATGGTGAGTAGCAATGGGGTCTTCAGCTTGTCATTCAGTGGGCGGCTGATGAGACCTGCAATGGATATCGAAACCTAAGAGAAAATTGACATTTTGTGGATGTAAAGGCTGAAATGAAGACAAATCATATTAGACCTTTTTTCTTCTATAACAACATTATGGGATGAGCATTTAAGTGAAAAATCAAAACTTTTTTTATTGAAAAATAATTACAGATGAAGAATCTTCAATGCTCTGGTTGAATTTCACTTCCTAATGGGTTTGTAACCATTAAAATTTAACCAAGAAAAGTGAACAAATATACACTGCCCAGCCAAAAAAAGGTCACACACACGTAATATTTCGTTGGACCGCCTTTAGCTTGGATTACGGCACGCGTTCACTGTGGCATCATTTCGATAAGTTTATGCAGTGTCACAACATTTATTTCCGTCCCAAGTTGCATTCATTTTTCACCATGATCTTGTATTGATGATGGGGGAGTCGGAGTGCTGCGTAAAGTCTTCTCCAGCACAACATCCCAAAGATTCTCAATGGGATTAAGGTCTGGACTCTGTGGTGGCCAATCCATGTGTAAAAATGATGTCTCTCTCATGCTCCCTGAAGCACTCGTTCACAATTTGAGCCCAATGAATCCTGGCATTGTCGTCTGAGAATACGAAGAAAAAATCCATTGATGGATAGAAAAACCTGCTCCTTCAGCCTATTCAGGTAGTCAGCTGAGCTCATTTTTTGGGAACATAACGTTGCTGAACCTAGACCTGACCAACTGAAGCAACCCCACATCATAACACCAAGTTAAATCCAGGTGGTGACTTTTTTTGGCCGGGCAATGAATTTAGCTTCACCTGATATCAGTTGATTCAGAATAATGCAAAATTAAAAATTGTTCCTCCTGGATTTCCCTTAAATGTTCTTATTTGCATAAAGTAGAGTGATGTGTAACTGTGGTCCCTGTGGAGCTAACTAATGATCTTTGAGGTCTTACTGTTGAAAGGTGTAGATGAGGATATTCTCACAAAACCTCTCGCTGTCTTGCCAGAAAGCCAAAGGTAGAAAAGTTCACCTTCTGAAACACACACCCACCTCTACCAAATAATGCCGTAAAAACGAAGGTTGATGTCCCAAAATGGCCTGGAGTCTGGAGCTTAATTCTTAAGGAAGTTGGAGGCCTTGCATAAAGAAGGCTGTGTACAGCAGATCTCCTTACAGCTTCAGATTGCAAAATCCTGGTGTGCTAAGAGAGACCTATTTGTGCAGACATACGTAGCCAAAGTAAAACTTGCTTCACAAAGAATTAATGGGTTTGACGCTTAGTTTTTCTCAAGCGTTGTCCATTAATTTTTTCGGTAGTTACAAGATGATGGTGGGGGGGAAGTCTTGATTTCAGGTTTTGCATTAACAGAAGTTGAAATTTCTAAAAAGGGTTGCCGGCTTTGGATTAAAGACAGTTTTGTAAATGTTTTGATTTTATTTATTATGCAGTTGCTTTGTTGATTTTTTTTTTTTTTTTTATGTAAAAGAAAATTATTTTGAGAAGAAGTTTGTGGAGTCTCTGGAATTACAGGGGTTTCTACATGGCTGTTGTCTAAAGTGTGATTTAATATTCATTTCGCTCATAATGAAATAATTTAAAAAATAACACAAATTTGAATGCCAGTGTATTGACAGTTGAGGCTTTTGAGATAAAAATAAGCTTGCAACTCCACAAGTGGCTTGGCAAACTTCAGAGCTTGGATAGCATGGCCATGTATGGGTGGAGTAACCAGCTTTAGTGGCCTAAAGGTGGAAGTTAGTGTGATGCGGGAGAGAGCTACTCTAACATGGGGGGTTGAGAGAGCAGAACCCCACCATGCTGATGTCTTTCTTCATTCAGCCAGTGCGTAAAGTGAGGGTCACTGTTGCTGGTGCCACGACGAGTGCCAGTGTGGGGACAGCAGCACAGCAGGATCTGCCATGGCATTTGAGGCAGAATCAGGATCCAGTGCCAGACTGGGGGTCCTGAGGGCTGTTAGACACTGGTGATTGATGGTTGACCTGGGGAGGCAACTCAAGAAAAGCCAGAGCGACACAGTGGCACAATGAGTAGCACCTGGGTACTTTGGGCATGAATATGAGTTTGCACGTTCTCAAGTCTGTGTGGAAAATCAGTCACTCTAAATTGACTACTCTGTGTGTGTGTGTGGTCATTGTAGCCTAGCATCCAGTGATTCCAGGATAGGCTGCAGCCTAGACTAATTTAGCTATAAAAGTAAATGGATGGACAAAGAGAAACTGCTCATGCAGAATTCCAGATAATTCTCAAGGATTCACAACCTTTTCCTTGAAAATAAATTGGCCAGTTTCATACAGCTGGATAAAAGTTGTTCTGGATGAAAGTAAAACATCTCACCTTCTTCAGGGACTACCTGCTACCTTGCTGTTTCTGAGAGCTTCAGAGGATGTGAATATTTTTGCTTCCTGATGAGGGGTCAGCTGATGTTTTCTGCCCAGTTTTGTCGCGGTTTCTCTCCCCAAGTCACACTGTGAATTCCTGCTTACCAGGCCCGTTTTTATGCTCCAACCACAATCTTCATCGATGAGATTGACTCCATGTGCAGCCGCAGGGGCACGTCGGATGAGCACGAGGCCAGCCGGCGAGTCAAGTCTGAGCTGCTGGTTCAGATGGACGGTGAGGGAGGTCGCAGTGAACTTTCAAGCCAAACACAGACACTTCGTCATGACGTGTGACCTGGTCGCTGTGATCCTAAATCCAAACGTGAACCTTAAGCTGTAAAGGAACTGCTTCATTGACAGTTATGGATGTATTTAATGAACTGATATCTGCAGGTGTTGGAGGAGCACTGGAGAATGACGACCCTTCCAAGATGGTCATGGTTCTGGCTGCCACCAACTTCCCCTGGGACATTGATGAAGCTCTCAGGCGAAGGCTGGAGAAGAGAATTTATATTCCTTTGCCCACAGGTACAGCTCACACACACGGCCAACAATGAGTCATGGTCCAGAGGGAAGCAAACTGTATGGAAGCTCACAAATGATAAATCTACCCATTGGTCAACTTAGAAACTGTTTTACTGGGTTGTCTGTTGTTTCTGTCTGCGCTCCACTCAACTCAGCCAAAGGGCGGGAGGAGCTGCTGAAGATCAACCTGCGTGAGGTGGAGGTAGCACCTGATGTGGACTTGGCTCTCATTGCTGAGAAGATCAAGGGCTACTCTGGGGCAGACATCACCAATGTGTGCAGGTCTGTCTTTTCTGACTTTCTCTCTACTACAGCACAGCATCAGTTGTGGGTAACAAAATAAATCCAATAATCAAGCTACTTTGGTGAAAAAAAAAAATACACACACACACACACACACACACACACACACACACACACACACACACACACACACACACACTTCTTCTTCTTCTTTCGGCCGCTCCCGTTAGGGGTCGCCACAGCGGATCAAAAGCTTCCACTTCCTCCTGTCCTCTGCATCTTTCTCCATCACCCCCACCACTTGCATGTCCTCCATCACATCCATAAATCTCCTCTTAGGCCTTCCTCTCTTCCTCTTGCCTGGCAGCTCCATCCCTAGCATCCTTCTCCCGATATATCCAGCATCTCTCCTCTCCACATGTCCAAACCAACGCAATCTCGCCTCTCTGACTTTGTCTCCAAACCGTCCAACCTGTGCTGACCCTCTAATATATTCATTCCTAATCCTGTCCATCCTCGTCACACCCAATGCAAACCTTAACATCTTTAACTCTGCCACCTCCAGCTCTGCCTCCTATCTTTTGGTCAGTGCCACCGTCTCCAACCCATAAAGCATAGCTGATCTCACTACCGTCTTGTAGACCTTCCCTTTCACTCTTGCTGGTACTCTTCTGTCACAAATCACTCCTGACACTCTTCTCCACCTACTCCACCCTGCCTGCACTCTCATCTTCACCTCTCTTCCACACTCCCCATTACTCTGGACTGTTGATCCTAAGTATTTAAATTCACCCACCTTCGCCAACTCTATTCCCTGCATCCTCACCATTCCTCTGTCCTCCCTCTCATTTATGCACATGTATTCTGTCTTAGTCCTACTGACCTTCATTCCTCTTCTCTCTAGAGCATATCGCCACCTCTCCAGGGTCTCTTCAACCTGCTCCCTACTCTCACTACAGATCACAATGTCATCCGCAAACATCATAGTCCACGGTGACTCCTGTCTGATCTCATCTGTCAACCTGTCCATTACCATTGCAAACAAGAAAGGACTCAAAGCTGATCCTTGATGTAATCCTACCCCCACCTTGAAAGCATCCGTCGCTCCTACCTCAGACCTCACCACTGTCACACTGTCCTTGTACATATCCTGTACCACTCTTACATACTTTTCTGGCACACCCAAACTTCCTCATACAATACCAAAGCTCCTCTCTAGGTACCCTGTCATATGCTTTCTCTAAGTCCACAAAGACACAATGCAACTCCTTCTTACCTTCTCGGTACTTCTCCATCAACACCCTCAGAGCAAACATCGCATCTGTAGTACTCCTTCTCGGCATGAAGCCATACTGCTGCTCACTAATCGTCACCTCCCTTCTTAACCTAGCTTCCACTACTCTTTCCCATAACTTCATGCTGTGGCTGATCAGTTTTATCCCTCTGTAGTTACTACAGCTCTGCACATCACCTTTATTCTTAAAAATAGGTACCAGTACAGTTCTTCTCCACTCCTCAGGCATCGTCTCACTTTCCTCTATATATATATATATATATATATATATATATATATATATATATATATTATAAAAAAAATTGGATACGCCCACTTCATATGGCGTTACATTTAATACTTTTTCTTCTACTTCTGAGGACCAAACTTGCATTCTGTGCACTGGCTAACAACTGAGCAATATGAGATGCTTTCATTTATTCATTTAGCAAACAGTTTTCTCCAGAGCAACTTGGCTGATATTTTTAGATGAGGTGATTTGCAGTTTCAGATTTGACTGAGATACCCAGTGTAGCCCAGGTCAAAGAGTGGAAAGGTGGAAAAGTACTAACAAAATATATCCAAACTTGATTATTGTCTCCTCACTAATTTGAATATTTCCATTATGTTGTTCCATCAAGCAATTATACAGTACATGGCCAAAAGTATGTGGACACCTGAGCATCAAACATATTTGCTTGTTGAAAATCCCCTGCCAGACCCATGGGCATTCATATGGAGTTGTCCCCCCCCCCCCTTGCTGCTATAACAGCCCCTACTCATCTTCCACCAGATTTTGGAGTGCGGCTGTAGGAATTTGTTTATTCGGCCATAAGAGCATCAGTAAGGTCAGGTGAGAAGGGCTGGCTCGCAGTTGGCATTCCAATTCATCCCAAAGATGTTTGGTGGGGTTGAGGTCAAGGCTACTCAAGTTGTTCCACACCAACCAGGGCAAACCCTGTGTTTATGGAGCTCACGTTGTGCACGGGGGAACAGTTATGCTGGAACAGGAAAGGAACTTCTTCCCTAAACTGTGGCCACAAAGCTAGAAGTACACAGTTGTCTAGAATGTGTGTGTATGCTGCATGGGTGCGACTGAAACAGCTGTTTAGTCATTAAAAGGGGGTCCACGTACTTTTGGCTGTAGAGTGTACATGTTTAGACTCAGATCAGGTTAGGGTTTGTGTCTTAAGGGAAAGTATTATTTCTGCAAAAAAAAAAAAATCCATTATTCATATTATTTGCCATGAATAATCACAAATAACAGTTCTATCCCTATTTCTGTCTCAAAACAATCTTGGCTTTCAGCCTCATCTGTAAAGTGTGGTTTCTCCCAGTAGTAAATCAAGTGCCATCTTCTGAGTCGGACATTAATCCAGTGGTAGGCATACAGCACATCAGGGCAGAATCCATACCTGTTTTTGTCTGTGGCCAAAGCCCATTTGTCCATATGCATCCTTGTGCTTCTTCCTCCTCTGTAATCTGCAAACAGCTGGGAGACAAGCATGTCCACAGGGAGGGGACAAGCAGCTTCGTGGGGGAGGAATGGTTGTTGCGCTAATTGTCCCAAAACCCCCACAGGGATGCCTCCATGATGGCCATGCGGCGACGTATTCAAGGCCTGGCTCCTGAAGAGATTCGCGCTTTGTCCAAGGATGAGTTGCAGATGCCTGTCACTATGGAGGACTTTGAGCTTACACTCAAGAAGATCTCCAAGTCTGTTTCCGCTGCTGATCTGGAGAAGTATGAGTCTTGGATGGCGGAGTTCGGCTCCGTGTAGCTGGAGGTCGGACGCATTGTCCCAGGCAGCCGCACCCCAGTGGGATGGATCTGCACCAGAAGAACAGGTCCAGAAAGCTGACTCTGGAACGTCCTTACTATTCCACCTAACACCCTCACCCAAACATTGCAAACTCCACTTTGAAAGGAGACGTTTCCTGTCTTGTAACACTCTTAACGTTTACAGAACACATTGCTCTGACCTGTGCAACCTGAGTAGAAGTAGGAAAAACATCACTGAAGTACTGAAAAATTCCACTCCTGAAGCCCTATTATACAGAATAAGAAATTGATGATTTGGTATCAAGACGAGCGTTGAAGAATCAGAACAGTCGGTTTGGTAAGTTTCAGTCTGCTTGTCCTGGACCCAAACCTCACTATCCCCCTACAACTGTCTCAAGCGCTTCCTGATGGACCATCAGATGTTAGAAGAAAATATTCTGTCCAGTGAGCTCTGGGTCTGCCCAGGTGTTGCTTCCCAGGAGAAAGTTCTTTGTGGAACTACAGTGGATGCCAAGGGGGTTGTCTTAGGACACACTCCAGCCTTGCCAAATCAGCAAGCTCTTCACCCCAGACATCACCCCTCCTCAGATATCTCCATCCTTCCAGAGTGAGCACTGAAGTTCAGCAGCGCTACCAACAGCTGGTGTGCAGCACCCTTTCAGGAACTTCACAGAGCTTCTCAAGAGAAAGCTGGACAGTCCGAACGGCTGCTGTCCGGTCATGTTTAGGTAGCGATCCTGTTAACCAGGAAGAACTCTGCAGGGGGCTTGTGAGGATCCCCACTCTGGCCCAGAACCTTTCACAAGCACCAACTCGATATTACAAGGACCACCTAAGATGAAGAATTTTCTCTCAAGCACACACACTACATAAAGAAGTAACACTGACTAAATCACTACTTTTCTACCTTTTCCCTGCGTACCAGCTCTGCCCCCCCCCCCCCCCCAGATAGGCGGTATTCCATGTTCCCAAGGTTCAATGTTATTTCCAGGGTTCTGCCTAGGTCCATGCTACTACTTACTGCTGTTGAGCTGGTAAGGAACCCAACCCTTCACCTTGGAGCAGATGAGCCCACAAGATGTTTCCACATTGTCATTTTTGAAGGGGTTATTTGGTTTGCCTAGACGCAAGGTCATTCCAAGGCCGTGGTCAAGGAGAGGGTTATGGTAGCCATGGTCAAACCGGGGCACACGCACTTACTTTATCAGTACCGATGGGTTCGTATGGACTATTCTTTGTCCACCTTCTCCTCTCAGGCCTGTTTGCCAGAGGAGATTCCAGCAGGAGCACAAGGCTCCTGACAACATAACTGAGGAGGCACCATAGCCCCCCACCATATCGAGGTGATGGTTCCTTGATGGAGTAAACCATTAACAGTCGGCATATTAAATTATATTGTATTTTATACACCTGAATGTACACTGAACACCTTGGAGAGAAAGGCAGGCACGTGGGGCTGCATGTGCTGTTCGTGGAGCCACTTGGTTTTACTGAGCTGCGATGGTTAGCGTAAAATGCACTGGAATATCCTCGGAAAAAGCTGCAGATTTTATTTCCTTAGATAACTTTTGCTCGCTATTATTTTTAATTTGTTTTAAATACGTTTTGGGGGCAGAGGCGTGAATTTGTTCCAGTTGGACGTCTTGAATGTGTGAACAAAGTTGAAGGAACTGTTGCCATTGTCTGCAGCCTTTAGGTACAGAGACTTAGTTTTTTGTTCAAATAATTTACTTTTTCAGTTCTTGGTGTGAAATGTTATTTATACTAATAAACAAGAGCTGTTAAAAATGGTGAAAACAACCCAGGAAATGCGCTGGCTTTATTTATGAAATGTTTTGTTCTTCCTCTCATGCAACCACAGTTTTTACACCAGATGCGTGAAGGCCCAAATGTAAACGGTCTGACTCGGCATTTGAGTTGCAAGTTAGGGACGTTTTATTCATTTTTTTGCGCAGATTAAGTTTGATTTTAGTTTTTTAAATGTGTTTTTTTTTTTGCTGAGAGGTTTAATGACGCTTCAGGATGTCAGTTTAATCCTGAACAGCTGGAGTCAATTTGTCAGTGAGTTCACCTCCCATCACTGTATTGTTTTTATGTCTTGTTTTAAACAATGAGGTTGTTCTATTCTGGAACTTAACGTTATTTAATAATGTTATTTGGGGGAAAAAGGAATCAATGAAAAGCGATGAATAAATAAAACACGAGCACAAACGAAACGAAAAATGATCAAGTGAAATAGTAACATCAGGCAGTAGGTGTCGCTATAGCACTGGAAAAGCCTTCATTGCAGTCAATTTCCTTTGACTGAGCTATTTTTGTTGTTATTAAGCCTTATTTATGTTTTTTGTTCCAAGTTATATATGTTTTTAGATAGGGATAGGCTGTAGCACCTACCAACATTTATTAAATTTCCTATTTATACAGCTGCGCAAGGTAAGACACAGAAACAAATTTAAATTTAAAAATTCACATGGGAATAATATCTTTGGACTGAGCACCCTGAGGAAACCTAGACAAACATGGGGAGAACATGCAAACCCTGCACACACAGGGCTGAATTCAATCCCACCCCTGAAATTGCAGGCACAGGGATCTGTGGGGCGGCACCCCCACACACATACCTCCGTGCCAACGCACTGCTGCTGCTTCACTCGACTGCAGAAAGGCAGACGGAACTACAGTCCCAGGGAAGAGCAGTTGCTTATGCCCTCTGGCTGATGTGCTTAACTGAACAGGAAGCTGCATTGGTTGGGAAAAACTAAACTGCCAGTCCGGGGGTCATCCAGCAAATCACTTAAGAACATGAACAGTGTGTGTGGGTCAGAAGTCTCTCTCTCTCTCTCTCTCTCTCTCTCTCTCTCCCTCCCTCCCAGTTTGTTTCAATGGTCAGACCCCCCCAGGCACTGGTGAAGCCCGTGGGACCACCTTCCTCAGAGCCGCTTCTGTAGAAAGCCAGAAAAGTTGGTCCAAGTGAGACTGAACCTGTAAAACAGCACATGGCAAAAGATGCTATTTGTGTTCTCATTTGTTACAGTTACCCACCTCATGATTTGATCCTGAAATATTTACTAATTTTACACACCTGGATATTTTCAAGCAGTTGCCCTGATCCTTCTTTGTACCACCAGATGTGTGATGTTGCTTGTGCGTGTTACAGTGGATAACTATCTTGACAAGGAGTCGAATTTTAGCTGCCCGAGTTCAGCAGAAGCACAGCTTACCCGTCCATGTTGTTTCTGCCCTGGTTTGTAGCCGTTCCTCCTATTAACTTGCACTTTCACTTCCTCTTTGAATTTGTGGTTCTCAGACCTGTTGTTCAAGCTCGGGCCATGATCCTCATCAATGAGATTGATTCCATCTGCGGTCCCAGGGACACATCGCATGAGCAGGAGGCCAACTGGGCCAAGTTGGAGACCTGGTTCTGGTTCGAGGTGAGGGACATCACAGTGGACTTTTGAGGAGAGGACAATTGCAGTCCTGTTAGAAGATAACAGTCAAGTCAGCTAAACATCATGTCCACCCCTTAAATACTTGTGGGGGAGATGTGAATGTTGCTGAGTTGGCTGTTCGGTGCAGTTGGCCTTCCATTTACAACCCTCACTACCTCCATTGCTTCTACACCCACCCAGCACCAGATTTGAACGCTGATCCAAAGCACTTCCTAATTTACCATTACAGCGTCTTCTACCAGGAAGTTGACCCCCAATAACTGAGGAAGACCGCGATGTTGGGAAAAACCTCCAGTTTAATAGTCTCTAGCTTTCTACCTACCAAAGTGCTTCCAAAGTTTACCGCAGTGCTGGAGATGTATGTGATCACCTGAGATTGGCCTCAGTGCAGAGGCAGTTGTGCCATCTGCATTCTGACCCAGATTCATTGTTTTCTTGCTACTCCTCTGGACCAGCAGACCATCAGTCCCACTAACAGCTTGATATAGAGGGTGTGGAAGAGCGGGGAGATCAGACAGCCATGTCACACTCCAGTTAGTTGGAGCCCCCAGTCACTGAGGGAGCCAGTGATGGAAACTTGGCCACCAGCATCAGTACAGAATGTGCACCCATCCCAGAGAATGAGGGCCAGAGCCTAACCTGCTCAAGATGTTGAGAAAGAGAAACAAGAGTGAACTCAATCAAACTTTTATCTCATTTGGCATCTTGCAAGTTTGGTTGACTAAATTGGCCTTTGCCTATTTCAGATATTTTGTGAGGTCTTTTGCACTGTTTAGGACCTCCAGCTGGCAGGATTGGCTTCGTTGTCTTTTATAAAACAAGAGGACCCCTGTCTTCATGCTGCTGGTGAACATGCTTCGGCTTAGCAATTCTTTGGCAGCCTCAAGAAAGACTGGCCTCAGGGTGTGTCTCAGAAGGTGGAACAGAATTCCAACCAGAAGCCTGGTTCATATTATGGAGCAGCTCTAACAGCTCAGATAAAGTGATGAGCTCTCCAAGCTGCCCAGAGCATCTTGTGGAACAAAGAAGATTTTTCTTAAAAATGCTCTGTCTTTCCAAAACTTAAAAAAAAAAAAACAAAAAACAAAAACCAGCTGCAAGTTCCAGGATCTGATCGCGATGGTCCACAACTTATCCCGGAATCACTGGGCTATGAAACTACACCCTGGATGGAACACCATTGCGCCACAGACAACAGTTATTATTAATCACCATAAAATAAGAAAAATTGCACAGGAAGTGACTTAATTTATGAAACTTCTTCACAGAGGTACTTGTGTCCAATGTGACTGACAGATGAGGCTGTAGGAGAAGACTCGTGTATCTCTGGCTGTTGCCCTCTGCTCGGGGTAAATGATGGCACGCGGTGACAGTGTGTTAGGACGACAGCCACTTATTATGGGGTGATAACACTGGAGAGGAAAATGACTATCCATCTGGACCCACAGCACCTCAGCTCAGCATAAACAAACCCAGTCGGTGCACATCTTTGTGGCTCTTTCCACACTCAGACATCGGCCCCATCTCGACACCCACCTTCACACTAGATCACGCTCGTGATACTTAAGCGCACGTTTGTTATGGGAAGCCTCGCATCGCGGCCATCGGAGGTGAAGAACTGACACGATGCGAAGGGTCTCCGTGGCAACAGCTGCCTGAGTGCGATCCCCTGCCTCCCTTGGAGCCCTGTAGGAGATGAGCTGCACTGGCTAATTTAAGAGGTTGATAGAAAGTTACTGCCCACCCTCCCCTCCCCTTCCTCCCTTTTCTTCGCATTTTTATGGTTTCACAGCACGATCAAGGTTGGCCAAATGTTCCAGGAAAGGATGAAGACTGTGAATGCGACTAGAATGGAACTCTTATGAAGCCATGGCAACCAAGGAATGACCAAGACTGAAGACTGTGACTCAAAACAAGAGTGTTGCGTGATGGCTTTGGGCCTAGGAGGGTCTG
This sequence comes from Heterotis niloticus, assembly GCA_018136845.1. Taxonomy (NCBI): domain Eukaryota; kingdom Metazoa; phylum Chordata; class Actinopteri; order Osteoglossiformes; family Osteoglossidae; genus Heterotis; species Heterotis niloticus. The sequence continues at coordinate 6,964,257 of CM030899.1, read as the reverse complement.
TTCTTGTAGAATGGAGATGGCAGATGTGTGACCAGGGCAGTATCTCCTAGTTTTTGAGAGCTTTGAAAAGTGCAGCACACTGTAAAATGTAGATACTATTTAACACATTATTAACCAAAAAAATTATTTTTATTTCTTGGGCCAATTCTGTGCCTTTAGTCAACAGGCCAACTTCTGACGCTAATGCATATTAAGCTAACATGTTCTGCTGAACGTATAATGGTCATAAATCATAAATAACGATAATGTGAGATAAAATACTTAAAAGGCGGAACTTGCAGTGTTCTGAGGGTTGGGCTAAATGCACACGTGCGATGGAAGTGCCCTGCTTTTGTTTTCTGCTAATCGACTTGGGTGTCTTAACCACTTCCACTTATAAGTCTATCAAAAGCTGGCATCTAGTTTTGTGTTGCAGGTTCCTCTGCTGAAGATTCACACTGATTTTTGAGAGCATCACATGCAGCCCTTGTCGGGGATTTTCAGTCTCGATTCCCCTCCAAAAAGTCCTTAGCTTTGCCATCTTTGCTCACGGCTCAGTCACCTCCACAACAAAGGCGGCATGGTGATCGGTACCGTTCTCTCCCCTGCTGACGGCATGGGTTTGGATGCAGGTTTGAACCTGTACCAGCATGTGTGGAATTTGCAGGTTCTGTGGATGTTTTTCTGACTTTCCTCTGTGATTCCATTTCTTCCTGCAGTCCAAAGACATGTTTTCAGGCAACTTAAAGAATCAAAGGTACCTGTAGAGTGCATGTAAGTGTGTTGCACTGATCTGCTATATAGATGGGTGAATACCTATGAAGAACAGTGTATTGTACCTTGCAGTGAAAGCCACCTTTGATATAGGTATCAGGTAAATACTACTCGGTAATATTACCAAACAACACTAATACTACTTATAACACAAATACTACTAATCTCAGCTAAAGATCACCTAGTAAGTTGCAGTGGAGGAAAGCACTTGCTTAATAAAATTAAATGCAAGTCACCTTGTTTTTAACTGATGTTGCCATTCCTTCGTGATGGGAGTGGTGACCTGTAAGCAAAATATTGAAATTATTGACAGGTTATTAGATCTGTGTATTTTTCAAGGAGCTTGCCAGGTCATCATAGTTTGTCAAGCGAGTGTTGATAGGTGAAGTGGGCATCTGTGGTGTAGAGCACACACATCTACTGATGTTCTTATTAAGCATCTATTCCTCAGGACATATAATGCATCTTTTTACTGATACCTCATAGGAATACTTAACCAGTAACAGTACAGTTTTGATGATTTGGCCTCCACATACAATAACACCATAACACAACCAGGGAGAACCTACATTTACCTTAAATATATTAAATTCTTAACCTTTTGTTCAGTCTCCTCATGGTTTTCAAATTACTATGGTACTTTTTCATTGGAGTAAAAGTTTTTGGAACTTTCTGAAGGGACAGTAAAGAGTGGCGCCTTTAAAGGGACTCTAGACAGTGTAAAGCACCTCAAGTGGAGATGAACCAAATGGAGCTACCATGCCAAATCAAGAAGAAAACCTGATGGCAGGAAGCATCCTCACCCCTGGGCAGGAAACAATGTGAATAATTGGTTGCATTCACAGCCAAATATGCCAGTTTTCACAATAATCCCGAATTTGGGCAACACATGGCCACATGAATTCATTGCCACACGGAAAACGTAAAAATTATCATGATAGAGTGGCTTTAGAGCAGACGGATACAGAGCAGACAAAGCTCGCTGGGTCGTTCAAGATGACCACAGACTTCTCGCTTTCATTTCTCATTATGGTCACATTACCAGTCTTAACGTTTGGTTCTGTTTGGTTCTGCTTCCCTTTTCATTCCTGGGGCCAAAGGCTGTGTGCTTGTCTGTCTGTGTGAGGGGTCAAGAGATAGCTGTAAGTGGCACAAAGTCATAAGCTACAGTGGAATGCCTTTTATGTTTTCATCTTCAATTAAGAGTATTCATTTTGGCTTTGGGTTGGCGTGTCAGCCAACAAGCTCTTCTCTAAAGAGCCCTCAGAAGCTGTGCATTGTGACATTTGTTTTTAGTTTCATTATCTGCTTTATCTGGTTTCAGTTCACTAAATGTGTAATACTTCTCAAAATCACCTTTTTTTCTCTTTACACATCCAGGAAAGAGCAGTTCACAAGTTCATTACAAAGCTGAAATTGTGCCAGGCATCTCATGAATTGTTAAGGTCCTGTAGCTGTGGTCCGGGATGGATTCTCCTCTAGCACCATAACCATCTCCGTCCTGGCACGTGAACAAGAGCTAATAGGTTAATCGAGCACCGCTGAGCTGCATAAAAATGTTACCGTCTGCATTGTTACTTGTGGTTAAAATGTAAAATGTACCTCTGGCCTTCAACAGCCTTAGTGTTGCTGCACACTTGATCCAAAAGCATAATAAACACAACAGCGCTCAGTGATCGGTGCATATTGGGAAAAACAAAACAATAAATAAATAAACTTATAACCAGCAGCATGGAATTCAACATTACTAGATGCATGTGAACCTTCCCTGAAGTTTTGCTATGCTGCTACATGAGTTCTGATGTTGTATCCCATAAAACGATCAGTTTGTAGAAGAATTTCAGGTGTCAGACTGTTTTATTCATGAACTTCTGTGTTTGGTGTAAACCTGTGATCATCGGGCTGCATTATGGTGCTTTTCTTGGACCTGTGTGTCAATTGGCCGGAAGGAGAAGAGTGTGAAAAGGGGGCCGAACTGGTCTGCGTAAAGAAAGGAGTGAAACAAGAGAAGAGGCTCACAGATGGTCTATTTTGCTGCGATGTGGGCAGGAGAAAGAGGAGAGTGTGAGTCACGAACACCAAGCCTACCCGGGCTGCCAGCCTGGATGAGGTCCCACAAGCTCTGAGGCTGGGAACCCCGCACGCCACTACTATCCTTGGTGAGACATTGGTGGCACCTGAAAGCAAAGCAGCAGGAAGTCACAGCTGCAGTGCTGAAGTTGCAGATTTTAACTGTAATTCTTCATGTACCACAATTAATGATCAACACAATACTTTCACCCATTAACGAAATTTCTCACTACTGCCCTGGATCGGGACTCTGAAAATATTTTTTCTTAACAAAGTGATACGATTGGTGGATTCTTGTTCAATATTTTTTATCAACGGAACATCGGTTCAACTTTCTGACTGCATGGCTAGTACTTTTACCATAACCACAAACTACTAGTTTGTTTCCTAAATCAGTGTTTTGTGGCGGTGACAAAACTAGTGCTATTGCTGCTAACAGAAGACTACTTAAAACTCTTTTACTGTCTATGTTGATGGTGACCTGCATGGATGGTGATGCTCTTCTCATTCTTCTGCTGCTTGTTCTATTCAGCTTGGACTGCTGTGCAGTATTTCAATGTCACGCATTGATCAGTGGTCCCTGGGGGCTTCGCATCTGCTCTCTGAAAGACAGGCCAGCTTTTATCTCTACATCCATAAAGCCCGCTCTCTGTTTGTTTGTTCTTTATACACAGATTTGTTTTTCAAGGCACAGACTTGAAATTTGGCAGACGGGGACTTCTCACCCGAACTGTGGTTTTTGCATGCTTAAATTCGCTAAACTTCAAAGATACTGCTTAGTATTTTTTCAAATTCAGTCTTTGACAAGGCTTGCAGAAACAAGAGTAGCAATGTCGCACACAGAGTGCACCTACGTGAGGCTGACGGGTTTTCCATCCGTATGCACATACACACAGCGTACGGCAGTTAAGGCCAAATGAGCTCTACATGTGTGGACGTACGAGATGCTGACAAATTTTCTCGCCCCCCACACACGTAAGTAATGCTGATAGATTTTCTCTCTACACACACCCACGGACACAAATTATACATGACACACACACGGCTGCACAATTTAGTTATGCAAGGGTAACAAAGTGTGGCGATTGGTTATTAGCGTGTTCACGTCACTATGGCCGAGTCACATGTTGCCGTCAGTGTCATCCATATGCTCAATCAAAGGATCCAGTAGCTGCTATATGTGAACAAAATATAAAAATAAACTAACCGTGATACACACAGTGGTGCACACATTAGTGATGTAAGAGTAATACAGTTTGTTGATACGTTTTCCCCTTTCTCTTTGGCTACAGTGTGCGTGCGTCACTCTGTACTGTTTGCCTGTCTGACAACGCAGACAATATTTATGTACTAAATATAACCATTTTAATGGTGCAACAGTTTCATGATTATATAATGTGCTATTACTTTTTGTCTTTCCACCACTACACCATACTGACCCAGACAGCACCAGGTAACTCAGCTAGTTATGTCATAAAAGAGGCAGCTGTTAGAGAATTACTGTGTGTGGAGATTTTCTATGGGGGTGCAGATGTTCAGGGGAAAAGACCATAATAAACAGAGGCATTAGAAATCATGCCAGCATGTCTAGTTGGGACATGGATCTGTCATGTCTAGCAGGTTAAAGCTGTCCATTAAAGACATCTAACCAGTTCTCTTAGGTAACTGAGGCCTGCAGCAGCAAGCTGTGTACTGGAAAAACAGAGTGGGTGGAAGGGCTATGGGCTGTGGGGTAGGAGGATGGCACAGCCATGGTTTGTCAGTGACTTTGGAACCATACAGAGATGTGACCATCAAGCGAAACGGAGCCAGTGTAAATTAGCATTCTGAGACCCACAAACAGGCTAATTCTGCTCTGACTCAAAGCGTGGAGTTGGGCGCTCTGCCACGGTCTGGGGCACAGCAAAGTGAAAAAAAAATTGGATTTTTCTTAAAGCATTTTAACACAAGTTGGCTGTATGCTGCTCACCAATTTGCCACCAATAAGCAGCACTGATGTGACTGCTACATATGTCTATCTGTGCCTCTCCATCACAGAATATGTGGCCTTGGATGAGCCAAACTCAGCATCTGCCCAAGGTGGTGAGAACATCTGGGCAACATGTGTGGATTGTTCTTTTCAGACAGGGGATGTGGTGTTTTTTTTGTTGAATGTTTAACATGAAGACTCTGACTGGACAAAACACTAACAGATATTTGCTAGAGAAATACAAGCAGGAATGCAAATTTAAACCTATAACAAATAATATTTGCACTTGTGTAAAACATCCGGATTGGTTTATTGCTTAATTTACCAATACCATATTCACATATGCAAATTATAAACTGAAAACTGAAATACGCTTATACTGACAATCACCAAATATTTAACAGTCTCTCACTTTTGTAAGAATACACACAGCCAGTCAAAAGTTTGAATACACTTGCTGGAACCTTTCCCCTCCATGAGGCTATTTATTTTATTTTATTTTTTAAACCAATTTTCAGCAGGAAATTGCTTGAAATGTCTTCCCAAATCATCTTCAGGTGGTCAAGTAGATTTAAAACACCTGTGGTTTTTTACACTTTGATTCTGTTGTCCAGGTCGTCCTATAGAAGCACTGCCCATATTTACTCAGAGATTTGCTTGAGCAGGAGTGCCGCTCATGAGTGCCAGTCTAGACAGAAATTACTTCAATGTCTATTCTTTTCTCACTGAAGTCTCCAACTAAATAGCAACCATAGGCTGGGGACATACTGAGCCAGGGCTGTTGCTAGTGGGGTGAATGGCAGTAACCATTTTAGGGACCTACACCTAGAAAAGGTGCACAAGGGGTTATTTAGAAAGATAGATAGATAGATAGATAGATGGATAGATAGATAGATTATCTAAGTAACTATCTATCTATCTATTTGGGAGGAATATTCTTTTAAGGGGCCTGGAATTCCTAGCTACGCCCTTATACTGATTAAATAAATTATGTAATAATTAAAAAAATAATTAACATAGTGCTCAATACCAGTAACTTTCCCTGCTGTGCTGACTCATTGGTTCTGACAGATGCCCCTGCTTTCCCATCAGCTGATCTGATTTCCCTCCAATTTCTCCTTTTTACCACCCAGTTCCTACATACACAGGTTTCTGTGAAACAAACACAGCTTGCTTAACCTCCGCTGGGGACCAGGGTTGTACTCACAGTGTAATATTTTTATGCTCCTTACAGGAAAAGGGATGGGAAATTTAAACAATATGTTTGAATGCCGTCTGTTGCTGTAACAAGGAACTTCTTTTTTGCTCGAAAGGGATATTAAAACTTCCAGTGGAAGATTGAGGAGGGATGAGGGGCGCAACCATTCTACATCACGCTCCTGGGACTGCATAAGTCTAGGCTGTTGCGCCACTGAGCTATGGGTGTCCGTTAAAACTGCATTTTATAGGCAACGTAAACATACAGGCTGGCCGACCTGGAGAAAAAAATGTTAGCAAATCTTTTCAGCACAATAAAAAACTATTTCATACGTCATGATTGCAGGAGAATGGAATGTAGATACTTGAGAAACACAATAAAAACTGATTTGTACTAATTTCTTAAGCATACAGCTGCAATGGAAGAATAAGTTACGATACTTGTACTGAAGAATCTTTCTATAGTGATTGTTCCTTTCAGCAGAAAGAAATATACTTATATATTTTTGTCACCCTCATCTTATTTTAGAATTTTTTCCCTCTTTAAAACTAGTCAAGTCACTTATATTGCGACACTCTAGCAGCACGTTTTCACTGTTACATTTCGCTGTTGTACTCTATGGTATTAACTGGCCATTGCTGGCTGTTATTTACAGTTTTTCCAAAAAAAAAGCACCCAAGATAATTTCACTGCAAACCGGTAGCAACACTTCCTCACTGTTAACGGTCTTCTTCTGAGGGTTTCATTGGTCATTTGCACCTATCAGCCAGATTTCCCTCGACTCAGAAATGTGAGGAGTTGCCACGGTGAGGGTGAAAATCCAAACCTTGATTTCAGTCAATGTTATCAAAAAACAAGCAGTTATGTTATTGTCACTTTGCTAGTGCCTTTGTCCAAAGCATTTTACAATGGTTTAACCATTTCTACTATAGAATAATTATATTGGCCCCATCCCATCCAGGATGTACTTTGCCTTATGACTTTTGCTTTCTGGAGGCAGTTTCTGACAGTGAGTGAATAAACAAAAAAAATCAGGTATTTATACTGGATCAATCCAACATATGTGAATTGCTTAAAGTCAGTACAGTATAACTGTTACAGGATATGGGATTAGACTGGCAATCTTGAGGTTACATGTCATCATCCCTGACCACTGCACTACCCGCTGCTCTAAATATGATCAATAATTTTATTTCAATTGATTCTTTGAGAGTTTATCTAAATCAGTGGTTCTCTGGTCATGGCGTGATTCTGAGATCAATATAAGTGGACATACTCTTTGGACTGGAACCATTATATTTAATAAAAGAGGCTTCTGTTATGTTACCCTGCTCTATCTGACTAAGAGCTTTCAAATGCATGCGCTCTCTCTCTCTCTCTCAACACCATGCATGTGTCAGAATACATTTGCATATGCAATGATAATCATAAATATTTGGTATTACATTGGTGAGGACCCAGCCTATCCTCTATATTTTGAGGTTGAGACAGAAAAACACGTTTTAGCAGGTTTTAAGGTTAGCTTGTCGCTGGGTGGGTATATGTGGAGGCACAATCGGGTGTTGAAGTGCCTGGCTGTGGCCACTGAGAGGTGGAGAGTGCAGGTAAGGTCAGGACATGAGGCTGGAAGTTCAGTGGTTCAGTTTGTTAGGGAAGGGGACTAGGAGATGTTTAGGTAGAAAGGAGACAGGGCAGGTAAGGGGAATTAGAGACTGGGAAATGGAGGAAAATTAGTTGTGCCCCGGGTAATAGTTAGTACAAACTTGAGACCTGATGTGGTACTGTAGTCAGTAAGTCGGCGGACAGTGTATTTCATAAAGCTGACGGCCCCGTGGAAGGATCTATTTGAAGACACAGATGAGAGGAAGAAACTCAGATATAGTGAGCTGGCGGCAGAGGTATAGGGGCGGCGTTGGAGCGCAAGAGTGAGGCCGGTAGAAGTGGGGTGTTGCTTTATAGCTTGGTCAACAACGGCGCTGTTTCGTGAACTCTGAATCCAAGGACAGAGCTTGCGGCAGGTATTGTGGGAGATGATGAAGGCTGATGAGCAGGGAAGTCTTCGGATATGGAGGAAAAGGACCAGCACGGATGGAAGTTGGGCGACAAAGCCTTGAGCTGGTAGGATTTGGCTTAAACGTTAGCGGTTAGCAGTAAGCAGGCGGCGGTGTTTGTGTGGTTAATGCGAAACATGGATTAAACAGAGATAAAGAAGTTAGGAAAGGAATTTCTTCCTCGCGAGTAGCAGAATGGGCAGTGAGCGTGTTGTTAGAGGGGGTGCTAAGGCCAATAGCTTGTGTTGCGTTGTGTTGCTGGGTAGCGCAGTGGTGCGTACGGTGGTGGAGGGGAGCAGTTCTGGGACGCCTGAGCTGTGGTTGAGCCTTCGGGAGGTGTCGTGGGCCTAACTCGATGAAACAATGACGAAGGAAGGTGCCCACTTGACAACCCTAATGAGATACTGCACCATCACTTCGCTATGCCATGTTTGGATTTGTAGTTTGCTAGCATCAGTATTAAGGAGATACAAACCATTGCATAGTCACTAGATAGACTTGCCGTGGTGGTTGAGGGTTAGTATAAGGTAAAACGAGGTTTAGGGGGAAGGTTAGGTAAGTAGTGGGATCCCCTTTATAATGCGAGTTCTTTTGTTAGCACTACATGTTTGATATGAATGTAATAAACCATTTGTTACATATCACTACATCTTTTATTCAATGTTAACAGTGAATAAAATAGTGTGACTAGTTAATAGTGTGACCGTCAGCAAAAATAATACATTTGTATTTTTAGAAGGCAACCGTTTCATTTTGGATCTACTTCCCTTTACTAAAAAAAAGGCTATATTTAGGCTAGTGCTATGAAAAATGCTTAGTTATAATGTTACAGCAAATGTTTGAGTACCAGTTCTGTGAATTTATCTGCCATTTACTGCAATTTAATACTGAATGTAACCTTTGAGTGTGACACTATTGTCTTCATTTTATAGTACAGCAGGGTGGCTGGAGGTGGGAGAGCAAGGTGAGAAGAGGCATATGAAAGGAACCTCAAGATGGTCACACTCTAAAAAGTTCATCTTTGTTCTACTCTTCTTCTAGAAGGACACTGAGTGTTTGTGGTCTGTCAAGGCTTTGCCACTGTCAGAGGTGAATTTAGACCGTTCAGTAGGTCCAGATCTTGAAAAGAATTGGGAAACAAGTCATAACGTGTCCATTTCCTGTGTACAAGTCTGTTCTGCAGCTGTGGAAGATGCACAGGGGATGATGAAGGAAGGGCTTTCTTACCCACCTCTTCAACGTGTGAACTTTCCTACATGCATACTTCCCACGGATAAGAGCCACTGAATCAATCACCCTGTTCTCTCTTTGTCACGACAAGGCAGTGCCGTCTCCCAGAGGGCTTCATTAGCCTGTGTGTTGACATCCTGCACTGCAGGGGGGGGCACGAAAGCGTAAGAGAAAGGGCGAATTCACATCCCAGCAGACACAGAGCTGGACTGGAATCCATTTGCCTTTTAGGTTTAGCTCCTTCTGCTCATAGCTTTCAGTGTTTCAAAGGCCACTCATAACTGTACCTTTAACCAAAGCCAAGATTTTAGCGATTCCACGTACAGACGTCCATGCTTCATCCAGAGAGAATCCAGGAGCCCAAAAGATCCAGTGTGGAATGTGGAACCTGGAACTTGAAATGAAAACAGGAAAGGCCTCGTATCCTGTTAAAATACGGAAGAGGAAAGTTGCCGGTTTGTACATTGTATACTAATGCACTCCAAATATACTTTGATATAAGATTTAAACTTTCTTACATAATATGGAAAAAACGCTCTTTAAGGCTGTCCTACCTTTGTCATTTAAACAAATCTTTTGCCATACAGGAGTCTGAAAGAATCAGATAAGGTCTTAGCAGTAAAGACAAGACACAAATCTTGCCTAGGTGACTTGGGGTCTTTACAAAGAATTCTTATTTATGACTGCAAGCCATAAAGAACTAAAGGAACAACATTACATTCATAGCACATAAAACATCCCATGTAATCCTGTAATGCCCGAGAGCAACACACAAATACACATTTTCCCCAAAACCAGGGGGAAAAGTAAAAAAAATATATATATATTTGAAATGAGATGGCCTTAGGAAAATGCTGCAAAATGTAGAGTAACACCCACAAACAAAAAATGGAAGCAGTGTTTGCATAGTGCCACAGTCTCAATACAGGTACACAGTAATTCACTGTCCCTCCCAACAACCTGCCCTTCAGCTCCAGGAAAAACAAGATTAAAATAGTAACACACATAGCCATGTTGGGCAAGAACTTCCTGGGAGGCACTCCATGTGTGTACTATTTTCGCACAGCACTCAGCCTACACACACACATACACACACAATATTTCGCAAAAATAACGCAGCATGGTAGCAGCGTGACAAATGGAGAAGTTTTGTGACTGTATAGCCTTTAGTTTTGGTCAATGTATGTATGATTCACAGTAGATTATGGCCATTTTTTAAGATAAGGGATAAAGTGCTCTTTTACAGCCTCATTCTTTTTTAATACAACTCAGGGTCTTAAAAAGCAGAAGTCAGTAACTGCTTTTCAAGGATACATTTCAGCACAGGGATGAAAGGATAACTTGGGAGTGTGAAGAAAAACTGTCATATTTTGGGAATGAGGTGGGGTAATCCCTGTAAAAGGTCCCATGGTCACAGCCGGCAGCAGCCAGTTCTTCATCTCATTCCTTCTACATAACAACCCAGGTCTGTGAAACAGGTCATCAACCTGGGACAAGTGTGACAGTAAAAAAAAAAAAAAAAAAAAAAAAAAAAGTGGTATTATAATTTCTAGCTAGTTGTAATGACCATATACACCATATAGTAACTCTGAAACTGTATGTGTCATTTTTAAAATTACAGCTATGACTGGCAAAGGGAAGAAATCAAAATACTGTAAATAGGATGAGCAGTGGGACACAAAAGCACAAGTTCATTAAAATCTGTAATACAATTTCTTATGTATCAGTAATTACCAAAAACAAAAAATTACCACACATGCTTGTTGGAATCTATGTAAGCCACACATTGCTTAAAACTGATTACCTTAATTCCTATAAGTACCTTATTGTACTGCTATACCCTGCAACAAAAAGGTAAACCAGCAACTAAAACTCATTCATGAGAAGTTCACCTGAATAAAAGGCCAAACTACATTAAAATGTTCAAATAAAAGCATGTGCTTAGCAGCTAAACATTGTACACTGCCACCCAGCCATAGCCAATCTGTTAAACACTTAGTCTATGATGAGAAATCAATCTACAGCGAAATCCCCAAGTTGTTTTTGAGATGCCAGCTCAAGTAAGCATTCTTTTTTTGACTCAAACGTGTGTAATGCAGACTATAAAAAGCTCAGCGGCCTCTTCAAATCAAGATTCTTTAAGCATCTGAGACTCCTAGTAATGAATGGGACTGCATTACAATGAAAACCGTCCAATTACACTGACAAAGGCAAACTAAACAGAAGGAAGAATTTTTGATTAGAATCAGGCCTTGAGATTAAACCCAGAAACAGTTTTCCTTTTTATCCTTGCACATTAAAGATAGGACCCCCCCACATACACACACAGTGGGCTTAACAGTAGAGAAGAACTCTTGAGAATTTCTGTGAATTTAACTTGCAGCTGAGGAAACTACCTGGATTAGGAGCTGGACTGTCATGTGGATAAGAGACCCCTGTTGACTTTGAAAAGCTCAAACCTTGAGCCAAAGGAAAGAATCAGCACAAGATTTAGAAGTTAATCCCATTTCAGACCTTAGCACTGGGCTTCCTGGTGTCAAAATGAATTCCTTTCCATACAGTTTAAAACAGTCAAGAGAAGTCAAACATGACATTTTTGATTTTTTGTTTAGTCATCAACATGGACCTCAGACAACACAGAGTAGTGCAATATTTCCAAAAACCTTCCTTTCTGGGGCTAATTTGGTATTTTAAATCGGTGGTGCGATGGTTAGAGCTGCTCACTTCTTGCCACCGTACCCTTGACCAAAGACACCACCGAGTTCAAATCCAGCTGGCAGTGACCGCTTACATGGTTTTCTAGATGAGGATGGGCAAGTGATTTACCGCCACCTTTTTCTGGCTTTAGCCTCCCGTTGCAAATAAACGCTGCATTTAAGGAAACTGTCCTTCTGTCTTCATTCTCCAGACCAATTCCAAAGCTGCACTTGCTACATTTTCAAGCTCTTAAAGATTGCAAGAGGTTCTTTGTTGAATGTATAATGACATGCAAGCCTTAGTGATGTGACAGCAAACTGGAGTGAAATATATGACATGCTATTATGAAATAAGTGTCAGGCTACTCAATGTTTTACCTCGAAATGCAACAACGAACCCAACTTTACGCTCAGGCTTCAGAATTCACATGGAAATTAGGCCGCGGTTGCGGATCACGTGATCAGTCGCGCCTGCTAATTTCTTTTCTCACTTCTGTCAGGCCACTGTTATAAATTAGAAAAGAAAACAAATAAGCTATGTTTGCAAAGGCCGAAGTGTTCGGTCATTTCTATTTCCTGTATCCGTTGGTTTAGCTCTAGATAAACCCCACTTAGTTTAGAGAATTTCAAAACTACCCAAATAGCAGTTTGGTACGTGAACGCACGCCCATCTGAAAAACAGGTACATACCTGACGAACGCTTTCCACTTTTATCTTCCTTTTACACTGAATTTCGTCGTCGGACACCTTTATTTGAGTTATTAGATGTGCGTGGTGTTGTATTTGACTTTAAAAGGTTGGCGAACGCGAGGAAATACGGTTTTCCAGAAGCGTGGCTGAGGGTTGCGTTTACGCGCGACCGAAAACCTGCTTTAAAGTGAGGGGAACATAATTCTCGGTGTAAATTGCAGCTAGAATTTTTTTTTTTTTTTTTACGGTACCGAAATTGCTGCTGAGCTCTCCTGTGTGAGATGACCTTCAGTATTTGTTGGTTTCCCGTTTTATTTGTAAACAAAGGAGTTTATTTCAAGCGTGAACGCACCGCTTTCTTTCTTTCTTTCTTTCTTTCTCTCTCTCTCTCTCTCTCTCTCGCTCGCTCTCGAGCTCACCCGGGCACGCGCGTGCGGAGCCCCGTCAGGCGAGGCGGCCGCTCGCGCTCCGCACGTCTGGTTGAGCTGTTTTTTTTTTTTTTCCTTTTCCGTGAGCCCTGCCGCCATGTTTGGTTGAGGCAGAATGACAGCGAGACGAACCGGACGAGAGACACGGACATAATTCCGAATTAATGACAAAAGAAGCCTGCCTTTAAAGGGCATGGCACCGAGCTGTCGAGATCCACAACACAACTGGGCGATGCGTGTTTTCTTTGTTTCCCTCCCAAAGTAAACTGGACGGATTTAAAGCCGAGTGCGATTTCCTGGATGTGGTGTATTTCGTTTTCCTATGGCGTAGGCGCTCGTAAAGACAATTTTTTTTCTTTTTTTTGGGACAGAAGGGAGGTATTTTAATTAAAAGAAAGAATTATTTTGTACATTTTTGCGAAGCCGAACTCACAAGGGCGCCCAAATGTGTCGTATAAGAACAAATATTAAGTAAACGTTTAGCTACCTCTTTGCGTTTCGTCTTAGGAGTGAAGGAGTAGCCAACCCAGCAACTTGTTTTTTGACCAACAGATAATTCCGAAGTGCTTGACCGAGGCTTTTTTTGTTCAACAAGAAGAGGAAATATTGCGGTTTTATTTCTGGAAGGTCACTCTCAAAAGGGATAACAGTGAAAGATGACGAACAGTATTCCCGGCGACATGGTGAGATTCCATACTGCTGTAAAATCGTTGTAAATGACAAAACAGCTGTCTTTTGGTGTTTTATGCAGGTTGAGCCGTCTGGAAATGTGTCCTTCCCAGAAAAAAGTGGACATTTCAGAGACATTTGGAGAGAAAATGGAGCTGGAGGTTTAACAGGGAATCTTGTTACTTTTGTAAATATTACTGTCAACATTTATAAAGGGGGGGGGGCAAAACAAATAGGGGAAAACATTTGGGGTAATGGTGTCTGGCAAGGTTTAAAGAGGAAGATGGGCTTCAGTGTCCTTTGCTGTTTGGTGTTAGGTATCTCCTGCTCTTTCAGTGCCTCTTGAGTGAGAACATGGCTGAAACAGTGAACCGTTTCTGGTCCTGAACCCAGTATCAGCTCCTCCGAGTACACTGTGTTATATAGTATTTAAATAAAAGAAAGGAAATGTTTTATTTATGTAAGTCTATTGTCTTAACTAACTTCCTTAGTGAAATTGAGTTGCTTCTCTGTATTTATAGCTTCACTAAATGTATGTAGTTTAAGTTAATGGCCTGTGCAGTATATGAGGGATATTTAACCCCGGGTGAAAGAAGTCCTTTGTGTTTTCAGATGTCCAGTGGGTGACTGTAGACAAAGATGCTGTTGTGTTTGTGCTTCTGTGTATTTTCTGTCCTCTTTAATGCCACTACACAGATATTCACTCAAAGCTGAAATCTTTCAGTGCTTTTCTGTGCCTGAGCCAGTCAGGGTACACATACCAGGTGGTGATGAAAACCAGTGATGGCACCCAAACTTGGTCTGGACCCATGGCTCTGGAAAGCGCAGTGGACAAACAAAAAGCTTTTTATCAGTGTCAAAGGTAGAAGTTCCAGAGAACAGTGTTTTCATGGTAGTCCGTTGTGACTAATGTGAGATTAGGGTAGCGATTCACCAAGTAGAGGACTTGACCTTCACAAGCATTGAACTCTTAGATATGTATGTGTGTTCATATTGTAGGCAACTGTGGGATTTCTTCAACGTGTGAAAAGTTCTAGCATATCATCTGGGGCTGAAAGTCATAAACTTTGTTGGTTGTTGCCAAGCGTTCATGATGAAAGCGCATATGTGGAAGTTGGTGTAACCCCAGTGGGGAGTAATACCTTGAGATCAGTGCAGAGCTCTAATTTGTTGGGTGGCTTTTTACTGAGGAATCACAGGGGTGTTAAATGCAGATTCCCTATGCAACAAAATATCAGATTTGTTACTGATACAAAGGTCTCTCACATTGAAAGGAAAGAGTGATAAAAGGTTAACTAATAGCACTGCAAGGTTTTTTGTTTTTATTTATTTGGCAGCATATGACTGAATGGGTATAGCAGGACTATCCTAGGGTTTTGGGTGAAATATGGCTGAGTAAAGTCTGTGTCAATTAGGGTGACAAGTGCCATGTCAGCCTAGGTGGTCAGATGCTTGGCGGGCATTACCAGGTGTGTGTAAGCATGTGATACCCACTTACTTACAGTAAGAGTGGAGCTTGCTGTTATGCCCTTGGAGGCCTTTAACGTTGACCCGCCTGAGGTAAATATTTGGCTGTACTTGTGGGGGAAAGTGTAAAATGTAAGCTGTGTATGTTGCTGCGGATAAAGGCATCTGTTAAGCGGTTATATTACATAATTCTGTGTAATGTTGGTGAGACCTTGGATTGAGTTGGCTGGGTGGTTGGATTTCCCAGTCTCCTGTTTTGGGTCTCAATGCAATGCAACTGAGCCAATGTGGGCAGAGTGGCTGATTCTGTAAGCTGTCCCCTTGAGAGAGTATTATGTTAAGCCCTGCGAGCTGGAAGTGGTAAGAGAATATAGATAGGTTCTTGGGAGATTGCAGAAATTGCTGACATAGTGGAAACCGCTTCAGTAGTACCATTTTTTAAAATTTAACTGTTTATCCATCTTTTTTTGTCATTGTGCAAATTTAATTAAAAAAAAAAAAAACACTTCAAATGACCACGGCAATTAACATTTTCCCCCCGAAGCATGTTCAGCCTTGACAATACACAGCCAAGGCTTGGGACCATATATTTGTGAGATTAGATGGCAAAATAAGTTGTTTAATTATAATACCTGGATGTATTCAGAACTGAGGTTATTTAGCTTGCTTGTCACATTTCACTGTGTGGGTTTGTCACCCTTTTTTGTTACATAACCATGCAACCCCCCTTGCGTTTAGTTTTCCCTCGGAGCTGCTTCTCAGGCCCAAGTGAAGCAGCGGGGTACTTTTTGAAGAAACTGTGGACCCTGCACCAAGACCAGGCAGATACATGACTGAGAACATTGCCTAATGTACAGAAGTAGGGATGGCTTAACAACAGTCATTCTGTGTTTGACTTACTCCATTATTCCCCAGAATCTGAATGATTATGGTGGCCTTAACATAAGACAGTCATTTTTGGGTAAAATACGGCGATGAATAATGAAAGCCCAAGTCCTTTTTAAAGGAATTTGAAGACTTTGCTTCACAAATGAATGGAGGAAGTTTAGGTTTTTAAAACTGTCAATACTGCAATATTTACTTTATGGTGTTTGTTAAAATAAGCTGAAATATCCCACAAAACCCCTCCTATGTGAAGGGTGGGTGGCGCATGGTATCCAGGAAAATGGTTATCATGTATGAAATGTTTGCAGCAAAACTTTCCTCCTCCCTGTCTTTCAAAACCTTGTCAGCTTTTTTTTTTTTTTTTAGATGGTTTGCTGCTTGGGATACTTGCAGAGCTTCAAGTATCAAACCAGCTTAGCCAGTTAGTCTGTGTTGACTTGGTCCTGGGTCAGGCACAGCACATTTCATGCATATTAGGTTATTCAGTGGTTTAGTTAGCATGTCACAGTAGAGTGGATAGCTGGCCTAGGAAAGCAGACTGGTTGGGATCAGAAGGGTATGAGAGAGTGAGTTGGACAGCACATGCATCTTCACTAGATTACCTAAACCACATTTTTGTTCTTTAGCAAGGGAAGAAATAATTTGTGTTTTTTTTTTTTTTTTTTTTTGGGATGAGGTCATGGGGTAATGAAGTTCTTATATGTGTAACAGGCTCTTGGTATTACATCCTGTATATTTATTTAGTGTTAATAATGTTATACAATATGCATTATATATTTGTATTATGTATTTATTTTGTGGAAAAAAGAACTGATGGACAGGTCAGTGTGGGTCCAGGGCATTGCTTTAAAAATTTGAATAGATGAATGCCATGCTGTGGTATTTGCAATGGAATGTGCTTTGTAGTCTTTACTTTTTACATTTGTAAACGCAGCTGGTGAGTGAGTATCTGTTTAATTGTTGTGCCTTGTCCCTTTTTATTCAAACAGAATCAGCAAATAGACAATAGTAGTAAAATATAGTTGTTTTTTTTTTGGTTTTTACATGCTGATTTCTAAGATGTTCATTGCTTGTTGGTTTATAATTTGTTTTCATGAGACAGTATGTTCTCTGGCTGTGATGTTGTGCAATTTGATGAGTAAGCAAAACTTGGGGACAGGCTCAAACTTTTTTTTTCTTTCTTTTTTTTTTTTTTTTTTTTTTTTAATGTTGTGTAAATTTGTTCATCTCATTATGCTGCTGCACCTGTTTGGCTTCTTAAGGGAGATTATTGGGTAAGATGTGTAGCACTCCACCTTGGGAAGAACCAAAGTGCTCTACAGTAGTGTTTTAACAGAATAAATCTCTCAGCTCCCTGTCTAGCCTTCTCTGTAACATAGAAAATCAGTGTATTTTTTTAAAAATATTTTGTATTTATTGAAATGTACAAGCTTAAGAAGTAATTGCAGGAAGTAAGGTCTTCCTAAAATAATGTCCTTAGTCTGCCAAATGGTGACTGGTAGCAGCGTACTGTGGCCTGAGGTGCAGTAACACGGCAAGCGTCTCATCCTTCTGTCTGCTACTCTGTTAGCCTCCACCCGGAGCAAGTGAGCAGACAGAAGAGAGCGAGAGGGGAAGTGGGGCAGACTTGTTCAATAAAGGAACCTTTCATGCTGAACTGGGAACAATTTATACAAATGTCTGCACTGCTTGTGTTCTCTGCTGGCCAGCTATGATGAGGGAATCGCGTTTTGTTTAAGCCAGGGGTTCTTAACCTGTGGGATGAGCCTCTGCAGGGGAGGCGCAAAGCAGATGCATGGGGTGTGTGAGGTCCCTCCACAGTTGCTTTCTTGCCAGATAAATTTCTTAGAATATATGCAAGTACAGTATATAGTGGCTCAACAAATGCCAATTACTTGCTCATTACTGCAGTGTGAATTGTCTATCATTATAGTTGTCTTGATTGGTTTATTGATTAATTTGCTTAAGGTTGGGGGGGGGTGTCGACATTAACTTCACTTTTGAGGTGTGCATAAAAAAAGGTTAAGAATCCCTGAGGTAGGAAATGTATTGAAATAAAATTATATTATAGTATCATTGCATTACTGATAGAAAATTCCTGCAAAAGGGTCAAGATGGTGTATAAGCTGTTGAAAACGGCAAGTCACTTTGGCTAAGGGCAGGTTTGAACTGATGCATATTGTTTCTTAGCAACCCTCATGAGGAACATTCCATGACAACTCTTTCCATGTTCTGCAGCTGCAGCAGTGACATCATATTAGATTTAACTCCTGTTGAATCGACCTCATCATCACCCCCCTTGTACATGCACTTTCTCATGATAGTGACATCACCCTCTGGAAAGGGGGGGGAGTATTACATTGTTCAAATAGAGGGCTCTACATTTAGAAGCATTTGAATATAATTTGTAAGCAATGCAGAAATGCAGTATTTATAGGACACAAAGTGTTACTGTTGAAATTACTGCTGCATATTGCAGGGTTATTGTAATCATGAACAAAATGGATTTTTAATCATTATTTAGTTTACATATTTTTTCAAGGTTGGCTCATGATGTGGTTGAATATGTGGTTATTCACGATTATTCAGCAGGTTATACCACAGAGTAATGGTATGATGGTTGGAACTGCATGTTCAGCTTAGGGCGTGCGGAGCTTTCTTGTCCATGTTCGCAATTCAAAGTCATGCACGAAAGAACACAATGGTAAACCACTACAGTGTCCTCCCTTATCATGAAAACCATGCAAGTGGTCAGCATGAGTCATATTCAGTTCAATGGCCCTTATGCTACTGTATAATTCAGGATAAGTGCCTTGCTTAAGGCTACTACAGTGGGAGTAGGGACTCAATCCAGGGTCTTTTGATTGCAAGATAACACAAACCACATGACCTGTTACCCTTACAGTTGTCACATGAAATGGTGCTGTACATTGCACACACCAATGTATTTCGTTACATCTTTTCATTATTGCTGCACTTTTTTTTTTTTTTTTTCCTTCTCCCCCCCATCTTTTATCTGTTGAGTCAGAACTTGAGTCACACAAAGTGCTGGATGTGTTGTTTTGTTGACTGGGTAGCAGTATTGTGTCAGTGATGAATATCATGAGAAGGACAAGAGGATGAGTCTGGCATTCTTGCTTCCACTACATCTTTGAGTGTCAAACCTAGCTTGGGTATGACCGTGTGTTGCTCATGGCAAGTGGGAACTGGGATGCCTTATTTTGAGCAACAGGTTGTCATTTGTTTTTGTTGTAACTGTTTTGTTGTAACTGTTCTGCTGACGTGTTCATATTAGCATCATAGGTATCATATTCATAATACCCATGTAACGTTGATGGACCCTGTACTAGCAGGGTTATTGTTCTTGATATAATTAAAAAATGAAATGGTCAAGGATCCAGAAAGTTATTGAGGGCCAGCACTAATGGGGTGCGGGTTGTGTCCAATATGTCAGTAGATGATCTCAATTCTCAATTTTTATCCTTTAAGATTGCAAATGATATTTACTTAATTTCAGGAGTAGTAGTAGCATACATGTTACCTTGCATTGTAGGAAGAGTACTACAGTTTCCTTCCTCTTTTATTAACCACCACTGGTGTCCTGTAATGGCCCATTCAAAATTCTGACCTCCAACCCTTTGAGAATTTTTGGCCCTATTTAAAATACATGATCCACAAGCATTGTCTAACCAACTTGAGCAACCTGCTGCAGATTTGCCAAGATGAAGGGGGGAAAAATAACTCAAATAGTGTGCAAAGGTGGTATAGACTTACTCCAAGAGACTTTAAGCTCTTACTACAGCAAAAGGTGACTGTACTGTGTAAGGGTTGAATACTTATTCAAGTACCATCTGACAATTTACTGTTAGACCATACGACTTCACAAAAATACTGATTGGAAAAATATCATTTGTAGCCAATCGAAGCAATGTTGATAACTTTCAAAGGGTTTGAATACTTTTGCAAACTTTGTGGCATAGAGGCTACTTTTTTATTTTTAAATCTGCTTGCTCCCCCCCCTCTTTAATTTTCTGAAATTTAGGTCTAGATGTACCAAATGCACTACTGGCAATGCCAGATTAGCTGAGCTTGTACGTTTGTGTGGGAAGTGAGATTTTTTTCCTCTGAAACTTTTCACTACCCTTCATTGTTTCAGGTTCAGGGTAACAAGCCTTTGACATTCATGGGGTTAGTGGTTGGGAGACATGAGGTGTGATACAGCAGGCTATTCCTCTAGCTGATGCTAATGTGGTCATACATTACCAAAGGGCTTTCTGTATTGAATCCTTACCCACACCTACTTTGCCTCATTCTATCTGCCTGTTTTCATTAATTTCATGCAGTTCTCTTAGTCTTGAATTAATAACTTTATAAACATCTCATTAATATAAAAATGAGTGTCCTTTTTAGACCTTACAGGAATTTTGTTAATATCTTACTCTCAGTATTGGAGATGTTGTTGCACTTCCATACAAAACATTCTACTTTAGTTTGGGGTGTGTGCTGCCTTGTCACTCACAAGAAAGGAGACTAAATGCGACTCATATTGATTCCCTCAAATCCTTTCTTGATTGAATACAGACACATCCAGATTTCCAGCTCGCACACCTACATGTTTCATCAGTTTCCACCTCTCTCTTCTGCTTGTGTTCCACACTGTTACTCCATCAATCGCACGCAAAGTTGATCCTCCCCCTTAACCATCACAATGGAATTTTGCAACGCTTCTGGTGTTCTGTATGTTCATAAGGATATCTAAGCTAGTCAGGTTTGATCTCATGCTTTAGGTGTGGGCAATCTTAGCTTCTGATGCTGCTTGTTTTTTGAATCTGTCACTCTGCAGTGTGCCAGTGCCTTTGTTTCTGTCTGTGAGAAATGTCCCTCCCAAATTGGCAGACTCCCCTGTAATTTTTTTCCCCCGCATTTTGTCTCTTGTGGAAGCAGAATGTGTGCTTGAAATGCCAGCAGTTTCCTAATGAAGTGGTTGCTGAAGAACTACATGATGGTATTGTCACCTGTCGTTGCCTTCGAAATTTCTTCCAATAGGATATTATGCAGTAATAGATCCTCACCTGATGATGGGGACATTTTAGAGAGGAAACTGTGAAAAGACCAGTGGGTAGGTTGAAAGATGATGGACTTCAAATGGTAGAAGTAGTTTCAAGTTTAAGCTTTAGAAACAGCTGAGCATAACCTGAATCCATTTACTTAAAACATCTAGCTGTGTAAATGGGTGGAAAAAGTATGCAGATGAATTTAGAGACAACTAAATAATTTTCACTTGGAAAAATAAATAACAAGCTCTTAAGCTGTGTCGGTCCTGTGGAAATGTAGCCAAAAAATAGACTATCACGACTGTAGCTGCAACCTCTGTCTTTGTGTAATTATAGTGGTGGACAGAAAGGGAGAGCTCCTGTTTTCACATTCTGGAGAACTGTAGGCAGAACAGCCTTATGGTGTGTTTTCATGGACCAGAATGCCTAGACACACCTGGTGAATGGGTCAGACCATGCTGTTCCACATCTGACTTTAGACTCCCAGTCTTTTTTTTTTTTTGCTGCCATACTAAGGTTCTGGAGTCTACCAGCATACAGCATTCTTTTGTGCTTTCCTCCTATCTACTTTAAGGTCGGCAACGTGCTGTTGTCTTTTGCAATATGAATATATTAACTTGATTTTCTAAATGGTGTGTAGTTAAACACAAAGAATACATGCATGTGCAGCTGACACCACATGGGTGGGGGAGGTGGTGATGGACCACACAACGTGGTGATAATGGGGATCAACACTCCATTTATCCCATGAAGACCACCCCCATCCACAATCTAACTTCTTTCTCTATTGTTCTCACCATTTTCCTCTGTATCACTCTTCTCCTTAATCTTGTTTGACTGTGTGTGCATAAATGTGTTTGAATGGTAAGTCCACCATAATCCTTGCATATCTTGGATGAGTAACATTTTTTTTCTAGTACAGCATTTGATCACTCCCTGTCTGATTATCTCAGCTACATTTGCTTCCTTGTGCTGTAAAATGAACTGGTTTCTATCATGGCTTGCACACATGTATGCCTATGCCTCTGGCCGAATATGTCAGCTTGTAACTTGTGCTGTCAGACAGACCATAATGACCTCTGAGGGTGGGGGATGTACCAAAAGTATTTTTGATTCTGTAGAGCGTTTGATGACACATTCAGTCCAGGTTCTGCCTAATGAAAATCCCTGCCTCCAGATTGTCCTGAGAATTTTAGTCCCTCTATGTCTGACTATAAGCAGCTTGGGTGGGCTGATGTTCACAGGCCAGCAAGAAGCCGATCGATAAGAGACCATGTGAAAGCAATTTCAGCAGCAGTGCAAAAAATTGCCCAGCATCCTGTTATCAAGTAACTGGGGAAGGTAGACTGGGGAGACTTAGATCCTGTACTTCTAAGGATCACCCACAGGATGGAATGGTGTAATTTCCTCTGTAACCCTCCCCCCCAAAGCTTTTATCTAGAGGGCTCTATTGTTTTAGTGGCTTCCTCCTGCCTCAGTTCTTGCCTCATGTGCCTTGAAACACACATACCCAGCTTCACAGTTATAAAAGGGTCCAAGAGGCAGCTGCTGCCATCAAAATGAGAGTGCTTACTGGATTGCTTAGGACCTGGAACAGCTGAATAATTATAATCCTGGCCTGTGATGATGATGATGATGATGATGATGATAATAGCACTGTCTTTATGTTGTTTATAAAGAGTGTATTGCTGTTTGTATCAAAGGTATACACTCATCTATCTAATATATGCACCCTTTAGCTAATTCTCCTGAATTCTTCCAGTACAAATGAAATAAACTTGTAAACATTTAAGTAACTGTAAGTAACTTGGCATACACAGATGACATGTCAGGGATCAGTTAAGTTACTAACCATCCTCTATATATACAGTATGTGTATGTATGTATATATGTCAGTACTCTGCCTAATTATTCTGTAGTTTGCATGCATCTTGAATGTGAAATTTAATTTGCGAGTAAAAACTGAAGATAGAGGGGGACGCTGCTTTGTTGGTATTTTCAGCCAAAGGGTATCCCATTCAAATGTCTCTGGGTGCTGAATGATTTCCATGGCAACCTCTAAGTTTCACAGTGGGGATTTTGCTGGCAATGTAGAGTGCACTTTGTTTTGAGCAAAGTGTTTACCTTCTGAACTCAGCACTCCCCGTATCTCTCAGTTCATATCCGAGTGCTGAATGGTCGTGATATTTCACAAGAGAAATAGTTTCTCTCCAGTCCATGGTTGCTGGAAGCTTGTGTTGTCTGACCTGAACTTTATTCATTCAAGCAGTGAATAAACTTGCCTTTCATATTTATTTATTTATTTTTAAAGAATACAGCATAGAAGCTCCTATTTTTTATACCAGGTATCAAATTCTTACTGTATCCTTAATGTCTGCTTCTGCCCTTTGAAGAAAAAGAAAAAAAAAAAAAAAGTTCCCTATAACTTGTGATACAGTCTATCCTTCATTTCCTGGATTGTATAGGTGGAAGTGATGTCCAGATCTTTACTATGAATAATAAGAGTAATTTAAGCGTAATGCTTTTCTTATTCTGGGATTGTGAACTGTAATAATGTTTTTATAACTTTATGTAATGCATAATAAACATGTAATGTGCCTAATGAAATGAAGTTAGTTCTGTAAATGAAATATATGCACATAAAGTACAATGAATTGTTTGCCAAAAGCAGTGAAGAAGGTGCTGATCCAGCTGATCAGAACGATGCTGTACGGGACTAACTAGCACTTCACTGCTTTCATGAAACGTAACAGCAGACATGGTTTGATGGTTTCTTTTTGAGACAATCAAAAATGTTTAAAGCATTATTTTATGTGTTTTTTTTAAGCCTGAAAATTAAATATTTGTGTTTTCCCTTATTCCCGAAGATTTTTTTCCCCCCCACTAATATTTACAATTTTTTTTTTTTTTTTTTTTTAATGATTGTCTATAAAACCAAGGTATGCTAAATCAAGGCTATAGTACCTTTCTGGGTTACCTTATATTTTTCTATAACGTCATTAAATTTATGAAAAATGGGAAACAATATTTTCATCGGTAATGATATTTGAGAGATTGTTACAGAACTATGTGTCTGAATAAACAGCTGTTTTCTAGAGCCTACACCCTGAATAGTTACTATAGGGATGTCAAAGCTCTTAAGGCAGTGGGCAATGTGAGACTTCATTTTGTCAAATAATTACAAGTGAATGCAGTGGGCAAAATTACAGGGTACAGTTTAAATCCTGCCTGTCGCCTCTGACTACTGACACTTTTAATTGTACTCTTGTGTGTGTATATATCTGTCTAGCAGCAAGTGTAGTGGCAAGGAATTTGGAATTACATTTAACACAAAATTGTTAAATATTTTATAATTAAAATAGTACAATTAAAAAAAATCCTTTGTATGGGTGCATAGTTTTAACATGAAGCTCAGTAGATTCTGATCACCTGTTGCAATAAAAGCTGGTAATGGGTATTAACTGGCATTTGTTCCATGAAATCAGATATAGTTTTGGTCAGGGCCTGGAACTTAAACAGCAGATACTCAAATATTTAATGCAAAAGCACAGGTCCTTGTTCCTATTCCACATGCTGAAAGGTACTTTTCATAACTGCCTACAAAGTGTCAGTGAGAGGTTATTGGGTAGTAAGTCACATTAGTTGGAAACATACCAAAAATCTGGCTGCACTTTTTCAGGCTGATTCCAGCTATATGGATTCTGCAGGTTATCTCCCTGTGCTCTGATTTTCCCATTGTCCAAAGGTGGGGGGTGTGTGTGTGTGTGTGTAAGGTGAATTGGTGACTCAGAATTCCCTATTGTGTGTGTAACTGCCCTGTAATAGACTGGTGCCCTATCCAGGGTGTATCCTGTGGTGTCCTATGCTTTCAGAATAGGCTCTGGACGACTGTGTCCCTTCGTTGGGCAAGTGGTTACTGACAGTGAGTGAATGAACACGGTCATATCTGACCAAGAAGAGAGAGAAGTCTGAATGGCCAGAGTAATAATGTTAATGGAGGCCTCTGTTAGTTTTGTATTATTTGGGGAGATGGCGTGTGAATGTGTTGTGCTGCAATTGTAAAGTAAATTGGGTATGTGCAGAAAGAAAGCATACAGTTGCCTATATATAAGTATTGACCTCCCAATCCTTTTCCTACAGCTCAATCATTTATAGTTATAGGTGTTACAATGCTACATGGTGCATAAAACCTGACCTCATACACATGAATGCAATGTTTACTACCTATTTTGGTATGTTTGCACATGGGAGGGAGCTTTACAGTATCTTACTGTAATAAAAGGGCAGGAGACTATGGGAGGCAGAGAGGAAATAAATTTCCTTTGCTTAAATTCCTTTAATAAAGATTTCTGCATTTGCTAAAAGTTTTTCAGTGTTGCTGTGTTACTCATGCTGTACACATTCAGTGTCTCAGTCTTTTCTTCACATATCAATTTAGAAAATATTTTTAATAACTGTAACTGAAGAAAAACTTAGTGAATGTGTTATTTTGAAAATTGAAAAGATAGTTGCAGTTTGACACTGATAGTCATGTTTTTAGGATTGTACTTCCAATCGTATATCACAAAATGGGCCGTCTTGTCGTAAAAAATCTAATTCCTCTAAACACTCCACCATCTCTGGTATTCCTCTGGTATTCCATTGGCTTTTGGGAAATCTCTGCTCAAAAGTCTCATTACTCCAGACTGTTACTTTGGCTCTGTCACATACAATGTCTTTCTGTCTTTTCTGCCATCTGCTTTGCATCCCATCTCAGAATAAAATTAAGTGAAATAAAAATCCGTGAAATATATCATGCTTGTAAATTTAGCCAGTTTCCAATGTTTGAGGTTGTCTTCTGTTTAAGCAGATGGAAAGGAACATGTGGTCCAGTTGTAGGTCAGCTCAGGCTCTGATTCAAAGCACCATAACAAATGCCAATCAGCCTTTATTTATTTATTTATTTATTTATTTATTTATTTTATTTTATTTAACTTTTTGGATTCAGGCTTGATCAGAGTCCTGTGTGTGCCGTTGAAGATGCAAAGACTACCCTAGAGTGATTATCTCCCTCCTGAAGAGAGAAAAAGAGACATGGTTGATTTTAAAGAAATCCTTGCCCCTGGCCTTTGTGTCCTGTGTCTTGCTGTCATCAGTGTGTAGTTGCATAACAGCCTGTTATTACGGTTTTCATCAGCAAATGTCAGCCTTGGCAGCATTGGTTTGGTTTAAAATTGCCGGGAGGCAGAAAACTTGGACATTATGGGGAAACCTAACCTCCCCAGTGAAAAAAGCTGGCCTGCCTCATTGGTGCATCATGATGAAGGCTGTGTGTACATTGACCAGTTCACCAACTGGGCTGAGTTGGCGCCACTGAAGCAGGTTAACAACTGCTGCAGTTATGGGCCAGTGCATCTCAAGCAGGGCCCCATAATTAGTTATAGATTGAGTTGCCAGCTTTTGGGTTTAAAGGATTCTGTTGTGATCCCGATCAACAGCCATCTCCATTCTTACCCTGCTAACCCGTCTGGTGCCATCACCTTAGTTGGCCAAGCAGCTGTAAATGAACCTCTACAATTTGAGATCCTAATTACTGTTGAGGTTCTAATATGGATGGTCATGCTGTCCTTTGACAAGATGATAGTTGCTTGTGGTGAAAATGAATTTGTATGCATTGACTTGTGTTAAAGTTTTGAAAATTTTTGCCTTTTTGGAATGGCAGTCTGACCTACGATGCTGTGACAAAGTCAAAGTCTGTTCTCCCTGAACTAGCTGAACTCATGCCCTGTTGCTAGGTTTTAATTTGCTGTTTAGGTCCATTTGTACAAATTTGCTTGCTGTACTTTTTTCTTATAGGCATTATGTGAAGTTAAGGTGATGTGTGTATTCTCACACAGGTTAAAACCCTGTGTATATTTCCTGGCACTGATATGACCTTTGACTGTAGGTTAGTTTTCAAGGTGACAAGTAATTTGACTCATTCCTTCACTTGCATGCCTCCTATGGGAGGAAGTATATAGGTAGGAAGTGCTGTTGGACAGTATTTCAGAGAGACAGTCACTAGAACAGCAGGGGATTGCTTCGTAGAGATAGAAACATACATTTTACATTTAAGGGGCAAATTGTTACATTTACCAGATTTACATTTTTACTGATGCCTAATCTGTAAACTTGGTGACAATTTCCAAAGGCAGTTTCAGACTGATGTGTAATGAATGTGATTGTGTTTGACAGTGTTTTGTAATTCTTTGAAGTTCTAGTAAAAAGCAGTGTATTGCACGGAGAAAGTCTTAGCTTTGGACACTTAATGAAATAATAACCTTAATGGAGTCTCATGTTTTCATAGTTTTTCTATTTTCTCTGTATTTTCTACATTTCAGTAGATGATGGCATCAGAGAATCTGAGAAAGAACTGAAGAAATACTTTTTGAGAGCTTAGAGTAGGTTTTTGAAGAGATCTGCAGTCACCTAATCGAGTAATGGATTAAAAATGTATACACTCTTTCCTTATATTAACAGGTTTAATTTTTACCATGAAATCACCCCTTCAGATGAATTACCATTGTAAGAGGGTTGAATTACCCTTGTTTCTATGGGAAAATTGAAACAACATTGATGGAAACATTTCAAATAAATGAAAATGTGATGACAAAAGATGCATTTATTTATTTGATGAATGGCAGAAATATATATAAAATATTTTCTAATATTCGTAGAAAAACTGTAAGTCCTTAATGAATGTAGGTTTGAATTGTGGTCCCACTGTAGTATTCTTGACCCAAATACTTCAGGTTGTGCCATTAAAAATTACCCTTCTCTCTCTGGAGAAAACACTCAGCTAAGTCAGTTAATTTTATTGAATCGGCTATTTCGGTTGATCAATGGCTGTGATTGGTTGAAACTGTGCATAGTTAAATGAATTGCGTTCTGTATTATGCGCTTTCATTAAATGTTCATGATTGTTTGTTTTGCTTTTTATTGTGTTAAATGATTGGTCTGAGTTGGTATCCAGGGACAACAGTTGTTGGAAACATCTGTGAAACATTGTCTGGGTTTACAGCATACATGTATGGTTGTACTGTCTGTTGTATTTTTAACAAAGAGTTTGCAGAAGACCTGTGTGGAAGTAAAATGACCACGCAACCAGTAAAAAAAAAAACGGTTGTATGAACAATAAGCCCATTGTGTGAAAAGTGTTTGTACTTTCAAAAGCCACAGTAGCGGTTTCTTGTTATGTAGGTTCCTGTTATATGAGGGCTAAATGTACTGAATATTCATGTGGCTTTTCTTAGTGTTTTTTTTCTTCCCCCTCCATTGGTATTGTGATTAAATTTGTTCACTACCATAATCTCATCGGATAAACCGCTTGGGGAAGGACTGGATCGCTGCTCTAGTCTGCGGTTACATCATCTGCCCGAAGAACAGATGACACAGCCATGTGCTCCCCGTGGGAAAGCTGAGTGATCCTTAAAAGCATGTGCATGAACACATAGGTCACACACTAATAGCATAGTCCTATTTCTTGCACTCATACAAACAGATAAAACCTATACATTCTGTCACATAAACTTGCTTATATATAGACACATGGGTATTAAATCTCTGACTCTCTTATGGTAAGACAAACACAAATTATACTGTTCTCTTTTATGTGCTTTTTATTTCTCAGACTTTGGCTATAAACCGATATGCCCTGAGTCTACAATTCTTGCAATGTTTGCAGTCATCTGGCCCATGTTCTGCTGTTATGTAAAATGTGAAGTGTCTGCCAGTACAATTTTGGATGCTATAGGAAGCCATGTTGCAGGCTACTGTATTATTTTGTAGCTTACCTGCACAGGTTAACCTGTTGTTTTCAAATTCTCTGAGTAAAATATACCTCTATTCTTATATTCAAGCTCCTGGGTTCTGAAGTCCTGGTATAACAAACCGTATATATTATTACTTGGCTTGGTGTCTGAGACCAGAAGTCCCAGCATAATGAGTGCTGTTTGAGTACTGCTGAGCCACATTGGAGAAATATTAAAACATCTGTGAGAGTGAAACAAGGTGACAGCACTGCGATATGAGTTCTCAAGGTTTTCCTCCTGTGGCTTGTGTTTAAATACATGTTACACTTTCAGGATTTACTTCTGTTCAGTTGCACCAGTCCTATTAACAGCTCATTATAGTACACACTATTGATAAATATTGTTTACTCTTTTATTTATTGATCATTTTTAACACAAATTTGACTATTAAATGTTTGTTGTAATTACTAATAATAAGGAACAAAATCTAAGGTATAATACTAAAAGTAGCTGCATATAAATACTACACATCCATATTTACCACATTAACTTTGTATTAGTAATTAATAATAAACAATTAGTAATTGGTGTTTAAAATGTTCTTTATCACATTGAAATGGGCATTTTAGGTTGTTAGGAAAAACTAATTGTGCTTTCTTGGATGAACTCGGAATATAGCTTCCTGATATTCAACTTTGCAGTATTTGAGGCATTTCTAGGAACAAAATACGCTGGAATAGCCAGGTATATGTATATTTTGTTTAGCACTTTTTTACAACTTGTCGTGCACAAGAATTCTGTGAAATAAGATTTGGTTGACTTCTGCATTGACCCTTCATCCTGCCTTCATGCTCACCACCAAAAGTTTGTCTTTGGATTACTGTATTGTCCACATGGACCTTTCCAGAAGTGGTCCAAAGTGCACATTGTAATACATTAACCTGTTTAAGTGAATGTGTGTCAGTTTGGGGAAGTGCTCCAAAGTTTAAAACAAAGTCAAGTGGATGAAAGTGTTGTGTTTCTTGCCAGCGAGCTTAGAGTGTAAATGCTGCATTTAATGGTGCAAAAGACCTACTAAAGACAGATTACATAATGAGTCCTGATGAAAGTAATATTGTTTCAGTAAAGATGAGAACAAGCCCAAGAATGGCTTCGAGTGCCTTGCATCCTGAGTCATTGTTTTTAATTTTTTAAACCATTTTGAAGTTATGATTTCTGTTTGTTTTTTTTTTGTTTGTTTTTTTTTAAAATTTATTTATTTATTTTTGGCCTGGTCAGAACTCGTGTCTTGAAAAAACCTTTCTTGTCCTGACTTGCTGTTTGTTTCTTGTGTCAACACAGAAAGCTTTGCGTCAGCTTGTTGCTACACTGCAGGCACTGATTGTTTTGCTGTTTTTCACATTTCAGTTCTTTATGTTATGAGATCTGAAGGAGTTTATCAAATTTCTTACTACTGCACCGTGACCTGTACTCTGTAATGTCAAGTAGAAACAAGACAAGTTTACTCAGTGGGTTTCCTCCTACAAAACATACACAGTAGAAGACAATGGTACACTATTTTGAATACCCTCTCATACCTTGAAAAGAACACAAGTGGCAACCACGAGTTATTCACCTTTACAGCATTTACCCTACTCTAGTTTACCTTTAGCTGTGGGTTACAGCTCCGGGTCTGTTTGCACCTGTCACATGCAGTTTTCACCCATTCTCCTGTGCAGTATTGCATGAAATTCTCAAGGTTGGATGGGTACCATTGATGGAAAGTAGTTTTCATGTAATTCAATATATTTTCAGAGGGATTAACATCTAGGTTTTAGGTAAGTGTTTTGGGTTATTTAGGCACACCAATGAGATTTTTTCTTGTCTGAACATAACTTTGTCAAGTCACAAGGGCAATAAATTTGTCGTGCAGAATACATACACATATTTCTTACTACTGCACCATGCGACCTGTACTCTGTAATGTCAAGTAGAAACAAGACAAGTTTACTCAGTGAGTTTCCTCCTACAAAATATACACAGTAGAAGACAATGGTACACTATTTTGAATACCCTCTCATACCTTGGAAACCACACAAGTGGAAACCATGAGTTATTCACCTTTACAGCATTTACCCTACTCTAGTTTACCTTTAGCTGTGGGTTACAGCTATATAACCCTCAACCTTATTATTATTCCCTCAACCTTTAGTGTGCTCTATATATATATATATAGATCTTACTTTGGATCTCATCAGTTTAGAATTTTCCTTCACTTGATCTACAGGTCTGTAGGTGTGCTGTAAGTTTCCCTAAACTGTGTTTTCCTTTGTGCAACCCTCTCATAAAGCACAGTGCCCAGAGTTTTGCGCTACTGTAACTCTGCCAGGGTTGCCATAGGCCTCTTGGTGTTTTTCCTCTCAAGTTCCCATTTTGCATTTTGTCAGTTCTAAAGAAATGGCCTCTTTTAAACAAATTCAGTTGCACCACATTATATTCATTTCTTTATGATGGAGGGCATGGTGCTCTCAGGATATGCAAATGTTTAGAATTTCTTTGTCCTTGCTGGAGTGGTACTTTGATGCGAATTTGATGAGGATGTTTAGAAATACCCAAACCAAATGTTATACCTCTAACAAACAAATGTGTTTATTTTGAAATCAATTAAAATGGTTTATCTGTACACAGGTATTGCTGAATAAATTGTGACCTGAGGAAGGGTTTATTGTATAGGTATAAGCTATAATGCAGTTGTCTAATTTTTGTCTTTATGAGTGATTAAGAAAATGTTATTTTTCTTAACATTAAACTATATATTGGTCAGTAGCAATGACTTTTGATTTCATGATTTAGGAAAATAAATATGAAAAATAACACAGTGGGTAAATGATTGTATAGCCACTGTTGTACTGACTGTGATGTTTATGTGAAGAATATAACAGGTGGCCTTTAGATCCTGGTGGATTAAGAGAAATCCATGTAAGGCTAAGTGAGATCCACTAGGTCCTGACAATCCTGCTGTCTTTGGTCTGTTTGCAGATTAACCTGAGGCTTATCTTGGTAAGCGGCAAGACAAAAGAATTCCTCTTCTCCCCCAACGATTCAGCTGCAGGCATTGCCAAACATGTGTATGACAACTGGCCGATGGGTGAGTAGTATTGTTTGCCTCGGACTGGGCCCAAGATTTTATCTACAGTGTTTGTCCTCTGGAGATGAGAGGTGAAAGCACATAAATTGGTTAAAAGCAGCCACTTGGGTTTTACTTCCATTACTAATAATCCAAGAAATAAATCTGCCTGTTTCTTGCTCTGTTGCTGACTGCCATTCTCTTCCTATCTCTTTCTATCGGTCCCCTTGTCTCTCTATATCCCTGTAGTGCACTTGTCTCCTGATCTCTATCCTTGTCCTTGACTTCTGTCTCCGAAATTAGTGCAAAGGAATTTCAATGATAAAGAACCCTGCGTAAGTGCAGGCTGAAGTGCTAATGAATTGCACATCCTTGCCTGTAGAATTTGGCACCAGCTGTACCATCAGCCACCCTCTCACCCCTACCCCAGTACCATGCTCACCACACAAAAAAGTGCTATGATGGAAAATTCCTATCTGGGATGGGCAGATGGTATGCAGATGCAGATTCGTTGTACCATTCAGCTTTGTTACTCTACAATATATTATAATAAATAATCTTACAGTACCACAGTAAATTTGAATTGTATATGTTATTTTTTATTATTATAGCAAATTATTAATTAATGGGTTAACTCCATTTAAACTTACTTGCGCATGTTTGCAGTCCATGCAGTGTATAGAACTGGCACTAGGTACTTTTTTCTAAGTAATAATAATGTGACTGTGGTTTGATGGGTGCCAGAAGTAAGCAGTGCCAAGAAAGGAGAAGTTCTTCCCAGTGGGTCAAAGGTACTTTTAGAGAATCTGAAGTTGTGCTATAAACCAAAGCGTCTCTTCAGTTTTCCTTTCAGTTTTCTAATGTTATTAGGAAGTTAATTTTCCTAATGTTAGGAATGAGAGGAAAGAATTCTTAATTAAATATATACTGTTTCCAACCGATTATTAAAAAATTTTCCTCTGACAAATCTGAAACACTCAGTGAATTACTTATATTTTATGTCAATACTGTGCTGCTCTGTTACAGTTTCTCTCCCCCTCACTCCCTTTCCTACATACAGACTGGGAAGAAGAACAGGTGAGCAGTCCCAACATTCTGAGGCTCATCTATCAAGGCAGATTTCTGCACGGCAACGTAACGCTAGGAGGTACGTACAGTACCAGCTGCACCTGAATTGCGCTGTAAACACATGTGCTTTAACCCCATGTTGATACCATCACCACTTATTTGACACCACTGTCACACATCCAGTTTGATTCCATTGAACAAAATTTCCCATCACCTTCAACTTGAAGAGCTTAATTAGGTTAATAAAATTATTACCAATCTTAAATCTTTCAGAAAGAGCAAATAAGGAAGGTCATTCTACCCTGTCCTGCATGTATTCTGCCTCTTGCATTATTGAACAAGTGGTTACTGGCAATTTATGCAAGTTTTTCAGCGTTTTTAAAAATGTATTATAGTTTTATTTAAGGTTTTTACAAATCGTAATCTGCAAATAAATTGTGGCATGTATATATTACTTTGTTTTTATTGAAATGATTGCAGCTATTTTACTGACAAAACTTTAATGATACATATTTTTGTTGACATGGTGGCACAACGGGTAGGGCTGCTGCCTCAGTTGTTCATGCATGAGTTCAGATCCTCCTCAGTCTGTGTGGAGTTTGCATGATTTCTGTGTTATTGTGGATTTCCTACAGTTGCTCTGGTTTCCTTCCACATTACAAAGGATTGGGTGGCAGATGAACTGATAACTCTAAATTGCCCATAGGGTGGGATTGTCAGTCCGTGTGTGTGTGTAGCTACCCTGTGATGCACTGGCACCCTGTCCAATGAACCCAGTCCCTGACAAGAATAAGCAGTTAATGTAACTGAGTTAACGGCTCAGTGTATAAAGTTGTAAGTGTTCTATTTTAATGTAATCCACTTTTCTCTTATGATATTAGGCATTATTTAGGATGAGATTGGGGTGAACTTGGAATGGGTTTAGGAAAAAATTTTGATCCCCCCCTCCCATATTAGAAATAATGGAATAAACAATTTTGTCATCCAGTTCTTCGATACTGGGTACATTTTCAGGAACAATTTTATGGGGGTGATAAGTATATTTCACCTTTCTTTTACATTTGCTCTTCTTTCCCATTCACCACTGCTGACACACAATCTTCAAGAAGAAAACTCCTGACCGGGCTGTTTCCTTGCTAAATTGTTTGAACTTGAAACAGGGTACCAAGTTGCTCATTTTTCGGTCTTAAATTTACCATTACCATTCTTTTGATTCTAATTTCATTTTCATGATCTAGGTATACTCCAGCTTCTTTTCAGTGTCCCTCAGCTTGGGTCTTAATTGTAAAATTTTCTTCTTACAAACTGCCAGTTTTGGGGTTGATATTGACACCTGGCTCAAGGCTGGAAGGTATAAATCAGATAAATCACCTTTGGTCCAAAGTGTCATTCATGTGAAATGTTTCAATGACAAGAGTTTGGAGTGTAAGATCAAGGACAGCATGCAGTTTTATTTTCTGGTTGAACCTAGTTATTGTTTCTGTTACAAGCACCTGGCTGAATTCCTTCTCTAGTTCTTTCTGTCTTCTAATAGTGTTTTTAACCTTTAGCTGCTACATACAGCCTTATGCAGGCCTCTTAAACTATTTAACGTCTAATAAATGAAAACATTTCAGGCATAAATTATACAAATATTTTTTCCTGCATTTCTGCTTACTGGATCTGTCCCTCTCTTTCATTCTTTACTATTCCACCACCACTAGCTTGTTGTGCAGCTTTTTAAAAAAAATATATATATACATTTTATCTTTAATTTCTGTCACTTTTGATATTTTCTTCATTTTTTTCCCACTGTAAAATGAGGGAAAAGGTTAATTGACAATCCGTATCACTCATCGTAGTTTAGTATATTTATAAAGTTAGTTTGCTGTACCATAGTAAAGTATTTGCCACACATCAAATATAAAAACAGCCATTAATATACTGATATAAATGTCAATTATTGTTACTTGTGTTAAAATTAGACCTTGACGGATCCTATCATGGCTGCAGTTCGTGTTCTCATTCCTGAAACAGGCTGTGAGTTTGCCACGTAATGAGAATTACTGCTATGGCAAAGAGAAATCCTGACAAAGCCATTTAGTGTTTTATTTATTTATTTATTTTGGAATGGTGAATAATTTGACTATGATTTTAAAGAAAACTGTTATTATAATAAGAACATGGTGTTGTAACAAGGTTACTGACTAAATAATGATATGATAAGTAATATTAAAAATGAAGTATTTTGTAGTATATTGAATTTTTAACCAATACACATTATTTCACATTATAACCATTTTAATTAGCAAAGGTCTATTTAAAAAAGCTATATACACTTAGTTATAGATATGAAGTCCAGATTATGTGGACAGTTACAGTGGTGAGATTTATGTAAAATAAACCTGTGAATGTATATCTATGTACATGTATCTAAAAATATAAAGGGATACAGTATAAATACTAATCTTAAAACACCTACTTCTGTTATGTGTGTAATTGCCTCTATTGTCAGTTCACTGGGACCACTGATGATACTTTAATTGCTGCTGTTCACAATAATATGGCACTGACTGCAACCCATGCCATAATAATGTTATTATTGTTGCTATTACTGCCACCCATTGCGGTTACTCCCAAAACCACAAGTAATTATTTATTGTTAATAAAATTTCTGATACTTTTACATCTACTAAAATTATTTCTAGTTTTTTTGTTGATGATGATGATGATGATGATGATGATAATAATAATAATTAGAAAAAACTGCATCCAAATTATACAACAGGTTACTTAAACCTTTCCCCTTGAAAGAGGTGTCCTTGGACCACCTGCCTTTTACTTGTTCCACAAAAAAGAGAGTAGGGAGGGAAAATATTAAAATGAGTCTCACTGCTGAGATCCTGGCAATCCTCAAATAGGAACGCTTTGTGTTTTGGAGTTGATGCGTGTCAATCAGTGGGGAAATCAGCAGAAATGGACTAAACCATAATCTTAAATCTTACAGTTGAAATAGAAAAAATGATGACTGTCAGCTTTTGTTGACCAAAGGTTTAAGTCAGGTACCTTTACAGACATTGAACTTGCCGAGCTCAGCATCTCAGTAGAGGCTTCCCGTTGGCTCTGCTACTTGAGCTTAGAAACAGCAGGAGCCCCATTGATCTTTATCCTGGTTAAAACTAATGGCCGTGTGCAGTTTTCCGGTACTTTGCTGTCGACTGGGGTTCTTATTTGGTGATCTTTTTTTTTTTTCTTTTTTTTTTCCCCTCCTTTTTTGAAATGCAGCCAGAGTGGCTGCTCTAAAATGGCACCATCCCTTTGCTCCTGCAAAGAGAGTAACATGAGGAACCATCAGAGCTTCCAAAAAGCCTAAACAAAGTGCCCTCCCTTTGCTTTTGGTAAAGAGGAAATGGTTGAGATGACTGGAAGATCACAAGTGCAGCTATAAACATAAAGAACCAAAGTGATTGTGGTTTTGCACAAGGGGAAATAAGAATGCTGAAAAGCAGGAACACTGGAGCATTTCCACACATTCCCCTCTTAGCTGTTGTTGTAGTGCTGAATTGCTCACTTCAGTACAGCAATTCAGTTCTGTACTGAAGTTTTTCAAAGATTTGATATGAATTTTAGGTTTTTGGACAGTGTAGCATCACTCCTTTTTTTTGTCCCACCATTCTCAGCAAGTTTCCAAAGGAATCTGTTCATTTCTTCTCAATATTTTTTTGTTTTGTTTTTGAAAGTGTTGGTTCCTAACACATCAATTCTATGTCCGCAGCACTGAAACTCCCTCTTGGCAAGACAACTGTGATGCATTTGGTCGCTAGGGAGACGTTGCCGGAGCCCAATTCCCAAGGTAACCACTTGGTTCTAGAAGCTTTCCCATGTACTTACTTTCAAGACTGTGCTTGAACAACTGGATGGATAATGTGGCAGCTTATCAGTGGAAATGTAGGGATTTTGAATGTTGGGGGAATCATTTCCCTCACCTGTCTTATCCAACAATAATTATTTAAAAAAAAAATTTCAGTAGTTTTTGTTTCTGTTACAAGTGTCTGAAAATGAGGAACTATAGTATAAGAATGGTTGTCAGCTTTCTTCCTGAGGTTTAAGATTACTTTCTTCCTGGCTCCTCAGGTCAGCGGAACCGTGAGAAGACTGGAGAGAGCAACTGCTGTGTGATACTTTAAATGTAGCCAGCAGGCTCCCAACCACCGGCGTGTAATATAGTCTTTGTTTTTCATGCTGCTGAAATACAAACACACAACACACTTAAAATGTAGCTTGGAGGACCAATGGGCTTTTTATAAGAAAATAACAATTCAAAGAAGAAGAATAAAAAATTACAGCAGAAGGTGGAGAAACTTCACTAGGTGGAACTTGATCAACACTTCCTCTTGAGTGTTGGGCTTCAGCACATCTATCTTTGCTTCTTTCTGCTGTGTCTGAAATGGCTTTGTGGATGGCTCAGATCTAAGCCTCAGTCTGTCTTTTGAGTTTTCCTTTTCTCAAAGTTTGCAGGTGTTTTGTGGTGGCATGAGGTGTTGGGGAAGCCTTTTCATACCCAGCGAGTGCAATTCAACCCCATGTTTGAGAACAGAGGGTCAGGAAGGGGTGTTGTGTTGGGTTTCTCTAACCACATTAAATTCCTAGCAGCAAACTGGTGTTAATGCATATGGATGCCCTCTCGATTGAAGCTCAGTCAACGCAGCATAACCACTAAATTTGCCTGTCATTTTATTAACGACTTCCATCGTAATGCCAAACTTAAGGTTAATGCATCTATATTCTGTTCCATTGTCGATCTGAAGCTGGAGAATTCTTCTATATTTTAAAGAAATTATATATGAATTCTTTAACGCCCAAGTTCTGGACTAAATTGCTAACTAAATGCTGCTTTCCATATTACCAGATTGGGGAAAAAGTCGCTTGGGGTCAGTTCTCTAACACACAAAAACTGTACTTAAATGACCCCACGTTATTTATACATGCGGCTGTGTTTTGACAGCCGCTACAAGTTTGTTCATTACTGAAAGCAGTATACTGCTGACCTTCAGCTGAAGGCGGAGGGGGATGGCATACATCATGTTGTTAATATTTTTAACACAGTGTATTAATGGCTATGGTGCTCGCCGTCCACAAACAGAAGGTGAATTCGCAATGAAGTTTTTAGCATCCGGCAGTTGTATTCTTTGCATATATGAGAATTCATTTGCACAACACGGAAGCATGTGCTATTTCATCTAAACCTGTAAAAAAAGTTTTTGTTTTTTTTTTTTTTTTTTTTAAATATTTTTCCAGTGGGAATTATATGACAAAGTAAGGTTACATATGTGTAGAATATATGTAATATGAATCTTACATAGTACTTAAATAGAGATCTTATTGATATATATTGGTGTTTAGTGTAAGATAATCTATATGAATAGCTTGCTAGCAGTTGAAAGTCTCTTGCTAACAGGATGTCTTGTACTTTTAAGCAAACAATCCCTAATCATGGGCTCAAATTGTCATCTGCTTTTTTCTTTTTTGTTTTGACTTTTTAATTTAATATTCTTTTCTGTGGTTATTGTTTTAAGGAGATTCTTTATAACAATACTAGGTTGCAAATTGTTCAGGTTTCATATATGTATAGGGCAAAAGTTTTCAAACAGTTTGTAAATAGCACTAATGCTTTTTTTCTTCAAACTACAAATGGAATAATTCTGTAAATTAAATAAAGAATATTGAAGTGCAGGAATGCTTGCTCGCAGCTGTTCTCAGTGTTTTCTGGGATCTTTCTCACACAGCAGAGTTTGGTTTGAACCTGGGGGTTTGGTTTATTTAGCAGTAAACTGAAATGGATGTTAATGCGCAGTGTGGGTCATACTGGTACCATGATTGTCTGGAAAAGGGCAGAATCCTCCACTCTGTAGCTGGATTGCAAACTAATGGAATCACAGGGCTGAAATTCTGGATGAAGCCACCCAGTCAACCAAACCCCAACTGCAGTGAACTGCCTGTGGCTGAGCAAGGTAAGCAGAAAAGCAGTAGAAGTTATGAATTTGGTGTTTAACCTTCACAATTTTTTATTTAAGTAAAAGGAAGCCTAAAATGTTTGAAAATGAATGACATCGTGCACTTAACGACACATTTTATCTGCTTAAAGTTTGTGCCCCTTGTCTTACGTGTGCAGCAGGTTTTCCATTGAGACCGAAACCCATAACCTTCTTTAGCCTCTACAGCATTTGAGTAGGAGAGACAGGCTTCGCAGCTTTTGGAGCCACGTGCTCTCACATTCCACTCATGAAACCTCTTCTACAAAATACCTGAGCAGGTATCTCCCTTACTGCTGTGGAACATGGTTTTTCCTGTCTGGCCTGCCCAGCAGAAGACTGTTACACACCTAATGTGTGGAAAAAAATGAGGGAGCGAACAAATAACTGGATAGCAGATAAGTGGGTGGGTCAGGAATTCTATTGTTAATAAAACCATTGTTTTTCTTCCTTCTTCACTCAGTAATGGAGAGAGGTTTTGCATCGCGTTCATTCCTCGTGTGAATAACACCTTTGTGTCCTTCCCTTCTTGAAAACGGTAGTTGAGGATTCAGGGCCCGTCTGTCTTCACAACTTCTAGAAATTCTATTAACCTGTTCACTGCTGAAGGTGCATGAAACTCTCCACAGTGACCCCAGTGTGAAAGGAAGAGGAATGAAGTTCCTGAAGACTCAGGCCTCCAGTTGCAGGAACATTAGTCTGCCAACAGGAGCTTTGTCATGGTGTGTGTGTGTGTGTGTGTGTGTGTGTGTGTGTGTGTGTGTGTGTGTGTGTGTGTGTGTGTGTGTGTGTGTGTGTATATATATATATATATACACACACACACACACATATTTGCGTGTGTCCCCCGATTTACGATGGAGTTACTTTCCAATAAACCCATCATAAATTGAAAATATCGTAAGTTGAAAATGCATTTAATACACCTAACCTACTGTCATGCCTGTGGCCACTTCAGCAACGAAACATAAGCGGTCTCTCTGCCCCCTGTCTTCAGACTGAGCACTGATTGGATGACTGATCAACATAGGAACCAATTGCAGATGGAATTTAGTTCCTACCCAGACTTCCTGTCAGCACTCAGTCCCCTTTGTGAACTCTTCTGCAAGCCCTATCTTCCTAATTTTTTTTTTTTACTAAGATCTTATATTTTGTTTTGAATTGTGGCATGTTTTGTTTTTGTTTACTGCCTATCAATAATGTTTAGCACTAGCTCCTGGTTAACAACAGCACTTTTATCAGAAACAACACTCAGTAAAGAGACAGAACTTAAACTTATTATCATGGTGTCTCGCAACTGCTTCCACCCACCCACGCCATAACATGTACTGAACATCATAGCCTAGCCTAGCCAGAAAGGGCATTACGGGCTTGCAGCTTTCACGGTGCTTTCAGAACACACAGACGTAGATGGGCATTTAGGGGAGGTGGGGGGGATAACCAAGAAAATGCTGGCAACAAAGAACACTTTAGAGTATCAGTTGTATACATTAGCCACCGCATGGCAGACTGGAAGATGTAGTTTGCTACCACTACCCAGCATCACAAGAAAGTATCGATAGATAAGATAAAGGTTTATTGATCCCTAGGGAAATTATCTAAACAACATGCTTGGTGCCACAATATGAGAAAGAGATGAGAATAATGAAATTGTATTTAATTATATATATATATATATATATATATATATATATATATATATATATATATATATATATATATATAAAATAAAGTGACTTTTATCCATCCTTTTTTGTTAGCCTCTTATCCTGGGCAGAATCATGGACATCCACAGCCTATCCCGGAATCATAGGGCACCAAGCTATGAAATTACTCATTGCATGGTGGCCAAACACACACACACACACACACACACACACACACACACACACACACACATATATTTTTCCTGTAGATACTTATGTAAGTATAGGAAAAAAATGTCAGGGGACAGTTGAAATTGAAATCAGATGTCTAGGTGCCCTCCCTACAGAAAGGGGAGGAGTTATAAAGTCTAATAACTAACATACCACATATCTTGCCTGTGAAAAATTCAAAGTATTGGTTCGACTGAATGCTCATTGCTACGTCACCCTCAAAGTAAAAAAATCATAAGTTGAGGACCATCTGTATATAAAAAAGCAGTGCATTTAAGGGGTAGAGTTACAAAATTTTTGTTCACGTATGTACAATTTGGCATATATGAGAAAAAAATTAACATACTAAAGCAGATATTGCCACTCTTTTTATGATGCATATTTGCATCGTTTAGGTTGAATTGCTGCCAACACACCAGAAATTGTTGAAATTCATGGCCAGTCTTCCCAAATTATCTTTAAAATATCACATTCAAAAAAATGGGTGAAGAAAGGTTTCCTCGCTTGGCTCACAAATGAAACATACATCCTCCACCTCTGCAAATTTGCTAAATGTACACCTGACTTTATTGATATGTAATCAATATGTAAAGGGCACAAACCAGGCCTTTCTCAGATTTATATCCGTAATACAAGAATTCCAAAGAATATCCCTCGAGGAACTTGTTTTTCCCTTTGCGACACATCTTTTGTCGCAATTAAAATCAGTCTAATAATAAATTAAATTGTGCAAATCTGATTTCCCTGTGGCTCAGCTGACTCTGCACTATCTGAATGAACCAATTCAGAACAGCTTAAATGAGAGTGTAATAATCTTCAAAATCAACAGGAAAACCATTCAAGTCCATAAACTGCTTCTATCACAATATATAAAATAACCCCTGACTTAAAAAATATTTAAAAGGTAATTCACATCCTTTTTATGGCATTTAATGAAGAACGGATTTATTCCTCCTACATGAATTTAAATGATTCAATATAATAATTTAGTTTTATGGCTACAAATAATGCTGTTTCTGTAAAGGAGGAAATTCCGCCACCTGTAGGTCAGATATATCTATTACAGCCGCGTTTCAAATATGTTTATTTTACCTTAATATTTTGCGTAGTTATTAATTCTTTGTCATTGGAACTGCAGAAGTTAGAAGCTCAGTAAACTTGTTTTAACTCACCAGCTTGCTTTGTCAACTTGTTTATACCCAGACACAATGGCCACTGTACTTTTGTTTGTATTGTGCTCAGCACACGGAACGTCAAATCCAGTGACGTCATGTTTAGCGTTCCTGTGGCAAAGATGTAAGAATTCAGCTTTAAGCACTAAGAATTTAATAATTAAAGTTAGTGTTAATATTACATAATAAATTAATATTGCAAAATAATACACAGTAATGACAACGAAAGTGTATGTGTATTTTTACCGCTATTAATTTCCAGAGTATTTATTTACTTTGTATTTAGTTGTTCAGAACAATTTTAAAAATAAACACTAAAAACACCCCCTTCCCCCCATAAATGAACAGCCTAAAACCGGAACTTTGAAATAAGTTACAGAAACAACCAAAGTTTTTGGAAGTATACAAATATAATATTGATATGTCTATCATATAAATATATAGTGCATAAATAACCCAGTATATGAATAATACATAACATTTACATATTTGAACATCTGTAATATGTACGGTATATGAGTATTATATGTTTATATTTGTAAATATATATATAATGCATATTATAACAATAATGACTAATAAATAAATGTAATATTAAATAACAGATGCAAGACAGTCGGCACTGATTCACTCGATCAAATTTTGTGAAGGTGAAAATGTCGCCAACGTTTCATGTGCTTTTGGCTCCATCTGTCGTTCCAGTAGATCTACTACCAATTTTCAGATTCACACCTTCTCACTGCCAGTTTGAGTAGCAGTTCGTATGAAACTGGCGAAGGTGGAGGGAGCAGCAAATGAGCATTTTGTCCAGAGGAGGTCTGTTATGACCTTTCGTGACCTCATGGACCCCCCCACCTCGATCTGTCATCTTCCACCCCGCTGAGTTCTCTCAAGTTCACCGCCATTATTTTGCTAACATCTTCCATCGATCTGAGCCTCTACCGTCCACTTCTCCTCTCGCCGTCGATCTTCCCCAGTATTACAGGGTAACTGAATTTTGACTTCATCATAAATCCTTCCCTTCGGCTGCAATGTATGTAGTCGATCTGGTTCTGACCACGACCACCTGCTGATGTCCTATATGTAGCATCATGTCTTCAGAGGCTGGAAGAGGGAGTTTTATATCTTGAGACACTTGTACCAGTTTCTGTCCCACCTCATTTTGTGCTCCAAGGTCAAACTTCCCTGTTATTACAGAGGTCCTTTGGTTGTGCCTCCTGCACTGCATCTGGAGTTGCTGTAAAGGGTTGCTGGTTTCATACGGTACCCGCAGAGTTCCGGTGGCCCAGGCTGGACCCCATC
This sequence comes from Heterotis niloticus, assembly GCA_018136845.1. Taxonomy (NCBI): domain Eukaryota; kingdom Metazoa; phylum Chordata; class Actinopteri; order Osteoglossiformes; family Osteoglossidae; genus Heterotis; species Heterotis niloticus. The sequence goes on along the minus strand of CM030899.1, from coordinate 6,920,792 downwards.
TTCCTGTGAGCTTGGGGCCTCCTCTTTCACTACGGTACTGTGGGAAGCTTACAGTCTAGGCACAGGCCTGCTGGAGGGGAAGTGAGGTTGCATTTTGTTTGGGTCCAGCACAGCCCTTATCTTGGTGAGGAGGCTCAACCCTGCAATGCCCTGGTACTGAGGCAGCCACAACTGTACTGAAGGTGTAGGCTGTGTACAGTGAGGCTCAGATGTGACATCCCCCATATCAGCAGAACCTCTCCCATAATCATGTGCCACCATGAGGGGTAGGCTACACACCTTGGGACAGGAGGCACAGCTATGTGCTTTTGGCAGTGAACTACTTCACCAAGTGGCCTGAGGTGTATGAGATACTGCAAAAGAGCTTGGCCTTCACAGTCATGCTCTTAGTGGAGAAGATGTTCTGCTGGTTTTGGGAGCTGCACTATGACCAGGGTAGGAACTTCAACATGCAGGTCCTGAAGAAGCTGTGTGACTGACCAGGGGTACAGGAAACCTGCAACATTCTTCTGCACCCCCAGAAGGCCAGGTTGGTGGACAGTTTCAGCACTATGGCCACCAGGTGGGGGAATAGCAGCAGAACACAGCATATGATGCAAAGTGGAACCCCAAGTATCAGGTATGGATTTAGAACCTTAAGCTCACAGCATACAGATCTGTTCTAACAACTTTAACTCAGCAGTTAACATGCTTGTAGTGTAAAAAAATAATAGAAAAAACCCTGTTTTCTTGCCCTATTTGGAGCAGCACTATAGCATTTATATCTCTTTCATCTCGGTTCTGTGGGATCAGCTCCCTCACAGCACCTCAGGTTTAAATCTGACAGTCTGTTTGGGCATTGTGTGTGTGTGTGTGTGTGTGTGTGTGTATGTGTGTGTGTGTGTGTGTGTGTGTGTGTGTGTGTGTGTGTGTGTTTCCGTCCTTTGGATGTTTTGGCTTAAAAAAAAACAAGTACATCAGTAAAACTGCCTGCAGTAGGAATGACGTTTTGTGAGTGGTGACCCCACGATGTACCGGGTTTACACCTGGCTTGTGCCCGGACTCCTGTCCACCAGGACACGGAGAAGCACCCAGTGATGTTAAGAGAATGGAAAATGCAGTACATTTAAACATGGTAGCCAACGTGATGTTGAGAAGTAATAATGTCAACTTTTTGATTTTTAGCAAAGGTCAAAGTGCAACAGTAATACAGATTGCAGGCCACAGGTTTCTACAGTACATTTTAAAATTCATTTCAAAATCTTTTTCTATTTCTGGCATATTTGGAAATGACATACTTCATCACCCTTCATGCGAACAACTTTTACCCCATTAAGCAGCATTTCAAAGTGTAAAAATATTTGTTATACAGGAACCCAATAAATTTACCGCAGTTTGGATGGAGAGCCGCACTTTTTCGGGATCGGCCTGCAATTTGAGCAAAATCTTATCTTTCTCTCAGCTCCAGCATGCACAACACAAAATATCATGCATGCAAGTCCTCACAGAAATAAGACTTTTAATTCATTTGCAAAAAGATATACTTTGCCTTGGAGATAAAACTCTAAGTTTGTACTTTATTTCTATATGCACACATGCTGGAGATGTGGTTGAAAACCTCTAGAAACTGTGTAGGCAGGGGACAGTTGAAGTTATGCCTATGGATCATTTGTGGCAAAATTTAACTTAGTGCTGCATGATTTTACAAAGATGTGAATTTTAATAGCGTTGCACATTTGAATTTGAATTTTTTTCTCCCCCATTTGTCATTTTAAGGGACATATAAAAAAAAAAAAAAAAATGTGTCACTGAAGTTATTTAGCCACAGCTTCAACTGTGGATTTGTGAGTGAATGGCTTTCTTCGCTGGAACCATTTCTGCAGAAGCTTTCTGATCTCCTTTGTCCTGAAGCAATAAATGAGTGGGTTCACCACTGGAGGCATGAGGCTGTAGAACATCGTGAGCGCAATGCGAGAATCTGTGTTGAGCTTAATGTTGGGTATATAAGTTGTCAAGTACACAGCAAAGCGGGGGACGTAATAGATGCTGATGATGCAGATCTGGGTGATGCAGGTGGAGAAGGTCTTAAGGCGAGCCTGTGCGCTGTGGGTGCGAAACACAGCCATGACCACGTTGATGTACGATACTATGATGAGGGAAAATGGCAGCAGCAGCACGAACATGGCGAGGGAGAACGACAGCGACTCCTGTCGGCTGGTGTCAGCGCACGCGAGGCGGTTAATAGAGATCGTGTCACAGTAGCAGTTGAGGATCAGGTTGGGTCCACAAAATGGCAGTTGAGTGGACATAATGGTGGAAATGCCTGGGGAAATCATGGCTGTTGACCAGGCGAACCCAATAAGTAAGCCCATGGCCTTGTTGGTCATCAGCATTGGATATCGGAGAGGGAAGCATATAGCCACAAAGCGGTCCAAAGCCATGATCAGCATGATGAGGGAGCTGAGAGTCCCAAAGTAGTGGATGAGCTGCCTTTGGAAGAAGCAGAGGTGGAAAGAGATGGATCCCGCGTTAAACCAGTACCTCGATATGATTTTGGGCAGTGCGACGGTGCAGAAGCCCATGTCACACAGTGCAAGGCTCACCATGATGAGGTACATTGGCTTCTGGAGGCTGTGTTCTATGACAAACAACGTGATGAAGACTGTGTTTCCTGTCAAAGTCACTGCATATATGAAAAAAAACACAACACCAAGTAGATCATAGTATTTTGGCAGAAGCCCAGGAAAGCCCACGATGAAGAACTCGGTCACAGTGGAGCTTTGATTTACTTGTGACATGCTGAGGAGAAACGGGTGGAGAAACATCAACGGCAGCATTTTAGTAAAACAGCATTAAAACAAATTCAGGAAAGACGGGTAGCTTTCTGGTTGTCACTAGAATTCAGCTTTTGATCATTTGTTCATCAGTTTTTTTTTCATATTTAATGCTAACACAAAACATTTTTTTTTTTATCAGAAAAACGGTCAAAATTGTTGTGATTGCAACCTGGTTGCAGCTTTTTGATAAGCTAAGATGGAAATTTTATCACGCAATATTTGATTTTTTTGTATCTGTATTATTTTCTAATCTCCATAGCAGAAATAAAAGGACATAATTATGGCAGAAACAAGCAGGTACAAGGCACAGTGCACCTTACCTCACTGATGGTCCACCGAGGCGGGTCTGCGGGTCTTTGCGGTGCATGGTTATATATAGACAAGGTAGGTTCACATGTGTTATGTTCACCGGGTCAACAGAGACCATGCCATTACGTCAAACAACAGTCATTCTATTTTTAATTTAAATTGTGTTTCTGGGATAGCTGTCAACTCAAAAAATGCAGTTTAACTTGAAATACAACATGCATTTTGTTTTAATGCCAAGTGATTACTAGGTTAAGCTCTGTTGCACCCGAGAAGTGTTCATTTTTTATTTTGAAAATTTAAAACCAAAATTCATTCTAATTTTATTTATTTTTGTAGTTCTCTTTTCACTTGAATCACCGAGAATGCAGACAAAGTTTGAAATGATGCTACTGGGAAAAAGAGGGTAATGAAACAAGACAGATTTCTGGTTCTGGCAGCTGAGGAAAGAAAAACAAAAAAACAACCAAGTTGAAATAAAGGGAGAAAAATAAACCTCTGGATGTCTGAGTACCAGTGGCTGCCCACCTGTCCTGTTAATGTATTAAATTGCATTTTACATTTAACATTTTTGTTATGCTGACACTTTAATTCCAGGTGATTTAAGATTCTGGCCTGATGTGTGGCTACTCATTTACTTTCAGTAACTGCTGGTCTTTGTCATGGTCACAGCTGCCCAGAGTCTGTGCCTGAACCTGTGAGCATCGGGCTGGGAGGGGAAACACCCCGGAGTCCCTGCAGGGCAGCCGCTCGTTCACACATTCACACCTGAGGGAAACCCTCGAGGAGAAAGTGTGATCTCCACACAGACTGAATCAGAAGCTGCCGGTCAGCGCTCACCTATTGTATCCCTGTGCCACCCTCCTGTACAGCATTACTTACACGGGGTTTAACTTGGTCAGCAATTAATACAATTGGTTCCCAGAATGTCAGAAAGCAAAACAAAAATTTCTTATCAGTAACAAGTTTCAAACATAGGGGACCTGAGTCTCATGACTTGACTCAAGTCAGACTCGAGTTGTAAATTTCACGACTTGCGACCTGCTTCATGATAATTAAAAAAAGACTCGACTTTAGACTGATGGCTCGGAAGGACGTCACATTTTTTTATTAAATATGTTTATTTTTCTTTCTTTTACAACCTAAAAAAGTGTTTCTATCTTGTCTTTTAATGTTATACTTTCATTCATTGTTTTGTTATAAATATCCACTTATCCAGAGCAAGATCATCGTGGTACAGAACCTACGGTGTACCTTGCAACCACAGGGTGGGACATCTGGTACAGCAGACACAGACATATCGATTTTTTGACTCACGAATGCTTACGGTATAAAGAAATAAAGTTTTCTCCAGCTGACACACTAGAATATGTTTTTTAAGAAAGATATCCTAATGTGAATCTGTTCTGTTGTTGTATGAAAATTTTGGGGACATTTTGTTTTGTTAGTTTTGTTGAAATTGAAATGCTTTATAGACTATTTGGATTGCAAATGAAATGGAAAAAAATAGGGAGGAAAAAACAAAGTTTATAGAACTGTGCCGTTTTGTAAAGCATGTCGACACAGTGGGGTTAGAGGCATCGTGTAACATTACAAACAAATGTCTGATGCCTGATGATTTTATTTTGATGGTGTAAAAAAGACTTTATTTACATTTGTGTAAGAATGTCTATGTTATTAGTGCAATTTACTTGTGGTGGGGGTGAGCACAGCCGCACCGAATGTGGCAGCTTGAAGCTATGAGGGGAGGTCCAGTCCCCTCATTTTTAGTCCTCAGCAGACATTTCTGAGTGCAGCCCCCTAAAAGAAGCTTGAAATAAACTTCCCACAATCGTCTTTTACCCTGAAAATTACAGTGAAAACATGGTGCTGTCATGTGCACATGTGCTATTACTTGCAAATTTAAAAGACCAGGCAATGTTTGTTTCAAAACAGCATTAACTCTTTATTTAGGTTGGTTTAAGGGTATTGTATTATTAAATATTATTTAAACAGCTGAGTTAACACTCATGTTTAGACTTTAATATATTTTCTAAGCATTCAGTTGACCTCAGAAAGTTTAATAATAACAAGTAGCTTAACATCATAAATTCTTCTGGAGAAAAACATCAGCTAAGCTAAACAACAACAACAACAACAACAGCAATGATAACACTAATAATAATAATAATAATAATAATAATAATAATAATAATAATGTTATAAAATTTGATTGGAAGAACTGAAATCTGTGAGTGGTTAAGACTGTCAATGTGACAGAACTTTGTTTTCCAGTCTTGTCTTATGCTAAGCACAGTTACGATTCTGTACACAGGTTAATAAATTCTTTGTATTCTGCAATGTTCCTTCATTTCCCCCACAGTCCTCACTGAGTGTTTATTTAGTTTGGTCCTTTATTGCTGCTCCGTGCATGTAGCTGAGGACAGGAGTTGTGGGTGAAGCACCTAAATGAGGTTCAGTCCTATTTTGTGTCACTGCATCTTTGTCGTGTTACAGAGTTGACTCCAAACTAGACTGTGCAGTAGAAATAAATGTGTTTTACTGTATATGAAGCTGAAGAACAGATGGGTGGGCGATACCAAGTACAAAATAAGCGCTCTTCCTATTCTTAGAAATGTTAAGACAAAAAAAGGCAATGTATGACTCACTTAGAAACTGCCGTGATTGTAGATTTCTGACCGATGAGATTTTTTCGATGGATCCGTTTGCGCAAAACATCCTTAATCTTTTTTGTCCTGAAGCAATAAATGAGTGGATTTACCAGAGGAGGCAGCAAGCTGTAAAACATTACAACTGCAATACGAGTGTCTGTGTCCATCTTCATACCAGGAATGGGGTTTGTTATGTAAACGTATAAGCGGGGAATGAAATATATTCCGATTATGGACAGTTGGGTGATACAAGTAGATGCTGCCTTCAGGCGACTCTGCTTGTTGGCAGTGCGGATCAGCGAGATGATGATGTGAACGTAAGACAGCATAATGAGGGAGAAGGGAACCAGCAACACAAACGTGGACACAGCTAATGACCCATAGACCTCCAAGGAGATGTTGCCACATGCGAGGCTGTTTATCGACAATGTGTCACAGTAGCAGTGGAGTATCTTGTTGGATCCACAGAAGTACATTGTGGAGGACATGATGGTAGTGATGCTTGGAGCAATCATGGAAGTCACCCATGCAAATCCATTGAGCAGACCCATGGACTTATTTGTCATCAGCACTGGGTACCTGAGTGGGAAACATATAGCCAAGTAGCGGTCCAGAGCCATGATAAGCAAGATTACGGAGTTTAACGTTCCAAAATAGTGGATTAGCTGCCTTTGGAACAGGCAGACATGGAACGAAATTCCTCCTGCATCGAACCAGTACCTGGCAATGATCTTGGGCAGGGCCACAGTGCTGAAACCAATGTCCGACAGAGCAAGGCTCACCATGATGATGTACATGGGCTTCTGAAGGTTGCGTTGTATCACAAACAGCATGACAAGGAGAACATTTCCTGCCACAATGGCAATATAGATGACAAAGAAAACTGCAGCCATTAGAGTGTAATATTTTGGCGCAAGGCCAGGAAATCCAATAATGACAAACTCTGTCACAGTGGAGGTTCGGTTTTGTTCTGACATATTGAGGGGCAGAAGTCTGTGCCACCAGAAGCTGCAAAAACAGTTTGTTGTGCACATGGGATATGGTTAAAACACATTTTGTTGTACATATTGATGTCACATTAATGCCTTAAATCTGGTTGGTTAATTCCATCTTCGTTCCTGTTTTTCTAATTTATTTGTTTATTTCTTAGTTACTATCTTTTAATAATATTTTTATGATGCATGACGTACACCATGGTGGCTCCATGAACTAAACGTTGTAGTATTAGGCAAATAAAATACGAAAGGTCAAAAATGCCCCCCCCCCCCAGGTATAAACAGGTATAAACATTTTGCAGTGGTGTAAAAATTTTTGAAGTTTGCTTTAGCATGCCTGTAAGGTTTGCAGATGCTGAGCTTCATAAACCAAGTCACATTAATAAATTAAAGATAAAATCCAAACGCTACTTACCTGTCTTTGTCACATGTCTGTCTGCTCAGCAACAGACGCAACTGAGTCTCACTGCTGGATTTATATAGGGTTGTCAGCCCAGGCGGAACCCCAAAAAAACGTTCACTTCACAGTGTAGTCAAGTGTTACTGTGAGAGGGTGGGATTATATTCTCTGGACATTTTAGTTTGAGAATAATGGTCATTAACGGTAATTTCGGGATACATATCCAAACAACTTCGTAATGCTACCGGCAAATACTGGCATTTTCTCATGTTTGGAAGTCACAGAAAGCGGGACGTTTCCGATATTTTGACATTACTTTTCCTGATTTGCTTGTATGAACTGAAAAAAACATTAACAATCTGGCATTTATATTACAGTCACTCATCCTTCATCCGCTGGTTGAACATAATGCTTCATTTTTATGAACAGACAGTGACAATATGGTGGCACCACAGGTTATGCTGATGTCTCACAATGTCTGAGCAGAACATCTGAATGTAGGTTTCACACTGGCTTCATCCTGGTGCTCCTGTTCCTTCCCACAGTCCAATGAAATTAATTTTACGTGAATTGGTGCCTTAAAAATTCCTTAGCATGTGGATGTGTTGGTGAAGGTTTATGTTTGTGAATGGCCACCTGAAGCCAGTTTTGTATCACCAGCAAACAAAGTTGCCTTAAAACAACAAAAACAGAGAACAATAGGAGTGGACTGTCTTGTTGGATCCACAGAAGAGTGTTCTGGAGGTCTGGATGGTAAAGATGCTAAGGGAAATCATGGGAGTCACTCATGTAAACCCACTGAAATGACCCATGAACCTGTTTGTCTTCAACACTGGATGCCCGAGTGGGAAGTATATAGCCAAGTAGCAATCCAGAGCCATGATCAGCAAGAGCTTAATATTCCTTAGAAATGTACTAAAAAATGTGCTTGTGAATGTTTTTGTGGCCACCTGAAGCCAGGTTTTGGGCTTATGCCACCAAAGCAAAGGCCTGGAAGTGGGTAAAATGCTTGACAGATGAAATGCATAGACTGGGATAAGTGACAAACTGTCTTATAGAATATAACAGGATGGATGGAGAAGAAGCTGGACCTGGTGCAGGAGGTAGAAAGTACTGGCAAGATACAGTTTACATCGCTCCATGGTCTCTCTCCTACTTGAGATGTCTCAAATCTCAGGGAACACTCAGGAGGGATGCCATTTTGACACAGTGAAGGTCATATTGTCTCAAAATGAGAGCAAGGTAAAGTGGAGGAAAGGGTTGTTTTTTCCCTTAAGAACTGAAAGCAGGATTGGAGTATTGGGGTGTTCAGCCAATTTTAATGTAAACCTCGCCAAGAAGTACACTTTGAAGAATGAAAGGACGTCAGTTTGAAATGCACTCACTCACTCACTCTAACATCTGGTCTTCAGGGTATTGGTGTCCCAACTAGGGTGTAGTCTCATACCTAATGTCCAGCGATTCTCGGGTACAATCTGGACTACCACAACCCTAGCCAGAATAAACTAGTTAATGATAATGGGTGGATGGCTGGATGGATACTTGTTAGGGTTCTGGAAGTCTGGAGGCTGTGTGAGGGTCACTGGATGCTCGACTAGGAGGGGTCATATTTGGGATGCCAACTCATTTCAGGCAGGCCTCACACATGTTCTCATGCACATTCAATTGAGAGTCACCAGTTAGCCTGACAGGTATGGTTTAGGGTTGCAGGGGGAAATCAGACCACACTAAGATGGCCAAATTCAAACCTTCACATCAGCAGCAATAGCAGCAGCGGTGCTGCCATTTATACTACAATCGTTTATCTCCTCTTCAAGCACAGGTATCTGAATATGTTTGGGAGCTAAAGGTAGCCAATTTTACACTATTAGTGACTGCTGCATGTTAAAGGAGCAATTTTATGGTCAAACATGGTTTTAGAGTAGCCAAAATGTGGCCATAATGGTTCTTCAGTGGCCAGTCCACAAGCAGGCTTGAAGTTTGGTCACATCTAATGGAGGATCACTGCTGTGGTACCCAGTATCATGAGAGAACATGGTACTGAATTTGCCCAATTTACTTTAAAATAACACCGCAGAACAAGCTGCATGTGTGTGCAAAGTGTTTTAAAAGCTCAATAAAATTTTTATCCCTGACATAACTAATGGCTGCACGTCTACAGTCATGGCCGAAATTGTTGGCACCCCAGAAATTTTTCCAGAAAATCAAGTATTTCTCACAGAAAAGTATTGCAGTAACACATGTTTTGCTATGCACATGTTTATTCCCTTTGTGTGTATTGGAACAAAACAAAAAAGGGAGGAAAAAAAGCAAATTGGACATAATATCACACAAAACTCCAAAAATGGGCTGGACAAAATTGTTGGCACCCTTAACTTAATATTTGGTTGCACACCCTTTGGAAAAAATAACTGAAATCAGTCGCTTCCTATAACCATCAATAAGCTTCTTACACCTCTCACCCGGAATTTTATCGACAATGTGTCACAGTAGCAGTGGAGTATCTTGTTGGACCACAGAAGTACCCTTTAGATGTCTCAGTGATTTGATATTTACTGCATTTCTAAACACTGGTGCATTTTCAGAGAGACTTTCTTTACTGAATTCATACCTTTCTGTGGAGGAAACCATTAGGTACTTAGTTTTGTACCTTTACAATTCAGCTTTGTTCAGTCACTTCCTTTTATTGTTATTTAGAGGCCCCCATCGTCCAAGGCGACTTGCAAAAATACGCTGTTACCTATCCTTATCTGCTCATCCTTTCAGCAGAGCAGTTTAACACTCATTCTTGCCCCTTTCACACTGAGTTTGCCAGAGTCGAACCCACATCTAATCCTACAGAGCAGTTTAAATAGGAAAACCTGTAAAACTGTAATAATAACAAATGAACCCAAGCTGTAAACACCCTGGCTGAAAGACAATAGGATGGCACGGGACCACATGACTGATGCTGCACAACATCCTCTTGACTCCAGCATCTGGTGTCTCTGGTGTCTCTACGCTAACTAACCGGTTAATGAGGTTTGTTGCAGTTCCCAGCTGCTACTGTTAGATGAGTCCTCAGAACTTTAGGGACAAATCTGACAAGGCTCAGCTTGTTAGTGGCCCCCAGGTGAACACCGACTAGCCAGCTCTCTGCTGACTGCTGCCCAGTTCCTCTATCCTTCTCTGAGCCACCTCAGGATTGCTCCTCTGGCCAGAAATTAGTCAATGGCCTTGTGTTATTATTACTGTTTATAATAATTATTATTTGTAATTTTTTTTGCACACTAACAGTGATTATTATAGAACCTACGCTTTCTGACCACAGAGGGACGTCATTCCATTTCAGAACGGACAGTGGAAATGACAAAAGTGTTCACGTCGAACCAATATTTTTGCAATTAGTTTTAATACCCTTGGCCAGGTGAAACAGCCTTTATGATTTTTATTACGTTGTGTGCTTTAAAAAAATTAACGTTGGTTTTTCCTCATTGTGAAGTATTTTTTTACCTGTACACCCTGGTAGCTAATTTTTTAATCTGCATTTTATACTTTTTTAAAATTATACTCACATCTTTGCAGCATAGAATTGCATAACTCACCTTCAAATGGCTACTGGGCCCACTAGCAGTACGACTACAAACCGTTAATTGAATAAAAGACCTGCAAATACAGTCCTGTTCACTGGGGTCTGCTTTCTATACGGGGAATACGTTTCCAATTATTAATTCTCAATGTGACAATGGAGAGCAGTGATTAGGCCTTTGGACCCTGGGATATTAGAGAAGGGTTTTTCTACCCCTGCGAGACACCACTGTGCATAAGGGGGCATTTAATGGTCTTTTTGCGCTTTATGCTGATTCAGCAGCACTGTATGAGAAAGAAAACAATGAAATAATTTACAAAAACTTGCCTTAGTCGAGTGGTTTCCTTCCTTTTGGACCTGCATGAAGCAATTTTTTGGTTAAAACGGAAAAAAAAAAACAGCAAATCTTGATTCCAGATTTTTGCTGAGCAGAGCAAAACAATGGAGGCCACTCACTTTCATATATCAGCGTTAATATGGGAGGGGGGTGTGATGATGGGGCCAAAGTCTGGAAACACAAAAGCATAATTTAAGCACTTTACAGTCTGTAAAAATAAGGTCATACATATGAGATATTCAACCTTTTGTATGCGGTATGAGGCCCTGTTTGTTCTAAAGCAAAGTGTTGCCCAAGGCCAGCATCTCAGATTTTATTCTCCAGATGCATCGCTGACATTTTACACTAACAACCTGAAGGATGGTAATGTTTTCACCTGCCTTTTCCCAAAAGGGTCCTCCAGAGCCCTTGGAACAATGCTCATCATTATCGGCTCAATTAAGCACCAGTGTACCTGAGCTGAGGGACTGCATCCTGGAAAACAAACATCTAGCAACCTTTGCCAACGGTTGCCAGTTCACCTTTGGAAGTGATGCAACTTCTGCTCCGACATCAATGAAGTCTCTTTTCCTTTTCCCATGTAAATATACGCTGGCAACACCTGGTCACCTGCCATTAATTTTCAGGAATATGGCTGTAACAGTGGGATGAATGAATGAACACATCCAATGCAAAACCCACAGGCCTAGATGCAGGCTTCATAACTTGTCTTGTAGGCCTCTGTTTACCTGAAGCTACGTAAATGCATAAAAAGCATTGCTACCTTCTCATACAGCCAAGTATTTGCCCAGGTTGTTGAGGTGAAGCACCAGACACCACAGAAAACAACAACCAAGGGACGTCAGATTCACAGCCCTTCTCACAATGCTTCATCCAAGTATAAGATGTACTGTATATTACACAGAAAATGTGTATGCAAGGTGTAATATAATAATTGGTGAAACACGCCATCTTGACTCTAATTTTAAACTTTGGGTAAGATTATAAACATACTTAACAGTTAAATAGGGGTAGGATGTAGGAAAACATCAGCATGATTTATTGAAGGCTGTGCTGATATTTTGTTGGACTGGGTTACACTTGGAAAGGACAGGTCATATCAGTGGAGGCTTTTTGAGGTGTTTTTCTCAGATGTGGTTTAATTTCCCAGAGAGTAACAAAAATATATTTCCTGTTATTTAGTATGACAATCCATCCGATATCATTAACCACTTTGTTATGGTTGGGGTTTGTGAAAACAGTGAGTGACAAAGATTTAGCAATGGAAAAATAGAAATATGCCATTTTTTAAAATAATGTACTTAGCATATAGTACAGTGTACTGTATAAATGTATAGAGGTTGATGATTTTTTAAATACAGATATGACACAAAAACATGTCTTACATGGAAATCTAAGACACGGTGATATAACTGCTAACATGGGCCTTTATTTTATATGCAAATCAAAGCTATAAACAAATATCACAAAAAATCTTTACACTAGAATCTGGCTGTTACAAAATGTGTGGCTTGTTTCTTTTAGCAATTCAAGAAACCTTTTTCTTCTGAAACCTTTGGTTGGGCAAGTGGTCTAATCCTATGATTTTTTTTTTATGTTGGTCTTCTGATTTTCTTCTGCCAGTGCATGCTTTTCACCTTCATGGAGACTTCAGACACAAGAACAAACATGCGAGACAGCCCTTTATCAGACATCCACCTGTTAAATTGTTTTAAAAAGGCGTACAGATATTAACTATAATTACCCTTAACATTCATGTTGTTACAATACTGTTTAATATAAAGATAGATGTGTCTCAAGCTAAGTTACTGAGAAAAGTGATATTCATTTTACCCTGAACAACGTAGAATGAATGCAAAAAAATACAAATTCACTGAATTGCCTTCACACGACTTCTTCTCAAGATTTGAACCAGCCTGCTTCTGATTTCCTTTGTCCTGAAACAATAAACGACCGGATTCATGAGAGATGGAACCAAGGTGGCGACTATTAGCAACGCGTTCCTCTCTGTCAGATCCAGATTGATGCCCACCCTTGTCAGCAGCACAGTAATGAGTTTGGGGAAATAGAAGCAGAATACAACAATGGCGTGGCTCAGACACGTGTTGAGCATCTGCTTTTGCCCCTTGGTTTTGGCGATCCTCACCACTGTATAGATGATCTTCACATATGTAGCCAGGATCAGAGGGAAGTGGACAGCCAGCAGCCACATGGCCATAACAGTGGTAACAACAAAATACGGTTCGGGGTCAATGCAGGCAGCCCTCACCAAAGTAGCGTAGTCACAGAAGCTGTACTTAAGGATGGGCTGGCAGTAGGGAAGGCTGTTGGTGATTCCTGCCAGCACGCTTACAGCTGAGAGGGCCACCAGCCAGGAGAGGGCGATCAACAGTAGAGTGAGCGAATTGGTGAGGATGCTGTGATACCGCAGTGGATTGCTAATGGCAACCATGCGGTCAAACGCCATGAGGGTCAGCGCGAGGCAGAGGGCAACGTCACCCAGGTGGTACACAAACATGCTGGAAATGCAAGAGTAGAAGGAGATGCTGCGAATCCCAGCGAGCAGCAGAGCGATCAGAGTTGTGCTGGTGCCGGTGGTGAACACAACGTCAATAACAGCCAGGTTGCAGATGAATATGTACATTGGTTTGTGCAAGAGTCGGTCCGTAGCGATGATGTATATGTTGGCACCGCTGCCCAGCAGGATAAAGGAATATGTAATGAGGATTAGAAATCCCAGAATCTTTTTGTTTGACAGATGGTCTGAGCCAGTAAGTATAAATTCTGTTACTCTCAGCCCTGTTAAATTTGTTATTAACATTTTCATGCCTGAAAGATAGACAAGACAAAGCTATGATGAATAAAAACAGTATTATTTTAAAATTACATTTAAGAACAGGTAAGTTTTATTGCCATCTCATGTTACAGTATTTGACTCATTTCTTATGTCCGTATCAAGGTGTTTTACCTGATAAACTGCTACTGTGTGCTTTTACACAGCAGAGTACTTACAGGGTGGTATAGAAGGGCGTCAGTGCGAAGCTTCTTAAAAGCCCAAGAATGACTTGAAAGGGTGGGTGACAGTTTAGTGTTTTTATAGAAAACTTCCTCACAGGGGTTGAACCTGCCAAGACCGGGGAATTCAGCAGTAACCAAGACAAGCAGGTGTCATGTTGTTGAAGAATGAGATCATTAGAAGTTCACCCACTGCCACTTCAGCGAGCTCCTCCTCATGGCATCTATGTTCAGCGGGGACACAAAGTCACCTGTAAAAACTCTCCCTAGAGCCTTTCTGAAGTCTTCGTTTGCTTTGATGCAAGTGTGCAAAGCAGACAGGAAGTCAGAATCAAATATGGTCATAATTCAGTGAAGGGTATTGAATAATTTCGTTTCTATACATGAAAACTCGCAGATCAAAGGCTTGTATTGGAAGGCTGAGCTTGAATTAGAATACCGAACATAGCTGCTGAATCAGGGAAGTGGCCAAAAGTGTTGGAGAATGTAAAACATTTCAAACGAGATGGATGATCTTGTTCTGTATCAAGGTGGAGAACAAGCCAGTTCAGGAGTTGGAAGTATTAGGCTGGTTGCTTGTTTGGATGTGGGATTCCATAAGCAAGACCGAGGTGGCGGTGGGTTAATGAAAAAACAGCTCCTGTGGGGAGGGGAGAAGGTAGCTGCTAAAATCCATGTGCGCAAGGTTGATAGTGGCTAGGGGACTGGCCTAATACTTCCATCCCGAAATTATGTTTTTACCAAAAGTCCAATTTGTTTGACATGCGGTGAAGTTGTTCCAGTTATTAAGGAATAGGACATTTAAAGCGATTATGACGCAAAGCATGGATCCGCATTTGAAAATTTCAAGATTTGTAAAGTCAGGGTTCAGAGCCCGGTTGTTGAAATATTTGCCAAATAATCAAAACCTCTCCCTAAAAGCAAACGTGTTAGAGAATAATTTCGGTAGTCATCACAAACTCATGTTCTGGTAGATATTTGATAGGAAGTTCTCTTCAGGGTAAAGCACGTGAAGCACCTGAAAATCCTGCAGATCAGTCACGAGAAGCAGTGCGAAGTCTCACATGATATTCTGGTGTTATTTGTAAAAAAAAAAGTTTTTATAATCAGTTTTAATTGTCATATTATTAAGTCTTGCTCAAGCAATGAATGTGCTTAATATCATACAATAAAATAATAATTTTTCAGTTTAGATATTTAAGTTACTTTATAGAACATAGTTCACAAATAAAGATTACGGCTCTTGGGAGAAAACTTGGGAGAGAACAGTTTTATTGATTAATAATACATTTTTAATAAACAGTAGACATGCTGTTTTGTTACTTGACAAAAATATTGAGGAATGTGTGCTAACAAAGGATAATCTATTTGCTGACCCTCACAGAGAAACAAAAAGAAATAACATATTTCCTACAAGGAATTACCAATAACATAAACTCAAAAACTTGACCTCTGTGCCTTGCCGGAAAAGAAAAGGTATTTTTTGGAGATTTTGCTGTGTTCTTGTTTATAAGATATTAAAATAAAATGTAGGGGCAGAAAACAGTTGGCAAACTATTTGGTCCCTTTTTGTTTGATTCTTTAAATACAAGTTGCTTCATTCCGTAGAAACCTGATTTCTGTTCTGAAACATGGAGGTATTTTAGTAGGACCGTTGGACTGTGTTAATGGGTTAGGTTCCTTGCTGAACAGTAGAACAGCAGTTTCTATTTTTAAAAATAAACCAAACTCTTAGTCATAAATTGTATCTTAACCAAAAAAATCCCTGCTACACAACAAGCGACAGAAGAAGGAGACTAAGCAGACAAATGCAAAAGTTGGACATCATCAACAGTTTCAAAACTCTTCATCTTGGGTTGTTTAGTCAGTCAGTAAAAGTGAAGACCAGCAGCTTAGATAATCAGTTTTGGCTGTTGAATGAAGAAGAATAAAAATCATAAAACAAATTCTCAAAGGCTTGAAAGCAAACCCTCATGCAAATTACTTTTGAGATTTAAAGAACAAACCTGGAAACAAAATTATCTGAATTATTTACATGAATAAACAAAAATGTAAGGGATTTAAAGTTTACATAACCCAAAGTAAACTGCCCTCTTGATCTAATGTCCTTAAGAGTGGCATTATGTTTGGCCTTAATTGTCCAAAAATATGAGAGGGAAAGAAAAATGAAGATGTCACTTTATTGCTAATACACGATTTCTTGTCAGTATCTGAATCAGCCTGCCCCTGATCTCTTTTGTCCTGAAAAAATAAACAGTCGGATTCATAAGTGAGGGTACCAGGGTTGAGATGATTATCAATGCGTTTCTTTCCATCAAACCCAGAGTGACACCAGCACCTGTCAACAGGCCCAAAACAAATTTAGGTGTGTAGTAGCAGAACACGACAATGGCGTGGGTCAGACACGTGTTGAGCATCTGCTTCCGACCTTTACCGTCAGCCAGCCTCACCACTGTGTAGATGATCTTCACGTATGTTGCCAGGATCAGTGGGAAGTGTCCACCCAGCAGCCAAACGGTCACAACGGTTGTGAACACAAAGTATGGCTCTGGATTGGTACAGGCAGCCCTCACCACGGCAGCATAGCCGCAAAAGGTGTATCTAATGAAGGGCTGGCAGAAGGGAAGGTTGCTGATGATACTTGCTATCACGCCTATGACTGTCAAAGCAACCAGCCAGGAGATGGCGATTATAGCAAAAGTTCGTGAGTTGGTGAGGATGTTGTGATACCGCAACGGGTTGCTGATGGCAATCATGCGGTCGAACGCCATCAATGTTAGGGCAAAGCAGAGGATGATGTCACCCAGGTGGTACACTAACATTCGAGAAATGCAGGATTCATATGAGATGCTGCGAACCCCGGTGAGCAGCAGAGTGATCAGAGTTGGGCTTGCGCTGGTGGTGAACATGATGTCGATTACAGCCAGGTTGCAGATGAATATGTACATTGGCTTGTGCAGGATTCGGTCCGTAGCGATGATGCACACGTTAGTACTGCTGCCCAGAAGTATGAGGGAATATGCAATGAGGATTAGTAATCCGAGAGGCCTTTGGTTGGGCAGTCCGTCTAAGCCTGTGATTATAAATTCTGTAATGCGTTGAATTGTCACATTTGATGCCATAATTTCCTGGCGCCTCTGCAAATTGCGGTCAAAAATAAAATTCTAAATTAGTAAAAAAAAAAAAAAAACAATCTAGGAAGCCAGCAAAAAAAAGTTGACGTTAACTTTGGTTTGCTTCTGTCAAAAAAAGTTTTTTTTTTTTTCCAAAACACTAAATTTTACGTAATAGAAGAGCTGCTTACAAGTGTGTCACAAAAGGTGCTCAGTTTGAGATTTGGGATTATGTCCCAAACAATGGCCTGGAAAACCAGATGCAGTTTTTATAGATGGTTCAACATAGGGATGTTGTTTGGTGGCGAGGCATGGGAATTCGGCAGCAAATAAGACAAATGCAACTGTCGTTCTCATGAGCAATGAGGTCATTCAGCGTTTACAGTTGCCATCTTTTTGATGTTGACAACTAGGACACAACATTCGGCTGTTTAATGAACTCAGTGACAAAGCGTAATTTTTTATTGACTACACCCTCGCTAATTTGGTGCACAATAATTAATGTAAGTAGCATTTCAGGATGAATATTTGTGGTTAAATATTAAAAAGCTGATAAGTAAACAACAAGGTACTTGCAAGATTTGCTTTGGTGATAATGCTCAATGTAAAATGTATACAACTGCTTTTTTTTAATGTTGATTTTGCAAAAATACAGTATGTGCCAAGAAACAAAATCATGTGTTAGTATAGCTGTGGACATGAAAGTGTAAAAGAACAAAGTATTATCAGTGTACAGAGTATGTATTGCCTCTGAACAGGGAGCTCTACGCTGGGTGGTGAAGACTGCACAGTCCATCACCATGATGCCACTGTCCACCATCCAGACCACCTATCACAAATGGGGTTTTAGGAAGGCTTGCACCATCATTGTGGACCACCTAACTCCCTCCACCATGTGTTCTCACCACTGTCGTCTAAAAGATGTTATCTCAGCCTGCAGGCCAACACCATTAGGCTCGGGAACAGCTTTTACCCACAAACTGCTGAATTCTGGACAGTGTACGGACTGATCATCACTACCATCACAACTGACCACCTTCAGCTGTATCATTGCCATCATCATTACTGACTGACTTTTTGCACTAATCCTTTTTTCTTACCTATGTACTTATGTACTTCATCATCTTATCCATTTATTTACCTATTTATCTACATCTATCTCAGTTTGTCTTTGTTGTCCTGTGCACCATGGTCCAGGAGAAATTACATCTCATTCTCTTTTGTGCATCTGTATAAGTACAATTTTATGAAATTTGAATCCCGAAACCAGAAAGATAAATACAAAGCATTTTTGTTTTCAAATCTAAAATTCACATTTTTGCTTTAATGTTGTATTTTTTCTACACATTTCTTAATTTGCACAAAATGAATGTGTCAGTACTTTACCCTGTGATGGACCGGCATCCCATCCAGGGGTACATTTATAGCCTAGCAACCACAGATTCCAGGGTAGAATCCAGATTGCCTTGACCTGCTCAGAGTTAAAAGGTCAATAATAATGGATAGATAGATGAATGGATAAGTGTTAACATCCTGTCAAACATATCTCGATGCAAAATATTTAAAATTCCATGGTCAGGCCCTCCAAGAACTCATGTAAGGCACAGGCCATTTCACTTTGTGAGGCCCAATTGTTGTTTAGGAAGTGGGGTAAAAAATATTTTAATACATGGGAAAGTATGTTAAAATGTATTCAGTGAGTGCATGACAGCATCATTTTATGTAGTTTTAGGCAATCTGGGTCAACTAGTTGGTGTATCATAGTGTATATAAATAATGCCACACTGAGACCAACAGAAACATGGAGTGAACATGCAAGCATCATACAGACTGATTGGTACTTGAACTGCTGCCTAAACATCCTATGAGCTTTGAGGCTTTGTGCTGAGCTACCTGTCCTTAGTTGTCTGACTAATATTGTCACAGCACAGAACAAACTGTTTATGGGGCGCTAACTGTTAGAGCAAACCATGCGTAAATGGTTCTTGTTATAGAGTAACTGTGCAGGTTAATATATGTTGTCATCCATCTCCAGTTACCTTCTGTATTGATAATGATGTTTCACCAGTACAGGCCTTGAAAAATGGACATATCGGTCAGAAATTTTGGGCCTGGACATTCTGGTGTCTTTCAGGGCTTCACTGCAACCTTTGTCAACCCTCTCCATCCAACTGTGTTCTTCTCTACTAACTCATTTTGCCACTTGTTGTGACATTAATTGGCTGAAGAGATGCTTGCTTTGCCCGTGTGGATACCCTGTCAGTCATTGCCTCCAGAGTCCCACTGACACCATGAAAAGCTTCCAAAACAAAGCTAACAAAGCATCATTAGCAGCTCAATTAAGAGTTGTAGCACTTGGCCCAGAGGAACATTTTGTTTTGCATCCCTGCCTTTCCCGTTCCTGCTTTACAGCCAAGAGCAATGATGTAACCCTGGGCTCTTTGTAGTAACACCTACCTGTCAACTCACCTGTAAAGAGTTCCACGGTGCACCAGGTCAATGTTGTTCAACAGTGCCTGAAACAGTGACAATGGCATACAGCAGGTCTTTGAAGCTACTTTATGATAACAGTTTCTGGTTGCTCATATTATAAATAAATGTTTTTGTCAGTATATGTCATCATTTTGAGGTGGAAATCTACAGTGGAGATATAACTGACCTCATCTCAGTTGTACTGAAGTAAACAGGGGCAACATGGTGGGACTGCGGCCTCACAGCATCTGGGTTGTCTGAGCGTGGGTTCGAATGACGCTCAGTCGATGTTGAATATGCATGTCCTCCCCACATCTGCATGGATTTCCTTTTGATGCTGTAGTTTCATCCCACAGATTCCTACATTCCAGGTTTATTAGTCACTCTAAATTCTCACCCATAGTGACTGGTTTTGTGCCCACCATGTGATAGATTGTGATAGATGAGTGGGCGTTTGTTTCATAGCTTAGTCCCTGATGATTCTGAAATAGGCTCTGGACTGCCACAGCCCCAACCAAGATAAAGTGGTTCATGATACAGGATAGATGGATGAAAATTAATTTCTGATAAACAAACAGTAGACACATTAAGAAATCTTTAAAAAGTAAACTAAGTTCACATATCAAAACATTATTTCAAACTTTCTGATATCTGAAGATGCCAGACGTCCAGGTCATCATATTTTAACCAACATTATGTATTTAATATGAATGAGACTTAAAACAGTTCAATTTACTGTCACCAGCTTGATAGCTGTAACCACTGTGCTATTTTATACAGTTTCTGTTACCCCAAGATTTCCCCTACAGATGCACTGTGACTGATAGCTATGATAAAAAATTTGAGTTTCAGGACAGTTGTGGAAGGGGTGCTCCTGGGGATCTTATATCTTCACTATTTCCATAAAGATTAAATTTTTGCTCCCAACCATTTCAGCAAAACAGAAATTGCTCCGTAATTCATGATCCACAAAGCAGTGTGCCTTTCAGTTTGCACGAATTGATAAAACTTGATCTTCAGTTCAGGTTTTCAGCAGGACTCAGTGTTGGCCAGTTTAACACTGTTCACTTTTTTCCTTTTTTAACTGCTTGTGCTTTTGGAATGTGTGTTTTTGGTCATTATTCTGCTGGAAGATGCTTGGAGTAAAGAGCCAAACTGGAAGAGTGGCATCAGTGCTTCAAAGAAAAACACCACTATCATCATCATCATCATCATCATCATCATCATCAGCAGCAGCAGCAGCAGGATACTGTGTGGTGAGAGGATCCAGTGGCTGTAATATGTGGGCAAATGCAATTTTTAGAATCTGTAAAAAGTGAAAATTAAAAATGAATAAGTAATTTTGCATGACACACAGCACTGCACACATTAGAGATGTAAGAGTAACAAAGTTTTTCTGATTTATATTTTGCAATTACTTTTCAACATTCCACGCTTCCACTGGATTATGACTTGTGTGTGGATCACGTTTGCCTTTTTGTCAGGCCTAGCAGTAATTATGCGCTCAATGCGACCATAATATGCTATTATTTTCCACTTTCTAAAATGGCAATTCCAGATACACCAGTCAGCCACCAATGACAGGTGAAGTGAAAAACATTGATTATCTCATTACAATGGCACCTATCAAGGGGTGGGGGGGGGGGTATATTAGGCAGCAAGTGAACAGTCAGTTCTTGAAGTTGATGCACTGAAAGCAGGAAAAATGGGCAAGCATAAGGATCTGAGTGACTTTGATAAGGGCCAAATTGTGATGGCAAGACGACTGGGTCAGAGCATCTCCAAAACAGCACATCTTGTGTTGTGGTCCTGATATGCAGTGGTTATTACTACCAAAAGTGTCCAAGGAATGTCAACCAGTGAACCAGCGATAGGGTCGTGGACACCCAAGGCTCAGTGATGCGCATGAGGAGTGAAGGCTTCCCCGTCTAGTCTGATCCCACTGCTATGCAGCTGTGTTAAGCTCATGCACTACTTCAGCAAGACTTAATAATATCATAATTAAAACTGTCATTTACTTTATTTTACAGATAACACCAGAATGTCAGTGTGAGACAGACCGGTCAGAATGCCCATGCTGAACTCTGTCCACCACCGAAAGCACCTATAATGCAATGGTATTCCCTAATGGCAGTGGCCCTGCCACACTGCAAAAATTGTTCAGGAATGATTTGAGGAACATAACAAAGAGTTCAAAGTGTTGTCTTGGCCTCCAAATTCCCCGGATCTTAGTCCGATTGAGCATCTGTGGGATGTGCTGGAGAAAGATGTCCGATCCATGGAGGCCCCATCTTGCAACTTACAGGACTTAAAGGATTTCCTGCTAATATCTTGGTGCCAAGTACCACAGTACACCTTTAAAGGTTTTCACTTTGATGGGTCAGAGGTGTTTTGGCAGCATGAGAGGGACCAACACAATGTTTGGTTGGAAGGCGGTTTTAATGTTGTGGCTGATCAGTGTGAATCACCTAGTATTCAGTCTAAAAGCTACTACCATGGGAATACTGATCTCTGTCAGTGATCACAAGGGGGAGCAAATGCAGCAGAACAGTTTGCTTAAGTTCAGCTGCTGACAGGTACATAAAAAGGTGCAACCTTTGCGGTGACTTTCACTTCGGCAAGAATTAACATTACAATGTTTTTATGTCAGTTTTCTCATTAGAGATACTGCCGCAAAGACAGGTGATAGATACTTTGACCTGAAAGACATACAGGAAGGTATTATTTATTTCATCTCTCACTTCCAAATCAAATATATATCAAATCAAATTCCAAGGAAAACAAGAAACTTTTGCTATTATCAACTCACTAGGATGGAGTGGAATTTGACATTTAACCGACCAACTGGATTTTTAATTATGGGGTTTCAATCTATGCCGGACACTAACTATTATTTCATTTTTTTGGCTTTTGTTTATATCGGAACACTTTTGGGGAACTTTTTCCTGATGATGGTCATCTGGCAGTCTGAGGCTCTTCACACCCCTAAATACATGGTGGTGTTCAGCCTTTCTGTTGTGGATGTGAGCTACAGCACTGCTCTCATCCCCAAATGTGTCCACCAGTTCCTTTTTGATGCAAAATTTGTGCCGTATGACTTATGTCTGACTCAGTTGTTTTTTGTCCACTATTTTTATGTTATGGAATCCTACTCGCTCGTGATCATGGCTTTTGAGAGGTTTGTCTCCATTTGCTTCCCCCTACGTTGTGACACAATTCTCACCAATTCCCGCATGTTTGGCATCATTGCTTTTTGCTGGGTTCTGGCTCTTGCAATTCTTATAGCAACCTTAGTTTTGATTGCTCGCCTGTCTTTCTGCAAGCCGATTCCCACAGTATTGAGCTACTTTTGTGACCATGGGCCTGTTTTTCAGGTTGCCTGCAGTGATACCACCCCAAACTGGAAGATAGTAATTGTTGTTATTGTTGGAGTCATTTTTGTGCCTCTCGCTTTCATCATCATGTCGTATGTTTTTATTATTATTGCGCCGTCTCGGATGACATCTGTAGATGGAAGATGGAAGACATTCAAAACTCACTCTGTGCATCTCATTTTGAGTGGCAATGTTTTTCATACACGCTCTAGTGACTTACCATTGCCTGATTTACTCGAAGATTGATGGTAGACACCAGGATCTTGAACACCCTCTTGTCTTGCAGTGCTGCCTCCTTTCTCAACCCCATCATTTACACACTGAAGACGGAATGCTGGAGCAAATCAACCAGTTTCTCGAAAACATTCGGTCAAACCACTCTTGTGAAATGTTTAGGAATATCTGGAGTAGCTGATGAAATAAATGTATGGAATATTTTGGAAAAGGTAATTAATATTGATGTGTTCCAGTGTTGATAAAAAGAGCATTTTTTCTGGTATCGTCCAGAAACTCCCTTCTAAAACTGCTGTATCATACATTAAATTTGTAGCTCCTAACATTGTTCTGATCCTCCTGGCAACAAGAGCAGTTTTGCATTTGAGGAAAACATCTCTTTATTATTCACAGTAAATACTGCCTTAAAAATAAAAGTAATGCAATAACATATATAAAACAAGAAAAGGCCAAAATTCATTTAAAGATGCTAAAATAAAGTTACCAGTAGGGCCCAGGGATTGAATCGAAAATATAATAGATGTGGATTTAAGTGTACCTTTTGACAACAAAACCACCTGTGCATCAGTAAAAAGCACTGTAATCGGCTGTGTACAGTAAGCCTCCATCTGTAAATCTTTGTGGGTTCAACTTTAATTATCATTTTCTATAAATTGTCCATTATATTTTTTTTTTTTTCTATTGTTCAAATTTTAAAAAACTAGAGCTGGAATTCAATGCAAAGTCTAACTTCTAGTTTCATGTTTTTAGATGTTGTTCAGTGCATATTCTTTTTATTTTGAGTAATAAACCTACTTTCATGATAACATTTTGGTGAGAGTTTGGTGCAGGTGCAAGTTTTGTGAAAAAAAAAATCTTGTTTTTATCCTTTAAGGTGCACAAGTTTATGATGCTTCTGTTTAAACTGCCAGAAAAATCCTTTTATTAGATCAAATTTACTTTTCACATGAAAGGAATTGCATTTACTCTGTTTCTAAAAATATTTAAAAAACTCATGTGCATGTGACATCAATTCCATCGAATGTTGAAAAATAAAGCATTAGTTTTGATGGGGTGTAACTGACCATATAATAATTACATATTAATGTCAGTGTTCCTTTTATTTTACTTTTTCATTACTTATCCTTTTAAGTGTTTTATGTGCTTTTTTATCATTGACTGTGAGCCTGGAAAGCTTAGATGCTTCTATTTTTCAAAATATAAGACATCTTGAGACTTCTATAATTTTTTATTTTGCAATTACTGTTGTGATTTTAATTTTTTTTAATTTTGCTGATACACTGGGTGGTTCATATTTCTTTTGAATAAGCCAAGAGCAATGATGTAACTGAAGGCTCTTTGCAGTAACGCCTACCTGTCAGTTCACCTGTAAACATTCCCCATGATTGCATCAGGCCCAGTGCTGCTGAAATGGTTCATCCACGTGGGATTTGCATAGAGCCTGGTTTTGGAAGTGCTTCATGATATCTGATTCAGTTTCTTTATGATGAGTTTTGGTCATAAATGCGTATCATTGTTTTGAAGTTGAACTCTTGTAGGCATTACAGAAAGTAAAAGATGATGAGCAAAAATTTTTGTAAACTAGTCCTGTTGATAGAGAACTAAAGTAAAGTGATACATCAAAAGCATTAGTTTGAATTTGTAAAATCATAGAAAATAACAAGGTTAATCCGTTACATTTCATCTGAAAATCATGTAATTGATATAGAGAGTCTGACAAACCACTAGTTGAGTTACCCAGGCTGCCCAGGTCAAAAGGTGGAAAAGCCTAAATTTAATAATGCATCACAAATTACCAAACTGTTTTACCATTGAAATGTTTTCATTTAGTATGTAGGCAATGTCAGTGCTGTGTGACAGGCAAGCGCTAAGAGGAAGTGGCGATGTGCTGATCACTTAGTAAACTAGAAGGAAAATAACAAAACATGCATCACCAAAAAGGTATTTTCCTTCAAGAGTAATGACCATAGGGACATACAAAGCATTGACAAGTTCTGTGTCACCTTTAATCTGCTAGCTCTTCATGGAAGCGTGCATTAGTGTGTTTATGTGTGTAAGGTATTATTTAATGTGTTCACTGAAGTGCTGACAGTAATCCATTGTCTAAAATATTTATTATCTTCCAGTCTCTGTCTGTTTCACTGAGAAAGAATGCATTGGTGTGTATGTGAATGTAAAGGAGTGTAGGAGGCAAATGGTGTGGTCCTTTGTGTGTGATGAAGTGTATTTGTGTCTGTGTGTACCCAGAAAATCTGTCAGTGTCACGTACATCAGCGCATGCGTGTATGTAACCCACATTTTATAAAAACGCTTGACAGATATCCAGTTCATACAGTTTGTTTTCCAAAGATATTTTCTACAGATTAATTGTAACCGTAAACTATTTTTGTGATAATGTATTGGCTTTTATAATGAAAGCTGTATAATGGGTGTGCATGGGATCAAGCCTGCTCACCCCTTTAACAAGGATCAAATGTCCAGAAAAGTGCTTAATGTTGGAAGCAAATAATATAGGTGCACCTTTCAGTTTGGCACAGACTAAAATTTCCCCTCAAACTTCATTCTTAAAAAGTGATTATCAGGGAATACAACTGTGTGTCAATATTCCCAAGGAGAGCAGACACAGGCACGTCATCTCTTGTTGATTTCTTTTTACCAGAAAGAAACATATAAAGTCAATCTTGGGGGAATTGATATAACTTCCCTCTGGGTAAGAGAAACTATATCACTGCATTCATGTCGTTTTCTCATTTGAGATATTGTACAGTATTGGGACGATACCTCAGACAGAAACATTTGCAGACTGGAATTATTTATTTAATCCATTACTATCAAACAAAAGCTTATTGATTCTGCATTTCAAACACAAGAAAACAAGAAAGTTCCACCACTACCAGCTCACCAGGATGAGTGGAGACTTAACTTCAACCGACCAACTGGCTTTTTCATCATGGGGTTTCAGTCTATGCCACCTCTGACTATTATTTCATTTTTCATGGCTGTTCTTTATGTTGGAACACTTTTGAGAACTTTCCTGATGATGGTCATCTGGCAGTCTGAGGCTCTTCATACCCCTAAATACATGGTGGTGTTCAGCCTGTCTGGGCATGGATCTGAGCTACAGCACTGCTCTCATTCAAAAATGTGTCCACCAGTTCCTTTTGATGCAAAATTTGTGCATTATGGCCCAATGTCACCCAGCTCAGATGTTCTTTATATGCACTATTTTCATGCAATAGGAATCTTCTCACTGTTGATTATGGCTTTTGAGAGGTTTGTCTCCATTTGCTTCCCCCTCGTTTGTGAAACAATTCTCACCAATTCCGCATGTTTAGCATCATTGCTTTTTTGCTGGAGTTCTGGCTCTTGCAATTCTTATAGCAACCTTAGTTTTGATTGCTCGCCTGTCTTTCTGCAAGCCGATTCCCACAGTATTGAGCTTCTTTTGTGACCATGGGCCGTTTTCGCAGGTTGCCTGCAGTGATACCACCCCAAACTGGAAGATAGTAATTGTTATTATCATTGTCATTTTGTGCCTCTCGCTTTCATCATCATATCATTATGTTTTATTATTATTGCCGTCTCTCCGGGATGACATCTGTAGATGGAAGATGGAAGACATTCAAAACCTGCTGTGCATCTCATTTGGTGGCAATGTTTTTCATACCCTTCCTAGTGACTTACCATTACACTGATTTGCTCGAAGATCGATGGCAACACCAGGATCCTGAACACCTCTTTGTCTGCAGTGCTGCCTCCTTTTCTCAACCCCATCATTTACACACTGAAGACGGAGGAAGTACTGGAGCAAATCAAGCGGTTTCTCCAGAAAAGCATTCGGTCAAGCCACTCTTGTGAAATGTTTAGGAATATCTGGAGTAGCTGATGAAATAAATGTATGGAATATTTTGGAAAAAGGTAATTAATATTGATGTGTTCAGTGTTATTAAGAGCATTTTTTCTAGTATAGTCCAAAACTCCACTTCTAAAACTGCTGTATCATACATTAGAATTACTTAGCTCTAACATTGTTCGAAGTCTCACCTGTAGGCAACAAAGGCAGTTTTGCATTTGAGAGGAAACATCTCTGTGTTATTAAATACTGCCTTAGAAATAGAAATGTGCAATAACATATAAAACGAAAAGGCCAAAATTCATTTTAAGATGCTAAATAAAGAGTTACCAGTAGGGCCAGAGGATAGATCAAATATAATAGATGTGGATTTAAAATTGTACCTTTTTGACAACAAAAACCACCTGTGCATCAGTAAAAGCTTCACTGTGATACGACTGTGCAGTAAGCCTCATCTGTAAAATCTTATTGGGTTCTTTATCATCTTAAAATTTGTCTAATGTATTTTTTCTATATTTTAATAATTCACGTTTTTATAAACTACTGCTGGAATAGTACAATAGTGGTCTGTCTTTCAGTTTTCTCTTTTTTTAGATATTTCATTCATATTCTTGAACATTTTTAAAAATAAAGCTTCGTTCTGTCCCTCTATGTGCTGGGCTGTGGCGCAGGTGCAAATTTTGTGAAAAAAACTTGACATCACAGAGATTTTCTTTCTGTGCTTCAAGTGCACAAATTTATGATACTTTTGGTGAAATTTCACAGAATGCAACTCTGGTGCCAAACTTACTTTTGAAACTTTTCTTTGTGAAATTTGCCCTGGTGTGCTGAGAGGTTCTTATTTCCATCGATTCCTCCATTAACCTCCTGAACACTTCTGCCTCAGAAGAACAGAAGATACCGAATGTGGCCAGACTTTTGTCTTCCCATTAAGTTGTATGAACAGAGCTACTGTTTTATAAAATTGTGATCTAAGCATTCTGCACATAATTCTTCATTTAATAAGAAGATGCAGATCTTCTATTCTTAAAAATAACGTTCGCCTCACCCTTCTCTTGAGGATGTTCTAGTATCTTTGTTTAAAGATAATTTTACATAAAACACACATTAATTACCAATTGATTTATCATTTTATAAATTATAGTAATTTACCCTAATGGGAAACTAGATACTAAAACCTAGATATATACAGATATCCATCACTGGAAGCAATCTTTGGTTAAAAGAAATAAAATAAAGCAATACACTATAAAAAGTTTTTAAGTATAAATGCCTTTTATCAACATCCTGTTATTTCTAAAGCAATTGGATTTCATGTGTAGATCAGAGAGGCACACCCCCAGAAACACCTGGTTGTGGAAACATTTCGTGATTTCGGTCATGCTGTCTTTTACGTCCACAGCTGCGGACCTGCACCGCACACGACTTTAATGCATACAGGGGAACAATCACAGCTCTCCATTCCAACGGTGTAAATCACTCCATCAAACCACGACAAGAAATAGACGTCATCCCGGTGAAGAACATTGCCTGGCAACCTGGAGATTTTTGCTTCAAGACCTTTTATTAACCCATATAACTGGCCCTAAATTATTCCAGGACACATTTAGATATGTAAAAAACTGGAAATAAAATATTAACAATATAAAGTATTAAAATTACTGAAAAAAAATTTCCACCAACATATATTCAATCCAGATTGCTGACTGATTCATCCTTGTACACATAGGGAACTTTCACCATCATATTGCCGCTTTATTTTGTTTATATTTTCTCACAGTTTGTTTCTGTGGTAATGGTATGTATCTTATTACTGGCAGTACTGAAAGCACCAACACACAAACACCATACAAGAGGTGTACACACTTGGGAAGTCAGGTCAGCATTTAGCTGCTCCTGTCCTGTTTGGATGGGTTTTGCTCTCTGCTACTAGGCAGGTAAACACAAGTTTTTTTGGACTTTGTGGACATTTTGGGAAGGCAACCCATTTGTAACGCAGAAAGCAAGTGCAGTTCCAAATATTTGGTGTTCAGGTGTTTTTTGTTAGCTCAGCAGCAAGCAAAAGGCACATTGAAGAAGTGACACCAGTATTACTTTAATATAATCTTCTCCTTGGTGAGGAGGGTAATAAAATATGTAGTCATAGGTGATAGGTGTGAACAGCTAACTGGTATTTTGTAGCAAGGAACAGGTCCTGAGACCTTTAGCTGCAAAAACTGCAACGTTCCGAGAAGCTTTCGGTAACTCGTGACCAGTTTCTCCATGGTGCTAATCCCTCCATGCAAACTTGCTTCAGATCAGCAACATTTGCAGGTTTTGGACCGTGAGGAGATCTTTCCTGAGAACTGTGGGACAGCAAAAAGCCCAGGTCGAGCAGTGACCCTCAGAGAATCACTGTCACTGCTTCACTTTAGCTCTAGTAGGATGTTCTTACTCTGACAGACTGCACTGTACATCATTCCTCCAAAAACCTTGAGCAACATGAAGGTTTTCTAGTTTTTTTCTGGCAAACTCCAGACAAGGTTTCATGTTTTTTAATAAGCAGTGGTTTCTGTCTGGCCATGACTCTCATTTTTTGACAGTCTTTCTTATCAAGAATTCCTGAACTCTTGTTTGAGCTGAGATAAAAGGGGCCTGCAGACCCATAAATGTTGTTTTGGGATTTTTTTAATACTGATGATTTTACATATTGCTTGTAAGGAAATTGCTGGAAAGACAGTAACTCCTACGTAGTTCTAAATCTTTTCCTTTTGTAAGTATTGCTCAGACCGTGGTTCACTTGATGTTCAGTGCTTTGAAAACGACCATGTAAGCCTGTGTAACTCTTGTTGGCTGCAGTGATGCAATACAGTCCTCCAAAAGCATCAACAGATAAACCTGCTTCTATTTACCATCTAATGTGAACATGACTGTCACAGAAGTGAGCTCCCTGCCTCCACTGGGGAAACAAAAACTGAAAAGGGGTTTGTCACAGCAGAGTGTCACAGTGTGTTCAGCTGCAGCAGATGGGTATTAAAACCAGGTCCTCAGTCGAAATTTCATTCCTTCCTCTTCAGGTAGGTATTGACCTTTCTGCACAACTGTGCGCTTAATAGTTTGATGCTTTCACTGTAGACATAAACTGTAAATGGGGCCACTGACATTCCTAACTTAACTGAACCCATGCAAATGATTTTCAGTTCAAATGAAGCTTGTGGAAAATATATTCAAGTTACAGAAAAGAAAAAACTGTCACCAGGATGGAGTGGAACTTAACCTACAACCGACCAACTGGCTTTTTCATCATGGGATTTCAGTCTATGCCGCACACTAGTTATTATTTTATTTTCCTGGCTGTGGTTTACATTGGAACACTTTTGGGGAACCTCTTCCTGATGATGGTCATCTGGCAGTTTGAGGCTCTGCACACCCCTAAATACATAGTGGTCTTCTGCCTTTCAGTTGTAGATGTGAGCCACAGCACCGCCCTCCTTCCAAAATGTGTTCACCAGTTCCTTTTTGATGCAAAATTTGTACCATATGATTTGTGTTTGACCCAGATGTTCTTTGTGCACTATTTTTATGCTGTAGAATCATTTTCTTTGGTGATCATGGCTTTCGAGAGGTTCATCTCCATTTCCTTCCCCTTACATAGTGACAGAATCCTCACCAATACTCGCATGTTTGGCATCATTGCTTTCTCTTGGGTTGTGGCTTTTGGAATTGTGGCCACAGCCTTAGTTTTCGTCACCCATCTCTTCTTCTGTAAGCCGATTCCCACAGTGATGAGCTACTTTTGTGACCATGGACCGGTGTTCAAGATGGCCTGCAGTGACAACACCCCGAACTGGGCGTTGGCTACTTTATTCATGATCACTGTCATTTTTGTGCCCCTGGCTTTCATCTTAATGTCTTACGTCTGCATCATCGCTGCCGTTTCTCGCATAACTTCTGCAGAAGGAAGATGGAGAACATTCAAAACCTGCACTGCACACCTGATTTTGGTCACAATTTTTTTTGTGCCCATTCTGGTGACTTACACCATTGCGTGGATTTATGTCACAATTGATGTTAACACCCGAATCCTGAACACTTCTTTGTCGGCAGTGTTGCCTCCTCTTCTCAACCCCATCATTTACACGCTGAAGACAGAGGAGGTGCTGGAGCAAATCAAACGGTTTCTCAGAAAACATTCAGTCAAGCCATTATGGTGAAAGTAAGACAAGTATATTCTGAAAAACATTGCTGATCATGATGTTTAACTACAGCTGGAGTTAAATTAACCAAATTTAACTTTAGCTTATTAATATTAACAGATACAAAAATAGATGTGCAAAGTGCTCTATATGTGCAGTAGACAGCAGGGGTGTTTTTGTTTTATATCTAAAGAAAGATACTTCCTCCAAATTATTCTGGCAAATATTACACTTTCAAATGAGACTTAACCATTATTAGTTTAAAAACTAGCAAATTAGAGCAGAAAATAGACTAGTAGTAAATAATGTAACCTTATAAATAAATATTACCATGAGCAAACATCAAGCACAGCTTTAGTAAACATCCAGCTGCAGACATTCGTGATTTGGGTTGAATGCCTCTGTGGTACAACCTCACTTGTGATTGTTTAACATGTACAGTATCTGTACATGTAGGACGATATATTTTTTTATTTCTATCCATTTTTGCATTTCACTGTTTTAAATACGTACCAGTCTTGTGTTATGGATTTGGTATTATGATAATCTGCTGTTATGGATTTGGCGTCTCTGTATGTGTGCTTCAAATAAAAAAATCTGTAAGTTTGGAGGAAATTATGCACAGATCTGTAGTAGTGTCAGATTTCTTTTTTTGCATAGAATTCTTTTTGCTTGTGTTTTCTAAAAAAAAAACTTTATGATCTTAAAAGATGGCAACAATAATAAAACAATAATAAACATTCAGTATCAGTAAAATCCCACTGGACAGAATGCCAGTCCATCTTGTAGTTGTGCTGAATGAAAACTGCTTAATAATCCCTGCGAAAACAAAAATGGCATATTTTCTCAGCTTAGATACCATACATGTGAAACCTCCTACATGTATGTTACAGGGAGTCTCGTTTCTTTCTTTAAAAACCATTTGAAATAATGAATTTCACATCAGTTACCAAGCAAAGGCTATTTAGTTTAACTAAATTATAGAGTGGGGATGCGGTGGTGCTTCAAAACTCCAGGTCTGCTTGTCTGATGTGGGGTTCAAGTCCACCTCATGAATGTGTGTGAGGTTTGCATGTTCTCTGCATTTGCATCTCTCTAAGGAGTAAATATACTGGATGAAGGCAACAGCAAACCACTTCTGTTCCTCTTTGCCTTGAAAACCATGTCGGTGGTCACCCAGGAGTGAGCAATGACTTGATGTCACTTTCCAGTTCCAAACTTATAAAACAAGCACATTTTCTTCACATAAGTAGCTTGTCAGTTGAGAGGAAAATACAAAAAAATCGTGCTCATGCCTTGGTTTCTAAGGTAAACTCCGAACCACCGCAACCCTGTATTAGAGTATAAGTGTTCATCTGTGGTGAACAAATAAAAGGAAAGTCTAATATAAAGCAGTTAATTTAGATTTGGAGAGCATAAATCTATACCCCAGAGTAACCTGGCTGTTGCAGAGATCTCTAATATTTGTCTTGTACATTTATAATAAATTGCTGAGTCATGCTTAATCTAAAAACAAGGCCACACCAAGGAACTGAACTGACAGTCTTGTTTTGACCTGCAGGTGTTTTACCAAAACAAAAGCAAAAATGTGCTTCTGTCTGCCTGGAGCAAATGTGGCCATCAAGGGAGAAGCTGATGTCCCTCCCTCTGTGTTCACAAAGGGAGAAAAAAAAAACAGAAAACTGATGATTGTCACTTGACATTTTCACAAGTAGCTGCATATAAAGGAAATGCCTGAGGTTGAAATTTCACTGCTTCCACACTAGGGAGGGTTTAACTGCACTCAGTAAAGCTTGCAGTTTACTCTTCTTTTTACCCACATGGGTGCCAGCAAGGCAGATTTATGCCTATAGCTCTGTAACCTCTTTCATCGGTTAGTTTTAAATAAATTTTGCATGAAATTGATTCAAGATAAAGAAAGAAGGAACAGACAACAATAAATAACCTTCATGGAGAGGAACACAACCTTTAACCGGCCAGCTGGTTTCATTATCATGGGTTTTCAGTCTTTGCCGGACACTAACTATTATTTTATTTTCCTGGCTGTGGTTTACATTGGAACCCTTTTGGGGAACTTCTTCCTGATGATGGTCATCTGGAAGGCTGAGGCTCTTCACACCCCTAAATACATGGTGGTGTTCAGCCTGTCTGTTGTGGATGTGAGCCACAGCACTGCTCTCATCCCCAAATGTGTCCACCAGTTCCTTTTTGATGCAAAATTTGTGCCGTATGACTTGTGTCTCACCCAGATGTTTTTTGTTCATGCTTTTTACGTGTTGGAATCATTTCTCTTGGTGATTATGGCTTTTGAAAGGCTTGTCTCCATTTGCCTCCCGCTACGTAGCAGCACAATCCTCACAAACACCCGCATGTTTGGCATCATTGCTTTTTGCTCAGCTCTGGCTTTTGCAATTATTCTGGCTTTGTTAGTGTTGATCACACACCTGTCGTTCTGCAAGCCGATTCCCACAGTCATCAGCTACTTTTGTGACCACGGGCCAGTGTTCAAGATGGCATGCAGTGACAACACCCCGAACTGGCAGGCAACAACTT
This sequence comes from Heterotis niloticus, assembly GCA_018136845.1. Taxonomy (NCBI): domain Eukaryota; kingdom Metazoa; phylum Chordata; class Actinopteri; order Osteoglossiformes; family Osteoglossidae; genus Heterotis; species Heterotis niloticus. Next base: position 6,886,930 of record CM030899.1, on the reverse strand, counting down.
TCTACATGTTTGCTGCCATTTTTGTGCCACTGGCTTTCATCTTGATGTCCTACGTCTGCATCATTGTTGCTGTCTGCAGAATCACATCAGCAGAGGGACGGTGGAAAACATTCAAAACCTGCTCTGTCCACCTGGTTTTGGTGGCAGTCTTTTTCATGCCCATTCTGGTGACTTACACCATCGCGTGGATTTATGTCACAATTGATGTTAACACCAGAATCCTGAACACATCATTATCAGCACTGCTGCCTCCTCTCCTCAACCCTATCATTTACACACTGAAGACAGAGGAGGTGCTAGAACAAATCAAACGGTTTCTTCGGAAACGTTCAGTGAAACCATTATAGTGACACTTCAAAAGAAATATTGAGGAAAAGAAAAAAAAATTATCGACTTCAACTAGTTACATGGTGTTAGAAGTATGTAGGTTAGGGTTAAAAATTACTCATAATATATCCACTTACTGCTAGTTAGATATATTATGAACACTTTAAATTAACCTTTTATATATGTGACTTGGGTTTATTTCATAGTGGTTAAATATTATAAATAAAAATAAAAACTTCAGCAGCAGCTCTACAACCACCTTTATATGAAAAACAGTCAGAATCATTACTGGTTTACCTGCAGGATAAAATTAAAAATTAAATAAAAATTATTAAATTTTTCTGGTAATTGCTTATATTAATGGGGTCTAAATTATTTGTAATAAAAGCTGAAATGTGCTTGCCAATAAATTATAGTAGAAAAAGTGTTAATAAAATGATGTGGCCCTCTAACCACAGCTCACCTAAGTATCGATAGTTGCTTTGTTCAGTGTCCAGCAGTAGAAAGAACTTCTTAATCCTAGATATGCAGCTCAAAATATTTTTTTTTATTTCTGCACATTTGTATGATGGACAGCTGTTGTGCATTTACCATTTTCATGACAGCAACATATTTGGTGTTACAGGCTTTCCATCTCTGTATGCATTGCAGCCATACAAACACAGAATTTACACAGAATGATGCTGCTTCAGTGTCAGGGGATCATTTAAAACAGAACGGTGCACTTTTTGCCCATTTCCTCACCAAAGGATTTAAAAATGTACAGCAATAACTTACTTAGGCTGGCACCTTTGCTCAAGATATTGTGAAATTTTACATCTAACTTGCAAGTCAATGTTCTGTCTGTTTAAAATACAATATAAATCATTATTTTCTCACCAAATGAATTAAGTCCAGTCCAAACATTGGACAATTTGTACATATTTTATATAGTTTACTATTTCTGATGCTATTCCTCTTACATCTTCTTTCAAAAGTATTCAAGTCTCTTTATCAAAAACAATTTGAAGTCATTCTCACAATAGTTGCCAATTAAACAATAAAGATGCAAGCCAAAACATTAAGTCTGGGTATTTCTTTCATACAAAAACCCACTTCTGTGAGAAATACAAAAGAACACCATGAAGAATTAAATAAATTTACAAAATTGTTACACTAAAAAAAAAAATACACCTCAATTTCTACCTCAGAAATACATGGCAATGCTAAATTATTGTTCTTTTAGTCACGCACTCTGAATTGTATTTCAACTTTTTGCCTTAATATATGGCACTTGTAAAAGAAATTTACATGTGCCGATTAAACAGATTGTAAACATTTATTGATTTTTATATGACTATCACACTAGGTGAGCTGCTGTTAGCTTCACCTGTTCTTTCCAAGGTCACACAAGGTCATTTATGTAATATCGGCCGGTTGCGGTTGTGAGGTGAGGGTGGAGCGGCCATTTGATTCACAGTAACTGCTGTCTGCCTGCTGAAGTGTCAATGGTCAGAGGAGATAATGGAATTACACCACCACATGACTAAACCAGTTAGGAAAAGATCTAACAGCCCAAAGCTGTGTCTGCAATGACACATGGTAACTGATGGTGATGCAGGGGTGGTTAAAATAAAAAAATAAATAAATAATAAAAATCAAATTCCAATAACTTTTTAACAGGCCAATCAGTTATCACTAGGACATCTCCCTTACTCCCTGCTTGAGAAGCTGTTCCTTCCTAGCATTCTGGAAGGTAGCCATACAGTTCTTGAAGCTTTGCACCTGTTCCTGGCATCTGCGCCAATCCTGATATTCTGCCATGCAATCCAGTACGGCATAGTGCTGGTCAGCACAGCCTGTTCGGCCTACCATCTGGTCCACTGGGTCCTCGTCATCCTTATCTGTCGGCCGGGTGCGGTTGTGAGGTGAGGGTGGAGCGGCCATTTGATTCACAGTAACTGCTGTCTGCCTGCTGAAGTGTCAATGGTCAGAGGAGATACTGGAATTACACCACCACATGACTAAACCAGTTAGGAAAAGATCTAACACCCCAGTTAGCACTCAGTATGCAATCCTAGATTGTGAAGCACCAACTGAAATGATGCTAAACAGGCTCATTTTAACATTGTATATACTAGATAGGTGAAACTATCTTTGGATAGTACTGTACACACCCATCAAGATATGTAGGGATATACCAGAAATATTGAAAAGTAAACAATTAAAAAAAGAAACAGTAAAAAGAGGTGAAATGGGACTTTTGATAAGAAATTCAGCATCTTTGACTGTATTCTCTGAATTGCAATAAGTGTGTGACCACAGCAACCTGTCCAAGTCCCTGCAAGTGACATCTCAATCCAAAGACATAAATGGATGCAGACACATCATTACAAAATCTCAGAAAATTATGAATTAAAAGAGAAAAAAAAAAAAAAAAAAAAAAAACTTTCAACCCATGTGTAAACTGAATTTCTCTGAATTGAAAAGATTTTAATCCTTAAATATAACTATTGTTATTGATAATATAATGACAACAAACGAGAAAAATTCTGTATGGATGGAATTTTTATATTGTTTAGTGTTTTATTTAACCACATCCCTCCTAATTTATCATTTCATTAGATGTGGTGATTATTATGGCATGAACAGCCATGTAGGGAATAGCAAGTGCAGGAAACATTTTCGCTCCTGAACGCATGCACATGTTGGGCAACCTAAGCGCAAATGGTGAACACTGCACAGTAGTTTGAGACTTAAGGCATCAGTGGCAAACCAGCTGATGAACAAGCAGCTACTCTGTGGAGGACAATGGACAGCAAGTCTCAACACATTTATAAGCCCAATCTGAACCTGAGAGATGAGGAAAATTCATAATGAACTGGAGTACAATTTTAAGCTGAGAAGGTCATTTATGAGCAATACACTTTAGGCTGCTGCAAACAAAAAAAAAAAGGGGGAGAACAATGATGTCTGTGACCCAGAAAAAAACAGCAACCTGTGGGTAAGAATCACTAAAAGATAAGCTAATGTGAAAGAAAGTAGTTACAGATGCTGCTAATGATCACCCAACGCCATCTACTGCAGGAAGACGGCGTCACAGAAATCTGCCGCTCAGCTGAACTGACTGAGCAGCAGAATGATTGTGTCAACACCACAGGGAAACTGACGCACAGGAAGCTTGGAGCAGCTTCGCGATGAGGATGGCATAGGAGGCTCTAAATACAGTGGTAATATACACCAGATGTGGGCCAACGGGTTCAAACGAAACCACTCCTAGGACACTACACTCTCTTTGAAGATCAAGCACCATGTTCACATGTGGTGCCAGTAGATGGTGCACAGTTCCTGCAACCGTGTGGAATCGAGTCGCAGATCAGTCCTCGGCCTTTAAGGTGCCATCTCTATCGAAAGTCATTCCAGCAGATAACAGCCACACAATTTCTCTAGCTGCTAACAGAGAATCTCACCTGACACAGTCGGCATAGCTACACAGCCAGACTAACACATCCAAGGCAGATGACCTCCATGCTGCTCCTAGGGTCACACCCTGAGAAACCCTGGCTTGGCCACACTGGGGGCAGAGGATACGCCCTCCAAAAAGACTTAACTTTTAAGGCTGCTTTGGGAGGGTTCCCAAAACTAATAGTTTACTGCTAACCATTTGATAATTTAAAATTGTAATTAACTGTTAACTAATGTTATTAGTAGCTATTGTTAGTTATGTTGGAGTTTTTTTTTTTTAAAAGTCGACGGTATTGGGATTGCTAGTTGATCCCTTTCAATATGTACAGTATTATGTTTGTATTCCGGAAGTTCTGTCATTGCAGTCCTTTATCACACAGAACACGGAATGTGTTACTTTTTTGAAACATTATTCATTTTATGCTGGAACTTCAAGCTAACCAAATGCAAGAAAGTTATATGGACTTTGATTTTTCAGTGCTCGGAAATCTTATAAAACGCCATTCGTGGTAACGAAACACACTGCCCTCAGAACACGTAAGGTCACTACAAAGTTGAGCAACAACGTGTACAGATTGTTGAAGTATCGTTCGCGCTATTAATGCAATGTCTCGTGCAAACGAATGAAACGTAGCACATTTTATTAAAACAAAAAAAAAACACTTACTTCCACGTAATTCAACTAAAATTCCACTGCATTAACGCCTTCCTTAGTAGGCGATGGGGACCGCATTCCAGGTGAGACAGGAAGTGTGCAACCAGGAAATGGGCCCCATCGCTCCCATTTTCAGTACAATTGTGACCACCTTTTGATTCCCTTTCTCAATATTTACTATTTACTTTTCCAGCTCTGATTCTGTAACAGTGACTAAATATGCGTCTTTCTCCTTCCGTTTAATACTTTTGTACAAAAAAAATTACAAGCAAACAGGAATGTATCGCATAATACAGCAATAGCGGGTCTACGCGAGCAATATATGAAATGTCCGCCAGGGGGCGAGGTGTCCATTTGCATCTACAGTAAACGTTAAGGTGTCGCACCTACTGTATTCCGATGCTGAAGAAGCTCATTTTTCACAAATTATTCATTTTTTTCACCTGTGCGCATTTTTAATATTTCAAGAGCATTTAAAATTGTCAGAATGTTTTTTTAATGTCTTATGTGATTGCTGATATTAAGTCAAATCACCGTACTGATGTTGTAGGATCAGCAACACGTGTATGCATAATAAAACTAAAGTAAAGCTAAATCGGATGAATAAATGCTGTGCAGTTTTGTATTTGTGTTTTTTGTAACTCCAGAGATGACACATTATCAATATTGAATAAACTGGTGACCAGTTTGCGATTTATACTCTGGCGCCCCCCAGCGGCGCAACCACAGAAAGACTCGGGAGTCAGGAGCCCAGGAAATTGCTTTGGTGGTCCATGCTAGCAAACCCAAGGTGCAGGATTCGCGTGGCATGACCGCAGGGCGAAGCAGGATTTTTGATTTTTAGTGCCTTTAGATATTTGTGTTTTTTCTTGTGTTTTTTGTGATTTTTGTGCTTTTAGTGTTTTTATCCTGATCACCCTGCTTCGTCGGATCGCTTGCCGGTGGAGGACATGAGCTGCTTTTCTGGGGGATTTCCTGCTATGACTGGGATGAAGGGCTCCGGGATGCAGACCACTGGAAAGACCAGGGCAACATTGATGGCTTTCCTGAGCGAGTTCCCTTCGTTCGGGAGGTTTTTTTGGGGTCCTTGGACTGTCGGCTGAGGATGTGGTCTGCATCCAACGGAATAGGCCTTCAACATCACCTTGGTGGCTGACGAGAGGTATCGGGGGGTGTTGGAGGCGTGTAGGGTGAGTGCTGTTAACACCAACCTTCTCCCCTACTCCATTGAACCATTGTGGAGGACCAAGAAGCGTATGTGGATGGTCCACGTCTTTGACCCTTTCGTGTCTGTGGCTGTGGTGAGGAATTTCCTTGGGAGGTGCTGTATGTTGATGTCTTTCCAGGTCAGGAGGAGGACAGAAATGAGCTGGGCATCTGGACCAGACGCCGGCGTTTCACCGTCCATCTGCGTCTGGATCCTGCGGGGTTCGAGGGGTTCTGCCAGCCCCCTGCACATTTTTATTTGGGTAAGGCTAGGGGCTACCTGTTTTATTCAGGACAGCCTCCCTCATATTCTTTGTTTTGGCCAGGGACACATGGGTCGGAGATGTAGGACCATGAAGTGCCGGCAGTGCCTGGAGCAGGGCCACATGGCCAAGGACTGCACCGGACCTCACCGCTGCACCAGATGCGGGAAGGAGGGCCACCTTGCCTGGGGCTGCCTCCTGAAGTTGAGGTATGCCAGAGCAATGCAAGGGAGGACTGCAATGGCAACTAAGGACGACGCCCTGTCCGTGGCGATGGAGGAGCAGCCGGGTGCAGCAGCAGGAGGTACAGCGGCAGGAGGTGCAGCGGTGGAGGATGGGCCAGCCGTGGTCGAGAATAACGGGTTGCCACTGGCGGTCTCTTCGGCAGGGGCTCTTGCCTTTGAAGAGTTCCAATCTCCTGGTCACAGCGTGGACTCTGAAAAGAACTTTGTTTTAGTGACCAGGAGGAAAAAGATTAAACAAAGGGAGGCTTTTCTCTGGCGTTGCCGTAAGGGAATCAGAAGTATCTAGAACCTTGCAGATTGGCCGGGAAGTGAGCTCCTCCTGTGGATCAAATTATAGACTTTGTGCTGATGGATTTGGTGGGGCCTCCTCAGGAGATTTTGCTTGGAGACCCTCACCTACACATGGAGGAGGAGGAGGAGGAGAACCTTCTAGTGTTTTAATATATTTTAATATTTTAAAATCATTTTTGATTTAATAGTTTTTAAAGTGTGTTTGTGTTTTCTAGCATCTTTTTAAACCTGTTTGAAGTGTGTTGGGGCTTTGTCTTGTTTTTTTGTCTTATTCTTTGTGATTTGTGTTTGTTTTATTATGTCTAGCACTTGGGTTTCCATTTTAAGTACTGGGTAACATTAGTTTTAAAGAGTTGTTTGGAATGAAGAGTACCTTGATTGGCTCTGTGGAGGAGTGGATCTATAATGGAGATTTGATGTATTTTATTGTAATTATTTCTTGGATGTTAAATAAAGTGGGGAAAAAACAATTCTTTAAAAAGAGAGCAAACAACACCAATGCTAAACCAAGACCGCTGTTACAAGCGTCTCGGAAGCCCACACAGGATCACTCTGTGCCCAGGAGTCTCCACCCATGGTACACTCTTTAGCTCCATTTCCCAGAATGCAACACTAGCAGTAACATACATAATATACAACAGCAACCAATCAACAAGTAGGCAAACAGACTAACAGAACTACACACAATTGATATTTAGACAGCTATTTACATGTCTGGCTGCACCGTTACAATACACATTACAATATGCAAAACATGGGTGACAGCAACACATAGCATGTACCTGGTGGAACGTATTTCATTATTTCTGGTTCTCAACTCAGGGTGTATTCAGGCACATGTTCAAATCCAGCTCAGTCTGTGTGGAGTTTTTATGTTCTCGCCATGTTTGTGAGCTTCTCTCCACAGTCAAAGACATGGACTGGTGACTCTGAATTGGCCATAGAGTGTGTGTGTGTGTGTGTGTGTGTGTGTGTGTGTGTGTGTGTGTGTGTGTGTGTGTGTGTGTGAGAGAGAGTGAGTGAACCTTGGACTTGTGTCCCCTTACAGGGTGTACATTCCTCAACTGGCCACCGGTGATTCCAGGATAGGTTCTTAACCATCATTACACAGAAAAGTGCAATTGGTTGATAAAAGTGTGTGAGTAAGAGACTGAAACAGGTATCTTACACAGTACTGGGTGAACGGTAAAGCAGAACGCAGCAAAACAAAATCTGGACACATACTGCGAAATTCATAGAGTCAAGTTCATTTGAATCAATACCAAATTTGTTTAAGTGGATGCTCTCTCTATGGTACTATTTTGCTCCTAGTCACTTGAAAGGGACACAAGTTGCGATAACTGGACACCTGGTAACACATAATTCACTCTAGTGGATACAATTTTCCAGTCCCATTCCCCGTATTCCTACGTTCCTGGTGTCGGTTAAGTGGATACACACCATTTCTTATTTTAATGATGCTAAATCAATTAACCTGGCACCCCCCATCAGCACTGCTTGTCACTTTTCAGTCTGTATGCAGAGCCTCTCTGCTGCTGCACTATCCACAGAGGTGGAGACAGCTGCACATCATGATGGTCCACATCATTAGCTGGAGCTGGTCCTACTCCAAGTTGCTCTTTTATGGCTTCCTCGTCCCTTCAGAGGACGGGGAAGATTCTGATCCTGCAGACAGTACCCCTCCCCCCTCACTGGCAGCAGCACTACAGCTACAGCTGGATGTTCTGCATCATTTTATAGAGGTCACTAGCTGCACTTCTTATGAACTTTTATACAAACTTCAAAACCAGACAAATGAACTTGGATGTAGTGATACAAATATTAATGTGTTCCAGGTTGGTCTGATGACATCTAAACCAATTCTCACAAATATCAGCAAAGCTTCTTGTGGCAAACACACACACACACACAAAGTACAGCAGGAGATCTGTGTGCAATAATGGTATTTTTAAACATTTTTAAACATTTTTGGACAAAGTTGTGATGCTGGATTTATCTGTTTTTTGCTAGCATGTTGTGTCAAGCAGATCTGTGTAGTAAAGCTGTGGTAATCCAAAATAATGGTAACGTACATTTAAAGAAACACCAAAATTGATATTATATTCCAGGTCCATCTTATTTCCAGCCGACAGAGACTTTTATTGATAACAGAAACTGAATTCACAAAAAAATGATCTTTGTTTTGATGGAAAGTTACAAGAAATTGAATCAATTTTCCCAACTTAAAGTTTTCTTGGGCCCTTAGTCACCCTTTCTCTTTTGTCAGCTTTTGTCATAAGCTGTGACACCACAGCACCTAAAATTCAAATCTGACATGAACAGAACCAAGAGAGAGATCCATACATACAAAACTAGAAATTTATTTATTCATTTATGAAGCTATAAATTGATGTTTTCTATAAAAAAGCGTGACCTCAGACTGTTCCAGTTTTAAAAAAATGCAAACTTTTTTACTGGAATCTCAATTACAAGTAACTCGAACCCCAGCCTTGACTTAGGAGGCGTTTCTTCGCGCTCAAAAGGACCAAATTCGGATTTTACACGAACATCGCAGCGGCTGGATACATTTCGTGCTTCTTCTCCAAAGCAAGACAAGGACCGTTAGCAAGCATTTTGCCCCCGCATGCATTAAAAGGAATTCACAGCGCTAGATACACTTAAGTAAAGGAACAAAGGAAGAACTCGTTTAAGGTTTACGGAGCGGAAAGAAACGTCACGCACTTTCGCTCGCGCGCGCGAAAGTGAAAGCGGCTTTTGGCGCCTGCGCAGAAGTACCGCGGTCAAATATTAGCAAATGTTTAAATCATAAGGCAGTCGCTTTGGCGTTTTGCCCACGCAGAACGTTTGGCAGCATCGTTCGACCTCGTGGAATGAATGACATCTAAACGGCTTCGTCATACGATTTACTTGAGGCGACTTTGCGCGAAAATGAAGGTCGTCTTCGTCGCGTCGTTGCCCACATCCGTGAAATAAAACGGGCTGAGCTTTGCGGTCAGACGATTTTGTAGCTCAGTTTCATTTAAAATAAATATAGAAAATTCAGCGGTGGCCGGTCATGGCTCGCCTGCCCCTCGTTTCGAGCTTCGGACCGCAGCCTTGATCCGGAAATAAAGGCCGGACGAAACTTACTTGAGCTGTAGTTCTCCTCAGGCCCACGCACTTTTAGTAATTCCAGGATTTCTTCTACTGCTTTTTCAGGGAGTAGATGATGGGGTTGAGCAGCGGCGGGATGCAGGCCGACAGGGACGTGTTGATGATTCTGGTGTCCGTGTCGATGTTCACGTTGACCCAAGCGATGATGTAGGTCACGTAAAACGGCACGAAGAACAAAGCCACCAGAATCAAATGGGTGCTGCTGCGTTTGAAGGCTTCCACCTGCTCTCCGTGGAGGGAAATGTTAAAATGGCATAAATGATAAATACGTATGTCAGCGCAATGAAGCCGGAGGGAGCGAAATATAAAGCGATTGTTGTAAAAGCTGCCATAAACCAGTTGGGAGAGTAATCCCCACAGGCGATCTTAAAAACAGGACCGTGGTCACAGAAGAAGCTGTTTACGATGGTCGATTTACAGAACGGCAAGGGGATTATGAGCCCGACCATGACCACGTCTATAACTAATGGAATAGACCAGAAACTATAATGATCAACAGCATCTTCTGCGATTAGGTGTTTAGCGATGTGACTCATAAGGAAGCATATGGCGATGTAGACGCAATGGTGAAGCCTAACTGCGCAGAAGCGAAGCCCTCCATGGAAGCAAAGTAGTCGACAAAGAACATCTGAGCCAAGCAAGCATTGAAATAGACAAATTTCGAGTCAAAGAGATACATATTGAGAGCTTTTGGGATGAGGCGAACTCAAGCTCACGTCGACCACTGCCAGGCTGAACAAGCTGTAATGGCAGGTGTGTGGGGAACCTCTGAAAACCAAATAATTGCCATCAAAGTGAAAGATTTACTAGCGAGTGTCCAGAGCCGTGAAGCGACAGCCAGGAATATGAAGTAGTATTCGGTGTTCTTCAGAACGTAGAATCCTCTGATGTAGAACCCAGCTGGAAGGGTGAAGTTACTCAGGTCTTGGGTGGTGGTCTCCATCTTGGCTCCACTACCTGACTTGAGTTTCTCTGGCCTGAAATAGACAGCAAATAAACAGAAGTATATTTGGAGCGTTGCTGAAGATGGATTGAATGGTGCAATCACGTGCCGCTCTTGAGGCAGGGAAGTTCTTGACGGGATGTGTCAAAAACAGCCGATTCTTGGTTAGCTGTAACTTTGAGCTTCAGTGCCTGAAGTTTTTACTTTTTATAGACATCACTTGCGTGTATAACTCTCACTGGAGGTTCAGTTACTAATGCTCATCAGCCAATAAACTGACTGATGAACTAATGGCGATTACTAGTATGTGTTAAAAACATTCCCTGGAGATGTAATTACTTTAAGTGGTTTGCAAACCGAGCAAAAAGTAATGTGTATGTTATACCAGTTAATAAAATATAGCAGCCGCAAGCAGGGATACCTACAAAAATGATGCGGATTGGAGGTGTTGGACAGCGGTGTCCTTGATCGTCGGCCTGTTAGCAGAATGAAGTTCTTGGAAGTGGGTCAGGATAATTTTATTGCTGAAATGAAGTCAGAGGCACCCAGCATGCTGAGCAAGAAGCGTACGGGCGGCTCGAGACGTTTCCATTTAGATGATTAGGAATAAGTCTGTCGAGAGTAAATAACTGTGAATGGGCAGTGGATCGGTGCAGATGTTGTGGTCACTGGGATTGATTTTCATCCTATTCTCTCTTACGGTCTTTTAAAAAATACAACCATTTTCTGAACGATAATGGTTAAAAAACATGAAGGAGACTGGACCAGAACAGCCAAGTTTAGTGCTATTGAATCCTGTACTGATTAAATCAAAGAAGATATTGAATAGAATGGTCATGAAACAAAACAGGAAATAGTTTATATAAAGTATATTCACACCCTGTAAATCACGAGTCTTAAGGGTATTGGGAAAAAATGTCTTCTCTCTTGTAAGTACTAAGCCCATATCATTAGAGAGGGTGAACTTTGCACACTGTGTGCTGCATAACCGGCATTTAACGCTTGAGATAAATCCAACTGATAAATTCAGAGGTGTACAGAGCGTAAAAAACAACAAAAGTGTATGTCAAGAAATTTTATCTGAGCAAAAGTAACAGGAAGAATGGCTCGGTGCTGAAATTACCTTGGCTCAAAAGTAAGTTTTTAAATACTCTGAATCGTGGGAATGTCCACAGCTGCAGTAAACAATTGTATTTAATGCATTTTCAGCCAATTATAGCAACACTGCAAATATATTTTTACTGACAATTAGACAAACCTACAAATAAATACAAAAACAACAAAAAACACTGTCTGGTTGATATTAACCATTACTTATCAACACCTTTTGCCCAAGAGTAACCTTCTATGGTAAGTTATATACTAAGATACTTATGATGATTTACATACTTATACAGCAGGGTAACTTTAATGGGTTATTAAAGAGAGTAATTAAGTACCTGAGCAAGTGAATGACAGTAGAAGGTAGGACGGACCGAACACCTCATGGCTGTGGATTTCAACATGGAAGCTCTAACCAGTCTACTACCTCCTATGAAGTTAAATTATTTATATTACATCTATTTTTACTGAATTGCTTGGCACTGGGCTGAAGGGAGTAGCTCTGGGGTGCATGGGGAGTCCATCTAGTAGTGACATAACCACGAAATTAAGTGAGACTGACTGACCTGCAATGTAGCACGAACTGTGGGAAACCAGAACACTGAGAGCTAACACAGACACAGAGCGAACATTCAAACTCCTGATGAGGTTTGAACTGGCGATCAAAATAGCCCAGGCATTGTGGGGCCAGTGTCACCTCTTTTTGAGTAGTGAGATAAAATTACTGCGTAATCTCAGCTTTCAGTACTTTTCAGCTGTAGTTTGCACATGTTTATCAGCACCACTGAAATTGTATTTACTATTTAGAGCACAACTATCCAAGGTGACTTACAGTGTTTAACAACACACACACACACACACACACACACAATGGGTAATTCATAGTCACCATAGCTCTAAACTATATACAGAGTGAAAGGGGATGGAACCCATATCCAGTACTGAAATCCATGCACAGCACCACTACATCCTTCACCTCGGTATTCCATCAGTATTTCTGACAAATAGCAGTCATGTTTTTACGTGAATAACTTTTCAGTTTTTCTCAAAACACTTGCCCTTTAATCAAGCTACAAAAAGAGCCATTTCTTCTGTTTGCTTAGACCATATGCTCATCTAGACTAACTTACCCAATAATTCCTTTTCATCAAACTCAGTTTATTTTCCACAGAAAGGAATCTCAGTTACAAGTAACTTGTCGTATGTACAGACCTTTGACATTAATTTCATTAGTTATTGCATTTTTCTGAAATAAAACAAAATAAGCCAAAGGCATTCTGAAATCATTATGGAGTAAGACAGCAAACAAACTTTCACCGTGTTAACAAACACAAATACACAGTTACTTTCCTTAAGGTTTGTCGTGGTCAGCATCAGGGTCATATAATGGAATTACTGGGCACTGGGTAGGAGGAGTACACACACAGACGCACGCACGCACGCACGCACTACAGGCAACTAAAGAGTCATCAGTTCACCTGAAACACTTGTCTTTGGATTGTGTGAGGAAACCCACAAAGACATGGGTAGAACATGCAGACTCCAGAAACAGACTGAGCAGGATTCAAAGCCACCCCATCTGGCCCAGAGTATCTATACAAAGACATGCGGATTCAGATGGGTTGACTCTGTGTGGTCACCCTGTGATGGACCAGTGTCCCATGTTTGGGAGGAAATTTCATAGCCAACATCTTATGATTTCGGAATAGACTCAACTACACACTGCTCAGGGTAAGGTTAACAATGATGGACTACCTGTGAAGCTGTAAAAATTCATACTGTTTGCACACATCTTTTCTCCTTCAGTCACATCTACATTACGTCCTTTGCTTGGTTTGGAACTTCTGACGCCACCTTGATCTTTTCGCCAGTATGAAAAACACCCTATTCACAGTCTCCATGGTCCTGAAAGAATAAACAATGGGGTTCATCAGCGGAGGGATGCACGACGCCAGAGATAGGGTCAGCATCCGAATGTCCGTGTTGATGTTGAACAGGAACAGCCCTACTATGATGTAAGTGTTATTGTTAAAAATAGAGCGCGTAGAAAATGTAACTAAAATGAGATGCTCATTACAAGTGGCCAGGAGCACAGACCTGTTCTCCACGTTTTTCATTCTGAACACAACAGCAAGTATACATGTGTAAGAGGATATTATAAAAGTGAGGGGTAGAAATAAATTCAGCATGCTCGTGGCAGAGGCAGTGAACCACTGCATGCTGTAGTCATTGCAGGCCAGTCTGAAGACGGGCGCATAGTCACAGAAATAGCTATACACCTCCAGCGACCTGCAGAATGAAAGTCGGGTCATTATTGCAGTGGCAAAGACATTGACAGTCACACAGAAGACGCAGACCATCCCCACAATGCAGACCATCCTGGCCACCGTGTTAATGGAGTGCTGGTGGAGAGGGAAACAGATGGTGATCAGTCTATCGTGAAGCTGCAGGATGCTGATGGAATAAGACTCCAGCATCAAGCAATAACAAAAAAATTATCTCGTCGGGAGCACCAGTTGAGCGGCATGAAATTGTCTTTGACGAGGAACATCTTAAGCATCCCTGGTATCAAAGTGGTGCTCAAAAGCAAGTCGACCACCGCCAGGTTGGCCACAGCAACGTACTTGGGCGTGTGTAAACTGTGCTCCACGCAGATGATGGAGATGATAAAGCAGTTGGACAGGGCAGTTATGATGTAGACCACCGGCAAGAACATGAAATACTGCGTCGGCAAAAAAGCCAAACTTCTGAACTGATATATCAAATCCCAAAAGGGGGTGAATAGAGGAGTTGTTGTCAGGTGCTCATAGGCGCTTCGGGATGCAGTTTAATGCAGTGGTCATTCGCCTTCATTAACCTGGGTGGAGAGATCTGAAAAAAACACACGCACACACACACACACACACACACACACAGGTGCGATAAACAGCAAAGCCAAACCAGTGGAAGTAAAAGGTAAAAAATAACACATTGAAAATAGATTAAAAGGTGCTCCAATGAAGAGCTGACCTATGACAAATAAAAATAAATAAAATTGACCCGGCTCCTAATGGCAACATTTGGCAGCGGATTCATTTAAGCCCTGTAAAATCGTCAGCACAGCAAATATTCTCCAAATATACCTGACACATAAAATAGGAATTCTAGAAATAACCTACTTCTGGGTTGCTGGATTTTAAGAAAAGTCATAATCCTTTGTAAAATTACAGAAAAGACTGAACTCACTTGATCACTATTGTCTGCTCAGAAGTGCACTGGCCTGTGTCTGTGTAAAGAAATATATTTTCTCAGAACTCACAGAGAATAAATTAAATCATAGCTATAATAGAGTCATCAAAACATTGTTAATGCGAATCCAGCTGGCAGAAGCAGGAAGAGGGGACAAGCCAGGCTCGACTCCTCCACCCTCCAGCCAACTGAAGCCACAGATGTGTCCCTATCCTCATGTAATATTATCACTACCCAACGTCATTCTGGAAATGTTTTTGTTGCAGGAATTTACAAAAACATGAGTGTTTGGCTTTTGTGTTGAAAGAAACGTAAATGCAACAATTTTTCATGTTTTACAAGTAAAACATTTGTTTAAACTTCAACCGGAAGTTGATACATCTCTAGGTTTTAGCTGCACATCTGGATTTAAAGATTTGAAGTTTTTTCTTGAAATTCATAGCAAATAAATGCAGTTTTAGTGAAACCCTCCAAGAGTCGCAGAGAAAAGATGCTCACACTGAAAACCAGAGTTTTATTAAATCATCTTCAAGAAACCAGTTGATCGTATCTGTGAGTTTCACGGTACTGGCCTCAATAATCCTTAAGGTCTCAGCATAAAAAAATAAACAGTCTGAACATTTGATGAGATTCCATTCTATACACTTTTGCCCAGAAACATAGCAAAATTGTCTCTATAAAGTGAGAATTTTACAGCAAAAGAAATCAGGCAGTAGGAAGGATGGAGCTGGATAGTTTAATAATTTCAGTTACATTCTCATGGTTAGGAGAATTATCAATGGCACCGTCACTTCAAAAAAACGAAGCGTTTAAACCTCATTTTTGACTTAGTAGTAAAGATACAACTGATGCTTTGTCTACAGATATTGAATTACATTGAACAGTTTTACAAGCATTTTCTTTGTCCAAGACCCCGAGATATGGCCATTCAAGTGATGAAAACTGACTTTAAAAAGAGTTTCATGAACCCCAGCCTTGACTTAGGAAGCGTTTCTTCGCTCAAAAGGACCAAATTCGGATTTTACACGAACATCTTGGCGGCTGGATACATTTAGTGCTTCTTCTCCAAAGCAAGACAAGGACCGTTAACCAAGCATTTTGCCCCGCATGCATTAAAAATTCTGGCGCTTTAGATACACTTAGAAGTAAAGGAACAAAGGAAGAACTCGTTTAAGGTTTACGGGCAGAAAGAAACGTCACGCACTTTCGCTCGCGCATAGCGCCTCACCACATCACGATGCGCGCGCGAAAGTGAAAGCGCTTTTGGCGCCGCGCAGAAATACCGCGGTCAAATATTGTAAATGTTTAAATCATAAGCAGTCGCTGTACGTTTTGCCCACGCAGAACACGTTGACAGCATCGTTCGACCTCGTGGAATGAATGACATCTAAACAGCTTCGTCACGATTTGCTTGAGGCGACTTGCGCGAAATGAAGGGTCGTCTTCGTCGTCGTTGCCCTATCCGTGAAATAAAACGGGCTGAGCGCTGCGGTCAGGCGATTTTTGTAGCTCAGTTTCATTTTAAAATAAATATAGAAAGAAAAATTCCCAGCGATTAGGCGGTCATGGCTGCGCCTGCCTACGTTTCCGAGCTCGGACCCGCAGCCCGGTCGGGAAATAAAGGCCCGGACAAGGCTTACTTCGGGCTGGTTCTCCTCGACCCGCACTTTTAAAATCGGTCAGGATTTCTTCTTTCATTTTCAGGGAGTAGATGATGGGGAGTTGAAACAGCGGCGGGATGCTGGGCCGACAGGGGCGTGTTGATGATTCTGGTGTCGTGTCGATGTTCACGTTGACCCAGCGATGATGTGAGTCCGCAGTAAGCAGCACGAACCATACCAGAATCAAATGGGTGCTCTGCGTTTTGAAGGCTTTCCACCTGCTCTCCGTGGAGGAAATGTTAAAAATGGCATAAATGATAAATACGTATGTCAGCGCAATGAAGCCGGAGGGAGCGAAATATAAGCGATTGTTGTAAACTGGCCGCAAACCAGTTGGGAGAGTAATCACAGGCGATCTTAAAAAACAGGACCGTGGTCACAGAAGAAGCTGTTGTTTGATGGTCCGATTTACAGAACAGCAAGGATTATAGGCGACCATGACCACGTCTATAACTAGTAAATCGACCAGAAACCTTACCAATGATCAGCAGCATCTTGCGATTCGTGTTTTAGCGATGTGTGACTCCTTAAGAGAAGCATATGGCGATAGACTGTCATGAAATACTTTCACGCATGAAGGCGAAGCCACTCCATGGAAGCAAAGTAGTCGACAAAGAACATATCTAGGCCAAGCAAGCATTGAAATAGACAAATTTCGAGTCAAAAGAGATACATATTGAGAGCTTTTGGGATGAGGCGGAGCTCAGCTCCGTCAACTACTGCCAGGCTGAACGACCCATGTATGCTTGGGTGTTATTAATACAGAACCTCTGAAAAACCAAATAATTGCCATCAAAATTGAGATTTACAACGAGTGTCAGAAGCGTGAGCGACAGCCAGGAATATGAAGTAGTATTCGATTGTTCTTCAGAGTAGAATCTCTGATGTAGGGAACAGCTGAATGGCGTGAAGTTACTCAGGTCTTGGGTGGTGGTCTCCTCTTGGCTCCACTACCTGACTTGAGTTTCTCTGGCCCTAGAAATGAACAGCAAATAAGCAAATATAATTGGAGACATTGCTGAAGATGGATTAGATGATGCAAAGTACGTACCTTCTTGAGCCAGGGGAGGTTGCGGCAGGATGTGTCGAGCTTTATCGATTCTTGGTTGCGCTGTAACTTTGAGCTTCCAGTGCCTGAAGTTTTTACTTTTATGAACTTATCACCCACGTGTGTAACTCTCACTGGAGGGTTCAGTTACTAATGCTCATCAGCCAATAAACTGACTGATGAACTGTAGGCGTTACTAATTATGTGTAAAAACATTCCCTGGAGATGTAATTACTTTAAAGAGTGGTTTACCATGAGCAAAAAGTAATGTATGTTATACCAGTTAATAAAATATAAGCTGATGCAACAGGGATACACACAGTGATGGGGTGGACCGGTGCGGAATGTTGTGTGAGTCGCTGGGACTGATTTTTATCCTATCCTCTCTTACGGTCTTTTAAAAAATACAACCATTTTTTGAACGATAATGGTTAAAAAAAATTAAAAGGAAACTGGACCAAAACAATAGGTTGAATACCTGTTATATGAAAATCTGTATTGATTAAAAAGCAAAGATGATATTAGATGAAATGGTCATATGGGCTCTAAAACAGGAAATAGTTTATATAAAGTATATTTTTACCCTGTAGTAAAATGCCTGCGACTTCTGCGAGACCGCCACATGCACGGTCTCTCCACCGTGCCCCCAGACTTAGCGCCTGCAGGCAGCAGACTTAATTGCGGACACTTTAAAAATCATTACCTTCCACCTGCGGCTCAGTCTACTGTTTTCACTGCCCATTTCACTGTTGATTTCTATTTAAGTTTTTGTGAGCTAATCCTTGTGTTTCTCCCGTGGTTTTCAACTTGCCCGATGCGGCACTTGTTCCTTGTTTTATACTCATAGTTTCTTGTAGTTCTCCTGTGTCTCCAGCCCTGCTGCTCAGCGGTGGCTTCCGATTCTTTCCTGTTTTTCTTTATGCTCATCCCTCTTTTGTTTGCACTTTTGTGTGAATCTCCTGCCAGTAAAACACTCCCTGTCTGCCAAGCTGCTTGTGTCCCGCAAGTGCTTCCTCCAAACCTTGAGCCCCACATGACACCCTGCCAAACCACAAGTCTTAGGATATTGAGAAAAAATATCTCCTCTCTTCTTATAAGTACTAAGCCCACATCATTAGAGAGGGGCAGACTTTGCACACTGTGTGCTGCATAACCAGCATTTAATGCTTGCAATAAATCCAACTGAAATATGCAGAGGTGTCTTGGAGCAGCCAAAAACACTTAAAAATCACTGTCAGCGTGGCGTTTCTGTGAGCACTCGGCTCTTTGAAGGTGAATAATGTGCAGACCTTGAACCTGCCCGCTCCTCCGGTACTAGTCATCTGGCGAGGATATTGCTGGGGTTGAGGTCCCAGGAAACAGTGGTGGTTGGTAACCTAACATGCATTGGAAGGGGGTGAGGTTGGTAGAAGAATGTAGCAGTGAGTGTTGAGTGTCCACGGCCCAGGGCAGGAAGCCAGCTCAGTCTGTCTGTGGTGTCGACTGCAATAGCTCCAGAGGTACCGACTAACCTCCTGGTTTAAACGCTCCACCTGTTCATTGGCCTGGGGGTGGTAACCAGAGGTCAGATTTACCTGGACCCCTAGTCTTCCCCAGAAGGCCTTCCAGACTGCAGATGTGAACTGGGGTCCCCGGTCCGAAACGATCTCCTCGGCAGTCAAAAAGCTAAAACACATGGGTGAGACCAATTCGGCTGTCTCCAGGGCGGTGGGAAGACCCTTTAGAGGAATAAGTGGCAGGCCTTGGAGAACCTATCAACCACCACTAGAATGGTGGTGTTACCTCCAGACGCCAGCAGATCTGTGAAAGTCCAGGGTGATCGGGACCATAGTCGATTGGCGATGGGCAATGGCTCTAACTCCCCCGCCAGCAGTTGCCTCGGAACCTTAGACTGGGCACATATTTCACATGCTGCCACGAACTATGTGACGTCATCCTTTAGGGTCAGCCACCAGAACTGCTGTTGGAGCTGGTAAAGGGTCTTCGTGCCAAAGTGCCCTAGGATGGTGACTCATGCTGCACCCAATGTAGGGGTGGATCGTGAGTGGGGCTGGGACATATTCCTTCAGCTGGTTTTGTCCAGTGGTCCGGGTTCATTCATTGCACCTCCTGGAGAGTCCTCCCAGAACCTCCACGGTTAGAGGCGGCAGAGGAAACGCATGACTTGCCTGGGAGGATCGTTGTCGGTTCCGGAGGTATGTAGTCCTTCTTGTAGATCCTGGAGAGTGCATGGGCTTTCTTATTCTTGGACCCAGGTCTGTAGGACACTGTAAAACGAAACCGCAAGAAGAACAGGGCCCATCTGGCCTGACGGGGGTTCAGCCTCTGTGCCGCCTTTAGGTATTGTAGGTTCTTGTGGTCGGTCAGTACCACAAAGAGGAGTGCGGATCCCTCCAGCCAATACCTCCACTCTTCCAAGGCAAGTTTAATTGCTAATAACTCATAATTCCCACATCGTAATTTTTGTTCTTTTCTGAGACATCCATTGAAAAAGCAAATGCCTCTGGAGTCGTCTTGGGGAGATCCCTGTTGCTGTGACAGCACTGCCCCAACCCCAACCATGGAGGCGTCCACCTCAATGATGAAGTGTCGGGTTGGGTCTGGATGTTTTAGCAGGCGTAGTGAAGCTCCGCTTCAGAGTCCCAAAAGCCGAGGCGGCGGCATCGGTCCAATGGAGCTGCGCAGAGTACCCATGCAGTAAGGCTGTCGGAGGGGCTGCAATGATGCTAAAATTTCTGATGAATCGGCGGTAAAAGTTGGCGAACCCCAAGAATCATTGCAATTCCTTATCATCTGGGGTTTTAGCCAGGTTAGCACCACCTCAATCTTTCTTGGGTCCATCTTCACCTGTGTGCTTAGGACAAAGCCTAGAAAAGATACCTCAGACAGGTGAAATTGGCACTTCTTTAACCATGTACAGGCCATGATGCAGCAGAGAGCGTTCAATGCCCACAGACACGTGTTACATGTTCTTCCGGGTATGGGAAAAAGACTAGGATGTCGTCCAAGTAGACCAGGACAAAGCGATTGATAAACTCCCCTAGAACATGGTTGATGAATGCTTGGAAAACAGAAGGCAGCGTTGGCCAGGCCAAAAACATGCCAAGATACTCCTAGTGACCTGTGGCTAGTGCTAAACCACGGTCTTCCAGTCATTGCTGGCGGATGCGAATCAGATTTGTAAGCACTACGCCAGGTCTAACTTTTAATGAACATAGTGCCCGTGGACCTGCTCTAAAGCCACGGTGATCAGTGGGAGTGGGTGCAGGTAAGGCACAGTCACAGCATTGAGTCCCCGGTAATCTATATAGGGCTGTAGACCCCCATCTTTCTTTTCTACAAAGAAGAACCCCCGCAGCCACAGGTGATGTAGACGTAGATACTCTGGGGGTATGTGTGCAGGCTTATCAGTGATTGGACTTTCCACAGTAGCCCAGGACTGGGAGGCACATAGAACGGGCATGACACTGGGCCCCATGCCTGCCAGCTCTCTGGTGCTCTGTAAAGAAAACGCTGGGGGTCATGAGCCGCTAACCAGGGGTAACCAAGTATAAACAGGCTCTCCTTAAAAGAAATCAGATAGAAAGAGAGCTGCTCTTTATGGACCAGGCCCACCTCTCTACCCCCCCAAAATGTGAGCTGCCTTCTGCAAGGCCTGTGCCCAGCAACTGCCCATCTAGATAACTGATCTTGGGCGACTTTGCACAAGGCTGTGTCGACACCCCGGAGGATTTTGCCCATGAGATGTCCATAAAATTCGCTGCTCCCAAATCCACCTAATGCTTGAAATTCGATCGCGTCTCACCCCAATACAAATGCACAGAGCAGGGCTGAAGCGTGGGCGCCCCGCCAGAGCTACTTACCACACCGATAATGCTCCAGCGTGGTCAGGTTTCAAACGAAAGCTTGATTACTTAAGCGCAGGCTGGTCGAGCTGCCTCTGCGCTGTTGTTTCGCCCGGAGAAAAACTGACCTAAAATCGAG
The DNA here is from genome assembly GCA_018136845.1 of Heterotis niloticus. Classification (NCBI taxonomy): domain Eukaryota; kingdom Metazoa; phylum Chordata; class Actinopteri; order Osteoglossiformes; family Osteoglossidae; genus Heterotis; species Heterotis niloticus. Next base: position 6,865,381 of record CM030899.1, on the reverse strand, counting down.
CTGCTTCAGCTCAGTGGCTCTTCGGGGAAGGTGGTGGGGGTCATACTAGCAGGTATTATGGTCAACCGTTGGATTTCGAGGAAGAGGTTGTCATCGTGATGGCGGTATAGATGGGATTTGTCCAATGACCAATCCTCCCCGGTAAAGCAATCTCCACTTGCAGGGTATTCAAACCATTGCGGAAGACGAGCGAGAGGGCCGCTTCGTTCCAACCCTTGCTGCTGCCAACACACAGAACTCCAGTGCATACTCCGCCACCGTGTGTGTGCCTTGCCAGAGATGCAGCAGATGATCCAACGCCAGCTGTCTCGCCTCAGGATGGTGGAACACGGCCTGGAACTGCGTCTTAAACCAGGCGTAAGATGTTGTCGTCATTTCGGGGCTGCCTAGATCACGTCTCCTATTTGAAGCCGGGCCCCCGCAAGATCGCGATGACGTAGGGATAAGCTGTAATCAGGCGCTGTAGACCTGAAGGCTGACTAAGTGAAGACCAGCTCACTGGAGAAGCCTTTGCATCTCTCTGGTGAGCTGTGTTAGCAGAAATTAGTAAGCATGGGTCAGCGGTGGGGGGCATGCGAGGTGTTGATCAGCTGTGGCGTCTGGGACTGCAGGATATAGAGTGCATGATCATGGACTGAGACAAATAGTGAAGATTGTTTCGTAATGTGAGAAGCGATTTTTACACCGTGACGGTTGTCAGGTCTTCCATGTCCGCTGGTCTTTGTCTTAGCGGGGATCTGTTGTCCTGATTCCAGCGGAGCGGGCATGAGACCCAAGTGCGAACACAAACAAGGGGCTAAGTTAGCGAGGACAAGAGGCGTTTAGAGACTAACACTATACATCGCGGGGAAATCACTTTGGCCAAGCTTGAAGCAGTTACAGTTTAGATCCCGTGCCGGAGCTGTCCGGCCCCGTGTCTTTTATCTCTGTGCTGAGGGTTGATCCAGTGCAGCTGCTACACGTGGGTGGGTCCTGCCTGGCCGGTTCCTGACAGTAACAGGAAGAATGGCTCGATTGCCAAATAAGTTGCACCTCAAAGTAAGTTTTTAAATACTCTGAATCATTAGGAATGTCCCACAGCTGCAGTAAACAATTTGTATTTAATGCATTTTCAGCCAATTATAGCAACACTGCAAATATATTTTTACTGACAATTAGACAAACCTACAAATAAATACAAAAACAACAAAAACCTGTCTGGTTAGTGTAGCCATTACTTATCAACACCTTGTAAAGGTAACCTTCTATGGTAAGTTATATACTAAGATACTTATGATGATTTACACATTTATACAGCAGGGTAACTTTAATGGAGTTATTCGAGGTAAGTACCTGAGCAAGTGAATGACAGCAGAAGGAGGTAGGACTGAGGACCGAACCTCTCATGTCTGTTGATTTCAACATGAAGCTCCTAACATCTACTACGCCTATGAAGTTAAATTATTTATATTACATCTATTTTTTTTACCCAGAATTGTGGCACTGGGCTAAGAGGGGTAGCTCCTGGGGTGCAGGTCACACACATCACAAAGTGAGTAGCAACACAAAGTCAGTGAGACTGACTGACCTGCAATGTGGCACCGAACTGTGGGAGAGAAACCAGGAAACCTGAGAAACCCAACACAGACACAGGGCCGAACATTCAAACTCCACAGTGAGGTTTGAACCCCAGCGATCAAATAGCCGGGCATGTGAGGCAGCCGTGTCACCTCTTTTTTGAGTGGTGAGATAAAATTACTGCGTAATCTCAGCTTTCCAGTACTTTTCAGCTATTCGTTTTGCACATGTTTATCAGCACCACTGAAATTGTATTTACTATTTAGCGCATAACTATCCAAGGTGACTTACAGTGTTCCAACAACACACACACACACACACACACACACACACACACACACACACAATGGGTAATTCATAGTCACCATAGCTCTAAACTATATACAGAGTGAAAGGGGATGGAACCATATCCAGTCACACTAATCCATGCACGACACCCCTTTCATCCTTCACCTCAGTATTCCATCAGTATTTCTGACAAATAGCAGTCATGTTTTTTACGTGAATAACTTTTCAGTTTTTCTCCCAAAACGCCCTTCACATGTTAATCAAGCACAAAGAGCCATTTCTGTTTGCTTAGACCATATGCTCATCTAGACTAACTTACCCAATAATTCCTCTTCATCAAACTGTTTATTTCCACTGAGAGGTGGTGGGTGATGGAAACAGTTATGAATGCCTTGTCTGTTTTCTCGCTTTTACCAAAATAACTTTAAATGTCGGACATTGTACATGTGCAGAAATTGAACCGGAGTCTTCTGGTGTAGAAACAGGGACTTAAACTTGCACCCTCTTGGTCCGCTCACAGTTTTTCATATAGATGCAAATTCTCAGTACGTCTCCTCATGAACTTGGCAGCTCTGCGCTGTAAATGATGTGCGTTTGGAGTGACTGCGCTACATCACTGTTAATTACTTTAAGTCATCATAAAAAAAAACTAAATACCAGATTTTTTTTCAAGCACTATCCCTGAATTTGACTTTATGTGCAAGAACGTACTTGACGTATTTATACTTTCTTCAGTGTCACTTAACCAGAAATTATTCATTTTTATAGTTTTCAACACCATTTCTTGGTGAGCACCTACATGCATGTCCCTCTAGACCAGAAAAAGTCCTCCACCTCTTTCTAATTTAAAATAAGGAACCCAATCATGAAACAGCAGCATGTAATGAAGAAATATCTGCAAGCAAAGGAAGAAGAGGAGGTTTGGGAGATTGAAGACAAATGTCTTTCTTTCTACCTGAGTGGCATGATAAAGCAACACCTGTTGTATCTGCATCTGCAATCCAGATGAGTTGCTAATTGAAATGGATGGAGATGGAATAGACTGAAATGTATGTGGAAAAAGAAACCAAGACAGCAGGTTCTTGGCCTTGAAGACCCACGGCACACCCCATTTCTCCTGCTGTCCATCACGAAGAAGAAAAAATGCCATGTTTAATGTTCTGATATTCATTCCATCCATGTTGTCCATCTGGGTGGGCTCAGCGCGACCTTCTATAATATGACTCCCAAAGTCAGCGTTTTAGGCCGATGGGAACTTTACCCCCTTTACTTACAAAAAGCCCTGCTGAATAAAGATAAAATTGGCAACCTAAAGCTTGGCTTATATTTTATACCAGTCACTGGAGTCCTGAGTATGAAAAAAATGACCTTCTGTGGTCATTTAATCTTTTATACAGAATAATATTTCAGCAGCAGAGAACTGCGGTGATTCATTAATATGGGGAACGCAGTGCTTCCAGAAAAATCCACTCATCTTCAGGCTACTGGAAATCAAAACAAGGCCCAGACCCAAGACTTGCCCACTGCTTGAGAATTCAATTCAGCCCATTGTATGACTTTATTCATTTTTTTTAAATTATTATATTTATTATTATTAATTAGCACATACTTTTTCCATACAGTTACAGCAGCTTAACACACCATTTCTCATTTTATCCATTCATCCGCCTGTATGGTTCACTGCAGTAATTTGGGATAAGAACTAATTCGGCAACATAAATTAAATCCCCGGGACCTTTAACCTTTGGGTCAGAAGCGCAGTTTTTAGTCATTACGGATTCCAATAATTAAACTAATGAACTTGCCGACAAATCACCCAGCATTGATCCAAATCCCTAAATGCCTTAATATTTAAATATTTAATACTTAAAAAAATATTTAATACTTAAATGTTTTTTTTTTGTCCTTCCTTCAGCAGCCGCTTCGGCTAATTTCTCATTCCCTTCTGCAATTCAGGCAGGTTTGATCCAGGCCCTCTGGAACCTTCTTATCGGCAAAAGGAATAATCGCAGCGTAACATCGCGGCTTTGCGCCTGCAAAATGGATAAGTAGGGCAGGTTGGCGGTGGCGTCTGCAAGCGAACGCAGTGAAGGGCATCTTCTTGCGCTGCGGTGTCACTGGACCCGTGTGGCCCAGTTGCAGAACAGTGGTAATTAATCCACGTCTATGGGAACAGGCATGTTTTGTCCTCATCCGGTGCTAAATTGCCTCATCTAATGGGGCTTTTAATTTGACTTTCGTCCTAATTGGTTGTCTTCGGCGTCTTAGTTTCCCGAAAAACTTTTACACAAGATGTGTCAATGTCCCCCCCCCCGACAAAAATGCATAAATAAAATTCCACAGTCCCTTGTCAGCCTTTATCTTTTTCCCTTCGGGGTAGATTGTTCGGTTCAAATTAGGGCAAGACGTGAAAGTCATTAATATTTAATAGGATTATTTAGTCAGTCGTTGAGCATCCTCTGGTACAACAAAAAAAGTTTTATTTAAAAAGAGTTGCTTCGCATTTTGTTTTGCGTGACCTGCACGGTTTGCATAAATCGCAACAATTCGGGTACCCACAACGCACCTTTTAAATATGCAATGGATCGATGATAGGACTTTATTGTAAGAGCTAATTGCCAGCTAAATTAAACAAGCATATTTGATGAATATGACGTGATATGAACTGGCAACCATGAGAATTGAGTTCTAAAATGGAAAAAAGTTAAAAATTGATTCCAGCATGTCGATTAATATTAAAATACTGAAGATGGGCCAGATTTAATTTGGAATGGAACACTGTCTGTTTGCTGTGGCTTAGAATTTTATGTCAGTTGGGAAATCAGAATGTAAAAAAAAATAAAGCTAAAAAACTCACTACTGCTAAGGAAAAAAAACAAATTTAAAAGTGACATTTAATTTGAAAAGAGCAAAGGTTGATTTGTACTACCTTAACACATTTTTCATAAATATGTTGGACTGTGTACAACAGTATATGACGGATCATTTGACTGTCGCAAGGAAAAGTACCGCAGGTAAGATCACGGTAGCAGCTGCAACGTGATGTCTCAACATTCCAAGTCTATTATATAAGTACTTAACTGCCTCACTATCTGATGGTCCTCTTCCTTAATGTGGATGTTTGCAGATTTCCAAAAAAAAAACCAAAAAATTCATACCCTAATTGCCAATTTCACCAGTTTTGCCTGTACTTGATGTTTTGTCAAAAAATTTGCCCTAAATTTTTGTATAGCGCTTGACTCATTTGGAAAACTTGGCAAAACCTCTTGTTTAAATCCCTCTACTAACAAACCGGTCATCTCATCTCGCACGAGCTCATTCATCTTGGTTTGCTCTAATGGACGTCTTTGTTTCCCTGCAGTTAGAGGTGGTACGCAGCCCAAAAGCTCTGGCTTACAGCACCAACTCCAGCTGGGTTTTTTTTCTCCACAGCTCAGAAAAGTACGTGCAAACGTTGAAGAAAAAGGAAAATATGTTGAGGTTTTTCTTCTTAGAATCTGCTGCATCTATGGCTTTTTAAACTTGTCTGAATATAAATGAGAGAACACAGTGAAATAAAAACATGATCATGGAGTACCAGTGTTCTCAGTTTAGGTGCCACCATATGGCTTCCAAATATTTGTTCATGCATATGAAAACCTACAAAGTACAAGTTAGCTTGTTTTTACCTTTTTCTTAGGGATGTTTTTATTTGATTGTTGCCTGTTGTAATTTTAAGCAATACATTTTAAATAACATGGTCTGCTTATTCTTCCCCAGTACTATGGATTGGCAGGGATGTCCATGTTTGAAACTGATGGTTTTTGCTGACTTGGTTTCCCATCAAAGTTCATTAAGGTTAATTGAAATCGGGATGTCAGGAAAATGCCCCCGCGTGTCCGGTGTCTTCAGACAACAGAAGGGCTGGTTCCTTTCTCTCTTGCCTGTTTTTCATTGACAAATTGATCCACTTCTGTTTTACACCCCACATACTCCTCCACAAAGGGAAACAGAACTCTGCAAATATCATTTTCACCCAAAGTAACGCTGTTGACTTATTGATTTTTCTATTTTGCTTCTGAAACAAGTAAAGCCCACAGTGACACTTACCAAAACTGATTATGCATACAGCATATTTTTTATTTTACTGATGTTTTCATCGATGGGGGAGGACAAAATGACCCTTTTCTAACAGGCAGGAACAGAGAGGATGCAAACAGCATTAGTTAACATAGCAAAAGGGCTTTTCCCCTGGGAAAGAGAGGAAAAAGTGCAGTTTTAAAATCAATAGGAATAACAAAATAAGGAAAAAGAGTCCTGGGAATAACAACACTGTTATAATTATAATGCCTTCTTACAAAATGGCTCTTAAATATTGTATATTCAAGTAACAGAACAGATGGCTTGATGAAAAAATCTAGACAGAACAGCAGCTCCATCTCTGGGATTTGAGCCTGAAGCTTTAGATCCTAATTCAATTCATTAACCACTTGTCCGGCTCATGGCCATGAGGAGGACATCCTGAAAACCCGGAAATTTCATCCTTTGAAGTCTGTTTCTTTGAGGGTGGATTTGCATCTCGGTTCTCCTTAAGATAAAGGTATGTTAAGTCATTTATGTGCATGTAGAAAATGAATTACATATTTAAGATTTACCAAAATATAGAAAAAAACAGGTGCAACTGTTCAAACCCAGTGATTGCTCTTTAAGGTGTTGCTTTGTGACTGAAGGAAAATGGTTTACTGATCAACAGTTAGATGCTATTTCTTGGTTTTGGCTGTAGTGTTTGATACACAATTCTAGACTTTACTTTTCTCACAGGTTGAATAGTTTGAGGCTTTAAAACATTTTTTTTCTTCTTTCCAGCTATAGTATTAATCTTTACTTTGGATAAGGGCAACAGATCTTGAATGCCTACCTGTTGCCATCTGATGCCTGGCTATTTCTTGAATTATATGCATTCTGTTTTTCAGATATTGAATAAAAAAACTGAAAAATAAACTGATATTTCAACTACTTTGACTACATACAGTAGCATTTGTCATTTGAAAAATACTGCATAAATTTTTTTTGCTATGTATTATTAATATATTTCCGTATTATATGTATTCTAAGATTGTATAAGGACACACGGCAGGTCACAACAAACAAGTTTGTTGGTCTATTCTCAAAAATAATGCAAAAAAACACAAGTTCACTAGCCTCCCTCCCTCTGAAGACATCATCTCCTTGTAGACTTCATTAACTTGGCAGAGTTCAAGGAGTCCCCCAGGGTGTGGGGGGGGGGGGGGGCAACTCCTTCGAGGAAAAAGCCAAGGAACTCTCACCTTCATCAACAACAGTAAACAATTCACACTTATTAGCTATAATGAACACAAATTGGCATGTAAAACAGAATTAAAGCAGTTGTTATAGTAAACAAGTGCTTGGAGGGTGAGCTGCGTATCCCTCTTTGGTCTTTGATAACAAGACCCAAAGGGCCCGTCTGGAAGGCATTACGCTGGTGGGTCTCTACAGTCAAAGGCTGCTTTCCAAAGCTCAGGACCCAGATTATCATAACCAGCTCGTGTTTAAGCCATCAAGGGGTAAACAAGCACCAGACCTACAACATTATTGTCTTATCTCCTATTAGAATGAGATGAATAAAACACACATCTGAATGTACTGACATCTCTTCTCTACCCTGGTTGCTCTCTCTATGTATTCATTATATTTAGACAAATTCGAGCTGAGGAAAAGGATATAAGATGACAAACAGGAAATTCAGGGTTGGGGAAGCTGAGACACTAAACCTTAATGTTCTTTTGGGGTCTACTTGTACAGCCAGGATATAGTCTATTTGAATGAAAGAGTTCTAAACAATTGTCCACTTTATGTGTAAAACAAAGTGCTGGGTAGAAATGAGAGGGCAATGATGCGTTTTGTTTATTTAATCGATGCAGTTTTACTGTTGCGTCTTCTCTGAATGAAGCCATAAAGATTCATATCAAACACGCAGTGCTAACATACACACACACACAACAGGGTTTATTTGTCCATGAAATTTCTATTTTGGAGAAATTGAATTTCCATCGTTGTTTCTTACCGAGTGACATGTGTTCCCCAAGGAAAAATACGTTGCCTGAAATTCATTATACCCCAAAAATAAAAGATATTTTTATGTACGACAATGATAGTGCCAGCATGTCCTTTATTGATTAAACTTTTATAGATTGTAATGTAGTGCTTGGATTTATGAAGTCGACTCGGACTTCCAGTCTCAGTTGTGGACCCAATGTACACTTGTGTTCCAAACGTTTCCCAGTTTATCTGCTATAATGCTGTGTCATTTTCTGTGCAGTTCCACTTTCTAAAATTGCATAACAGTTATAGCCTTATCTGATGTTTTTACAGCCCATGAACTATAAATAAACTGAAGGATTACACTGTACTATCAAGATTGTGAGTTACTGCTGTAGATATTGCTGGACTTGTGAAGAATTTTGAACTACAAATAGATTTCTGCCCCCAGTTGAGGTGTAAGTGAACTTGCATTAATTTCACCTGTCATGCTTTACAATGGAAGGAACTGCTTAACCATTCATTAAGCATTAATATGAGCTGCAGAAAAACCCTGCAATGCTCAGTTCAGCATTTGCAAGGTAAGAATGATTAAGTAAGCATTTGTGACCATTTCATAACATTTTGCAATGCCATGTGACCAAGGTGCTCTCAGTCACAAACAGGGCTTAGATTTATGTGTTGTACTCTGCAGAACCGTTGTTTTTTTGCAAAGTATTTGCTCCTGTTAGTCTTCTAGTCTTTCTGGTTTAGTCCAATAATATTTGTCTGATAACATTAATGTAAAGCTAGGTGGAATAGGCCTACCTGTGAATAAAACATGACCGTTTTAATTAGATTTTTAAAAGAGGCAAAGTAGTCAAAAATACTGAAACTTATGTATATAACACTTGTATAACCTTTCTACAACATTGCAAGACCTTGAAGATACAAACTTCACACAAACTGCCATGGTTAACCTATTGCAGATGTTGTTTAAAAAACCTATGGTCTCTGTATGCATCTTTAATGCTCTTTAATGTACAAAAGATGTAATATCACTTAGGGGAAAACAGTGGGGCAAAAGGATTTCACAATGAGATTTGTACCCTGAAGGTTGCTGGTTGAAGCGCTATTGCCCTGCTGCTGTAGTACCTTTGAGGAAGGGACTTAAATACCCAGTTGAACAAATGGATGAAATATGGTTTGCTTTTTGGATGGAAACATCAGTTAAGGGCTCTCAATTAATGATGATATTTTCTGAAAAGGATATTCAAAGTGATGATTCAATGCAAATTCACAATTTATCAAAAGAAAAAAATATAGGACTTTTCATCCTTGAAAAGGGCATCATTACTGACTACTCAAACGTAACAAAATTTTAAAAGTTTCCTCTAAACACAAAAGCCCCAGGGTCTACATAAACAAAGCTGCACTTAACACCTTTTGTTTTATTTCCAAGAAATAAACTAGGATTATATTTATTTAATCCGGGGACTGCATAAAGTCCCAGTGTCAAAGACAGATCATCTTCTTTTTACCCCTAAGGTTTGTTTCAAAGATAGAACTTAAAATTCATGCAAATAATTTGATTTCTGTGAGCAAAAGCCTTGTGTGAGCATGAACATCGAGGAGGTGACAGATGAATATATGCCGGTGGCTCTATTTCGTTTCAGACTGTTTGCACAGAACGTGGCAACAGAAACAAGTTTAACTCTGGGTTCACATCTGGTTTGGAGTTTGCATCTCCTCTTTGTGTTTCTGTGGGATTCCCGCAGTCCAAAGAACACAGTTTCATGAATTTGTGTGACTGTCCATGAGTGCCCTGCAATGGTCTGCTGTTCTGTACAGGGTGAACCTTGACTTAAGTTATAGTGTTCATATCTCATAACCACTGTGACCTTTCATTAGATATGTGTTTTCTGACAACTGATGGATGGTTATGATTGTCTAAGAAAAAGTGTTTATCCAAATCAGGTTTAAAAATGTTTGCCCACTTTTACAAATACAAGAAAACAGCTACTACATATAGAATTATCATTATTCATCATTTTTTCCAGTGCCAGGTGTCAATTTCCATTAGTTTTTTTTTTTCCCAATGTGTTGACAAGTTTTATTTTGTATATCTATGTTTTGTTGAATTCTTAATTATTTAACATGACTGACATCTCTTTTAAATGTATAGAGCTGACGCAGGGGAGGCCTTTCTTGAGAGCCTCCTCAGTTTCCCAAATACCAGGCTTGCCCAATAAATAAGTTAACAGCCTGAATTTAATACTGGCACATAGGAAGCCATCTCTGTCGTAGTTCTGAAGGTTTCCCTCCGGTGGCCCACCTCATTCTGATATGTCTGGTGTTGAATAAAGTTCACGTTGAAATGTTCTTGCTATTTGGATGTCGAGTTGTAAAAAATATCTATTTCAATACATGACAAATATATCAACGTGGAAGTGTAATTTTTAAATGTGCACAAATGTGTCTGGTTTAAAAATGTTTATGTTATTGTTTGACAGGGATTAATGTTAATAGGGAAGTACAGAAGTGTCAAATGTAATTTCCCTGCTGTCAGAGGTCACTCTTCCGTTCCTTTGCTAGATGCACAGGTTCCACAGGATCTCAAGCAGAACCTCTTCATGTAAAACTTCTGGCAAACATACCAGAGTTCATCCATTCCCAAAAAGAGACAAATTAAATTTAGAAATACGAGTCTGTATGGTAACACACAGGTGAGTGAGGAGTTCTCCAAGAAGATGCACCCCAACAACCATCTAAGTGCAACCTTTACAATAAAGAAAGGACAATCTATGGTCCATTAATTCCAGCGGTCACCTATACAGGTCAGTTGACTTTTAATGTACATATGAATACCAATGTGTATAATAATTTAAGTTTTGAATCATAACATCATACTAAAGTCATCATTTTGCCTTTTTTTTTGCAAAACGGACCCCTTAAAAGACCAGTTTATTGCTTAAGTTATCAATTGTCCGTTTTATCAAAAATGACTGGAGTCTAAACACCAACACAGCCATCCCATGTTTCAAATGTGCAAACTACCAAGTCCGTTTAAGGAATGAATAAGCATGTAACATGCATTCGTCCTTCTAAATTCGGACAACAGCAACGCCGAAAATGGCAACGCATGCATTTTTTGATGCCAAAAATATTGTACACGCGTGACGCACGTCACCTATCACATGCCTTTCGAACGTATTAAAAAGAATATCTCCTGAAGGTTATTAATAATTTACGATGATGTCACATTTTGGGCTGAACAAAGCTGAAAATGCCGCCAACGATCCAGCACAGGAGGGCCGGGGATGCGGCGTCCGCCGTCGCGGGGGATCCGCGTCTCCAAGTCAGGGAACCGGAAGCTCTGCAGAGACGCGCCTTCAACTGCGCATCCCTCGGTCGAAGGTGCTGACGGACAGCCGCCGAGCTAAAAAAAAAAGGGGCTGGAAAGCGCGGTTTAAGCGGACTTGTGCATAATCTAATGAAGCTTTAGTCCAATGTGCAAAATGTACAGTAAACTTATTCGGCTACTTCTAAGGAAAGCGAACCACTTGACGCCGCGTTGCCGTGGGATACGCGTGCAATAAAACCGAGCCGAATCCTTGCTGGCTTGCGTGTCATCGTCTGGCAACCTTTTCTTTATACTGATACAGTAATACTCATTGGAGAAGAAAAGAACAGCTCCTACATTTTTTTTTTACTTTTGAAACAGCACAGGTTTGAAACTATACACTTTAGCCATTTATCTGGCGGACGCGAACACGGCTGGCAAAATTGTGAGTTCGTCCAAGTCACGCTAGTTCTTAGTACGAGTTGGAATATAACGTTTGGATCTACGTATTATGAAGGGCAGAAAAGGGTGTGTGTGTGTGTGTGTGTGTGTGTGTGTGTGTGTGTGTGTGTGTGTGTGTGTGTGTTGGGGGGGGGGACTTGTAGCTGAAGGCTTCTGCAAGAACAAGGCGCCCCGGCGTTGAATAGAAAGCGGTCCATCAGAAGTGTTACGTTCCAGTTCGGATGAAACTGGTCGATGCAGGTAGTTTTGAGCGCGGTGCACGGAGGCCGTTCTGCCGCGAGTAGAGCGGCTTAAACGGCCACGTTAGCGAGCCGGGGGTCGGAGTCCTGCTCGTATCTGTAATGGTACACCTCCATGTGATCTCTGCAGGCTTCCCTGATGTTGTTGAGCCACGTTTTGATGCCTTCTCTATTTAAATACAAGACCATGAGGAACACGACTCCGATGAGGGCCAAAACAATGCCCAGGAACACGTAGGAAACGGCTTCCAAGTCAGCGTTTATACAATCCACGTCTTCCCTGCGGAGTTTCTCGACGGGCAGCCCTCTCTTGCCTTCGGGTTCGCGGCACAGCAGGCGACGCGCGTCGCCGCACTGCGAGCCATTTTTGAGCCAGAAATACAAACTTCGCAGCTCGCAGTCGCACTCGAACGGGTTCGCCGCCAAATACACGCGCATGGCCCTGTGCTCGGACAGCTTGCTGATGTTCTCCTTGCCCACGGTGCGGAAGGAGTTGTTGGTGAGGTCGAGCACCTCCAGGCTGAGCGTGTCGAAGCGGTCCAGGGGAATGGACCTCAACCTGTTCCCCGACAAGTGGAGCGTCTGGAGACGCGGCGCACTTCCGGTCGCCAGCGCCGCCGACACCTGCGCGGCCGCCGAATCCGCCAAGGTGTCATTGAGGCAGAGGTACCGCAGCTCTCGCAGACCGCGGAACGCGTCCACGGAGACGGACACGAGTCTGTTGTGGCTCAGATCCAGCATCCGCAAGCTGGGCAGCCCCAGGAACGCGTCCGCCTCGATGATCTGGATGTTGTTTCGCGGCAGCGAAAGACTGGACAGCTCCGCATCCGTCCCGTTGAATGCAAAGCCTCCCCTAACCAGGGTCGAGATGTTGTTCCCCGTCACGATCAAAGTGTTCACCCACGAGGGGAGACCCACGGGCATCTCGTTGTCCGGCAGGTTACGGCAGGCGACGCTCTGGGTGGCTTTCGCGCAGGTGCAGGTGGCCGGGCAGCGCTCGCCGCCGGCCAGGAAAAACAGCGCGCATGTCGCCGTCGCCCAGAACACCGCCGCTTGCGTGATGCGAAAAGCCCTCATATTGCCATGGCAGTCCAGCCCGGTCTTCCTCTTCTCCATCGCTGAATAAGACGAGTTTCACTTGCGTGGAACGTGGACGGTGTGAGTCGTGGCAGCAGGTTCGGAGAAGGGGCTACACATGCCGAAATCTCGCCGAGTTTCGTCCTTTCTTTCCCCCCCGCAGGTTTACACTTTACGAGCGACGCTCGCTGCGCGGCAGCTGCTGCGGCCGGGCTGAGGTTTCGCGCGGCTGCAGCTCATTCTTCCACCCGGCGAGACGCGGTTCTGTGGACGCAGTCGCTCGCTGTCCGTCCGGATTCTCCCGACTCCAGCAAAGCCTCGCCCCCTTCTGCCACACTGCAGAGCATCTGGCCGGGGTCCTCACACCCGTGACAGACCCTGAATGACGAGGCGGACCGGTGCGCGCAGCCGGGTGCGGGATTATTAACGCACAAGTGTCGCCTAAACTTCACCTTCCTTCCTTCTCCTTGTTTCCCAAGAACAGAGCAAAGTTGCAATGATTTCCCGACTGAGAGCTGGAAAAGTTACGAGGCAGAAAGAAAAAAATAATGGGAAAATCCACAGAGATACAGATGCAATATTTGAACCCTCCATACAATACAAAACTGCAAATAATCCCCTTCATCTGTTATCTGACAGCCACGGGGGATCGCCGCGCGGAATAAAACAGAATTATATATTTTAATGATTCAAATGAGATAACATTTATCAGTGAGTCTATCTTGAACGATCCGCAGGGCGAGAGGTTTGAACTAATTTATTTATACAAAACATTTTGCTTCAGGGTTCAATGCCAAACGCCCAATAAATATTTTATTGCTCATCATACAGTATATTTAGCATAACATTCATTTATACATTTAAGATCAATTAAATGCTTCAAATGTTAAACTATAGGATTTAAAAGGAGAATGCAATAATCCTGGAGGCACAGGGTACACAAGGTTGTAAAAATATTTCCAGTTTTTATTCTGAAATAAGGTTTTGCTTACATTTTGGCTGGGAGTTTTTAAATATAGCTTTCCTGAATTATTATCATTATTATTACTGCAGCTTCTTGCTGTTACTGTAGCAGCACCCCTAATAACTGCTTATCGGTGATGCTGCGGGATGATTTTTTACATCCAGTTCTCACCATCTCCCCATCCTTCTGGAGACACTACACCTGTGTCAGAAGTGATAAGAACTTCCATGCTTGACGTCTCTCAGATGGTTAGTAAGAGCAGCAGAGTATACATCTCAGCAAGGTAGTGCTGATAGGAACATCTCATGGTGAGAATAAATCCTCAGTCCCCCCAGCCCACCACTGAATGAGACTGTAGATTGACTCTCACTGTGGGTTGTAGCTTGTTGAGATGTTAAAATATAAATAATTTTTATCTCAACACACCTCATCTGGAAAATGTTCTCTGTAATGTCAGGGTACTACTGGGTTGGGTTCCTAGACTGAATGTATTGTGTGAATCATCACTAACCTCAAAGACTCCCGAGCTGGCAAAACAGCTTTGGTGACTCAATGTCAGGTAAGTGGATACAACCCCACACACTTTTTTGTAATCAGCTAGTGTAAGTCAGGATCCAGGCTAGGTGCGAGGCCAGCTAAGGTAACACCAGGCCATTGCACGTTTGCCACATACACACACAGGCCCTCTCGCACACACAGTTACACACTACAGGCCACACAGATTCCCCAACTGACTTGACACATACACTGATCGGTCACAACATTAAAACCAATGATGGGTGAAATGAATTAACATTGTCTCATTACCATGGCACCTGTCACGGGGTGGGGGGATGTATTAGGAAGCAAGTGAACAGTCAGTTCTTGAAGTTCATGTGTTGGAAGCAGGACAAATGGGCAAGCGTAAGGATCTGAGCAACTTTGATAAGGGCCAAACTGTGATGGCTACACGACTGGGCCAGAGCATCTCCAAAACATCAGGTCTGATCCCACAGAAGAGCTACTGTACCACAAACTGCTGAAAACCTTAATTCTGGCCATGATAAAAACGTGCCAGAACACACAGTGCATTGCAACTTGCTGCGTATGGGGCTATGTTGCCACAGACCGGGTAGAGTGCACATACTGACCCCTGTCCCCCATCGAAAGCACCTACAATGGGTACGTGAGCATCAGAACTGGACCATAGAGCAATTGAAGTAGGTGGTCTGGTCTGACAAATCACATTTTATTTTAGATCATGTGGACAGTGATGCATGTGCATCATTTGCCTGGGGAAGAGATGATAGCAGGATGCACTATGGGAAGGAGGCAAGCTGGTGGAAGCAGTATAATGCTTTGGACAATGTTCTACAGGGAAACCTTAGGTCCTGGCATTCATGTAGATGTTACTTTGACATGTACTGCCTACCTAAACATTGTTGCAGACCACGTACACCCCTTCATGGCAACAGTATTCCCTGATGGCAGTTGTCCAGCCACACTGCAAAAATTGTTCAGGAACGGATTGAGGAACACGACAAAGAGATCAAGGTCTTTTGGCTTCCAAATTCCCCAGATCTCAGTCCGATCGAGCATCTGTGCGATGTGCTGGAGAAACAAGTCCAATGCATGGAGGCCCCACTTTACAGCTTACAGAACTTAAAGGATCTGCTGCTAACATCTTGGTGCCAGATACCACTGTCTTGTGGAGTCCATGCCTCGATGGGTCAGAGCTGTTTTGGTGGCGCAAGTGGGACCTACACGATATTGGGCAGTTGGTTTTAATGTTGTGGCTGATCGATGCATCTTTGGACTGTGAGAGGAACCCAAGACACTGAGAGAGAACATGCAGACTTGGCCAGGGCCAAATGTACTGTATGATTACACCACTCATATAAAAACCTACCTGCTGCGCCACACTGCCACCTTCTAGTAAAATGCAACTAAAAAAATAAATCTCCCTCAAAAGTTTGTGACTCTGGTTTCCATAACACAAAGTGCAAGTGTGCCTTATAGTGGGAATACAAAGAAGGCACTTCTTACAAAATTATCTAAAGGTGAGTACAATTTTATGAAACTTTGGGGAGTATGAAGACTTTTAAAATGTACTCAGGTAAAACAATGTAAAAACCTATGAAAGGATGGGTAAGACGGCATTTGCATAGAAGTGTCCATATTGTCAGTCAACAGCATTATGCTGCGAAGAAAGAGGGGCCCAAACCAAGGTAAAGTTGCTCACACTGCACTTTCCATCAAAGCCATGTGGGAGAGGGGCTTAACCAGAGGGCAGATGGGGACCACAGCTCATGCATGCACCCAGGACAACAAGCGGATCGGTGTCACCAGGGGGGACTAGGGGACCAAGACAGTGCTGCCGTCACGGGATATGCCTTCATTGTGAGGAGGTTATCTCGCTTTGGGGGCTGGAAAAGGTAGGATACGGGTGGCGGCTGTTTGTCTTCGACTCTCATCAGTCATTCACTCACGACCGGCAGTGCACAATGTTATCACCGGCAATCGTTTCCTCCTTTGTATATCACAGCCAAATCCGTTCAAGGGAACATTGGCATCAGTCACACAAGATCGCTGTGCATTATCTTATAAATGGTCTTTTTCCACCACACAAATTTAAAAGATGGAACTTGTTTCAGAAAGCAACGGTTAGATACAAGCAAATAGACAGCACACTTAAACACATTGTTACAGATAAGTATATCTGCCTGGAAACATAAATGATACCTTAATGCTACTATTTAAAGAGTAAAATTTAATTACAATGCTATGTTAAATATGAGCAATGTTCAGAATAACCAATTTTCTCAGGTTTAAGTTAACTACTGTAATGCAGCAGTGCTCTCACTTGTTCAGTTCAGTGGAGAATTTGGCTGTTCAATCTCTTTATTATAAAAAAAAAATCCGCTAGACCTTTAATTATTGTGACGGATGTCTGGGATTTCCAAGTGGACAGGTGTGACCTCACGCTGTGGAGAACACCGCTGTGATGCTGCCTCCCCCCCACACTCCCACACACTCCCCTGGTTCACGCAAACTCCGCACCCTGCGAGCTCTAGAGCGGAAAATGTCAAGCATCCAATGAGCGGAACCCCATGCCATCCCCCGTGCACGCGACTTATCTCCAGGGCAACGGAGCACTTGGGTCACGTGGGGGCACCGACTGCAGAGCTCAGTGAAGCAACCCAAAAACTTGTCCGGTATTGGAAGGACAAAAACATAGAAATAATTACTGGCTGACAAATGATGGGTTGCGTGAATGGAAGAGGTGAAAAGCCCCTCCCATCCCAGTCTTTCCAACACCCCTACATGTGGAGCTTTATTTCCACATTTATGACTTCTCTCGTTCAATTTCCAGTCAAAGAAACTGCAGACTTACAGGGCACCAACTGTATCACGTGCTAATACATGCCAATTATTTAATAGCACAAGTTTACACTACAGTACCGTCTACATAGTGAAGCCTTGCAGTAAAGGACATGACCTTTTGGCCTAAAAGGTTCCTCTTTTCGGAGTTCTGAGATTGATCTTGCAGCTAGATATAATTCTATCACTTTGGTATAATTGTAGTGGGAATGTAGTTTATTTTAAGAAAAACAGATTTTAAAAACCTCAGGCAAAAAAATGATGTCCTTATGGGGTAGTAGTTGTATATGTGAGTTCTAAGTTTGGCAGCCTTACTGTCTTTGCATGCCTCAGGCAGCTGTTCAGTCATTCAGAAAAACATTTTCCTATAAAAAGGGTTACTGATTTTAGAGGACCTTTCTACCAGTTGCCTCATTATGGATTGTTTAATATGAGCTCATTTAATGCTTTGATGAGTTTTACAAAGAAGCGTAGGAGGATCCGAACCAGCATCATTTGTACTTTTGAGACAAGTTCAGAACTCATCCATCCATCCAAGTCCCCAGATTGTATGAAAAGGTTTTAAAGGAGCATAGATTGCTGTTATTGTAAAAACTTGAACGAGGGAACTGTGTTCGGACATGGCTACGGGGCGCTCGCACGCGTCTGCTCTCAGTTGGCATGCGTGAGCGCCGAAAGGCCAGAAATGCTGGTGTGTCCGATAAGTAGACAGGACGCAAGCGGCGAGTAATAAACAATGCGGGTGTTGTCACGCGAGCACAAAGACGGCTCTGCCGCCCAACGCCTTTCAAAATGCAAGCTAACACAATCGCACGAGGACATCTGCTATGCGGGTCCCATCAGATGGCCTATAATTCAGTCTGGTGGGCCCTATTTGGTGGCTGCATCGCATTTACACCATGTCCCCTCAGCTCGATTTATTGTACAGGACTAACCGGACTTTGTGATGATAAGGTTATTGCCCTTGCGTGTTGCCACCTTGTGACATTGAAAACGCCGTAACTGATTGAAACGGAGCCGCCCCCTCCCTTGACTGCTGACACCTTGGCATGGTGGTTCTCCCAATTTTTCCCGCTGTCAGTTATGTGGCCCTCCGCTGCTGGCCGTGATTGATCTGCGTCAGGTCACATACTATAAGCCTGCCTGCTTCACAAACTGATCTTTTAGTTCCCCGTGGCATGACAAGTACTGTAAGTCACTGCGCAACATAGCATAGTTATTGGAGGGACCAAAATATAATAAATTCTAATACTCAGTGGAGTTGAATGCAGAATTGTTCGAGGGGTTGGTACATATTAGGTTTGCTAGAACACCTTCCTGCTGAATATGCCCCCTCCCCCTCTCTATTTGACTACAAAATATGGTCAAAATAGATTTTGACTGATCAACTTCTTGGTGGAACCAGGCAAAAGCAGACTAGATGTTTGGCTGTTTTATATTTTCCATCTAGGTTCTCTTTTCTGCATGAACCAAGTTTAACATTCTAATTTATTTTTGGTGTGAGCTTTTGCTGCAGTGATTTGTCATTGAAATCTGTGACATTGACTTCCTTTCTGTAGATAAATCAGGGCTTGCTGAGAAGGCCTAAGTGTACACATGCCAGACAAAGAGAAATTTAAAGTTCTCCTGATCA
Source organism: Heterotis niloticus (assembly GCA_018136845.1). Lineage (NCBI taxonomy): Eukaryota > Metazoa > Chordata > Actinopteri > Osteoglossiformes > Osteoglossidae > Heterotis > Heterotis niloticus. The sequence continues at coordinate 6,846,440 of CM030899.1, read as the reverse complement.
GGTCAGTTGTCAGGAAAGATGAGAATATTCTGGATTATTTGTGTCCCTCATCCAAAATAATAATTATTTCACAACAGTGAACCTTTCACAGCCCAGAATACAATATTTTGGGGTTAGCATCTCCAACCAGGGTGCTAACAGGGACAATTCTCACTTTCCACATCCGGAGAAGGCTCAAATTCTCCATTTTTTTTTCTTTAATGGGGGAGGGAAAGATAGGGGGAAAGTCTATATTATTCTAGGGGACTCAGAATTGCTAGGTCCAGTCTTGCCTACAGCTTCCTTTCATCTTGAGCATTTTCTTGTTCCTCACGCTGCACAGAGTAATAGTGAAGGGTTGAAGGACTTTTGCAGGCAAGATTAATTAGGTGCTTAAGATCTGGTTTAAAAAAAATGGCATCTCAGCAAAAATAGTTTTCCTGGAAAAATAAATGTACTGCGTTTACGGTTTCTTCTTCTTCTTCTTCTTCTTCTTCTTCTTCTTCTTCTTATTATTATTATTGTTATTATTATTATTATTATTATTATTATTTAGATGTTTAAACCACTTTTATGTCAATTCAGATCTTAACAAGAGACCAAAGAAGTCCATCCAAGCACTTTGGCCAGGATGGTTGTGGTTCCCATTAAAACCATCTGTCTAATATTGTCTAGGTCCTCCTTATGCAGCTTAAACAACTTTTACCTGTCGAGACATGAACTCCACAAGACCTCTGAAGGTGCCCTGTGGTATCTGGCACCGCAAGGTTAGCAGTAGATCCTTTAAGTCCTGCAAGTTGAGAGGTGGGGTTTCCATAGATCGAACTTGTTTCTCCAGTACATCCCACAGATACTCAACCAGATTGAGATCTGGGGAACTTGGAGGTCAAGACAACACCTTGAACTCTTTGTCACGTTCTTCAAATTATTCCTGAAGAATTTTTGCAGTGTGGCTGGACAACTGCCATCAGGGAATACTGTTGCCATGAAGGGATGTACGTGGTCTGCAACAATGTTTAGGTAGGCAGTACATGTCAAAGTAACATCCACATGAATGCCAGGACACAAGGTTTCCCTGTAGAACATTGCCCAGAGCATCACACTGCCTGTGCAGGCTTGCCGTCTTCCCGTAGTGCATCCTGCTGCCCTCTCTTTCCCAGTTAAACAACGTACATACACATAGCCATCTTCATGATCGAAAAGAAAATGTGATTGATCAGACCAGACCACCTTCTTCAATTGCTCTATGGTCCAGTTCTGACGCTCACGTGCCCATTGTAGGTGCTTTCGATGGGGGACAGGGGTCAGCGTGGGCACTCTACCTGGTCTGTGGCAACATAGCCCCATACGCATCAAGCTGCAATGCACTGTGTGTTCTGGAACCTTTTTATCATGGCCAGCATTAAGGTTTTCAGCAGTTTGTGCTGCAGTAGCTCTTCTGTGGGATCAGACCTGATGGTTTGGAGATGCTCTGACCCAGTCGTGTAGCCATCACAGTTTGGCCCTTATCAAAGTTGCTCAGATCCTTACGCTTGCCCGTTTTTCCTGCTTACAACACAACAAATTGAAGAACTGACTGTTCACTTTCTGCCTAATACATCCCCCCACCCCTTGACAGGTGCCATTTTAATGAAATAATCAATGTTATTCACTTCACTTGTCAGCAGTTTTAATGTTGTGGCTGATCGGTATATGCTTCCGCCATGTTGGTCATGCTATGTTCACTGTTTACTTGCTGCTTTAAAATCTTATTCCGGTGGTACCTGCTGTTTAGTGCATGGTCCTGCCCTATGATGAATACAGTTTCTGCCTCTCTAAACCCAGAACTGCATAACCACACCATGGCTGCATCTTTGTCATCTACTGGTTTATCGTGATTTCTATCAGGTTTCCAGCTGGCCACATAATCCTACAGCAAGTCTTTTTCCTCTCTCGGTGCTACCGCTCAGCTGCACTTCGGTGTTGCTTCCAGGGACAAGGATTTGTCTTTGAGCTGTTTTGCTTCTTCAGCATTAGCACTTTAGCCAAGAGGAACCGTCTCATAATTTTTCACAATTTTATTAGACGGGGTCATCATTACGGCACGGACAGTGCAAGCATCTTGAAACAATTCCAGTAATGAGAGAAAGTAAGAGAGCTCTGGAAGACATAGTTTACATGAAGTGGGACCCTCCCCAAAAAAAAAAAAAAAAAATAAATAAATAAATAAATAAAATAAAGTCTTGATGACCATCAGTTAGAAGAAGGTAAGTGCACCTTTCTGGCTTGGGGACTAATTAATAAGGGGCCAAGTGAACCAAAAGGTAAGAGCTTGCAGCTCTTAAGCACCGCTCCTTCGGGGCATCAATAAATGATGCGCTGCTCCTTTACCGTCCACTCTGGATTCATTATAAAACCATGTGGGCACAAAATGTAAATGATACTTCTTAAGTGGTGTCGTTTGTCAGCACCGCATCAATTAGTTATCCAAGATCGTAACCGAGTGCGTGCATCGATGGACCGGGCTGTCCAAAAAGACTCCGTTTTCATCCTGCCGGATATGATTGGTTCAAATGAACTTTAGCCCACATATGAAATGAAGCACAAGCTGGAGCTGCGGTAATATATATCGCTGGCGCAAAATGTACAAAAAATATGTGCATGTGAGCACTTTGTCTTCAAGAGGTCACAAAGAGAATATGTGAATGTTAACAGTGTCTAACTAATGGATATTATTTATGAGTATATTTTGCAGCAGATAAATAAGGACATGTTCATGCCAATAAAAACATACATATGCTGAATAATGGTAGCTGCATAAAGGTTATACCTACTATGTGGGAAATATATTGTGCATCTTTCATTTTGCACTGTGCACATCACCTTTTATATATATACGGTATATATAATTGTAAAAATCTTTTGGTGATGGCGATGGACTGAAGATGTAAATGGTACCGTTCATTTTTATGACTTTAAATGGAGTCCGGTGTGCAGTGCACAGTTATCATTAATGTGTCTGTTGTCTGAGGAAGCTCATACCAGCTGAGATCCAATATTACCCTTGTGTTTTTTTTTTTGTCTTTTTCTCTCACCACGGTCAGTTAGTTTCATATTATTTGCTATATGTTTCTATTGCTATAAAGAAACGCTGTTGTTTACATCATTTCCTCATCACGTTTGAAAACAAGGCTCAGCAGAAATGCAATGACCACCATCAGTTGTTTCTGGGTTTATTAGCCCTTGTGTCACAGAAAAGAATTAAACAACTCGCTCACTTTCTGTACCCACTCGTTCTGGTCACGACTGCAGCGGTCCAGAGCAATCCCAAAATAATCGGTGTGCTGGGGAAGCAGGGTACACCCTGGACAGCAGTCCATCACAGGGTAGCAGAAAGGGATTAAGTTCATATTTACTTTTTGAGCAGCTATAAACAAAATTGAAGTTTGAAAAGCCTTTGTGTCTTGCACGCACGTGTCTGTGCATGTGTGTTACAGTTTAACCACCATGAATCTACCGGGAACTGTTCAATTCCAGGGGCTGTCGCAGTTTGTCATCGGTGTTTCACCCAAAGTTCATGGAAGACAATATTTACGTTCTGAAGGCCGGCCGACCCCCCTACCCCCATCTCCCACCTGAGGGTCATAAATCAGTGAGAGGTTCCTCAGCAGGACTGTGAGAGCAAAACAACGACCATTTCTCTCTGACACAGCAGAAGGGGATGACCTTGGTGATGATGGATGGCGAGACCACGCTGGGCCAGGCTAGGCCAGTGTGTTCAAAGGGGTGAAGCTACTTACCGAACCCTGAGATGCCAGCTGCTGGGCTTCAACTTCACAGACCTTCATCATCTGTGTATCTCAAAGCATTCAAATCAAACACGTGGTTCAACAACTGCAATGGAGAGAAAAAAGACAAGGTTCAAGTGCTCTGTCACCGCCTCAGGTTGTCCCCACGCAGTGTCGTGTTTCCATGATGAACTACACACCTAAAATTATAACATAGGTATTTATAAAGGAGGCAAACATGAATCAGCGGCGTAATCTAATGTAAAAATTTATTTTATTTTTAAAGCAATGCTTTGTCACTCGGAATGGAACTTTGCAAGATCACGCAAACATTTTCCTTCGCCAAACCCTTGATTCGATTAAAACTCCATAGACAAGAAACCTTTCATTAAAAATGATTCTCCTGCCCGATCGCAGACTGACAGCATCCTTTCATAATCTGCCTATTTGAGCTTTATTCATAAATAGCAAAGTAAAAATCACCGAAAAGGTGCCGCTGAACAAGCTGTCGCTCGAGTCTAACTCCTCTCGCATGTTTGATGGAGCGTTTTTTTTTTTTTTGCTTCCCTGCTCCGAGTCCTGCTCTGAGACGAAAATGTCCTGATGTGTATGCAATTTTTTAAACGGAGCCCTGGGGACAAAATGTTCTCTCTCTGCGGAGGAAGCGGTGCAGTTACCCGCTGTGTCATCGCCCCTGCGAGGCAAACAATGACACGGAGAGGACACGCCGCAAATGCGAAAGGAAAGAGAATGACTTCAACTGATGCTTGAATTATCGTGCACTGGAGACCTGCGTCGTACCGAAGGGTTTCCGATTAATACATGGCCCCATAAATTACGTTAATGACCTCACGAGAGAGCGAGCGGTGGGGGTTTATTTTTACACAGTGTGGACTTTAGGCCCGATCTGTCAGACCTCTCGTGGCAGGACTGAAAAGGGAGAAATATGATATGAATGTGAGATAAAAATAAGCACAGCTGTCAGGTGGAATGTTGATGGTAATGGAAGTGTGGTTGCTGGTAATAATTCTAAGTTGATGGGTTTATTCTAGTAGTACTGAGTTTGACTTGAGGGTAGCTGTCGGTCACTCAGCCCCAGCTGTCACCACTGCTTCCTAACTGCAGAAGCTGTGGATCTTGGTGCCCATCTTGGCTGACTTGTCCTGCTACTCCCATCCCAGCACTGCAGGCCGGGGGCTCATGGCTAGTTTCTGTTGAACTTGGTTGGTTTCTGCTGCTTGTTCACACACGCAAGCACGTGTGCGTGCACGCACGCACACACGCACGCACGCACGCACACACACACACACACACACACACCCCACCGTGCCCTCTCCTGTCTGTCAGACAGCACCTCATGTAAGTCGACCCGTATGGCTGTACTTGCACTCCATCTTAGGTTGAAAGCTCAGTTGCCATCTTGTCTGTCCATCAATGTCACGTCTGACTCAAGTCCTCCAGATGTTCATGGAGTGGATTTTACTTTATTGTTGGTTTTGCTTCCAAATGTGCTTGTACGTATTTACCCCTGTTTGCATCAGAGACTACGATCCAAGGTCCTGTGTGACACATTCACACTTTTTGTACACTCTGTGCCATTCGACAAGTTGCACTTAATATCATCATGTTGTGTAAAGATGGCAGTGATCAGTTTCACTCTGCTTTATGGAAAACAGTGATCGCTTGCTCTCTGCAGGCTGCCTCCTGTTTTCTGCTTTCTTTTGTCTATTCTTTCTCCTCGAATCTGTCTCCAGTTACCTGTCTTGATCATTGCTTGGTTTACTGTTTCTCTCTGTCTGCTTGTGCACTTCAACACTCGGCTCTGGTATAACGTTGACCTCCTACCGTTAGCTGCTAGCATCCAGGCGTCAGCACTGGGTCACGTCCACTGCGTCACTCTCAGACCATCAACCGGAGATGCTCATGCACTTTTCTGACAGCCTCTCTCAAACGATGACCTTACAGCTGTGGTCTGCATGCACGGAAGGACACTTCAGGGCCACTAGCGGTGGAGTCCTGCAGATTCCCTAGAAGTGAAATAGCTGATGCCTTGGATGCAGATTTACACCTTCTGGTGCTCTGATCAGAACTTAAGCAACACCTATGAAAGACCTGTTGGAATGAAAACCAGCCATACTTTTGTTTTATTTCAAGGATTCAGACCACTCACCATAATGGCTCAACCCTTTCATCTTCACTATTTTCTCTTTACTGAAGAGTGATTAAGCTTTGCAGACAGACTGGGACTGAAGTCTCCATAACCTACAATATAGATCTTCGCGTTGGTCTCGAGATTTTAAGTGCACCAGATTAGCAGGAGTCACTCTCTTTCTTTAGCAAGACTTAAACACGATTATATGCACACAAACACGTATCAATAAACACACACAGACATCTTGATCCGGAGGTCTTCGGAATCCACAAGGTGCTTCTATGAAAGAAGAGAAAGATGAAGGACTTTATATTAGGTGGGAGCAACACACACAGCAGGCTGTCAAACCCTCTGAGATGCTGTCTGCCCACATCAAGGCTTAGGGGTCACTCTGCAGGCCTGACAAGGTAACTGTCCCTGGTGTCCTCCAGATACAGCAGGACACACTCCACAGGACAGTTCTAGTAACCCACACAGGTGTAAAGTCCGATTAGGATCAACCTGCAGGGAATCACTCACACAGGTACATAGGGATCTTAGAAGATGTATGTTTGTGTGTTTTATGGGTGCGGGTTAGTGTGCATCTTAGCACTTCTATCATTTCATCCTATGCATTCCCACTTGCGTGTCTGTTGCTCTTTTTGTTTAATTTCATTAATATAGTAAATATAGCTCAAATAAAAGCACAAGACTGGTGGCACAATGTTAAGCTACATTTGTGAATGTGCATTGCTGAAATGTTGGACTGTTACCTGTGGTTAAAAATTGATCATTTTGAGGTTGGATGCACCAATGAACTCAATGAGAGAAAAAGAAGAAGAAGAAGAAGAAGAAGAAGAATGTCAAGTGGTTGTCTGAAGAAAACTCATTCATGCTTCATCTTTAATTCATAAGAAGCTTTGATTAGTGTAGAAATACATCAAGGTGTCTGTGATCCGTTTTTTTAAAGCAAAACTGATGACGTCTGAATTTCCTTGAATGGGAAGTTTAACCTTTACATCTTCGCTGTGTATAACACTATTACCATGGTGAAAAAAATGGAATAAAGTTTGTAGATAATTTTGTTGGCTGGGGTGTTTTTAGATGGGTTTCCCCTCTCCCACTGCTTTCAGATTCATTGTTTGTGGTTCACATGGGTAAACCCATATAAACGCCCTCATGGTAGGGGGTTTACACCAGTAGAGGGTGTTGGACAACAATTTCCTGGCTACATGTAACCGTGCTCAAAATACAAAACCTCACCGCAATATGTCCCTTGTTCAAAAATTAATCTTGGTAAAACATATGTTACTAAATAATAAATTGCAAGAAAACAGTTCAGATTTTTTGCAGTTTTTTAAATCGCTTTCATATTCAAATTCCAACTTGCTGACCAAAGCTTTGACCCTTTATTATGGAAAGCAAGAGGTTATATTTTGTTTGTCCTCCAGGTTTTACTTTAGTTATTTCTTGATGAATATAAGTAATAATAAAATTAATGAATATAATTAAAAGTGGAAGTGACTGATCTGAGCACTAGTTTTGTTATGGCTATTTTGCTAGGTAGGTGATACAAGCAGTCAGGCCTGGTAAAGGATAAACTTCCCCTTTAAGGAATATTAGAATTGGTTTTCTAATTACCGCTAGTCTAATAGAATGTGATTTATTAGTTAAACCAGAGCTGCTGTTAGTGTCCTTTATGAGAGAAATATACTGGCATGGCTTTACGTGTATGCCGACATCCCTCATGGTTTTACTGCACGTGTAGATGTACAGAAAGTTAATGAAGCAGGGGATTTTGTCATTGACTTTTCAAGCAAAGACATAAATCACTGCACTGCACTCGACGATGGGATTTATATGTGTTCAGTTTAATTTAAGGCAAATTAACTTTCAAGATTTTGCATGGTCAACGCTATCAAGCGTAATAGTTTCTGATAGGTAACTAAGGGTGATTTGAGTTACCTTCATATTGTCCGTTTTTACTTTTGTGCATGTAAACCCACATTTGGCTTAAATTGGTGAGCGATTTGTTTGCAAAAATGAAATAAAGTAGACAAATGTGAACTTTGTACTCATTTGGTGTTTAGGGCTCTAAGTTTTGGTTTATAGTATTAGACAAAGTGGCTAGAGACCTTTCTCTGTCTTGCCACTTCCATAGATCTGAATGTGACTTTTTTCCCCGATTGTCCACTGATCCACCAAACCAAACCAAAGAAATACGTTTCAAGAGACATACAGAAAATCAAGACTCTTCTTTAAAAGGTATTTTTAATAATTATATGTATGGATAATAGCAATGTGTACTCGGTTTATAATAATTTACTTATTTATCTATTCAGTGGTCTTCATTATATTGTGCATTTATGCCTTTTGTATTCTTTTCATTCTTACATTTATTAGTGAAAAACTGCATATAGAAAGTTCTGGAACACAAAGCACTTTGGTTGGTTGGTAAATGTGGTGAAATTATACTAGCAGGTGTCTTTGAGGGTTCTTATCTTGAGCAGAAGCAGGTGAGGAAGTTCCAAGCTGTCTTAAAAGACTGAGTAGATGTTCATGTAGCACACTGGGTAAATATTCATAAGACACTTGGGCTACACATTGTGCAAAATGTGTGTGTGTATGTGTGTGTATGTGTGTGTGAGAGAGAGAGAGAGAGAGAGAGAGAGAGAGAGAGTGAGGGATAAGACTTGGTAAAGTTCTGCAGCACAGTAACATTTGTTTTGTTTTGGAAAAACAGGCTACAAATTTGGAGTAGACGTTTGCAACTTTTTTTAACTGGTCTTTAGTTTATTGTTCCCATATGTGTGCACACAGAAGTTCTGGCACTGTGCAGAACATGGGCAGGAGCTGTAGTAGATGTTCATGTAGCACACTGGGTAAATATTCATAAGACACTTGGGCTACACATTGTGCAAAATGTGTGTGTGTGTGTGTGTGTGTGTGTGTATGTGTGTGTGTGTGTGTGTGTGTGAGAGAGAGAGAGAGAGAGAGAGAGAGAGTGTGAGGGATAAGACTTGGTAAAGTTCTGCAGCACAGTAACAACACCTTTCTTAAGCACTGTTGTGCCTTGTCGCTAAGCCTTAATATCAGGTCCAGCAGTAACTTCCCAGGTATGAAGATATTGAGGAAAATTTCGACCCAATTCTTTGATAAATAAGCTCCTATATTAAGAAATGTAAAAACATCTGTGAGTGTTTCTTCTTTTTACAGCCACTGTGCTGTTTTTAAACCAGCAGAGGTCCTAGAAAAGAGTCGGTTCATGCTCATCCATGACACACACAGGGGTTTGTTTCTTTACTGATGTCATTTCAGCTTTAAAGCTATCTGTACATTTACTGTCCTGCTGCTGAACACATTTCATAAATAATAAGAACAACCAGTAAGTAAGAGCAATGGAATATCAAGCCATTTTATGGTAAAACTAAGGTTTATTTTATATTTGTGTCAGTGTGTCATGTCCTAGGGGCATAATGGGTGTGACCACACTGTTTAACGCAGTCACACCCTTCACAGCAGTGGGTGCTTTGTTTTTTAAGAAGAACGTATAAGTTAATCCTTAATGAATAAACAAGTATTAAATTAAGGTCAGATTTTTCAAGTGTGTGTGTGTGTGTGTGTGTGTGTGTGTGTGTGTGTGTGTGTGTTTTACACTGCTTTAGGCTACAGATTTGGAGTAGATGTTTGCAACTTGTTTTAACTGGTCTTTAGTTTATTGTTCCCATATGTGTGCACACAGAAGTTCTGGCACTGTGCAGAACATGGGTAGGAATTGTGCTAACTGAGCAAACAGGGTTCTGAGAATGTTACAGTGGCATCTTGTGGTCACTGAGCTCAAAGCACACAGATGTGTTAGCAGGCAAATGGACTCCTGGGTACTGTGGAATCCAGCAGGTTTGAAAAACACAAATATAATGAAATTCTGTCTTGTCCATTAAAATGTGTGTGTGTGTGTGTGTGTGTGTGTGTGTGTGTGTGTTTGCGCATGTGTTTGTGCGCATGTGTGTGTGCCTGGTATGCAGAAGCCAAAGGAGTGATTACAGAAGTGAAAGTAAAGACTCTTGGCGAATGTCAGGGCAATGATAATGGCTGATGGAAGATAGGGAGGGGTGGAGAACACCAAGAATGTGGGCAGAGCACAGAATTCCAAGGAGCTTTTGTCAGAATTTCAGTATAAGGTTGGCGGAGGTCACTTCTGCTCTTTGCTGACCCATATGTGTTTTTCTTCAAACCCAACAGCTTGTCTTTCCCTTTCTATTTTACGCTTTCATTCCAGTAAAAACCAGTTTTGCATTTCAAGTGTAACGTATTTCCATCATCACTATTCCTCTGATTTGAAAGGGAAGTTATCAAACATCCAAATAAGTCTAGTTTATCTGTTCTGAACATTTTTTTTTCTAATTTTCACATCTGGACAAGAATAAGCTGAGCAACCTGAGCTGATCTGATGCCGTGAGCTAAACTCAGCCCTGCTCTGCTCACCTGAGCCTCATCCAAGCCAGAATGCTTTAACAGGGACACAATGAATTACCGTCATAGAATACCCAAAAAGTGGCTTAAAATACAAACGAAAGGGCAAGCAGTTACCAAAGAAGCTTTTTTTATTTATCATTTATTTAATGGTACTGTATGTGACCCTATATGTGGTTCATTCAGTATTTTGTTCAGGATGTTTGAATATTTGCTATATTTTACATTGTGTAATTTACACCATGTTAATGGTGCGAGAATATCACATTATCAGAAACTGCTTCATATATAAAAATAAACTACATGGATGGAATATTTGTGCTGTACACATTTGGGAGCGACGGCTTAGAGAAGGATACTTTAAACACAAAAATATGATGAAAATATAGCATACAATCAAATGTGTTTTGTATTTAGTGTGCAGGCAAAGTATTTTAGGCTTACTAAAAATATAAAAATGTGGCTAAAATGTGGCTAAGCCAGGAAATTGTGAATGACATCACAGTGAATTACATACTTTTCCAAAAACATAATATGCAAAATTTACAACGTGTTATGTTCTGTGCAGATTTTTTCAATCGCACCTTTCAGAGCAAATTTGTTTTTTGTTTTTTTAAGTAGAAATAAACCTTTGTCTTGAAAATTTTAGAGTTGTGCTAAACATTAAAAAAACATCTTCAGCAAAATATCATTTGTGTTCACATCTGCTGGGAACTCGTATACATGTTTCACATTTTCTGAGGCTGAGGATGGATCGTGATGCTTTAGTCCTCTAAATTTTGGAGGTTGCCCTGTGTGAATCACGCCGATGTCACACTCCGTTGCCACAGAGTCACCTCAAGAACTCTGACGTTTGGGCTCCAGCAGATAACAAGAATGTAAAACGGGTGCTGGAGTGGTTCTGTCGAGAAGGTACGAAGAGCTCAGAAAGCTGTCTGCAGACTAGTGCTGCTGTATGATTTTTGACCATTTCAAGTAACATCTGCTTTTCATGCTTCAGAAATGCAATTTTTTTCATTTTCCTCTGACTTGCTGATCAAAGGCAGATTGCTGGCTTTGTTCTCCTTAGTGTCCAGTGGCTCTTCGCTCTGAAGTTTCCTGAGAGTTAGCAGAAAACAGACGAATGCCCCAAATAAGAAAAACACCTGGAGACCTAGGAACCTGTAGATGAGAAGAATGTGGTTAAGGGCTGCTTCTTTGTTTATTCTGATTTAAAACGTGTGAAATATATTTAATGTTTTTTAATGTGCAAACAAACTTCAGTCCACCTGGAGCTTTTAAAATAAGCATTATATTGCTTAATGGCCCAAAGTATGTAGACCCCCCTTCTAATAACTGAGTTGAGCGGTTTCAGTCGCACCCACACAGCAGACAAACACATTCTAGACAACTGTGCGCTTGGTGTGAAGAAGCTCCTTTCCTGCCCCAGCATGATTGCCCCCTCCCCTATGCACCAAGCCAGCTCCATAAACACATGATTTTCCCAGGCTGATGTGGAAGAACTTGAAAAGTTGCACAGAGCCCTGACCTCAACCCCACAGAACACCTTTGGAATGAACTGGAATGCCGACTGCAAACCGGACATTCGGGACCGACATTGGTGCCCAGCCTCACTGACGCTCCTATGGCTGAATGGGCACAAATCCTCACACCCAAAATCTGGGGAAAAGTGGGGGCAGTTATAGCAGCAAAGGGGGGGGGGCAACTCCATGTGAATGCCCATGAGTTTGGAATGGGAGGTTCAAGAAGCAAGTATGGGTGCAATGTTCAGGTGTCCATATAGTTTTGGCCATCTAGTACATAACTAGTTTTAGTTGGTCTTGGGTTCTGGGACGGCATCAAAATGCTCCTGCATCACCAGAAATTTCACAGTGACATTTTTATCTGAGAACTACAGGAACTAAGATGGGAAGAAGATCAGTGGTTTCCAAAACAAAACAAATGTTAAAAAAAACAGGTGACCCTCAGCAGTCCTACCTCTGTCTAAATTGGTCCAAGTTATAGTAGCGGCAGGAAGTATTTTTGTTGCACTTTTTCCCCCATACGATGCAAGTTGTGTCGATGGCACTGCCATACAAAACTGGTCCTGGCATGAAGGCTGCAGAAGAAAGTGTTGTAAATTTCATGGAAAAAAAACACTTCTTTTAATCTTTCTTCAACCTTTAGCACACAAAGACCACAAACCTATACAGCTGTCACAGTCATGGAAATAACTGGCAGGCAAATATCTCTACATAAAGAGAGATATTTCACATATTCAAGCAAGTTTTCACACATCCCTGGTTTTCCCAGCTCAAGTTTGTCCCAACACTGAACGGTGAAATGAGCTCTGGCTTTCGTCCAACAGATTTTTATGATTCATGCGGTGACGCACATTCAAGCAAATGTAGTGGCTTTCTCTATAACCAACTGATTCATTTGTAAATTTTTCTGGGTTATCGCATGTCTATAAAGGGTGAAGTAACTTCCTTTGTCCCATAGAATTGCTGCAAAAGGAATGCCAGTCGCTGACTCACTTTCGCAATTCTTAAAAATGAAAAATTGATTTTTTAAAAGGAATTTGGATTATCATCTTAAAAAAATGAACAGACCGGACCCACTGTTGCGCCTTCCTTATACAGCAGTTTTTAGCACTCACCCAGCACTCTGAACATCATAAACTGGATCCCCAGGGCAAAGGACTTGTCCTCTGGTTTTACCGTCCTAAATAAACAATGAAAAACAAGGAAGAAGGAGCTGATGAGTCAACTTTTGCCTTTTTCTACAGAAGGACCAAGAATCTTTATTGATTAGCATTAGCAGGTCTATATGAGCTGCTGTCTCTCATTTTTCTGCTAACAAAACACTTTTCTGTGATGCCATATTGCCAGGCTTGAATTTCAGACCAGAGATTCAGTAACTGTACCTGAGGATCATCATGAAGGAGGGTGTCTGTGACAGAGAGGCCACAAATCCGGTCAGGGCACAAAGGACCACAAAAGGAAGGAAGAGGTTGGAGCAACCTGTTCCGCAGGACCCAGGTACAGCAAACCCAGAACCATTGGACCCAATGCACTTGCAGTCAGTGTAGTTCTGCAGGGTTGGACACAGAAGATTCAAAAGAATGCTGTTCCAGGAAGGCCAGGCTATTACTCTAAAAAGGTTTTAAAATAGCTTAAGCTAAAGTTCAGCAGATAAGGTACAAATAAATAAAATGACCACCAAATCACTTTATGCGCAGTTTAGGGCAACCATCTCAGAAGCCCACACGGACTGTCTCGGATTTGTTACATAGACCGAGTTTCTGCATACGCGAGAAGATCTCCAGTGTTAACTGTATCACAATTTTACAGCTGTTTTTTTTTTCTCTTTATTGCCTCTCCACCTTTTGGTCTCAAAGAAGGACCAAATATTTTCACCCTTCGTCTCTATAAGAAGAAAATCTGAAGCTGTTTTTTTTTTTTTCCCCCTCTGGCTCCAAACAACAGTTTCCTTGTTGACTCCACACATGCGTTACAGTACATGGTTGAACTTCTCCCTGCCCGATATGACTTTGCTCTTCTGTTTGCGTGGCGCACATTCAGGTCGTAATTGCTCGCTGTCACATAAAGTTTGATGGATTCACTGAGAACGAGAGACGTCCTGCAGCCACGCCCACAGCCAGGTGAATAAGTTTGCCTCGACAAAAGCAAAATGTTGCATTCGGGCCACAAAATTTGCTGTTTCTCTTGGTTAGCATTTCATGAAAGTGTGGTCGTAGCAAATTTGGACGCACTTCTACAGTGCCATGCGAATGCCTACATCTGTAAAATTCATCACGGGGGGCACAAATAAAGGCAGGGTTAATTTTCGGTGGAGGAGGAAATACCTGGGAAAAAAAAAAACTGTTTGTCTGAAGTTGGAGTCCAACGTTCATTTGGCCATCATACAAACAGGAAGCAAAACTGACTCATGTACCAACCACCAGAATGGGATTTGGAGCTCAGATGGCTTTTTATAAAAAATGTACATTTGGTGATGAGGCTGCTGAGCTGTTCTTTTTGGCATAAACTGTGCGGTGCGGAAACAGGTCCTTTGTTTTACTGGCAGACAATGATTAACCGCAGTTCATTAGTCTTCATAAACCAAGGTCAGGAGATAGACAGGCCTGCGGTCAAAAGGATGGCGTGGGCTGTTTGCGACAGAGAGCGTGAAATATGGAATGAAATACATCTTTTGTGCTCACTGGTTGAGCAGTGAGAGCGAACACCTGTGTGGCAGCGCAGCCAGCCGGGGTGGCCCACACTCACCACAATCTTATCTCCATGAAAGGTGCTCCTCCAGCAGCCGCCATGGCAGGGTGACCTGAACTCCATGCCGTCTGAGCCGCACACAGGGTTGAAGGCCTGTTCGTCACAGGAGCAGCTTAGGTTGCAGAGGCTGTCTGACTTGTGGCTGCAAAAGAAAGGAAATTGAAATCCGGAACCTGAGACATCAGTAGAGGCCCCTTAGAAGCCTACAATTATCGAATCTACAGAGAAGATTCCCAAGTTATCATAACCTCCCATTTCAGTCGTGCAGAACATTCTAGAAGTCACTGTCACTCAGCTGTTAGATTTCAAATGCTTAAGATCAAATCTTGAAAACAACTACGTGCTATAAGGATGGCTGCTGGTGGGAAGGAACCCCACATGGGTTTCTTTGTGCCCCGAAGTGGAATAACAAAGTAGTTAACGTAGCAAAAGGAAATTACTTTGTTTAGGGCATGTGGGTCATTTTCCATGATGGACTGCAGCTTGCTCGCCCTCATTCTGGCCTCTGCCACAGCCTCCGCCAAATAAGGGCTCTGGGCCGTGACAAAACCTGCTTTCTTGTTGAGTTTGAGTCTGCATTGTGCGCAAGAATTGTTGCTCCCACCCCCAAGCAGCAGCATCACAGTGTTAAAGATTACGTCGGTCACGGTTTGGTAGAACACGTCAAGAATGTTGCTAAATAGGTACATATGGCCTAAACCTTCTGTGAAACTGCTGCCTGCTCTGTTCTTTATTATATCGCCCATCTGTGCTGTGAGATCATTCCAGTTTGCTGCTACCCCGGACGCCCCGCACCCTCAGTAACAAACAACTGCTAGGACTCTTTAATGCGGTGAAGGTATCCCAGCAGCTTGTTAGAATAATCATCACTCTTTCTTAGTAAGGCAGCCCTGACAGCCATTTCTTATGGTGACCCTCTTCTGGTGAAGCTTCTTCTGGAACTGAGCTGTTTGGCTGAGAGGAGAAACAGCCGGTTTTGTGTTTACTGGGAGACCGCATACCACTGGGAGAGGGGGTGGGGGAAGCGGAGCTGCAAGGTCGAGCATTGAGCCTAAACCCCTACCATCACGCAGGAAGCCGTGAGCATTATTGGACAAACAGAGGTGTGCTTACAGTTACTTCAGATTCACACACTGTTTTACCTCCCTGTTTTCCAGTCGGTTCGTTGTTTCTTTCCACCATGTGAGTGAACTTTATAACTAGATTAAAAAGCTATGTGCTGCCATGCAGCCATAATCCTCCCTGTTAAAAGAGTTTCTTACGTTTCACTTTTCTACATCCATCCATTTTGTTAACTGCATATCCTGAGCAGGGCCACAGTGGTTTAGTCTATAATGGAAGCAGCAGCCCCCCAAAGTTGTGAAACTAGGCCATCGCAGGGTGACCACATACATATTTACACACTTTGGAAAATTTAGTCTGACCAACTGACACAAAGCACATATCTTTTGACTGTGGGAGGAAACCCAGACAGACCAAGGAGTATTTGAACCCATGCTCAACCAGTCTGGGTACTGTGAATTAGCAGTACTTCTCACTAAGCCACCCTCATTTCCCACAGCAAAATTCAAATACAAACCACATATGTAAGTTACATTATTATTACTACTATTATTATTACTATTAGTGTCGGTAGAAATCAATACTACACACTTAACCCCCCTGGGAAACAGGTTCAGCTTTGAGAAAATATGCTTCTGGCTGCAGTTTGTTTATCGTCACACAGCCACACACATGTTTAAACCTGCACACTTTTGCAACTGACTGCACCTCGAAATATGTCTTGCAACCCATTTCCCCTCAGGCCACCATCACATGTATCCATCTTCATCTGGCTTGTGGACTTGGCGTAACAGGAACTCTAAATGTACCGATGTTTTAGGCAGGCTGCCATGGAGTCATTTCAACATCGAGCATCTATAAAGCAGCAATAATAAAAATGGGCAACTTTTAAACGGAGACCGTATATGTTTAGGTTTAACTGTGATAAATATTTGCACTGGAACATTCGCTTTGCTTTTTGTCTTGCTGAAGTTGTATGTAATTGTTGCTCTTCTCCTAACATGACAAGCTGGAGTGTATCTGGCAAACACTGCCATTCCAAAGGTCATTTCAACAATGGAGCTGTTACAACAAGTTGTTTTATTTCAGAGGAGTACTGTTCTGCATGAAGGAAATTAAAGGAGGTCATAGAGTTTAAGCAATTTCTTTAAGAAGCCCTTGGCTGGAAATGGGAGTGAAACATACTAGTAATTATGGTAAAGCAGCTATGAAAAGAAGCTGGTGGTACACCCAGGCTTTGTAGCAAGAGTTCAACAAATGAATAAAATGGTGGCAAATGAAAGCAAGAAGCCAAACACACAAAACAAAATGTTGATCAATGAACAAACAGGAATGAAGAACAAGAAATACACCCAAGTCAAAAGAATGCTGTCATACTTACTTGGTGGGATGGACTCCAGAGATGTTCTGGGTTGAGCAGCCAAGGAAGAGGAGCGGGATGCCAAAGAGTACAGCAGTGAAGACCACAACAGCGCACATCACACCAGCAGTCCTCACTGACATGGAGAGTCTCCTCATGATGGCCCCTCCGGCCATGATGCCGAGCATAGCTGCTGGAATGTTGACGCCACCTGGCAGGGACAGGACAAGAAAGTCCCACATAAATCACCTTCGGGAATCTTCTCAGCACCGCAGGGATGTTGCGTGGACATGGCAGCAGAACGTAGGACAAGGCGTGTTGCTCACTCACCAATTACCATGTTTGAGAAAGCAGCTGTTTTTGAGAACTGCTGCTCGATGAACTTGGACATGAAGGTTGCGAGACCTGACACCATTGCAGACAGACAGACTTGGGCCAGAACCACCAGCAGGTAGATGGGGTTCTTAAATGTCCTTAGCACAATTTTGGGAAAGGCTTTTAAAGGAAAACAAATTTTTATAAATGTTAATATCACATGGACAAAGTTTTGATTTTATAACATTGTGCTTTTTTTCCCTGCGCTACAAACTGGGTCTTGTGAGTTCAGTAACTGTAACTCATTATCGTTGGTGACACACTTAGCTGAAATCCAGGCATAAAATTTTGTGGAAAGGGAATTAAATGTAATTGCTCCCAAGTAAGTCATTGTTTAGTCACAATAAGTCTTTGTCATGCGTTTTTTTTGCTCATACAAAAGAAATTTAAAGTCATTCAGCTTAACAAGCAGGATACACCACCCAAGAGATTTGGCCACCAAGAGATTAACTACATCACCTGAAAGTGCTCACCTTTGAGGAATTCGGCCAATGAGGGATCCGGAAGGTTCTTACTGCTCTGGATCGGCTTCTGGGTCTGGGGCTCAGTGGAAGCCTCAGCGGTTTGCTGTGCGGAAAGACAGAGCTGTTGCTTGTGTGCCGCTGCTCTTTTTTCCAGCCACAAGGAGCCAGGAAATTTATGATTTGCTGTCGGCCTGAGTGTTTGCTGTTCAGCTGACACGTCCGTCCAGCAAAACGTGCAACGTTTTACACATTTTATGCAACTGCAAGTTGGTCCACGAAGTACTGGAGCAGTAGTGAGGATTAAGGATTAACATAGCAACTGTCAGGGTATAATTGTGTGCATTTTACTGTTACTCTAACTGCTCTTTACCGCGTTTTCCCAATGTGCACATTATCCAATGTATATTGTTAAGCAAACCACTGAATTCAGTTTCTCCTCCATGCTCTTCTCTGGCATCTGACCTTATGATAACCATTTTGTCTGAAACAAAGTTCTAGTTTCTGGGAACTGCGGGGGTTCAAAGATGAGGATGCACAAAAAGTGGAAGTGATGTCACAGAGGAAAGATCTACACGGCTGAAGCACAAATGTCACGGACTGGCGGGGTTTGATTGTTTGTGCTTTTTTCAAGTGTTTGAGTGTTAGGCTCACTTTTCCAAAAACATGCTGATGTATTATTGACACCGAACCATACTGTTGTCAGAGCATTGCAGAGGGATGAATTAATGTTTTCTGAATTTCTGCAACAGGAAAGAATAAGGTTTCTGT
Source organism: Heterotis niloticus (assembly GCA_018136845.1). Lineage (NCBI taxonomy): Eukaryota > Metazoa > Chordata > Actinopteri > Osteoglossiformes > Osteoglossidae > Heterotis > Heterotis niloticus. The sequence continues at coordinate 6,827,790 of CM030899.1, read as the reverse complement.
CACGCTTGCTTTTCCAGAGAACTTCCTGCCTTTATTCACAACCAGCAGGACATCCTATGTTACTCAAACACAGAAACAAGGAGCCTATGAAGATCGGTCTATTAGTCTGACGGGAGGCCAAATGGATCCGGTCCTTGCTGAACCATAATCTTTAAAAAAAATGTCCATTCCCTTCATTTCAAACAGATGACCTGATTTCTGTTCTTCCTGTTTTCCATTACCATTTCACTAATGTATTTTTTTTTTTTTGCTTTTGTCTTTGCTGACATCAGACAAATAAATATTTTCACTCAAGTACTTTGTGCATTCAGTAATGGTTGCCCACATCACAGAACTTGGCTGAAGGGATGCTGAGCAACAGGCCGCTGCTCACCACCAAACTCCACATTGCAGCCCATCCTGTGACTGACACTATTTATGGAGCAGCTGACAAAGTCAAATTGGGTCTTTTCCATATATTTTTCTGTGCATAGTTGATGATTAATGCTTGTGGAGACATTCCATTGCACCGTCATAATACATTCTGTACAAAAAAAACATGACTCACCAGTCTCTGAGAAATTTTTTTAAAAAGGAAAAATTTTCTATTATAAAACTATTTACACCCTTCATTTTAAACCATTCGACTACAGAACCATAACAATGAAACAATTCCAGCAAAATATACACACTTCTATCCTGGCACTTCTATGTTGCCTTACTGTTGAAAGTGCTTGTAGATGTGACTCTTTGCAAAGTCAGGCAATTTTTTTACATTATTCAGCAAACTCAAGCTACTGTAATTTTGCTTTCTCGCTCCTGTGTCAAATCCATTTTATTTACTGGCAGTTTGTACATGTTTTTAAAAACTGTTAGAAAGTTACCATTTTTGTTTTTTTTACTTTCATTGCAGAAAGTCAGTAAAAGTGAGTAAAATGCATGTAGATTTTTCCTGAATTTATAACTATCGCATGTGCATATTAGATATAAATTAAAAAAAAAAACGGAATTACATTCTTTTGCATTCTCTCAGTTTATTTCCTTTATTCCTTGCATATTGGCGAAGGACATAGATGCCAACTGTAATATTGGTTTAGTGCAGATAATCCCCTAAATTCAGTCAGCTCATGAGGTAAACTCATATGTTGAACACATAATTATTATTATGGTGCGAATTATAGAAATTCCCCAAAGCTCAGCTACTGTTACTCTTAAACACAGAAAATCTGCTTCATTGTCGATAAAGGCTGTTGAACAATTCCATTCACATATGAGAAAACTCAAAAGTCAAAGACCTGTATCTCAAGGGATGCCTGTAAATGTTAACTTCAAAAACCTCCAGAGGAAATATTGACAGTTGCATGCTGGGAATGAGAGAATGAATAAATATCTGGATGATCCAGCAAATGCGGTATTATACACCATTGCGGCGAGAAGAGAGTTAACCTGTTGCTCTTTATCCTTTCATTTTGTCAGAACAAGTCGAGGCAAGCACCCTTGACCTCATTCGGGAGTGACACCAAACTTGTCTCAAGATGTTTGTTTTGTTTAAACCCTTGAACTTAAAACAATTTATACGTCTATTAGGATTCCACTGTTCCTGGATGCTGGCAAGGTCAGCATCTAAAAATCTTACCTTAAGCTCAGCCAACGCTCACAACCAGAACAGCAAATAAGAGTAAAGAAAATATTTGCCTCAATTTCAGACACTGTTGGTGGATAAGCACCCAAGTTGTATAAACCAAGGACCAACCTCTTTTGGCATCTTCCGTGGGAAAAAGAAGTATGGTAATGCTGTGAGGAGTAGGAGGCTGCCTGCCAGCAGGAAACCCAACCACCAGGCCCCAACCCATCTGGGGTCCGTGTTGTTCAGTTCTATTTCACCTGGAAACAAAACCAAACAGAACCACTGTAGCAAAGGGCAGTTTAGAAAACAAAACAGATCAGCACAGATTTTATGGATTTGCATTTCAACACATGCACATGAGGGTTCGGGCTCATGTACACAAGGAAAAATGAAGATATATATGGGAAAAACAAATAATGTGCTAGGATGTGTCTTCCAGTTGTTATAACATATTACGTAAGATGCAATATTGTACACATCGATATTTTAAACGGAGGGGCATTTAATTCCAGCATTTAATAAACATTTGTTGTGCAAGCAGGGGTCTAAACTTCAGGAAACTGACAAGGAAGCCACTGGTTACTTTATGGATTCCTAACAAATTCAAATTTCATGCAGTTAAGCAGTATTTGCCTGGCAAATGTATGATGTAACTTTGGCTCTGGTATGATTTGTAATTCAGAATGTATAAAATCTAAATCTGTTGTCATATAATACTTGTTCTAATGTATTAGCCTTGCAATGAAGAACGATTGTGTGCCTTTTGGTGCCCCAGGCAACTCAGGAGTCAAAAGTAACCCCTTATCATGCAGAACACTTGCTAAGCCCAAGAGTGTCTTCCATTTCTTAGTTTCCCCACCCAGAAATGTACTTTGTAATTTAACAAACTGCGTTCTATTTTGGAAGGTCGGCAAAGCTTTAGCTATTCATTGCCAAAGCCCAAAATACGCACATTTAATTTTTTTCCCTGTTTGGCTCTTCTTTTATTGCCGAGTATTAGTCCACGCAGGGAGAATGCGGCCTTTTCGCTCTTAATGTGTTCAAGCACATCAGTTTATTCCTCCAGCTTATCTAAGATGCGTAAAAACTTTCTTATTGGCTTCAATTAAAAGCCTTTTAATGTTTCTCCAGTTAATGGCTTTATAAATATTAACACTCAGGAATACTGCTCTCTATGATGGACTGCCAGAGTTGCGCTTGCAGACGTTCTTAAAAGTCTTTTTTCCGCAAAATATATAGAACTCAGCAGGGGGGCTGCCTTTGAAAACTTTGTGGTGATTGTCTCTTCTCTTTTCAAAACCCAAGTTAATGAAAGGAAATGGGCGCTTTTAGTGAAGCAGGTTCGGTTTGTCTCAACCCAAGATAAATGCAGAAGTAGCTCATTTTGCAACAGAATATAAACTTACTGGGGGCCAGTTTGTCGAAATCTACATAGAAGCGGAGCAAGAAGGAGCCTAACAGAAACCCAGAAGCTGGTCCAATTACGGTCACGGCGAACATTATGCCTGGAAAACAGAAGGAAAAGGCAAAAAGAACTTCAGTGCACTGTTAAAGACCGTATAAGGAATATAAACACAAAATACAATTGATTTTCTTTTACAGTTTGTGCTGTGTAAACATTTAGTGATGCTGCTAAAGTGATGTTAAATTAATAAAATGAAATTATTATTATTATTATTATTATTATTATTATTATTATTATTATCATCAGTGAAGTTACACAATTCTTGCTTAAAAATTGTCACCTCAAGTGACCTGGATTGAGTTGCAAGCTCATTCTCCAGAGTGTGTTTGATCTCAGCTCCTCAATGCTCAAGTTATTTTGACAGTAATTCAGCCTGGTGGTTTAAGAATGAATGATATTAAAGTTGAAAATCAAAGCCAAATAAAAGCTAGTCTCTAAAAGGAATGATTGTGGCTGTGCTGGACCAGGTTTGTCCACCCCAGGTATATGTGGGTTTGCTGTAGTTGGCACACACCAAGGTACAAAGGGGAGTTTCTTTTGCTGGCAAAGTCATCGATGTAGGAGATGCCGAAAGGCTGGATGGGCACCCCACCAATACCAAGCAGCAGCTGGCCCATGAGCAAGATGGGAAGCACTTCCTGGTGGGCACTGCTCTCCTGCTGGGTGCAATTCTGGGAAGCCAACTTGAGAAGCGGATCATCCACGGAATGGCAGAGGGTTGAGGCATTGTCCATGCTGTCTACAAAAGAAGTGTACAGAGAGGTGCAACAAGTGAGAAAGAGGCAGAGCAGACAGTGTTTTTCACATGTGTTATTAACGTAACTATTAAAAGCATGAGCTAAGGAACTGAACAGTGTCACTTGCCAGCAATACGTTGCAGTGAAACAACTGCAGTTCTGTCTGTTTCTATACATGGTTTGTCTCAGTGTCTACAGAAGAGGCAATAAGGAGCCATCCTGTGCAGGAACCCAACTGGCCACTCGAGAGCGATGAGGCCATCGGGGTGCAGTGGGCGGCGGTGAGACTCACTGCTCACGGAGCGGCTGTACTGGTAGGGTCCGCTCAGGAAGTGGGGCAGGGCCATGAGGAACACAGCCAGGCTGGCAATGAGGGCACCCACCCCGATCCAGCGTGGCCGGTGCACGCGGCTCCCAAAGTAACTCACAAACACAATGAGGGCAACGTTCCCCACCTGTCCAGGTAGGAGCACAGTGAGAATGGGCACCACGGCCCCATCAGAAGTGCTCGCTCCGCTAAACCCAAAAAGCAATGATTCCAGCTCAGCATGAGAAAGTTTATATTTTGGCCAAACAAACACTTTAGAATGTTGTTCCTGAAACATCTAAATAATCTTGGGCCTAAAACAGCTAAAAGACTTGAACTGGGGTTTTGCAATGAATGCAGTTTTGAGTGTTTTTTCAGTGCATCAGTGAAAAATCATAATTACCCAGACCAGAACAGTTTTATTTATCTATCTATCTATCTATCTATCTATTTATTTATTTATTTATTTATTTTTTAAACATAAGGAAATAATTATTAAAACTCAACAGCATCATGTTGGTGCGTCGACAAAAGCTGAGCCCTATACCTACACCCAGTGTTAAATTTTTACCATCATCTGCAAGTACTTTGTTCTTTGTAAAAGTAAAGTGCAAGTGTTCAATTGTCACAGTAAGAGTCGGAAGTACAGGAAATCACGGAAAAATCCTAAATGTGTGAGCAGCTAGGGAAGTTTTGTTTGGTTACTTTACTGGAACAGCAGCCTTTGGATTTTTATAGTTCTACAAGGAGAAGTCATAACTTATGTCATTACAGAGAATATCTTTTATTTTTCAGCAGAACGATGAAGATTTTCCTAGTACCAAAAAATCGTGCTAGAATAAGGTAGTTTGTATACTGCAGTTTTCCTTTTTTCCATGCTTACGCAAATGGCGGGAAATTAGTTCCCTCGCTTCATTCCTATTCACAAATACAGTGGAAAGGAATGAACTGGTTCGTGCATGTCATGATCGTCTCAATAATTGGTTAATACAACACATTTTTTCATTTTCTTTTTTGTAAATTTCCTTTAAACAGAATCCCCACGCACGCTAGAGACTTGTACCTCATTGAAGCAGGCGACAAGGCCTGACTTCTGGCTGGAGAAGCCATATCGCTTCTCGATGGTGGAGATGGAGCCTTTTAGGTATCCTGATACCAGGAGCTGAGCCAGCTGGAGGAGTCCATGGCAGAAGACAAAGAACTGCACAAGGAGGAGATCAGTGGTCATGTTTTGGGGCCAAGGTTCACTCTCTGCTGCGGCATCCACAGACACAAAAAGACTTTTCATGATGTTTAGAACCTCAGATCCTGAATTACCTAAATTTTCATGTTACATCTGTGGGGAAAAAGTAGTAAGGACCCCACCAACACCTAATGCATCAATAAAGTACAGGTAGCTCGTAATGCTTTGCTGTGCACAAACACTTTTAAAGCATGTAATAAGCAGTAAAGAATCTCTAAGGATAACAAAAAGAAAAGGATGTGAATCTGAAAATAGGAAGTCTGTCAATATCTCAGCATCCTGTCTGCAGGAGTAGGAATGGGGAACAGTTTGATCATTTTGCAGGTTTTTTCAACATCTTATTTCTTTTTAAAGATGAAACAACCGACTTTTTAACAAGACCACAGCTCTACCAGGAAACTGACCTCATAATCTGAGGATTTTGTGGAGTGTTGAGGCTAAATGCTGCGGTAAATATTTTCAAGCTGCTGTCCGTTTTTCCTCTTCCTAAAGAGATGCTGGGGAGGTGAAGTTCGGAGAACAGCATGTAGGAAGGAAGTGAAAACTCAGAAATGAACAGTGCCTCAGGACAGAAACCCCATGCATGTTTGTTTATGAGGTCTTTAGCAGCACTGTCAATGACTGCCTTGTTCTGTTTATTTTTTTTACAAATCTACACTTTGTTTGTTTGTTCGCTTTGGATCTCATCTTGTTTAAACATTGTGTAGAAAGTCATTGCACATTCACAGAGGTCACTGTACTATGTTTTTGGGTTTATATATTTTGCTAACACTGATGTTGGAGGTATACTTACAAGGGTAATAAAAAATGTTAAAGTGGACACTCCCCCCCCCCCTTTTTTTAACTCATCCAGTTTCATGTGTTTTTAATGTTTTCTGGGTGTGCGAGTGTGTGTGAGGTATATGTGTGTTTGTTGGAGGGTGACCAATTTATTATCCAGTCATCTGAATCCTCACTGCGTCCTAAACTGAAGAATGTTGCAATTTCATCCATGCCTCTTGTACTTTCGGTTTTAACTAGAATAACCATAAAAACTTGATTCTTCTGGCACTTTGGAAAGAGCAGATGGCAAAGATTTACTTAACTTGTGCAACTGCAAGCTAATAGGTCTCCTGGTGAACCAGTTTCTCTCATGCCTTTTTCCCATAACATCAGAACATTTTTGTTTTGTGTGCACACACATCTGGAGAGAGTCATGAAGCAGCTTTAGCATCTTGCACAACAGCACAAACCCTAAGCAATTCCTCTTCAAATCCCCCACGCGTCCATAACACAGATTGACACAGCCTCAGATAGTCGGTACCACTGTGGCACTTGGGTGTCGTGCAGATGTTGCGAGAAGGTTCTGGTACCACTGCCATACCTTAATGCTGTTGAACGGGCTCCTGCTTCGTGCCTGAGGCCTTGCCTCTGCGCAAGTCCTGCTGGGACCTTTAGCTGTCATCTCCCCTGTCTGGCGTCCGGACCGGCAACACCGAGGAGTAAAAAAGAAGAAGTTTGGCCTTTTCTCCACTGACCAATATGTGTCATCTGGAGTTCTGCTGCATTGCAGTTCCTAATACAGGTTTTTTTAAGATTTTATATTAGGACATTTTGGAATAACTACATATTGGTTTATAAATGAATGGCACTTCCATTAGATTTACTGAAACATTTTGCCACATCAGTCAAAGTGTAGCTGTCAAGATGAACAGTAAATTGTATTTCCTAGTGGAGATGCATAATTTTAGCATCAGAGGTTTGAAATTTGATTTGTGTGATGTTGATAGTTTGTTGCTAAGGAAAATGGTGTTCTTTCCAGAGCTTAAATGTCAGGAAAGGAACATCAACACCTCGCAGTTGAAAGACATTATGGTGTGAGGGACTAAAACAGGAAGGAGAACAATGTCAGCCTGGCTGGAGCTTTTTCTGGGTGCCACTAGGGTTTCAGTTGCTCATTCCCCAGTGTTTAAGGTTTTGTAGAATAGAGAGGGTCGGAGGTCTGCTCTGGGAGTGGCCAGGGATGTTTTTTTGTGGACCTGCCAAACAAAGTGGATCTGTGGCCAAAACCGGCCAAAAGGGTCAGAAAGCAGGAGCATTTAGGGTCCCTCAGAAACTTAAAAGGATGCAAACCTCTGGCCCCACCATCTTCTATTGTTTTTGGAAACATCTAATGAATCTGTACATAAATGTCCTCAGGGTTCAAACAATGGTGAGGCACTGATTTCAAAGACTAGAAGTCATCCGTTGAGGCCTCCATTTCAGGACTTCCATGTCCCATCCTCATGACATCTTGCCAACGCACGGAGCCAAATTTTTTATTGAAAGCCATTTCAGCTCAAAAGTAGGACGGAGAGAAAATAAATATTTTGCCAACTTTACTTTTGTCACTTCCTTTTTGCTGCGTTTGGAATTTTGCTAAGTTTACTGCAAGAAAATTTTTTGTTGCGCAATATTTATAGTGCTCCCCCAAAATTTTGGAATCAAAGCTGTTTGCTTCAAATACGTTGGCTACATTAACAAGCCACACACCTTTATATGATTCATGTATGACTCTATGTGTGCTCATGCATTCTTAAGTGTGTAAAGTGTTAACCTTGGAATGTGTCTGGGTTGTTTGCCTGCCCTTCTCTTCATCTTTTTCTTTATCCGGCAGTGTTCCTGTCGCTCGCACAGTATATACACCGCAGACAAACAGGCAGAAGAAGTGAAGGGTGGCAGCGTGAGGAACTTGGACTCCATCAGTTGTCTCCCCAAGGCTATAAGCTATCAAGTTATACAAGCGATCGGCTTCAAGCTGTCAGCCTGCCAGCTCTGCACAAGACCCTACATGTAATCCTGCAGCAACTGCTGGCCCTCATCCAGTCCAAAGTTCTCACTCAGCGCAGGACATGCTCGAGTTCCAAACCCCTTCCAGATCCGGGGCTCAGGCACAACCTTCTGCATGCAATAAACATGGTCTGTGCAAAAGGGCAGATAAGCAATACTCTCAGGTCATTAGTTGTCCTTTCAAAGAAGCTCTGTCCTGAAATCTTCTGTTGCCGAGGATGGGAATAATTTTTTTTAAAAAAAGCGTATTTACTGTTGAACCCAGGCTATATTCAAACTTTACTTTCAGTTGTTGCTCAAACCTTAAACTCTTCCAGAAGTTGAGATGCATGCCCTCAGTCTCTGTCATAAAGCAAACCTTTGAACACACACTACTGTGCGAGGAAGGAAAAGTCCGAGCAACCTTTCCTGTGAGAAAAGAACTGGAGAAGTAATGGAGACTCACATTTGTTGCTGAACTGACAGAAAGACTCGCTGCTCCTGGACGTCTTCTGCCGAGCTTCTGTCAGGAGTTTAAAAAGTGAAAGGCTTTGCTTATATTCACAGCGTTTTTTTTTTCCTTTTTTCTTCTGGAGGAAATAGGCGGAGTTTGTGGTGACTTTTGGATATCAGTACTTGAAAATGGATTCTGAGCACAAAATGAAGTTTATTCACTTCTTAACACAGATTTTGGAGCAAACATATGCAAACACCACCAGCGAGGAAAACTGACTTCATCTCACTGCCTTATGTTCTGTATATATTACTGTCATATAAACAAATGAAGAAGTCTTACTGTAACATTTGTCCATTTGTACTTTTTAAGCCCATTTTGCAATTCATGTTTTTTTTTTCACTTTTTTCACCTTCCTTAGAACATTTATCATAGCACAAATAATGTCAGCTGAAAAATTACATGTCTGACAAAACAGAAACTGAATTGCAGTGCTTTGTATTCAATATTAAATACTCTGGTATGCTTGGCGCAAATACTAATACAGAAAATATATAGATTTTGTGTGGATAATGGTATTTACAGTTTCATAACAGGAGTGACATGAAATGAGAATGATTTATTAAATACCATTTTTTCTGATTAATGAATTATTAAAATAAAGGTGTACAGACTGGGGAGAAACAGCAGGAGTGCCGTGCAATGATTTTAACAACCACTTGATGGCAACAGGCGCTTCTGACAAACTAGGCTGAAGGAGGAAAGATGGTGAAGACTATTTTTTTAAATGCAGCCCGTTTAAAAAGTTTTTCTTCAAGTCATCTTCACTAACAAACCAGTTTTGAAGTATGAGCGGTAACAATATGCTATAACACAAAGGAAAATGCCAGCTCAGCATTTTTTCTCTGACATCTATCAAAGCTCATGTTACCTTTAACAGGAAGATAAAGCAAAAGTGGAGATTATAATCCTTCTTAGACAAGCGATAGCAGAAGGTTCTTTCCATGCTCCTATATGGGAGAAGCTACATGGAATGGCATCTGGTTCAGCCCCGCAGAAGACAAACTGTACTTGAGTCACAGGCATGAGGATTAATATCTAATGACTGAAAGCAGTTTTGTCACAGGTTTTCTGCAATATAGAAGTAACATGTTATGCACATGCAAAAATATTTAGTGCTAACATTTCACATTTTTTACAGATGAGGGCAAGTGAACTCTGGGTACTGGGTCCTGGATACTGGGTATTCATACTGAGTAGAATCTGACTGCCATCAGTGCACAGGAGTTTGTTGTGGCACCAGTATTCTGCTCGTGACTTTGGTTTGTTTGCCTGGAAATTGAGCAGTGTGAGTAGAAGGAAAAGTCTGAGGGAAACTGAAAACAAGCAATGTCGATATTTATACCTCCCTTCTGCTACAGTGAGCGGACTAGACTGACACAGTGGCTTCATGAAGGTCGCAAGCTATGGTGCCCGAAAAAGACCTCATCTGAGACCTCCCAGGCAGAGCTCGCCCTTGTGTACAGTGCAGAGCGGTTTGTTTATGAAGCTCAGGTTGCAGGGTCTCTGTTGATTTATTGAGATGCAACATTCTTCCCATGGGGGCAACATCTATGTCTTTGCTTTCAAGAGGAATAAAAGAGGACCAATGATCAAGTCCTTCATGCAGATCCTGCAGATCCTTGCAGATAAGTGGCTTTGTCTGGATGTTGCTTTTTCACTTTTCCGGGCAGTTGTTGTAGGTTTGCATAGAAGCAGCTGGTGTGTATGTGTTTGTGTGTATGTGTTTGACTTTTTGCTTTAGAAATAAGGCTCCTTTTTTTGGTCCAGCGAATGATACTGTGGGAAAAAAAACTGAAGCTCAAAAGAGGAACGTAAGGCAAATGGAATCAAACACATCTGATGTCTCTCCGATTTTGACCATGAAACCTCTAGACATTCCACCGTCGAGTATCTATCCGTCATTCATCCTTGGAATGCTCGCTTACTGCCTCATATTGGTGTTCAACCTAACCATCCTGCTCACCATCATCCTGAACAAGCAGCTGCACAAGCCCATGTACCTGCTGCTTATCAACCTGTCCGTCAATGACATGACAGGTGCCACCGCCTTCTACCCACAGCTTATCTCCAGCATCCTGTCTCAGGATCGGTTCATCTCCAAGCCGGCCTGCATTCTTCAGGCCGTGGTGGTGCACATGTACGGGGGTGGGTCCCTGCTCACTCTGACAGCGATGGCGTATGACAGGTACGTTGCCATCTGCAACCCGCTGAGGTACAACACGATCATGTCCCCTGGACATCTGGTGAGAATCATCATCGCTGTGTGGCTTACCGACGCCACCGTGATGGGAGTGCTCTTCTCCCTGCTTGCCCGCTTCCCCTTCTGTCATTCCCTTCTCCCTGACATCGTCTGCACCAACTCAGCGCTCACCAAGCTCATTTGCCAAGACACCTCCATCAATAACTACTACGGCCTCTTCCTCACCGTTTTGCTACAGAGCGTAGCCTTGATCACGGTGATCTTCACCTACAATCAGATCCTGCTGTGCTGCCTTAGGAACAGACAGTCAGATGCCAAGAAAAAAGCTGCTCGCACCTGCGCTACGCACCTAGTCGTCTTTGTTCTGTTTGAGCTCACGACCCTGTTTACCGTGATTTCTTATCGATTCACTGTGGTGTCCCCTCTTCTACAGAGAGCCATTGGGATCTCAACCATAGTCTTTCCTCCCATACTTAACCCTTTGATATATGGCCTCAATACTAAAGAAATCAAAAACAAAGTTATTGATCTCTATAACAAGACACTCTTTTCTTATTTTAGACATAAGAATCTTGGGAAGATATTTCATGAGTAAACTTTAGTTTCGTTTACGCCCTAAATAGTTCAAGAAACCTGTACTTACTAGGTCACTAGAAAGAACAGCTAACAAAAGGCTCTCATGGAAGGTAATTATTTCCATAATCTCATAAGACTATAATCACAGATGATCATAATATTATTATTTGATTCATTTAATACCGTATTTGGCATCTCAAGAAACATATAAAATGATGACCACAAAATTCTAGAACACCAGAACAAACCTCTAGTAACTGTAGCACAGTACCTGCAGGAGAAATATAATATATTTGAACTTGCATAATATGCAGTATTTGTTATTCAAAGTGTCATAAATGTGTTAATGTACTTAAGGTAAAGCAGAGTGTTGAAAATTCAGCATGGAATACTTTTATTCTGTGTCATTCTGCATATATTCTTTGCCTCGCCATTTGAATGAATGAACTGTTTGTTTCTTTTTTTTTGGCAAGCAGTTACAGATTTCACTTTTACTTTTCTGCGATTTAACTGCACAACTCACTACCGCTACCCCTCTGCTTACCTGCCTTGTGTATTTGTTTACATGTCACCTGGGGAGCGTCAGCTCTGCCTCTCCTTTTTTGCAAGTAAATTCTACATTTTTTACATTATCTACACGTCTTTGTACTATTTTCCCACACCAAACCAAATGCACACTTTACAACCTAACCCTGACATCTGTTCAGCTCAGCTCCATTCACCCTTTTTCTTTCCACTGTGCCATTCTGAGTTCATTGCCAGGTCCCACCGTAGGGGGTCGCTGAAAATTATGCCTCACTCAAAATATAGATGCAAAAATATTAACACCACTTCAACCCCAGCCCTCTTTGATGGTTTCCTGCATCTAATGGAATATTCAATGCTGTGTGTACATCTACTCAGCACCTCTATGGCCTTCATGGCTTCACACATGATGTTCAAAAGTACATCTCAGGTATTTAACCTGCGTTCACGAGTATAGTTTAAGCAGCACCTTCTGTGTTTAAGATGCTCAGATCTCCTTGGATTTACTGTACTATGGTATGTACTGTCCATACCAGAGTAACATCATTGCGTAAAACTGCAGAATGCTTTTACACATCATTTTCCCAAATAGATTTGTTATAACAGCAGTTCTGTGCCTTTTGTTACCAATGTTAGTAACAATGGATGTCAAACCACATGTGTAGTTGTGTAATTTCTTTTTTTACTGTACTCATGTACCCAAACATGCTAATGCTTTGAATAAAATTTTATGTCAAAGTGTTGTTTTAACTGTCTGTTTCTCCACTTCCCTGATGAACACTTTGCTATTGTAGTAAATTTCCAAACCTTAGTTCCTTCATCCATCAATCCATCCATTGCCATGTAGTATTGGTGCTGTTTAATTCTGTTTAATAAATGCTTTGCTGCACGGTAATTCCCTGCTTAAAGCTGCCGTTTACCGCTCATGGGTTTGTGTTGCACATCTCTCCAGTGTTATGGCCCCTCCTCCATGTAGGGCGGGGTGTGTCAATGCTTTTTTTTCATGGACCCCTTCTTTCTATCATTTCATATGTGAATTGTGAATCACATGTCTTCTTTTAATCTGTGTGTGTGTGTGCGTGTATGTGTGTGTGTGCGCCACATTTTGCTCCCTGTAAAATAAAGAGGATTGTTAGGGCATAACCCCCAATTGTCTGAGTCTAATATAATCTGAATATAAGAATCACAATAAAACAAAATCTATTGAAATTTGTTTACTGTCTGCATTCCTTTTTTGCCCATTATAAGGATTATTATTAGCATCATTACATTACTTTACCTCACAGTGTATTTAGGATGATGTGGGGGGGCTAAAGAAAGCCACCGCCAAAGCACAAGGGTGTATTTCTGATGAATGAGGGCAGTGAACAGGACTGACTGTTCACAGTGAGTGGGCCAGGAGGAAATGGGGTGCCAGTTTAATTCTAAAGTAGAAAGAAAAATATCAAATCTGCAAAAGTGTAAAAATAAGGGATTGAGAGGTTAGAAAAGGAACTGGATTCATAAAGTCCCCTGCATCTATGAATAGTGCCATGGGCCTTTTTGTAACTGTCCCCACCAACGGAACAAACCTGCTGCGGAGGAGTGGGGCTCCTGCCACTCTAGGAGTGGGAAGAAGTCAGTGGCTGGAGCTGGAGGAGCTCAGTGTTGCTGCAGTGGCGTAAGGGTTGATCATGGCCTAAAGATTTCAAAGTGCTGATCCTTTGCCAGCCTTGTGGGCCAAAAACAGTGTCATGGACTTGCCAGGGCAGGTGCAGAAAGACAAGGAGTGCATAGAGACAAGAAAGGAGGACCCATGGGAATCCTTTGGTGGGTCCAACGGAGCCGAAACTGCCTTTCTGAATCATTTGTAAGTGCCTAATGACAGAAGTGACAAGAGGCAAGCGTTTCAGCAGCACAGGTGGGACGTCAGCATGACCTGGCCCAGGATGCGGGTAGAGTGTGGTGTGAGGTACACACACCCACTGATGGAATTTCTCACTGGGAACCTACACATCCCGCTGCAGTCGGATTTTGTGCCACAGCATGCCAGTCATCATGCCCACAGCGGGTGACTGTCACAGCAATGAGAGACCCGTAAGCCTTGGGCCTTAAGGGAAGAGTGGACTATTAGTCACAAACCTGTGTCGTACTTTTTTCAACCTCTAAAAAGCCTGTGAACAGAGGAAAGAGCATGAGTTGTGTTTTCCTTCTTGAAACAGTTGAATAACCTGTACTACTGGTACTAGTGCAACAGCTTAAGTATGAATGCACAGGGCTGTTAAATATGCTTTTCCTTGTGAACGCAAACTTTAAAAAGTGTGCATTTAACAAAGGAACATGAAAAGGAAGATCTTGTAAACATGTACAGTATATGTGTACAATGCATTGCTTTGCACCCTGCCTTAGGCCCTTAAAGGGCACTTGGACCCGATTGTCTTCTCATTTAAATTATTTACAGTTTATTAGCATCATATTTGGACTTTGCGTTGCCACTTTGGGCAATGCCTCATTTCAAATAAAAACACGGCTCTTTTTCCTAATCCGTATAAGAGTTCATCCTGACTGTTTCCCGTTTCAAGGTGATTTCTTTAAAAGCGCACCTGTTGGCAGGTGTGCTTGAATAATTGCACCAATGGATGTCAGTGTCCCACAGCCAACTCTCAAGTCTTTCTGGCCATTTGTCAGGTTTCTGTTAACTATATCCAGTTAAGCAAGTGAGATCTGTGGGCTTCTCTGTGGCATGAGTGACATCTCCTGGTGCTACTCGCACGGCTGGAAGAACAACGCTTACACAGCACGGTTTGTTAACAACAGAAACAGTGTAAATGTGGACAATTTTACCATGAAATTGTACAACACATTGAAAAATTACAAGCTGTAAGAAATATGAATTTCAAGCACCTGTTTCTGAATGCCATGTGGACCTGAGGGAGCCACTTTAGATCCTTTGTTACCATTCCCCGCTCAGTGGCTCATCGCTCAGTGCAAATAACATCATGACCACTAGGGATTTTCAGCGTCACTGTGGTCGCTGCTGTAGATCAGGGTATCGGGGTGCTTCCTTGTGGTGTAACACAAAGCAGTTAGTGCTGGAGGTAAAACCCACTGCTGTTCATAAAACGTGCTCAAAATCAATATAAGAGATTCCATATATTGCTGTACTGTATGTGTCACTGAAACAATGGTTAATCCTTCATTAAAAAGTGAGATATTAAGATTAATAAAAGGGCCAACAGGGCTCATGAGTTACAAAGTGGAATGAAATTATTCATGAATTGTCATTCACTGCTCAACGCTTCAGTTTTATTCGTATGCCCTGGAGCTTTGCACAAATACATCCAAATTCACCCATGATGGACCTACTGAAAAGACGCACAAAAAAAAACAGTGAACATCATCAGAGTAGAAAAGTTCTAGAAATAAACTGTTTCTGTAATAAGTAATAAATATCACTGCTTTCTGGAATTTTTTTATTCTCAACATGCAGTTTACAATGAAGACCGAGTGCATCTCAGTGTTGTTGTGCTGCAGTGAAACTTGGACAGAAGGTTTCAGCCCCTCACACCTGTTTATTTAGAAGTACCTTTTCTCTGCCTTTCCAACAAATAGTAAAGAGGTTTTTAATGTTCTAAATGTCTACTTGCCACTAATCCTCTATTTGAAGAAGGGAGACACTTTTTTGTTAAATGAATAAGTTACTTTGCGCCGAATTTCATTTGTGTTGAGACCATAAATCAGGGGATTAAGGATGGGAGGAAACACTAAAATTGAGACCCCAACACACCTTCTCAGGAAAGGTGAGACCTCGTTGAATCGATGCGCAAGCACAGCAAAGAGGTTGGTGAGTTCAAAGAAAATGAACACAACTAAATGCGTAGCACAGGTCCGAATGGCTTTGCTTTTGGTGTCGGCGTGCTTATTTAAAAGACAAGCGAGTAGGATGTGAACATAGGTGAAGATGAGGGCACACAGTGATATCGCATGGGCTAAAAAGGTGAGGAAAAGCCCATAGTAGTTATTGATGCTCGTATCTTCACAGATGAGTTTCATCAAGGAGGGATTGTTGCAGAACATGTCTGCGATCGCTGACCGGCACAACTGGAAGCGCGCCAGGAGGGAACACATGGTTCCAACTAAAACAAAGTCAAGGAGCCACACAGCGGAGATCATCTTTAACAAATTGCTGGGAGTCATGATCAGCTGGTATCTCAGAGGATGGCAGATGGCAACATACCTGTCATAAGCCATGCAAGTCAGAATGAGCAGGGAGCCACCAGCATACACATGCACAAGTATCGCCTGTAGAATGCATGCTGGGTGTGAGATGGACCTGTTTTGCAGTAGAATGCTGGATATGAGCTGGGGGAAGAAAGCAGTGGCACCAAGCATGTCATTAATGGGTAGGTTTATGAGGAGCAGGTACATGGGCTTGTGCAGCTGCCTGTTAAGAACGATGGTGAGGAGGACGGTGAGGTTGAAGACCAGTATGAGACAGTAGGTTGTAAGTCCAAGGAAGAACACTGGGTAGATTCTTGATGGTGGTATGTCCAAGGGCTCCATGGTCAAGTCCGACCAAGTTTCTGATGTGTTGTACTGCATCTCTTTTTTCCTTTTCTTTTTGGCTTGAAGGATGATTGCTGACTGTTTCCTCCTGAAGCTTTAGAAAGAATAAAAAGATCATTAAAGATCAGTTACTCCAGAAATAAGAGACATACAGATGCAAATTCAGAAAAATGAAGGCTGTCTTACGCTTTGTGTCTCATATATGTGGTATGTACTGGTTGTTTGTAGAGTACATGTCGCCTACTATGTAGACAACTAGAAGGGGAAACTAGAAGGTTTCAGCAACTCTTCTCAGTCCTGTGCAGCCTGTTCAGGTCTGGAATGTCACCTGAAGGTGATCTCTTTTATTACATTTCCCCAAATGTAGAGTGTCGTGCAGAAACCCCTTGGGGAACGCTGGAGAACTCAGCAATGCCAGATGCCTAATTATATACTTCACTGCTGCACTTGACTGTAAAGGATGGAACGATTAATTCATGCAACTCGGAGTTTTACAGTAACCAACTTGTGCCTGTGAACATTTCCTGAACTTCTGGTTTAATGAGTATCTTAAGGTGCAGCCATTCTAGCTGTGATCTGTCTTCAGCTACGAGCCCATTTCCTCCATTGCCCCAATTGTGTGACTGCCTCTATAAGAGTAATGCTGTTCCACCTATGACTACAACGCCCCCCCCCCATCAAAATGTTCTCTTGACATCTGCAAATCAGTGCTACAGCCCCTAGGTATGGTCACTTTTCCAAGATGTTTGAAACGTTGTACCTAGATGACTTATATCAGCCGTTGTCCTCTAGAGTTTCTACTAATTTGTTTTAAATCAGCAAGCATGTAGCTGTGATGGCATCCTTGTTTGAGCCCTTGCGGTTCATGGGACACAAACTTTCCCCAAAGCATGAACTGAACTTGTAGATCTGTTTTGACCACTGTTTATCCTGAGTTCCGAATAAAGTATCAAAATCCCAGAAAGCAGCAACCCATATCTCCTCTTGTCCTACAAACCGGCGCAGTTGACAAACCTGGCAATACCTCATACTCCACTATACAATGATAGGTGGGAGCAGCCGTGACCTTGAATGTACTTAATAATGTCATAGCTTCTATACATGGATGATAACAACTGACATTCTCTTTGTAGCTGCACTTTTCTGCAGTAATAACTTTGCTCCTACCATGTCTTCTTACAGTTTTGGCCCTTAATACAGCATGCTTGCCACTAACAGTTCACAGAAAAGAACGAGCTTAATCGTTTTAGGGCATTGGTGCTGAAATAGATTGTGAAATTTTATATGTCACTATTGGATGTATCATGTATTAGATGTTGGATGCTGAAGAAGGTCATCATGTAGAAATGTAGGATATCCTGAAGACCAGACAAACTGCACCTCTCTTGCTACATATTTTGAAAATTTCAAAAATCCCAGTCAGGATCATGGCAGTCCAGAGCTGATCCCAGAATCATCAGCACCAGGCTATGGCAACTACACCAGTCCATTGTGGAGCTTCTTAAACCAGCCGTTGCTAGCACCCATTCTGTACTGGGCAGGACTATGGCAAACCAGAGCCTATCCTGAAATCTACAAGGTGGCCACACCATGGACAGCCTCAAGTGACCAGTTAACCTCAAATACATCTCCTACTGTGGGAACCACAGTACAACCTAACCATGGCCATACGGACACAGGGAGAACATACAGGCTCCACACAGAATGAGATGTATTCAAACCTACATCCAAACACTAAGGCACTGTGAGGTGGCAGCACTGCTCACTGCACCCCATGCTGCTGTACCATAAAGCAACAATACATTGTGACACCACACACAGTACATTTAGTATTATTTCTACTGTTTCTTAGCTCTTGAACCAAAATTACCCTAAAGCGCATCTGTGTTCAATAATTATGCCATTCTTAACAAACCCTTGTGTAGACCAGCATCTGTAGCTCAGGTTTATACGCTAAAATGTTGAGCCTTTTTATTTATGAGTAGACACTGGCGTGAAACAGTTGATAAACACTGCTTGGCCAAAAAAAGTCACACACTCTAATATTCGGTTGGACCGCCTTTAGCTTTGATTATGGCACGCATTCGCCGTGGCATTGTTTCAAAAAGCTTTTGCAATGTCACAGCATTTATTTCCATCCAGAGATGCATAAATTTTTTGCCAAGATCTTGTATTAATGATGATAGGAGAATTGGACCACTGCGTAAAGTTTTCTCCGGCACGAAATCCCAAAGATTCTCAATGGCTTTAAGGTCTGGATTCTGTGGTGGCCAATCCATGTGTGAAAATGATGTCTCTCTCATGCTCCCTGAAGCACTCTTTCACAATTTGAGTCAATCCGATGAATCCTGGCATTGCCATCTTGGAACATAAAGAAAAAATCCATTGATGGAAAAACCTGCTCATTCAGTCTATTCAGGTAGTCAGCTGAGCTCATTTTTTGGGCACATAATGTTGCTGAACCTACACCTGATCAACTGAAGCAACCCCACATCACAACATTAAGTTAAATCCAGGTGGTGACCTTTTGTTTGGCCAGGCAGTGTATAAATATAAATAGTAGGAGCATCATCTTTCAGGTATAATGTGCCTTTTATTCCTTTTTACATCAAATTCATTTAAGAAAAAGTTAACTATTGGTTCTTGACATACTTTTAGACTTGCCAATCAAAGCTGTGTCTTTGGTACCCACAAGGTGCATGAAAATCCATGATCAATGTTTTATTAATCTTATTACACTGACATTTACTCAGAATAAAGCAAAAATGGGAGAAGTTTTAGAGTATTGCTCTCATGTTCTTACTGAAAATAAACACAGAATGAGCAAAGGCTTTCCAAGACCATGCTCTCTGATGCTCAGGGTGACAAGGCCATCTTCACTTGGGTAGAACTGTTCCCCTCTTGGGGAAGGAACCCTGCCCCTGTTCCAGCATTGCAGGCCAACACGGATAATAACCTTATTATCCTTAAGTCTTCAAGAAATGACACCGGTGCCTTTGATACGAAGAACTGACAGGTTTGTGCGCATCTGTCATCTTCAGGGAATCTACAGGTGGGATCAGGTATTGCCAGGCTCCTCATCAACTTGTTATTCGAACAAGGGGCGACCAATAGTGCCAGCTCATTGATTAACCCATAGAGAGTTGTGAAAGCACAAGACATTCGATGTTTATTAGCACTGTTATTATTCTCTAATGAAGTGCACAGGTAATGATGCCCCCAGGTATTAGATCATGTCTGCAGTTGTATTAACGTCCCGAGAGCCCCTGTACAGAAACTGTAAGACTAACAAATGATATTTTATTTTTATTTAGCAGCTGCAGTATTGAATAGGTGCGCTCTTTTAAAATTTAAGTCCATTTATATTTTCCTCACTGTGAATAGAATGCACGTACGGGTCGTTTCTTGTGTCGAAAAGGTGTGGAAGAATAGGTTTATTAAGGAATTGTTTTATAGCTGTTTCGGTTGCTTGGCGCTGTTAAATGCTGGACTCTCTCAGTTCTTGGCTAAAATTCCCCTCCTTCGTACGATGCGGTCCGGTTTGTTCAACCGTTCTCCCCCATTGACCACAAATAAAAATGTGGCTTATTAACCCAGCAGGCAATGAAAGCCGTTTCTCAGAGGCGGCCATTTGAATCCCCGTTTTGCTGGTGTACCTCTTGCCTGAGATGCAGTGGGTTAAACTCCTGGTTGCTCCTGCACATTTAAAGTATAAATTAGTTTGCTTTGCTGTTTCTGTCCAACAATGAAATTCTTCAACACAGGGCCTAACACTTGGCTACAGAGCCTTAATCTTTACTTTTTAGTTCACCAAAGAAACTTATTTAGGCTTTGAAAAAAAAGATTAATATGGTAAATGTCTTCAGCAGAAGTTCCTGGCATTGTAAACTGGAGCTTGGTTGAAAAAGCACCTGACAGATGCAGGTAGAAACACACTCTGCTTACAGGTAACAGGTGGCTAAGGCAAATAAAAGGTCTGGCTCTGGCCTTCCATGGACTCCAGAGATCTCAATAATTGTGGCTCTTCTCATCCCAGGGGTTTAATGGACTTTGTCCCCCCCAGGTCTATAATTTAATTATGACTTGGTCATCTGTGACAGTGACACCAGTCTGTGCCATTTGAATGGCTCCAGTGGTCACATGGACCTTTAGGTTCCAACACCTCCCACCTCAAACTCAAATCTCACCTCACCAGCCGTGTAACTGGCATGTGTAACAAACACAGTCTTCTCCATTATCTTCATCTTTAAACAACAGGTCTTCTTTAAACAATACAGCATACAGCATAATGACGTATTAAGGATACACCAGTACAAAATATATAGCATACAGTATATTTATTTTAAAAAATTAACTAATTTATTAATAATATCGGTAATTTTCATGCAGGTCAACATGTGTACATGCAAATTATCTGCATTTCTACGTAGATCTTTGCATGAAAAAATAAAATAACATTTCTCTGTCTTTAAGGCCAATAATTTCTAATAACTTGTAGTCAGTAATATTTGAAGGGCATCACAGCATATTTTTGTGTTTCAGCCCGTCATGTCATGCCGTTGATGTTTTACACACCCGTGCACATGGATGCAGAGAGTCCTTGAGTCTCAGGTGAGATTTTCCTTAAAGAAGTCTGCTGTGTGTTGCACTTTCAGCACAACAGTCGTGTTTTTGCGGAGAAGCAGCTATGATACATGTCCTGCTGTACTCCACGGCCTATTTTGGTCACATCCAAACTAGTTATTTTCATTGTCTTGCTACTACTAATAGTATAAATAAAGTATAACACTTCCAGCCTATTGTTTCAGCAGATGGTCCTCGGTTAAGACGTTAGAACGCAACAACCAGGGATGTTTCACACGTGAAAATAAAATGACAGCTTCCCGCTGCTGTGTGGCGTGCCGCTAACTGGCCTCCCTGAAATCCCTGCAGACAGGTGAGCTGTTTTTGCCACACATCACAATGATGGATGTTTGCATCAACTTGTTCAAATAACACAGCAGCTGAACACAGAATGAGCAAACAACCCTGCGTGATGAAACCACAGCACCCGCCTGCCCATCACAGATATTTTATTAATGTTAACCTAATAATAATACTAATATGCAACAATATTATTATTGCTGTTGGTGTTTTTATTGTTAGCGTAGTGAATATATAGCCTAAATAAGTATCTTTGCTGAAATAAACAGTAAAAATTAAGGCTCTGTAGTCAAGTGTCAGGCCCTGTTTTGAAGAATTTCATTGTTGGGCAGAAACAGCAAAGCAAACTAATTTATACTTTAAACATGCAGGAGCAACCAGGAGTTTAACCCACTGCATCTCTAGCCAGAGGAACACAACAACAACAACATTTATTTGTATAGCACCTTTCATACAGTGGTCTGTAGCTCAAAGTGGCCAATGAGACAACAACAACGAACACAGCATACAGGAATAAAGATGAACAGTGTACTAGATTGTAAGATAAGATAAGGTAGTACATATGAGAGGGTCTAAAGGCCGGGAGGGCAGAAAAAACAAAAAAACTCCAGGTAGACTGAAGAAAAAACAAAATCTATAGGGGTTCCAAGGCCAATGGACTGCCCAGCCCCCACTGGGCATTCTATCTAACAGTGGGATTTTTAGAACAGTCTTTATTTGGTCATTCTGCCGCACACATTGATAAGGGTGCCATGGAGATCTGGGATATCTGTTGTCCTACCAGCAATTGAGGGGACTTCGTCTTGCATAGTTTTGGTTGGTGGCATAGCATGCCACCCCAGATGAACCGGAAAAGAGAGACAGTAGAAATTAGCAAAGGTTACCATGGACCCTTCAAACAAGAGTAACAGAAACAAGTCCGTGCAATGTATTAAGATAAAGCATTATAACAAGGAAAACATTTATGATGGAGGTAGAGCAAAGGCCGTATCAAAGAAATCTGTTTTTAAGAGCTTCTTAAAGTGGGCTACCATACTAGCCTGTCGTATCTCAATCAGTAGATTATTCCAACGTTTCAGTGTATAACAGCGAAAATCTGCCTCCCCACTTCTTTTGAGCCTAGCTTTTGGAATTTTCAGCAGACTATCATTTGAGGATCTTAAGTTGCGACAAGGATTGTAGGCAGTCCACAATGTATGAAGGAGCATCCACAATGTATGAAGGGGCAGCAGCAAAATGGGATTTCGAACGACCGCCTCTGAGAAACGGCTTTCGCTGCCTGCTGGGCCGATAAGCCCCATTTTTATCTGCGATCAATGGGGAGGGCGTTTGAACAAACTGGACCGCATTGTATGAAGGAGGAGAATTTTAGCCAAGAACTGAGTCCAAAATTTAACAGGGCCAAGCAACTGAAACAGATATGAAACAATTCCTTAATAAAACTGTTCTTCCATACCTGTTTGACACAAGAAACAACCCATATGTACATTTTATTCACAGTGAGGAGTACCTTCGGGGTTTGGGGTTGAACTTTGGGTTTAACAGGTATGGAAGAATAATATGTGCCTCCCCACAGTGACCCTCTTTAATGGTCTGGAAAAAATCAGGGTCAATCCCACCAAGTATGGGGAGCAGAGTGGGGTGAAGTCTGCCTGGAATAGCAAGGTGTCAGACACTCACTCACACAGGCAGGGAAATTTAGATTGACCACATCAGCTGAATCACATGTCTTTGGACTGTGAAAAATAACTTGGAAGACTTGGAGGAAACCCACATGAAGAGAGATTAACTCAGGATCCAAAGCCAAAGCATGGGAAGTTTGAGGCATGAGCATCAACTACTTATGCCCATCATCTTGTCCATTCTAGAAAAACATGTGTTTTAGTATAAACCCCTCACCCCTCAATTTTTAACTTAATTTAAATTTTTTTTGTAGTTTTTGATGGAGAATGAGATCGACCACACTGGCACGGGCACATGGTTCTAAGAATGGTAGTCAAGAGGCCTGAGAATGTGCTGAAATGTGTCGAGATTTGATACTTTAATCCAGAAAATAGTTCTCGCTACACCTCCTTAAACCTTGTTACACCTCCAGACTACAGCCCACAGGTAACCCCACAGCTGCGCACATTTCTATCAACAAGGAAACAGTTGGCCAAACAAAGAGCTGCAGCCCACAAGTTTCCTGCTGAAGGTTTTTATTTCATCTCCACATCAGTATGTTGGTGGAACATAAATGCTGGCTTGAAACTTGAAGGCAAGGGAAGCCGTTGACTGCTGTGAAAATCTAAAATGGAAGCAGAACACACATTTTAAATTTGGTTATTCAAGTAAAATCCAAGATGCTGTTAAAGTATCTGTAGCAAAATGGTGCTCTGGTGAAGATAGCGAAGGCATGCATGGGCAAGACCGCCTGTAAAACTGGTTCTTCCAAAGCAAAATGGCACTGAACTGTTGCCTGGAGTCCAAAATGTGAGCACCACTGACCAGTTATTGTGAGTTGCTTCAGTGCAGCCCCTTGGTTTCAGCCTGGGAGGGACAAACAACCACAGATGCTCTGTCTGCGGCACAAAGATCTCAAAGCTCACGACACTCAGACCGCGGGGAGTTGGCCCACCGTATAAAACAGTGTAAGACCGTGAGGTTTCTCATAACCCTTTTCGCACAGCAGGTGAGCTGTGTCACCATGTAAACAGAGTCAGACCGTGGTGACTGGCACAGCAGGTGACCAGGGCACTGGGGTCCGCGCACCATCGACATCCTGTTCGTATTGTAATAATGGAAAGTTTTAATGCATTACAGATCAGTTCCATTGACTGTTTTATCTGCGGTTCCATCTGGGGTGAGCGGTGCCTGTTGTTATCACACGAGGCCTGGAGCCTCCAGCCCACCTGAGGGAGAGATCAGAATCGCCGGGTTAACTCTCGCCGCTCATTCAGTCACCAATTCAGGCAAAATGCAAGACTTTGCAGTGAAAGGGAGTCTGTATGAATATCGGCACAAACCAGCAAACTCGCACTGCGTCGAGGTGCATCTAATTCCACCGCCCAACACTTTTGCCACCTAATATCAACATCACTTGACTATTTATCTGGTTTGACATTTTTGTCCCCAGAGTAGAGTTTCTCCCGTCTGAATATTGCACTGATAATGATTTTTGAACATTTGTGAATGCCAGCTTCTGTGTTTGCTAATTCTAAAATGCTAGACATTTCTCTTTTCTAGGCTTGGAATGAAAATGGACAACAAAAACAGAGATCGGAAATTTGCTTCAGATAGAAGGTTTAGACGTCAGACCTCAGTTTGTTTATCCAGTGTTTTTATTCTGGTTTTGATTTATGCATTCATCATGCGATGACCAACAGTGAATCATGGTTCTATTGGCGGAGAAGAATCTTCAGCAGCCCATGTACCTTTTTATTCTGCAATCTCTTCATATCAAGGGCAACACAAACATTCTGCCCAGAGTAATGGCGGATCTTCTCTCATCTGAGAAATACATTGGTTATCCTGAGTGTGTCATCCAGGCCTTCTGCTCTCATATCTCTGCCACAGCTGCACACATAGTGCTGATGACTGCGCCTCTTACAGGTATGTGGCCAATAAACCCCGAGATACTCATCCATCATGACCACCACCATGGTGCTGGGAAGCTGTCAGCTTGTGCCAGGGTTCGCGCTGGCTGCGTCGGTGCTCCTGGGCTCACCATTCGGCCTCACCAGATGCCGCCTTCTCATCGCAAACATTCATCAAGTATAATGCATCTCTTGTTCAAGCTGTACAGGATGTGACCATCAACAACATCTACGACTCATCTTCACAGGACTGCTATTTGGTTCCTCAATGGAAGTATTGCAGTCACTTCTATTTCAGAATTTTCATAGTTTGTTTCTAGCAGAAAGAGCAAGGAGTTGAACAGCAAAGCCATGCAGACGTGTGCCAGTCATCTGCAGGCTGTACATGATAATGCTGTTCAGCTTGGATTCAGTGCCATCATCTCCCATCGTTCCAAAATGAGTTCATTCTCCAGGGTGGCATCATTTATTTTGCATTGTACCAGCATCTCTGAACCCCATCATTTATGCAGCACAAACAAAAGAACTGAAAGACAGGATAAATAAATTGTTTTATTCCAAGGTTGCAGTCCATAAGTAGTTCTAAAATCTGTCAAATAATTCAGTTCAGTCTATGTGGTTTTCCTCAGGTGCTCTAGTTTCCTCCCACAGTCCAAAGACACTGATTTAACGTTAACTGGCCGCTGCAAATGACGTGTGTGTGTGTGTGTGTGTGTGTGTGTGTGTGTGTGTGTGTGTGTGTGTGTGCGTGTGTGTGCAGTTAATACATGCAACCAGTGCAGCAGTTTTTCCTAAAGAGCCAAAGTGCTACTGCCTGAGAAGTAACGCAGATGTTACAACTATAACTGCTTGCTTTCTTAAAACACTACACAAGAACCATTGGTGTGTAAGAACTAAAATTTGTATAAAGTAAGGGCTAAAGAGCTTATAGGAAAGAGCCAAAAATTTTAAATTGTCCAAAACAGAAAAAACAACAGCAATGCTGCATTCTTCATGTATGGGTCACATTGTAATATACTGGACCTGTTCCTCATTTTATGAACAGAATTAGGCCTGGAAGTTCGTCCAGAACTTGCATTCCTTTCTGTAATTTAATGCACCACCTCATAATCAATAAAAGTTTAAAGATGCACTTTATCCTCCAGTTTATTTAAAGTCTCTGTTAAAAAATATGAAATAAAGCTATAATGAATTAACATTAGTTTTAAGACTTTATTCTGTTTCAACAGCAGCCCGTAAAATGATGCAGGGCTTCAGTGTCCTTCTGCACCCCAGAGCATCGGATGTGATGCAGTGAACATGACAAAATGATGCTGTTCATGTTGTTAAATGTGTCGCATGTATTTCACTCGGGCAGGGCAAATTTCTTGAACATGAAAAAGAAACCTTGTGAAACTGGTTCTTCCACAGCAAAATGGCACTGAACTGTTGCCTGGAGCCCAAAATGTGAGCACCATGGGCAGCAACCATAGTGGTGGGGGACTTTAATAAAGCAAACCTAGACAAGCTGCCGGACTTCTACCAACATGTCAATGCGGCACAACTAAAGGGGACAACACACTGACCACTGCTACGTCAAGCGAGCAGGATACAAAGCTGTTTCATAGCCGGCATTTGGGAGGTCAGACCAATAATCGCTGTTTTTCGTACAAAGCATAAGCAAAAGTCTCGTTTTGAGGCTCCAGCCACAAGGGAGGTAAAGCGTTGGTCTGCCCAATCGGAAGCCGCGCTACAGGACGCGCCGATGACGCCGACGCAGACATGTTCGGGACAAGTTCGGATGACGTCAATGAGTTCACAGAGGTTGTGGTCATCTTTGTTAGCGTGCTGGAAGGCAACATTGTCCCCATGGTTAAAATTAAGAGCTTTGCCAACCAAAAACCGTGGGTCAATGGAACAGTCCGCAAAGCTGTGAATGCGCGCACTGCTACGTACGACGCAGGACTCACCACTGGCAACATGAGCGCTTACAAAGCGGCTTCATACGGCGCACGTGTGCAGAAGGACGCCGCCGTACCGAGCGGTCGAAATGCTTCCACCAGGGTGACACGCCACGCAATTGTGGCAGGGATCGGCGACCATCACAGATTTCGAAGGAAATCTAACGTGGCTATGAGTGCCGACGGGTTCGCCAACTAACCCAACGCATTCTATGCCCGCTGGAGTCCGGACAGCAAAGTCACCCGTGATACAGCGAAAGGCCGCGAGCCGGCTCGGACGGAGTGTAGACGCTATCACTGCCGCCGAAGTCTGACGTACGCAGGGCGCTGAAGGTTAACATCAGGAAAGCGCCAGGGCCGGGCGCATCTCGGTGCCTGCTGCGCCTGCTGTGCCGATCAGCTGACCAGAGTTCTCACTACCATTTTCAACAAGTCTCTGGCTCAGTCCACAGTCCCTAGGTGCTTTACAAGATCCACCATTGTCCCGGTACAATAAGCCTTCATGCCCAAATGACTACTGGCTCAGTTGCACTAACTCAGTAGTCATGAAGGTCTTGAGACTCATCAAAGCCATCATCACTGCATCCATCTCCAATCCTTTAGACCCACTTTAGCTTGCCCACCGTCCAAATAGATCCACGGATGATGCCATATCCCACGCCTTGCACACCACCCCTAGTCATGGACAGGAAACAGGGGAACTATGAGACTGCTGTTCATTGACTACAGTTCAGCTTTCAACACCATTGTCCCCCACAGACTGTTCACTAAACTGAGAGACTTGGGATTGAACCGCCACCTGTGTGCCTGGGTTCTCAGTTTCCTCACAGGCAGACCACAGGTGGTGAGAGGGGTAGTTGCACTCTGGCATCATCACACTCCTATCACAGAGTCTGGGCAAGAAGGTTGTGTACTTAGCCCTTTGCTCTATGCCCTCTACACTCATGACTGTGTGGCCATGGCGCTTCCAACTCCATCATCAAATTTGCTGACGATACAGTGATGCTGGGCCTCATCTCCAACAATGACAGACAGCATACATGGAGTGAGGTGTGGATAACTCTGGCATCGCAGCAGGAGAACTGCCTCCAACTGAATGTAAACAAAACTAAAGAGATGGTGGTGGACTTTGGTAGGTGACAGCAGTGGTCCTATACCCACCTTAAAATCAATGGGACTGCAGTGGAGAGGGTGAGCAGCTTCAAATGCTCATGTCACTGAGCATTTGACATGGACTGTACACATCCGAGCTCAAGCCAGTGAAGCAAAGCAGCATCTTTACCACCTCCGACAGCTGAGAAGCCCAGGTCTCCGCATCCTGAAACCTTCTACTCTTGGTGCTGTACAAACTGTTTGACTCAGAAATATCACCTCCTTGAAATTGGGGGAATAGCTGTGCTCGAGATATCAAGGCACTTCAGAGAGTGATCTGGCGAGTGGAACGCTGCACCAGATCTGATCTGCCATCCTTACAGGACATCTGCACCAGGAGATGCAGGACCAGAGCGACTAGGATCATCGGCGACCTGTCTCATCCCAGCAACCATCTGTTCGACCTGCTGAAATCAGGAAACGTTTCCAGAAGCATCATGGCCAGAACAGAGAGGCTGCTCAGGAGGAGTTTAATCCACGGCCATAAGACTTCTGGAACCCAGACATGCCATCACAATCCTCACAAACCAGGGTCTACACTATCCTTTGACCACTCCCCTCACTGTCACTGTCCTTCCAGTGCACCTTAAGGTTTTATTTACTGTTTCATTGATCTATTTATTTATTTACTTATTTATCTATTTGCTGTTTGTTTCTTGTCTTATTGGTGTTTGGTTGTTTGTTTGTTTTACTCGTAAATTTTTCTGCAAAGCTCCTTTATCCCACTGAATCAGAGCACATTTCACTACATGGTATACCAGTGACCATGTACATGACAAATAAACTCTTTTGACTTTTTTTGACACTGACCAGTTATTGTCAGTTGCTTCAGTGCGATCCCTTGGTTTCAGCCTGACAGGGACAAACAAACACAAATTCTCTGTCTGCGGCACAAAGATCTCAAAGCTCACGACACTCAGACCGCAGGGGGTTGGCCCACCATAAAACAGGGTAAGACCGTGAGGTTTCTCATAACCCTTTCGCACAAGGTGAGCGAGGTGTCGCCATGTAAAACAGAGTCAGACCTGATGACGGGAGACAGACCAGGGCAACACTGGGGTCCGTAAGCACACCATCAATATCCTGTTCATTGTAATAATGGAAAAAGCTTTTAGCTGCATTGCAGAACAGTTCCATTGACTGTTTTATCTAAGTGTTCCATCTGGGTGAGCACTGCCTGTTGTTATCACACGAGGCCTGGAGCTCCAGCCCACCTGAGGGAGATCAGGAATCGCTGCCACTGCTGCTCATTCAGTCACCAATTCAGGCAAATGCAAGACTTTGCAGCAGAAAGGAGTTCGTACATGAACACGGGCAATAACCAGCAAACTCAAGACTGCGGCCGAGGTGGATTCAGTTCCACCGTCCAACACTTTTGCCACCATATATCGAACATCACTTGACTATTTATCTGGTTTGACATTTTTTGTCCTCTATGAGAGTAGAGTTTCTCCTGTCTGAATATTGCACTGATAATGATTTTTTGAACATTTGTGAATGCCAGCTTCTTAAAGCTTGCTAATTTAAATGCTAGACATTTCTCTTTCTAGGCTTGGAATGAAATGGACAACAAAACAGAGATCGGAAATTTGCTTCCAGATAGGTTTAGACGCCGCACCTCAGTTTGTTTATCCAGTGTTTTTTTATTCTGGTTTTGATTTATATTCATCATGATGACCAACAGTGGGAATCATGGTTCTTATTGCCATGGAGAAGACCTTCAGCAGCCCATGTGTACCTTTTTATTCTGGGTAACTCCTTCAACTCATCATGGGCAACACAAACATTCTGCCCAGAGTAATGGCGGATCTTCTCTCATCTGAGAAATACATTGGTTATCCTGAGTGTGTCATCCAAGCCTTCTGCTCTCACATGTATGGCACAGCTGCACACACAGTGCTGATGATCATGACCTTCACAGGTATGTGGCCATTTGTAACCCCTGAGATACTCGTTCATCATGACCACCACCATGGTAAGTTGAAGCCGTTGGGGCTTGCGCTAGTTCGGCGCTGGTTATGGTGTCGGTGCTCCTGGCCTCAACACCATTCAGCCACCAGATGTCAATCCGTTATCTTGAATTCTATTGTGACAACGAAAGACTTCTGTTCAAGCTGTGCCAGGATGTGACCATCAACATCTACGGATTCTCACCTTCACAGGACTGCTATTTGGTTCCTCAATGGGAAGTATTGCAGTCACTTATTTCAGAATTTTCATAGTTTGTTTCAGCAGAAAGAGCAAGGAGTTGAACAGCAAAGCCCTGCAGACGTGTGCCAGTCATCTCGTGCTGTACATGATAATGCTGTTCAGCGGATTCAGTAGCATCATCTCCATCGCCTCCAAATGAGTTCATTCTCCAGAAAGGTGGCATCGCTTCCCTACTTTATATCATACCACAGTATCTTCTGAACCCCACTATTTACGCAGGGCACAAACAAAGAACTGGAAAACCGGATAAATAAATTGTTTTATTCCAAGGTTGCAGTCCATAAGTAGTTCTAAAATCTGTCAGCCAATTCAGTCTAGCTCCATGTGGTTTTCCTCAGGTAGCCTAGTTTCCTCCCACAGTGCAAAGACACTGATTTAACATTAACTGGCCGCTGCAAATGACGTGTGTGTGTGTGTGTGTGTGTGTAAAGTGTGTGTGCAGCTAATACATGCAAACTAGTGCAGCAGTTTTTCCTAAAAGAGCCAAAGTGCTACTGCCTGATAAGAAACGCAGAGATGTTACAACTATAACTGCTTTTTAAACACTTACACAAGAACCATTGGTGTGTAAGAACTAAAATTTGTAATAAAGAGCTTGTAGGAAATATTTCAAAAATTTTAAATTGTCCAAAACAGAAAAAACAACAGCAATGCTGCATTCTTCATGTATGGGTCACATTGTAATATACTGACCTGTTCTCATTTATGAACAGAATTAGGCCTGGAAGTCTGTCCGTAACTCAGACCTTTCTTGTAATTTAATGCACCACCATAATCAATAAAGTTTAAAGATGCACCTTTTATCCTCCAGTTTATTTAAAGTCTCTATAAAAATATGAAATAAAAGCTATAATGAATTAACATTAGTTTTAAGACTTTATTCTGTTTCAACAGCAGCTCAAATGATGCAGGGCTTCAGTGTCCTTCTGCACCGAGAGCATCGGATGATGAAAATATGACAAAAATGATGCTGTTCATGTTGTTAAATGTGTCGATGTATTTTACCTGGCAGGGCAAATTTTGAACATGAAAAAAGAAACCTTGTGAAACTGTTCTTCCATTGCGCAAAATGGCACTGAACTGTTGCCTGCTTCCAAAAATGTGAGCGCCCACTGACCGCTCTTTGCAAGGTCTCAGTGCGGCCCCCTTAGTTCTGTGCCTCCAGGACAAACAAACGAGATGCTCTGTCTGCAGCACAAAGATTTCAAAGCTCACGACACTCAGACTGCGGGAGTTGGCCCACCGTGAGCAAAAAATAACAGGGGTGACCGAGGTTTCTCATAACCCTTTTCGCACAGCAGGTGAGCGGTGGGTCGCCATGTAAAACAGAGTCAGACCGTGATGACTGGGCACAGCAGGTGACCAGGGCAACACTGGGGTCCGTGCCACACCATCGACATCCTGTTCGTATTGTAATAATGGAAAAGCTTTAGCTGCATTGCAGATCAGTTCCATTGACTGTTTTATCTGCTATGTTCCTGGGGGTGAGCGGTGCCTGTTGTTATCACACGAGGCCTGGAGCTCCAGCCCACCTGAGGGAGATCAGGGAATCGCTCGCTCACTCGCGTTCATTCAGTCACCAATTCAGGCAAAATGCAAGACTTTGCAGTGTGAAAGGGAGTCTGCATGAACACGGGCACAAACCAGCAAACTCGCACCGTGCCGAGGTGCATTCAATTCCACCGTCCAACACTTTTGCCACCGAATATCGAACATCACTTGACTATTTATCTGGTTTGACATTTTTTGTCCTCTATGAGTAGAGTTTCCTGTCTGAATATTGCACTGATAATGATTTTTTGAACATTTGTGAATGCCAGCTTCTGTGTTTGGTTAATTTAAAATGCTAGACATTTCTCTCTTTCTAGGCTTGAATGAAATGGACAACAAAACAGAGATCGGAAATTTGCTTCAGATAGAAGGTTTAGACGTCGCACCTCAGTTTGTTTATCCAGTGTTTTTTATTCTGGTTTTGATTTATGTATTCATCATGATGACCAACAGTGGAATCATGGTTCTTATTGCCATGGAGAAGAATCTTCAGCAGCCCATGTACCTTTTATTCTGCAATCTCTCCTTCAACGACATCATGGGCAGCACAAACATTCTGCCCAGAGTAATGGTATGATCTTCTCATCTGAGAAATACATTGGTTATCCCAGTGTGTTATCCAAGCCTTCTGCTCTCACATGCACATGCACACACAGTGCTGATGATCATGGCCTTCACAGGTATGTGGCCATTTGTAACCCCCCCTGAGATACTGCCCATCATGACCACCACCACGGTGGTGAAGTTGTCGGCTTGCGCTTGGGGTTCGTCGCTGGTCATGGTGTCGGTGCTGCTGGGCCTCACCATTCGCCTTACCAGATGCCGCTCTCTCATCGCAAACACTCACCGCGTATAATGGCCCTGTTCGCTTTTCAAAGCAGGATGTACTATCAACAACATCTACGGACTACCCTTTCACAGGACTGCTATTTGGTTCCTCAATGGGAAGTATTGCAGTCACTTATTTCCAGAATTTCATAGTTTGTTTCAGCAGAAAGAGCAAGGAGTTGAACAGCAAAGCCCTGCAGACGTAAAAGGCCATCTCGTTGTACATGATAATGTTGTTCAGCGGATTCAGTAGCACATTCCCCATCGCCTCCAAAATGAGTTCATTCTCCAGAAAGGTGGCATCGCTCTTGTTTTATATCATACCAGCCTCTCTGAACCCCATCATTTACGCAGCACAAACAAAAGAACTGAAAAACCGGATAAATAAATTGTTTTATTCCAAGGTTGCAGTCCAAAAGAAGTTCTAAAATCAGTCACAGTCCATCCATCCATTCATTCATCCATATAAATTTCTAGCAAACTGAGTTCTACCAAAGCCTAATGAATACACAAAATGCTTTTTGTTCTTAAACATTTAGATCTGGTTAGGTACAGATCAGTAAAAAAAAACATCAGAAGAGATTTTTTAAGGCTCAATTGCGTTTCAGAAAATATTTAATCGGGAGTTAAGGAGTGTCATTGAGCTGGGGATTGCGCTTGGTGCATCAGGCTGGATGAGTGTGGATTTGAATTTTTAATTCATCTCCGTTGTGTTGGAGTTTGCATGTTCTTCTTGCTGTCTGTGTGAATTTTCTTCTGGTGCTGTGTGTGTGTGTGTGTGTGTGGCCACCCACATCCTGGTACCCCATGATTCTGAGAGATGGGTCTTCTGTACTACTGGCCTCCTGAACAGTGACAAAGATGTTAATTAAGCAAAATGATGTTATTTATTTAATTTCAGGAAAAAATAACTTCATTTTTTTGGAGCTCTGCTTATAATAAGAGTTAGTATAATGCAACATCTATTAAGTATAAGAACTAAAATTTGTAATAAAGAGCTTATAGGAAATATTTCAAAAATTTTAAATTGTCCAAAAATAGAAAAAACAACAGCAATGCATTCATGTATGGGTCACATTGTAATATACTGGACCTGTTCCTCATTTTATGAACAGAATTGGGGCTCAAAGTCTGTCCCACAGAACTCAGACCTTCTTGTAATTTAATGCACCACCTCATAATCAATAAAGTTTAAAGATGCACCTTTATCCTCCAGTTTATTTAAAGTCTCTGTTAAAAAATATGAAATAAAGCTATAATGAATTAACATTAGTTTAAGACTTTATTCTTGTTTCCCCAACAGCAGCCTGGGTAAATGATGCAGGGCTTCAGTGCTCTTCTGCACCGAGAGCATCGGATGTGATGCAGTGAACATGACAAAATGATGCTGTTCATGTTGTTAAATGTGTCGCATGTATTTCACTCGGGCAGGGCAAATTTCTTGAACATGAAAAGAAAACCTTGTGAAACTGGGTTCTTCCACAGCAAAATGGCACTCAATCATGCCTGAGTCCAAAATGTGAGCGCCCACTGACCGCTAAGTGAGTTGTCTCAGTGCGCCCCTTTTGGTTTGTAGCCTGAGGACAAACAACCACAGATGCTCTGTCTGCGGCACAAAGATCTCAAAGCTGACGACACTCAGACCGCAGGGGGTTTGCCCACCGTATAAAACAGTAAGACCGTGAGGTTTCTCTATAACCCTGCAGACAGCAGGTGAGCGAGGGTCGCCATGTAAACAGAGTCAGGATCCGTGGTGATCAAGTACAGCAGGTGACCAGGGCAAACACTGGGGTTCTGCCATTTACACCATCGACATCCTGCTCAGATAGAAATAATGGAAAAGTTCTAGCTGCATTACAGATCAGTTCCATTGACTGTTTTATCTGCGGTTCCATCTGGGGTGAGCACTGCCTGTTGTTATCACACGAGGCCTGGAGCTCCAGCCCACCTGAGGGACAGGAATCACACACTCGCTCATTCAGTCACCAATTCAGGCAAAAATGCAAGACTTTTGCAGGAAAGGGAGTCTGCATGAACACGGGCACAAACCAGCAAACTCTCAAGACTGCAAGCCGAGGTGATTCAGTTCCACTGGCCCAACACTTTTACAATTACATATCTAAACATCACTTGACTATTTATCTGGTTTGACATTTTTGTCCTCTATGAGAGTAGAGTTTTCCTGTCTGAATATTAATTGATAATGATTTTTGAACATTTGTGAATGCCAGCTTGTGTTTGCTAATTTAAATGCTAGACATTTCTTCTAGGCTTGGAACGAAAAATGACACAAACACAGATTGGAAACGTTTCAGATAAAAGGTTTAGACGTCAGACTCAATTTGTTTACCCTGTGATTTCTATTCTTGTTTTTACTTATGTATTCATCATGATGACCAACACTGGAATCATGGTTCTTATTGCCATGGAGAAGAATCTTCAGCAGTCCCATGTACTTTGTTCTGCAATCTGTCCTTCAACGATATCATTGGCAGCACAAACATTCTGCCCAGAATAATGGTGGATCTTCTCTCATCTGGAGGAGGTATATTGGTTACCCTGAGTGTCACTTCCAGCCTTTCTTGCTCATATATGTATGGCACAGCTAAAGACACAGGTGCTGATGATCATGCCTCTACAGGTATGTGGCCATTTGTAACCCCCTGAGATACTGGCTCATCATGACCACCACCATGGTGTTAGCTTTCTGGCGCTAGGGGTTCGGGCGCTGTTGGTGGTGTCGGTGCTCCTGGCCTCACCATTCGCCTCACCAGATGTCAACTGCTATCTTGAATTTCTATTAGACAACGTGATCTCTGTTCGCTTTTCAGTTGTACGGGGACCATCAACAACATCTACGGATCTCACCTTCACAGGACTGCTATTTGTCTTCAATGGGAAGTATTGCAGTCACTTATTTCAGAATTTTCATAGTTTTGTTTCAGCAGAAAGAGCAAGGAGTTGAACAGCCCTGCAGACGTGTGTTAAAGGTCATCTCGTGCTGTACATGATAATGCTGTTCAGCCGGATTCAGTACCATTTCATCGCCTTCAAATGAGTTCATTCTATATACAGGTGGTGTATCGCCTTATTTTGCATTGTACCAGCATCTCTGAACCCCATCATTTACGCACAAACAAAAAGAACTGAAAGACAGGATAAATAAATTGTTTTATTCATACAGTCCATAAGTAGCTCCTAAATCTGTCAAATAATTCAGTTCAGTCTATGGTTTTCCCTCAGGTGTCGTAGTTTCTCCCACAGTCCAAAGATGCCTGATTTAAATATTAACTGGCCGCTGTAAAATGACGTGGTGTGTGTGTGTGTGTGTGTGTGTGTGTGTGTGTGTGCGCAAGTAGCTAATACATGCAACCAGTGCAGCAGAAGTTTTTCCTAAAGAGCCAAAGTGCCACTGCCTGAGAAGAAACGCAGATGTTACAACTATAACTGCTTCTGGTTTAAACACTTACACAAGAACCATTGGTGTGTAAGAACCAAAATTTGTAATAAAGAGCTTGTAGGAAATATTCTGTGTAAATTTTAAATTGTCCAAACAGAAAAACAACAGCAATGCTGCATTCTTCGTATGGGTCACATTGTAATATACTGGACCTGTTCTCATTTTATGAACAATTGGCCTGAAGTCTGTCCGTAACTCAGACCTTCTTGTAATTTAATGCACCACCTCAATCAATAAAGTTTAAAGATGCACCTTTATCCTCCAGTTTATTTAAAGTCTCTGTTAAAAAATATGAAATAAAGCTATAATGAATTAACATTAGTTTTAAGACTTTATTCTGTTTCAACAGCAGCTCAAATGATGAGGGCTTTCAGTGTTCTTCTGCACCGAGAGCATCGATGATGCAGTGAACATGACAAAATGATGCTGTTCATGTTGTTAAATGTGTCGCATGTATTTCACTCGGGCAGGGCAAATTTTTTGCACATAATTTCCTTAAAATTCAAACTTCACCAGTGACACTGTGTGGCCTTGCAGGGGTTTACAGGGTATAAACCCAATGTCCTTGGTTTTACACTGGAACTGCGGACAGCAAAATCTGAAAAAAAAGCCCTGTACAGTGGAGCAGCAAAGCAGCAATGTGGCTGAAACATGGAACATGACTTTCAGACATAAAAGCACTCGTATCAATGTTAAATATGGTTAAATGATTTTAAAACAATTCTGTTAAAAGTGCTGTTATTTGTTTAACCGCTAAACGCTCCTTGTTAACTTTTGAACCTGTTGTATGTTAAACGATAAAAGGTTATGATGAAAGCAGGTTCTCATTAACTGAGATGGTTAGGCATCATAAAATACTTATGAAATAACTTTGCCACATTAGGACGTCAGAGCTGTGTCTCTGGAGTGCATCCTCCAGGGCCTGAACAACAGGGCCTTACAGCGTAAATCAAACCAATGCAAATAAACCCAGGGTCAAAATACATGCATCATCCACAAACTTACATAAATAAAATGACGGCATTAAAAGCAAAGCCGTATAAAAAGAGCCGGAGCTGATGCGAATGCCACCGTGCCAGGTAAGATTTCTCAAAGATATGTTCTCAACTATTAATATGAAATAAGAGGAATAAAAAATTAAGTCAAATTTACTTATCAATATATAGCCATTCAATGAGATTTACTTGCGTTGTGGCTGGATAGAAGCTACACTTTGATCTGGATTCTGAATTTTTTGGTAAAAATGCCTCTTTAATGTTTTCCTTTGACAGGCATGACTGACCTTAGCTCACGTGTCGGACATTGTGGTTAAGCAACAGTTTGGCCCGTGTATATGTTGGATCTGTCAGTGGGACACCAGTGAAGATCTGATGATTAATAGGAATTAGGAAATTATCTATCTTACCCATCATCCATCTCCAGTCTATTGCCCATAATCAGTAAATGAATGACAAGATCACTGGGGGTTTGGAGTCTCTTCCAAAACCACACGTTGCAAAGCTTGTTGAGGAGACAGCAAGGACAGTTCATGCTGGGCAGCCACGCTCACACACAAACACACAGTATGTGCAATTTGGACTCACCAATACACTCAGAACGCATGTTTTTGGACTGTGGGAGGAAACCAGAGCGTTCAGAGGAATCCCACATAAACACAGAAAGAACATGCAAACTCCACAAAAACTGAGACAACAGTACTTGCCACTGCACCACTGAATGGCACATCAGTCATAAGTTAAAACAAGGTTGTTATTATTATTATTATTATTATTATTATTATTATTATGTTTATATTCTATTTTCTGTGCTACTCCTTGCGTATCTCAACGTCATGGTGACCATCATGGGATTACTTATCGCTATGGAGATGAGTCTTCAGCAGCCCATGTACCTTTTATTCTGCAATCTGTCACTTAATATCATGGGGAACACAAAAATTACCATCTACTGTATGGTCTCACACTCTGTTAATTTCTGGTTTATAGTTAGTAACTACAACCATTACATATTTAAAAATATTCACCGTTTGTTTCATGAAGAAAACCAAGGAAACTAAACAAAGCGCCGCAAGCATGCGCCAGTCACTTCTGAACACGATAATGTTTGTCTTGTTTCCTCGGCTTCATTTTCCACCTCGCCCAGATGCCCTCCAGCAAGTAAAGAAAATACTGAATTTAAAAATATCTAAGTCTAGATAATATTTTTTATTTCTAGTTCTGAGATTTTCTTTTTTTTTATTTAAACACATTTTGTTATAAGATCATTGGAATGATGTTCTTCTTTGTCTCATGTGCTACTATTTCTCTAAAATTTGACTTTTTAAAAATACAGAGCAGCATAGTTTTATGTGCTTATTATGCAAAAGAATCTCTCTGTTGTTAAATATGAAAGCTCCCTTCCTGTAGTCCTTGTTGTCCTGAAGAAGCAACGGGTAACTTGGTCCCCAGCAGTTTCGGAATTCTGTGTCGAATTAAACACTGACAATTCTTTAAAATCCTCCGAATCTGACTTTGAATTAAAACTTTAATAACCACGATGCTTAAGACTGATACTAATATAAGACATCACTTTGCATGGTGCTCACTTGCTGGTGTTTTTGGCCCAGTGCCTATAGAAGCTTCTGTAACCATAAATGTAAAATCTTATCTGTGGTTGCATTGCTTTTTAAACAAAGCAAAACACTTACATGCAATTTCTTCCAGGTTCATTTTGATTTTCTACGAGAGATTAAAACCCAGATGGCAAAGTCCTTCAATTTGTGCTGCATTGTGTCACAAGGATTTCACTTTTCAGCCACGAGCTGAGGGGAAGAAGCACATTTCTGTACCGTAGCAGTGACAAACATCCTTACATACAGAACAGTCTCCTCCCTGACATGAAATCTGTTACATTACGTCTGCCTGCTTGTGGTTTGCGAACTGCTCACGTGGCCTCTGCAGTCACTTTCATCGCTGTTTTCTTTCCTTTTTACTCCCGCATATTCTGTACGCTCCTTTAATTTCATTCATTTGTTCATTTCTTCTGTACAAACAAGCAAACAGGCAAATAAATAAATGTTCTCTCAGAAAAAGAAACCAATTCTCTAGCGCAGTAAAAATTTCTGACTTCTTTCCCTTTTTCCTCCTATTATAGTATGAGTCTCTAACCAGGGCCACGCCCATGTCCCAGATGGATGCCGGTATCTGAAGGTGGACCTTTGAGAGGGAAACAACCACCAGATATGAGCAGTCGACCAAAAGTTCAGTTTGTTATAAAAATATGACTATTAAGTTAGTTAAGGTTTTATAGGTTTTTGGGTTAATTTTGATATCACCATTTTCCTTTAGTTTCAAGGAGCTGGTTTTGATTTCAGGTTTTTGCTGTCATTTTTGAACAAGGGCTGTAAAATTTGAAACTCCCAAAAGTCCCACCGCCATCCCTCGCCTGGTCAGTCCTTGAACCTAACATATCTCCTGTGTCTATGGATATCGCCCTGTTTTCTTTCTCCGGTGCTGAGAATTTATATAACTTATAAATAAGCTGGGAAAATGTGTGTCTCCACCAATTCTCCAGCTCTGTCACTGTAGTGTTTATGCTTTTGAGGAGGATGTCTTTCAAACTGTGGAAAAAAATAGTGGTCATCACATCCCCAGTTATCACCCTTGTGATCGAATGCATTTAGGTTTGCGCTCTGCTTATGTGGTCAAGAGGAAAGCATTAAACGCACAGGAAGATTTGGTGAAAAGAACCAGGCCTTCATTACTTGCCAGTCACGTGAGTGAAGGTGAAACAGCATCAAACCGCAAAGCAAAACACATTTGTGTTATAAATAAACCTAACACAGAACTTACATCATTCAAATTACCAAGGGAGAATTAAAAACCATATAAAAAGAGGAGCAGCAGAGACTTTTTAGAGGACAGCAGTTGGGTCGGATCGGTAAGGGATCTTCTGTCTGCCAATGTGGTCATTTGTCACAGTAACAGGATAACTCATTTTAATTCTTTGATGCTCATAGCGATGCTGACTATTCTGATATATTCTGATGGCGCTCTGCATTTAAAAGATGTTCTCTGTTTTTAAATGAATTTCCTACAAGAAACTTATTTTCAGGTTTTTTATTGGCATCCACTTGGATCTTTTTACAAATGTTGCTAGCATAAATACTCTAAAATATTAAAATAAAATGCTTTTGTCTTGAGAATCTGCACCTTTTAATGGAAAGAAACTGTTGACTGTTTTCTGTAAAATGGTGATGCTTTTATTTTTCATTCTAATCCAGGAATTTTTTAATCTTTTCCGTGAAGTCAGAAATGAACAGAACAAACAGCGACTACATGCTGCAGCTGGAAGGTGTTGATCTCGCTCCACAGTTTATTTACCCGGTGTTTTTCATGCTGCTTTTTACGTATCTGACCATCATGGTGACCAACAGTGGAATCATGGTTCTTATTGCCATGGAGAAGAGTCTTCAGCAGCCCATGTACCTTTTATTCTGCAATCTCTCCTTCAATGATATCATGGGCAACACAAACATTCTGCCCAGAATAATGGCGGATCTTCTCTCATCTGAGAAATACATTGGTTACGCAGAGTGCGTCATCCAGGCGTTCCTCTCTCACACGTTCTCTACAGCCTCACATATAATATTGATCATCATGGCTTTTGACAGGTATGTGGCCATTTGTAACCCCCTGAGATACTCATCCATTATGACCACCAGCACGGTGGTGAAGCTGTCGGCTTGCGCTTGGGGTTCGTCGCTGGTCATGGTGGCAATTCTGATGAGCTTCACCCTTCGCCTGTCCAGATGCCGCTCCTTCGTCATGAGTGTCTACTGTGACAACGTGTCTCTGTTCAAGCTTTCCTGCCAAGACGTGTCCGTCAACAACATCTACGGCCTCTTTTATACGGTGATGATTTGTTGTTTTTCGTTAGCAAGCGTAGGCATCACCTATTTCAAAATAGTCACCATTTGTTTCACCAAGAAAAGCAAGGAACTGAACAACAAAGCGCTGCAAACATGTGCCAGTCACTTGGTTGTGTACACGATAATGTTTTGGTTTGGCTTCCTCAGCATTATCTTTCACCGCATCCAAATCTACACAGGCTACAGAAAACTGATGGCTATTTTGTTCCATGTCGTCCCAGCGAATCTGAACCCAATTATTTATGCACTGCAGACAAAGGAACTCAAAAGCAAGATAAAGAAAATATTTCATTTTCGTGTCTCTGGTGCTTATTAACATTTATGCGGGCTTTTTAGTCAATCTTCATGTGGCTGTTTTTATTTGGAATCTATTTAACTATTGTTTTAATATTTTTGTGTCATTATTAGCCTTACAACAGTCGTCCTTCAATTTTCATGCCTAGCCAGTTCCTGAAAAGGCCATGTTGTGTAGAAATAAATAAATTAAGACAGTTATTGTCATTATTTCTTATGGGGACAATTATAATGCAATCCAGCCCAGCCCAAAAACCAGAAACACTTTTCTCAAAAGCATATAAAAAGAAGAAAGACATTTTGTGTACACGGTCATCATTACATTGAAAAGGATTTGACACTGCAACGTAATAGAAACAAATAAAATCATTTTATTTACAGGCAGATGTATGTACAGCTTTGTTGCACAAATGAAACTCCTAAAACTATGTTCTGCCAGGATGCAGTTGCTTTTCCGTGTGGAGGTTCTTTAAGAAAACATCTGCAGTTGTCTGGAAACAGAGACACAGCAGAATGGAAGTGGTTGTTGCAATTGTGGTCCAGGTAGGCCCTGGGGTCTTTCTCCTCCCACATTTTTTATCCTGTTCTTGGGCATTTTACTGTGAACCCTCATTTGAAATTAATATGTTTTTTGTCTGTTTGTTTTCATTGCATGCATCATTGCATATGTTTCTTGTAAGCTTTAATGACCATTTGGCCTTGAGATGTTGCACAGAAAGGGATTTATAGAATTTGTGTTTTAGGCACGTCTGCTGACTGCTCGGGCCAGAAAGATAAACTTTACCTTAGATGTGAGTGTTCTGAAGGTCTATGTCTGCATTTTTTTTTTATTTTAGCTGAAAGATATGTGATTTTAAAACAGTCCGGATAAACACTTTGTGGATAAGATCTGCTCCTACCGAATCTGCGCTCATCGCCAGCCCTCAGACCAGCTACTCCACTGGTCCCACTGAAGTGCTTCATTTGCCACCGCCTGGTGATCCTCACCCTTTTGAGGAGAGGCAGGGGCAGTCAGTGGAGTTCTAATGTGTCAGGGTCTGTCCTGCCCCCCAGGCATCACCATATATCAGCTCACCATTTCCTTCATGTAAATTTGACAAAAAATGAATAATATACACACCTGCAAAGTCATGCGGCTGTTTACCAAAATGAGCAGAGACCCACTCAGTTTTTAAGACGTTATAAATTATCAAATTGGGTGTCTTGTTCAGTGGATGCTAAGGATTATTACATTTTGCTTCAACATGCTTTTGTCGTCCTACTGTTTTCTTTTTCAGCTGTTCCTCTGGCCTTACTGTCTCTCTTCTGTCCCTCTCTGTCTTTGCTATTTCCCTTTCTTTTTCTCTATCATTCTTTTTCCTGTTATCCCCCACAATGGGTCATGTGTTCATCCCCAGTTGTCAGCACAAAACAGATATTTAACATGATAAAAATAAAGTAAACGCAGAATAATAATGATAATAATAGCGTTTAAGAAATTTCCAGGTCAGAATAAATTTGATCATCCTTAATGCAAAGCAACATGGGAGAATTACTATGAATGGCTGCATTTCTCTGTTGGGAAATTTCTGAAAATGAACTTGACAAAACTGAGTGACAGGAATCCTCACCGGACACGTGATATGCGATAAATTTCTTTTTTATCTGTTGTGGTAGATTTGTGGCTTTAGAGTCCATTATTAATAACACCATGATGCAACACTTTTAAAATATAGCAAAACAAGATGACAGTTAAACAGATGCAACTCTTACATCAGTTAAATCAGTGGGAAAACACATCTGACAACAGCATAAAAGGAGGCGGAGAGGAAGAATTTACTGGAAAGACGGTCCTGGTGTTTGTCAGCATCAGCATATCGAAGTCGCTGGTAAGGATGTGTTTTTTTTTTTTTTTAACTCCACAGGAGCTTCAGCCTGCGGAAACTGTACAATGACTGAAATGAGAGCTGATAAGAATTGTCTTTTTTTTATCTGGTTATTTCTGTCTGAAACTTGTCATTATGTCTTTGACACAAAATAAAAACATTTTGTAACACTTAACTGTCCAATTTAAAGTTTACATTCAAATTTTTATTCATTTTCAACACTCATAACCGCCTTTTTCTTTTACGTAGAAATGGACAACAGGACAAACACAGGCCAAGTCCTGCAGCTGGAGGGTTTTGAGCTTGCGCCTCAGTTTGTTTACCCCGTGTTTTTTGTTCTGCTTCTTTCTTATCTCACCATCATGGTGACCAACATAAGCCTCATTGTCCTCATCACCAAAGAAAGGACCTTACAGCAGCCCATGTACCTTTTATTCTGCAATCTGTCCTTCAACGATATCATTGGC
Organism: Heterotis niloticus; assembly: GCA_018136845.1. Taxonomy (NCBI): domain Eukaryota; kingdom Metazoa; phylum Chordata; class Actinopteri; order Osteoglossiformes; family Osteoglossidae; genus Heterotis; species Heterotis niloticus. The sequence goes on along the minus strand of CM030899.1, from coordinate 6,784,107 downwards.
AGCACAAACATTCTGCCCAGAATAATGGTGGATCTTCTCTCATCTGAGAGGTATATTGGTTACCCTGAGTGTGTGGCCCAAGCCTTCTGCTCACACACATCCATTACAGCTTCCCACACCATACTGATGATCATGGCCTTCGACAGGTATGTGGCCATTTGTAACCCCCTGAGATACTCGTCCATCATGACCACCACCACGGTGGTGAAGTTGTCGGCTTGCGCTTGGGGTTCGTCGCTGGTCATGGTGTCGGTGCTGCTGGGCCTCACCATTCGCCTTACCAGATGTCGATCCCTCGTCGCGGGCATCTACTGTAACAATGCAGCTCTCTTCAAGCTTTCCTGCCAAGACGTGACCGTCAATGACATCTACGGACTCTTCTTCACAGCACTGGTGATTGGTTCTTCAATTTGCTGTATAGTCATCACCTATATAAAAATATTTGCGGTTTGTTTTTCCAAGAAGAACAAAGAACTGAACAGCAAAGCGTTCCAGACTTGTTCCAGCCACCTGGTCCTTTACATGATCATGCTGTGGTCTGGTTTCCTCATCACTATTTTTCACCGCGTTCCGATCTACTCAGGCTATCGAAAGCTGCTGGCCATCTTGCTCAATGTCATCCCAGCAAATGTGAACCCTTTTATTTATGCCCTGCAGACAAAGGAGCTCAAAAGCAAAGTAAAGAAAATATTTAGCTCAAAAATATCGGGTAAGGTTTGAAAAATGTCTGCTTTTGACTGTTAATACGTTTTATCTATTTGTATGCATGAAGTTGTAAAATCACTCGAATAAGTACCTGCTGATTTAATATCCTTATAAATGCAGCCTTATTTGCTCACTTCTTGCCAAAGAGTAGTTTTAATGTTGCTAAAAATGGAATGACAAATGTAGGCGCTTGCATTCTGTAAGAAATGGTTCTGCTAACCGACCAAGAGCGAAACAGGTGGTATTATAGGTGCTGAGATTATTCCAAGTTGCTTGTATTGCAGATTTGTTCAAATGTGAGGCTGTAGTTGACTGTGACTGTATATGCTGAGCAAACCCTAAATATGAACATGTTTCCTGTAAACACAGAAATTGCAGTTTTGTCAGTCCGAAGCTGACTGAGTGAGTTTTGTAAGGACAGGAAAGCATGTAGTGTGGTGCTGCTTATACTTCTAGTGTCAGAGCTCATTTAGATAAGCAGTAAACACCACTTTACTCACCTTTTAAAACACATTTCTTTTTAAATTCATCCCACAAAACAGTGCATTGTGAGCTAGGGTACAAACAACAGTGTAACAATAAATAAAAGGTGCATAAAAAAAGGCTTTTTTGTATTTTGTACAGACAAACAGTTCCCTTTTTTCTAGGCCCTATGTGAGATTTGTCGAATGAGTTGTAAAAGGAGGAGACTTCAAGCTCAGCAGGTGCCTTTATGTCTTTTTTGGAATGATTAAGGCAGTAGGAGTGTGGAAGGTGAGAGGCTTTCCCTGTAGTTTTAATTCCCGCAAAACAGTAAAGAGCATCTCAGCTTCTGAGTGTTATAGTCAAATAATCCCAGTAAGATCGCACATGCTAAGCAACCTGCTGTGCTGCGCTATGCAACCATAGGCTGTAATAAATTACACCCATACAGCCAAGTGGATCCTATTCAAGGATGAAACATTTCTTTTCTTTCACCCCTGAACCACTAAGAAAATGTTTTTTTTTTTCCCAGCTACTGCTGAGCTGAACCATGATGTGAACGTGGAGATGCTTTACTGCTAACTTCCACTTAGCTGGAAGGCCCATGATTGACTTCTTTGCTAACAAAGGACAAAAACTGAGTTTAACCAATCTGGGGACTTGAGAGAATTCTTCAGATGGTGTGCAACACAGGTAGCTTGTTATTTTAAAAAAAGGGTGAATATGACCTATTCAACCATTTATTGACTTTTTAACCAAGCTGTTTAGAGCATTTAGTATTTGCACGGCAAATGTTCAAAAACATAATAACGCAACACAATGTTAAACAACAGAAAGCACATGAACCCAAGAAACATCCATAAGCCACTTACATCATTCAATTCACTGAGGGAACGTGGAAGCCCCATAAAAGAAGGAGGATCTGCAGAGGTTTGTTTGGATTGCAGTGGACGGGCCTGCGTGTGATGTCAGTGTCAGTGTGTATGGCGCACTGGTAAGTAGTTTTCTTTATGCCTCACTTCAAAACACTGCCTGTCTCCTGACACTGGCATGCTTGCCCAAATAATTCGTATTCTGATATTCTGATTCTGACCGAAATGGGCAAATCTCATGAATGAATGCAAACACTAAAACTGCTGACACTGCAAAAAAAGAAAAAAAAAACATGATGTTCACATGAGTGATTATTTCTATAACACGTAATTCATGTAGAGACCTTACAGCTGCAACCTGGAGGACTTTTTTTTTTCCGGCGCTTTCTAAAGCGCTGCAAAAGTATGTGGCTTCACCTGCAGTTTATTTCGCTTCTAACCACTGTCGCCATATTAGTGAAGAATTGTTATATTTAAAATGTTTCCATTTGAATCTTTACAACAATTGCGAAGGAATCGTGAGTTCTCACGAGGTGCATTTTTCTCTTTCCCATTTGAAGATAGAAATGGAGAACAGAACAAAGATGGGCTACATGCTGCAGCTGGAGGGTTTTGACCTCACGCCTGAGTTTGTTTACCCTCTATTTTTCATGCTGCTCCTTACGTATCTCATCGTCATGGTGACCAACACGGGATTAATCGTACTTATCGCTATGGAGAAAAGTCTTCAGCAGCCCATGTACCTTTTATTCTGCAATCTGTCACTTAATGATATCATTGGAAACACAAACATTCTGCCCAGAATAATGGTGGATCTTCTCTCATCTGAGAGGTATATTGGTTACCCTGAGTGTGTGGCCCAAGCCTTCTGCTCACACACATCCATTACAGCTTCCCACACCATACTGATGATCATGGCCTTCGACAGGTATGTGGCCATTTGTAACCCCCTGAGATACTCGTCCATCATGACCACCACCATGGTGTTGAAGTTGTCGGCTTGCGCTTGGGGTTCGTCGCTGGTCATGGTGTCGGTGCTGCTGGGCCTCACCATTCGCCTTACCAGATGTCGATCCCTCGTCGCGGGCATCTACTGTAACAATGCAGCTCTCTTCAAGCTTTCCTGCCAAGACGTGACTGTCAACGACATCTACGGGCTCATCTTCACAGCGTTTATGTTATGCTCTTCAGTTGGAACTATAGCCGTCACCTATTTTAAAATATTCACAGTTTGTTTCATCAAAAAAAGCAAGGAACTGAACAGCAAAGCCCTACAAACCTGTTCCAGTCATTTAACTCTGTACATTATTATGATCTCCTCCGGTTTGCTCATTATTGTGTTCCACCGCATCCAGATCTACTCAGGCTATCGAAAGCTGCTGGCCATCTTGCTTCAGATTTTCCCGGCAAATCTGAACCCTTTTATTTATGCCCTATACACAAAAGAGCTTAAAAGCAAAGTGACAAAAATATTTCGGTCAAAAGTCTCAAACAGAGGCTGATTTGAAAAATGTGAGACAGTTTTTTCGTGTGAATATATTTGGCTGCAAAACAAATGGAATCATTGTAGGCGATCCAACGAAATATTAGCGTGTGACTTTTTTTTGGCCGGGTTGTGTATATAAAATAGGTTAAACTCACTAACACATTTAAAAACATTTAAGATATAGTAAATTGTATTCCTTGTACAGTGACTTACCTCCGCACCCCTTCATTTCCATTAATGTGTGTGCATTGTATTTATGTAAGCTGACCTCTGCTTATGGAGCTTGTGTACGTCTGCCACGTGTTGTTTTGTACTTTTTAAATACAACCACGACTGTGATCCATTTTGAATAAAGTGAAAAATAAAAATCAAGGAAAAAAATTTGAAAGAAAATTATGGATAATAGTGCGCTGGATGGGTGTCCCATCCGGAGCCCAGTGATGCTGGATTTGACCACAGAGACCCTGACTGAGATAAAGTGGTTAATGGTAATGGTGCTTTAATCACAGTATCTTTACCCGTTGTGGTTTAAGTACGGCTGCTATCGGTTTAGCACAGATTTATTCCGGTAGTTTACCGGTAACTCAGTAAATGAAAATAAGTGTTTCTTCTACACATAAAATGAAAGGTGTAAAAGAGGTAAGGATGCATCCAGACTAAACAACAGGTGTGACGATATTTCACCAAGACTGTATAAGTCCACTGAGTATTGCTGTTAATGTTTGGATCCCCTTATCCCTGATGTCTTGTTACACCACGGATCCAGATTAATAGAGAATCCAATTGCTGTGGCCCTTACGTACCCTGTGGCAGCTGAGAAGACCGGAATTAGCAGCAGAACCCAGGAGGCAGCAGATGATCTGAAAAACCCACATCAATTAAAATGTTTGCCTCCCACGTAAAGGCTTTCAGTAACCTGCCTTCCACGTGAATGCAGGTGGGCGCAGAACTTTATTCCTCTGTTGCTGCCATAATGGTGAAACTGTGCCCTGAGACTCAGTGACACACAGTGACAAACTCCCCTGTATCACTTTGTGTGCAGTTCTGTTCGCTGGACCACGCACCTTTCTGGGGGTTTAGTAGTTCAGAATATGCCTGAATTTGACTACATTTTATAAATAAATGCAATGTGGTAATTTAAAATAGTACAGTTATTTAGATTTTGCTAGTGATGATAACTATTGCGTTAATGTGTGTATAATTTCTACAAGTAGCAGAAGCATCTCTCTCTCTCACACACACACACACATACACACCTGTTCTTTGCTCACTCATGTAGTAGAACTGTATTTATAAGCAGCTCAGTTATAAAGTGATTCAAATGTAAAGACTTCCGAATAAAAGAGGAGCCCAAATCTTGTCAGATGAAATGAAGTAAAGCAGCTGAGGACTGTAGGTGTAGCTTTCAAGTGGACGCAAGAACAGTTTATTTGCACTGCTGGCGAAAGTGAAAACTCTGAACTCTTAATGGAATAAACAAAAATAAACAAAAATAAATCAAACTTCTGACTTGGCAACACTTGGCCAGAGTGCTGGTTCCGCTCTGCTGTGATCACAGCAGTTTGGGAAGAAAAAAGCATCCTCTGCTGGTTATGTTTGAAAGTGCACTAGCAACTGCCTGCGGCCTCAAGTTTTACTTTAGAATCAGACAAAGGATGAATCTTTATCTTCTTTCTGATGAACTACAACTTTTTTTTTTGTAAAATCACACTGATGCCCTCTTAGCTGCAGTGAAAAATAAGTTTTAACTGGTTATTTATGCTATTTTGTAGGGTTAGGGCCAGGGTCATAGGTTTAGAATCAGGGTCAGGGTCAGGATTAATGAGTCAGGAATGTTTTCCTGTTTTAGAGCATAAAAAAGAGAGTTTGGGTTATGGTTATGGTCAGAGTTATGGTTAGTTTTGGATTTAGATTTAGAAATAGGATCAGAGTTAGATTTAGGGTTAGAGTGTTGTTATTTTGTTTAAGAGTATAAAAAAATAGGGACAGGCTTAGGGTCATGGTCAGGGTGAGAATGTTTTTTTGTTGTTTTAGAGTATAAAAGAGACAGAAAGCACTGAAATTTTCTTATAAATTTAGGACCTTTAATTTACATTTCATGTTGATTTGCAAGGTGAGATTCACAGCTATTCCGATATGCAAGTTTACACAGCATCCTTAACACCTGTACTGTACTTTAAATCCAGCCCATATGTGCAGGAGGATTTTGGTTGTCACCTTATGTAGTTTGGTTGTGTTTTTGTTTTAGGTAAAAACAGCACCTTTCTTATGAGGCCAAACGGTTGCACGCTTTAAAAACATTCTCTTTGCTGCGTCCCTCAGCTCCTTATTCCTCAGACTGTAGATCACAGGATTCAATAAGGGGGTCAGCACTGTGTAGAGAATGGCCACAATGATGCGCACGTCCGAGGAGAAGTTGCCCACCCTGTAGGAAATGTAGACAAAGAATGCAGATGTGTAGGATATTGACACAACTGTCAGGTGAGCCACACAGGTGCTAAAGGCTTTCCACCGCCCTTCTGCTGAGGCGGTGTGGGCGATGGAGATGCCGATGGCTACATAGGAGGACAGGATTAGTGCAAGCGTGGTGAGGAGAGCAATAAGTGCAAAGGTCAGAGACAGTACGCTGTTGACGGAGGTGTTGGCACATGCCAACCGCACCACTGAGGAGTGATCGCAGAAGCAGTGTTCCACCCGGTTGGGCCCACAGAATGGTAGGCGGACCGCCATCATGAAGGATGGGAGGGAGCACATGGCCCCAAACAGCCATGCTCCGGTGATCAGCTGGTGCCGCATCCGCTGGGTCATGATGGCTGTGTAGCGCAGCGGGATGCAGATGGCCACGTAGCGGTCGAACGCCATGACAGTCAGGAGAGCCCGGCCAGTCACCGCCAAGGAAAGGAAGACATACATCTGGACAAAACAGCCACTGACTGAGATGGTCTTAGTTTCTGTGAGGAAGCCGGAGAGCATGTTGGGAATAGTTACAGTGGTGTAGATGATGTCCACAAAGGACAGGTTGTGGAGGAAAAAATACATCGGGGAGCTCAGCTGGGAATCTGTACGCACCAGGTATATGATCATGCTGTTGCCCCCCAGGATGGCTGCATAAGCAAGAAGGAAAGTTGCAAACAGGATTGTCTGCTTGTCCTTCAGGCCTGACAGTCCCACAATTATGAATTCAGTCACAGCCTGAGAGGAGTTCATTTTGGACAAAAGACTATGGATCTAAGGAGGAAATAGAACAACACCCTGAATGTTAGACTGTGGTAGCCATGTACAGCACCAGCAATGGACATGGCATTACACTGTTTTACATTCACTCTAATAAGCGTCAGCAGGTATCAGACTCAGGTAAAAAATAGGGACGCATATGCTGAAATTTTACATCAAAATGTCATTTTAACCCCTTATACAGTTAATTTGTATTTTAGCACATGTAAAAGATAGGGGTGAAAATTTTTAGTCAAAGGTTATAAATAATAAGTTTACCCACCAGGTAAAATTTTACCAAACATATCCACACATTTCTTACCAGTGCGGCTGCTGCACCTCCACATACTGAACTATCAAGTCTGCCAAGACCTACATCTTAAATACAGGACACTTGTTTTCCTTCCACTTCCAATGTACCGCAGGGACTCATTTCTTCCTTTGCTTTAATTAAAAACTTTCCTCCACGCAACTGTGAAAGTGTAACTTCAAAATTATCCAGGGAACAAATATTTACTGCGCACAGAGGGTCCGGGTTACATCACCTCACCCACCTTCATTAAAACCTACCATTTTATTTTATCATCTGCAGGTCCATGTGCCTTTTACATCCTTGTGCAATTTACAGTGTTTCCTGTAATCGCCAAAGAAAGTAATAATGACCACATTAGAAATAAATAAAATAACAACAACAATAACAACGACAACAATAATAATAATAATAATAATAATAATAATAATAATAATAATAATCAAAATGAAGCAAGAAAATGAGACTGAATGCTTGGTTTTAAATTTTATTTTTGCTTTTTTGGTGTAAAACATCTCATCCAAAGCAAATCAAGCAGCACCCTGTCTGAAGAAGGCAGGCTTGCTGCTCAGTGACGTTTATACGAGGCCTTCGACAGCTCATCCACATCATAACAACTTTTCTGCTTCCCAGTCAGAAGGAATTTAAATTTTCCAATGAGTTTTCATGAATGCATAGCATCGCCTTTATTTGTTTTTCGTAGGAACACAAAAATTCTTGCGCAGAAACTTCTATGTGGTTGCTTTTACTGTCTTCTTTAGTTGTGGTTCTACCGTGCATTTATTTAAACATGAGGATATGGTAACTTGTACTTTATTCATAATTGTTATCAAACATGGCATCGCACCATCCATTGTTCAACCCATTCTAGAAAGCAGATTATCCATCAGATGAATCTAATACTTGTATTGTCATTTTTAAACCTGGTTTCTCTGCAATAGACATGCACTATTTTTTGAAAAAAGGCTTTACATTTTTCCAAACGTTTCAGTCCATCAGTGTTAGTGTTAAATTTATATAATAAGGAATCTTTATTGAAGTAGTGTTTAAATTAAATATTAAAATAGACTGTAAGTAGTGAGGTGGCAGGAAGTCCACTGCAAAAAGAGATTAAACACAGCCTGAAAATGTAATTTAAAACCAAGCAATTTACATGCACAAGCAAGCCAAGGCAGTCTGCAAGACTGGATACCACATAAAAACTGTCTTTAAAGGTTAAGATCCCTTATTATGTTGGCATAGGAAATAATTACAAAGTGTGTACAAAGCTGTTCCTCAGCCCATTTCATAAATTCAGTAGTATCTGGCTTCCTCAGAACAAGGACAGCAGGGAAAGCAGTTTATTTCTGCTGTAGAATACTGTAGAATGCTGTAGAATGTAGTTGTGCTTTTTAGCTTTTCCCGTGAAGCAAATGGATAAAATTAAAGGAACGATGAACAATTGAATCCAGGCTCAGCGATCAGGCCACGGGTCTTTGCAGGAGCCCATAAACCTTAAAGTAGTGACATCTGCATTGTAAGTTCCTTTTTACAGCTGTTGGTCATTTCTGCTTCCACAACGAAGGCTGTGCTTCTCAGTCTAGTTTCACTCAATAAAAGTCATCAGTCTGTTTCTTAGAACCGCAGCCAAGAGCTCCCGAACGTAGCAGCGGCCTTTACCTCAACACTGTGCAGGCAAGCCAACCTGCAGCGGAAAAAAGGCAAACAAATACGAAGGACCTCCAGAACAAAGTAAAGAAGAATAAATGAACACACCCATGGATGAAGATCAGGGTTGGAAACCTCAGCAGAGTAATTAAATTTTTCGGCACATCTCTGTGGTGAGTTATGGCCATGTCCTCCTGGACCAAAGGTTGGCAAAACACTGGGGTAATTAATTGAAAATGCACTCATTCTACTCCAGAGTGAGATAAGATGAAGAACAACATTTACGGTAGATGTTTGATGTCACAGTTTGATCTATTGGCTAGTTAATATTCCGACAATTTTTTGTTTTAGGGCTTAAAAGGTAAAAGACTTAAACAGGGCATGTTTTCCACATGAGATACCCGGCGTAGCCCAGAGTGGTAAAAGGAATGTATGCATCACCCAATTTTATTACCTTAACATCACTCGTGTGTAGCACCACTTTTGTGTGATATAATTTCAGTATTCAAGGGTCTCAAAATTATGTAAATTTAAAAAAATTTAAAATAATTACTTAAATTTTAAAAAGGTCTCAAAAATGCATCTGCGCACAAATCGCTTCTCTCCAGATCTAAGTAAAGATTCATAAATTTGCATCACATCATCCATCATGATCAGCTTCATCTTTAAAATCAGGCTGGAATTTAAAGGCAGCTACTCGTGGTATTTCGGTATCCACTGTGTTTATTCTTAGCTGCAAAGCGAGAAAAGCATCGGTTAAATATAATTTTTGAAGCACTTACAGGCAGTGCATTAAGTACAAAAATAAATGCCGTACTTCTTATTTGCGTATTGACGTGTCAATATCTGCAAAGCAGCAAAGTTTTGAATTCCTGCTGTGAAATATATACTTGCAGATATTCATGCTCACAACAGTGTATGAAATGTGCGAGCTGACTTGCAGTGTAACTTGGTACACAGTGGGTAGTTACATTTTATTACCTCCTCAGCAAAAAAATTTATTGTAGTGATGTGGGGCTGTTTTGAATCACATCCATGCACTACAGCAGCCTTTGGGTAGAACAGCTCAGCCAAAAAAAAAAAAAAAAAAAAAAATCTTGTTGTCCAGGGAGTAACATCAGTCCAGGTGAGGTTTGGAGGACCTCCGGGGAACAGTGCAGCTCCTTATGAGCCATAAAGTTGCAAAGTTTTTAGGTAAATTCCAATGAGAACAGCACTCAGTATATCAGGAGACAGTCCTGGCAAATACCACTGTAAACAAAGTCAGAAGAAAATATTAAGTTTATTTGAGAATCTTCTTTTATGCAAATTACTTCCATGGGCCATTTTAAGACCACAGCTGTTCATATGAAACCCCACAACACAATAGGTCAGTAACACATTTATATTGGTGTCTTGATTTAAGGCAAATCTGAATTATAGTGACTGGGGGGGGGGGGGGAGGAAAAAAAAAAAAAAGACTTTTTTTTTCCTTTTTATTTCCATTCTTTGAAAATACATTAACACTTGATAAATGCAAAGCAACAGTCCTGCAGACAAAAATAGAACTCATTTTATTTATCATCCTTTTAATAAAAACATTGTTTTCACAACCATGCATACAGAGTAATGCCCAGGGAGGAGAGTGAAGGCTCTTCCCAGAAGGCACCACTGAGGAACCAAGGCCATGACTGACAGTGTACCCCAGTACAGACACCATTTACAGATGGAATCACCAAGCCAGCAGGGGACTTTAAAAAAAAAAATAAAAAAAAAAAAAAAAAAAACTTGCATGTAAAAGGGGGGAAAAGAAATAATAAATTCAACCAAGACTGCATTCAATCTAATTTGGAGGATCTACCATGGGACAGATTAAGTAACATTAAAGTAAAATTTTCAACAGAGCACCAGGCAGCTACCATACACGGTCAGGCTAGAAAAGAAAGTGTTCATTACTGAATAAGTTATACATAAAAGCTTTTCATCGAATGTACTTAGACCTAAAAATATTCAATATTGGCAGATTTTTTTTTTCCTACCACCTGAAAGAAGTCCTCCATTTCCCTTTTTTTTTTTTTTTTTTTTTTAAACAGTTCTGGGAATATTTTGTAAAAAGATAGAAAAATAAACATTTAATAAATGTATTTTTCATTTGTTTTATTTTTGATAAGTTTTTTTGGTATTTAAAATTGTAGCCAATGGGTTTCCTGACATCCTAGTTTAAATCAAACAGCACAAACAATGAACCAGCATAAACCTGCTGGTACACACCACACTTTGAATGGGAATTTTACTGTAAATCACTGTGTCAAGAGAATTTAAAAGAAATAGTAGCAATAACTGAAGAATCTCCAGCGAATCATGCTGATGACATCTGTGTCTGAAGTGAACCGTTCACTTCAGTAACCTGACGTGGGCACACAGGTTCAAATGGCCTTGTGTAAATAAAATGCTTCCACACAAACAAGCAAAGACAAATGCGTTCCCTTTAAACAGGGTAAACAAGACACACAGAGAGATCTTACACTGAGAAACTGGAAATTTAGTTTAATTATTAAACATCTGTAGCCTTTCCTAAAAGTACAAAAGATGCGTAACAAAAAACTGAAAAACCTAATATGTAGCAGAGTCATTGGCTAAATCTCTAAATACGGAAGGCTTCACTCATGAGCATCTCCTGTAAACTGCCCGATTGGTACATTGTGAAAGAAAATCCAGAATGGCCTCCTTACTTATACAACCTATACATCACTTTCAGTCTCATAGCAGGGTCTCAGCCAATGAGAAATCCTGCAGAATCAGTTGCACCTTTTTTCACCACCAATCCTCCCACCCAATGCATCTTCACTGGCTGACAATAAGCTCACGCAGGTATGACTGGGTAAGACCCCGCAGCTCCTCCAGGGCGTAGTCTTCGGGCATGGGTAGCCGGCCAATGTGTGGTGCCAAGTGGCGTAGGGGAACATGAGGAGCATCTGGGCCAGCCTCCCCTCCCTGCTGCAGGCTCAATACTACCCGCAGAATGTTAGCTACCTGCTTTGCCATCTCTGTTACATAAAAAAAAAAAAGACAGGTTATCACTTTTTTCTTTTTCTTTTTTTTTTTAATTTTTAAAAAATTTTTATTTAAACCTTGGTAAATGGCGGGGGGGGCAGTTTTAAATGAGTGCAATTCCAGCTATTCCACAAAGAAAAAAAAAAAAAAAACTCCAGTCTAACTAGTTAATACACATCCACTTGTGCAGAAGAGTGAAGCCATTAAAAAACTGGACCACAGCAAACAGCGGTATCACAGAATGTCCGCAGAGCAGCCCTCACCTGACTGGGCAAGTCGGTCTTTGGCTGTCCCACATGGAATGAGCTCAATGCGGCTGCAGAGAGAAGTCACTTCGGTGTGTAGCCGTTCCATCTCATATCCAGGACCTTCCGTCTGTAAACACAAACTGTCATTATACAGACCATACCTGTACAAAATGCACAGTACAAACCACAGACAAAACACCTGATACTTTCAGATAGTGTACATACTGCCAACCACTTGAGCAGTTCAAGGATTTCCCTGAAATAGGATTGGGTAATTCTTTATTAGCTAGGCTGATAGTGTTTAAATCAAGTAGGGGAAATCTGTCCAGCTCCAAGATGAAAATCACTGGGACACAAAGCTACTGGGTCTCTCTGCTCAGGTACCTGCTGTATGGCCCTCACAGTGTGGAGGACGTTGATGTAGTCCAGGAATACTTTGCCTGCCGTGTCCCAATCATGCACCTGGGCACAACGCTCTGGGGCCTCCAGGCCCTTGAGGAACTCCAGCAGGTAATCGTGGTTCTCATTGATAATGCAGTCTGAAACACCCAAAAAAAAAAAAAAAACACTTGATTTAAAGACTGACCCTAGCAGGAGAAAGCAGAATAAAATTTCACCAACCATTAAAGTTCTGTCTATGACATAGTCAAAGCAACAACTAAGACAGCAACAACATACAAGCAATAACATGTTTTAAACACCTTAGAGAAACACAAGAGCACATGTATGTCACAAACTTTACCAGAGGCCAGGTGCTGGATGACAAGTCTGTGACATTGGGTCCAATGGCCTGCTCGGTAGAGATGCATGGCCTCGCGGTGTTTGTCACCCTCCCGTCGGGCACGTATGGCCTTCGCCTCATGTATCCACTGTACCGGTACCATCAGTTTCTCTGTGAGGAAGCGCTCCCGTTCTGCAGAGTCCTCTGTCTCCTCAAGGGGGCAGTGCAGGTTAAGCATCTCCTTCACAGCCCGTTCACGGCGACTTTGAATAAGAAGGGGGGGGGGGAGGATTAGTGTGTTGCCATCACCCTATTTTGATGATCAGCAAGCTTTGGTGACACATACACAGCATCAGGAAGGTGCAGCAGCACAAAGACAGCCATCTCCCACAATCCCACGCTCTCCAACTGGGCAGCATAGCTGGTATGCAGTAGACTCTGCCGTTGTATGGACAGGTGGGTGTAATTGAGTGCTTGAAGAACGTTCCACAGATGCCAGCTGAGGCGGTAGTCCAGCTGGTCCATGCTTACTGTGCAGGGGTCCAGCAGCTGATGCAGGCTGTAGTGCCTACAAGACAAAGAGAAGCAACTGGTTGGCCTGTGATCAATCCCCGTAGCCTCCAACCTGCTATCCAGCCCCCAGTCAAGCAGCAGTAGCTCCAAGGAAAGTGCTTACCTATCACTGTACAGTTTCAACAGGTGGAAGCAGATGTCATAGAGTTGCCTCTTGGGTTCTACAGCCTCTTCTAGTTCATCATTTTCCAAGCCGGAATCTGCCATGTAAGGTGGCAATGGGGAGCAGGCATATTTCTCTACCTCATCTGACCCCTGCAATAAGAGGGAGAAGAATATTCATGTCATTCCCTTTGGTTGTTATTTCATTACTATGCCATTGTGCATTAACACAAACTGTTGAACAGTAACTATACAACAGTAGTTCCTCTTATCCCCAGGATCAAGAAATTTAGTTCCCTATTCTACAGTGACTCTGGCATTTATGCCCAGTCATTGCAATTGTTGGCAGTTTGCTCATTTAAAATGCAACACCAGATCCCCCCCCACACACCAAAAAAAAAAAAAAAAAAAAAAAAACCCCACACCATAAATGACAACGAACTCCGTAATATGTCACCATGATGTACCTGAAAGGCAATCTCATATCTGTAGAGGGCATCTGCCGCAGACGCTGTAGGAGGCAGCATGTACCACAAGTGCACAGCCACACAGCGCTTCCAGTCCAGTTCAGAGAAAACATTGACACAGCCGTCTGTTGACTGCCACACCTGGGAGAGAACAAACAATTGTCTTGACATGTATTCCATTCCATTTCTGTACTCTATGTGGCTTAAGCATAAACACCTCTTTTTGTTTACAGGTTTGACGTTAGCTGGTTAGCCACGACAGATTGCATACCGGTTTTCCCGCCAGCAAGGCAAAGACACGCAGCCTGTCCTCCTGCAAGAAGGAGTCTGTCTGCATGCGGTGCCAGTCTGCCAGTTGCATAGCCAGAAGCTCACGGCTGTACTGTGATCCCGCAGCTTGTGACAACAGCAATGACAGTCGGTGGTCTCCTGCAATGGAAAAGCAGCACATGCACACCAACCATGAACCCATGGAGCTCTTTGCCTAACCATAACCTGACCTTTATTAAAATAATCAGGGACTGCAGAAAAGCTAAATAAATATTCTAAAACTGTCAACTGTCAAGACATTAATATTACAAAAACAAACCCTTAAGAATTCTGATAAATGACACTGCAGTGTTCAATACAAGAGTTCATTAAAGATTAATCAGGACCTGGTATATGTTAGCAATAATATAAGCCAGGCTTTGCAAAATCAGTTTATCAGATAATCAAAACATGATACACACCAGACTTCTGTGCCAGTCGGCAGGCCTCGCTGATGCGGTGGCCGGTCAGGTAACTGAATACTGCTTCCACGTGGTTCTGGTGCTGAGATCGCGCCACCTCCTCCTCCACCCTGCTAGCAGCACTGTCGGACAGCCAGGCTGAGAAGCTGCGACGGCGTTCCAGCTGTAGTGAGTAGTCTCCATCCACCCTAGTGCCGGAGTGCACGTTCACGTCTGTGTCTCCCAGCCGACCCCATAGCGCAGCACATAAAGTCCACACGAGCTTCCAGTGCTTTACTACATCTGGAGAAGGAAAAGGGCCCAGAAAAGAAGGTTTGTGTACAGTTTGTTGTAAAGGTCTCTTATTATGATTACAGGGTTCAGTCTTTCCAATAATCAAATCAATTTCACAGGTGTGAAAACTATATCCAAGCACTATATCTTACATCTAGAAAATGCATTTCATTCCTTGAAGACATACAAGCAGTGATAGCAACTGAGAGAAAGAAAAAAAAAAAAAAAAAAAAATCACATCTCATAAAACTGAGAACAGCACAGCATAATGAAGCCAGATCATTCATTCAATCAATCAAGCAAAACATGACATATCTCACCATTTTAAAAAAAGTAATGCAATGTGGTTTTATGTCCAAACTGTCAAGTTTTAATTGCTAGGATTGAAGCATCCATTTTACTCACCATCCATGATTGCAGATTCCTTGTTGACCTCAATAATCCATTTGTCATATTCATGCAGGGCATCCACACCACTTGCTGGCCTGACTAAAGGACACACCTCATCCATGCTAATGATGCTATGTTTCAGCTCAATCTCTAAGGGACGACGGAACAGTGCCAGGCTGTCCTCTGACTGCCAACCACCCATGTCCACAACCTGCTCCAGTTGCACCTTGAAAGGGCTTCCTGTTATCCTGAAACATAAGAGGACCATTGTGCAAACAGAACCTCCCATGTAACATTCAACAGCACACTACAAAAAAAAAAGGGGGGGGGGGGTGTTTAAAAAAAAAAAAAAAAAAAAAAAAAAATCAACTATTCACAACAGGTCTTCTCACTTACAGTTTTGTTTTGGCTGGTTTGGGCAGGAAGTCGTACCCAGAACTGTCTCCCATCATTACTTGCGGGACTGTCCCTGAGTCACCCAGCTGGTCCCCAGAGTGAGCAAGCACCCAGCCAGGACCCCATCCCACTCGGAAGGAGCGGCCCACAAACAGTGCTGCGTCCATCAGCAACTTGCCCTTACCCAGCGTGACTGAACTGGGCAGTGGAACCAAGCCCCGCTGACGGCGGGTCCCCACTGTGCGCAATGGCATGTCTGGGGCAGGGGCTGGTACCACCGGAGGCTGAAGGAAGGAGGGACCAAGTGAGGGCCAGGGAGAGAGGCGTGAAAATTCTGATGCTGATGGACGAGGCAGCTTCTGTGTAGCTCCACCGCAGGGGGCCTCAGGGAGGTGACAAAACAAGCCTCCACCACTGAAGCGGGATTGTAGCATCCCACCCACTACAGAAGAGATCAAAATTATGAGAGAGGTAGGAGTTTCTAGAACAAGAGTGCCAAGCTGTGCAGGCACTCTTGTTCAATAAATAAATAAAATATATTTAAAAAAATATGCAACTTAAGTTCTATGTAAGATTTTGTATCTTACCTGAAGGCCGTCCTTGAGAGCAAGGGAGTGTAACGCGTGTGGACCCCAGGTCCATGAAGTCCTCCATCTTCTGGCCGGGTCGACCTAATCCTGGCTCCAACACATCACTGTCATCGTCTTCCTCGACAAACAGCGAGGCCTTCATTATCTGTACAAAGCAGGCAACAACAATTAGCATTAGAGACTCAAGAGTCCAGAGTGACAGTTGAAAACTGTTACACAGCAGTTACCCATTATGTCAAAGATTGAAAAAAAAAGGAAGAAAAACATACACAGCATTTAACTCCCTAACTAAAGTATTTAGATAAAAAGTTTGCACACAGATGGGATACACATGGCTTGGAGTGCTTCCATAACCTACGTGTTTCATGAAACACTGGATTTATCACAGCAAATGAATTCAGCCACTACATAACTCCATATATTCTGTATTTACTTACTAGATGAGTAGGCAGAATTAGTTAGTGCTGGGCAAACCACAAACACCAACATCCTTACACTTAACAGATTTGGTATAGACAGGATAGATATAGGGAGCTGCTGCAGGACCCCTACAATCACGTGAAACAGAGTCTGACCTGCAGGATGTGCGGGTTGATGCCCAGTGAGGATGCGATGTGGCTAGAGGCTGAGAGGATGGCTGGTTCCTGTTCTGTAGTCTCCTTCCCATGCTGCCTCCGTTCCTCCTCCAGGCCACTAGCCCTGTCCGTTTCTTCATCCTCCTCATCTTCCAGCATACTGTGTGAGGGTGGCAGTGGCTCCTGGGTGATGTCCGCCATGTCACTATCCACCTCCGACACACGGCTCAGCAGCTCCAGGGCAACTGTGCTCTGCGCACATGCATCCAGAGTGAACTCAGAACATAGACCTCTCACCTTTATTAGGCAGAGTAACCAGTGAGCTCATTTACAGAAAGGTGCTCCAGTACAAACATATAGAATTTGGCTGTTAATGGAGAGGAAAACCTATTCTATACAGCTATTTAATTTGCATAAATAGAGATAATGTAGCCTAAAACGACAAATTTAAGACACGACTACCCAAAGTAGGAAATAAAAGATGTACTACTGTGGGTTAAATTACAAAAACCCATCAGACAAAGAAAAGTTTAATCTTTATTTTAACATTTTTCAATGAATACAATGAATCACTGAGAAAACATGGCACAATCTGCATGACACATTCCACTGCAAAAAGAAACAGATTTCGTGTACAGCTAATGACAAACCAAGAAAGATGAAAATCCTGCTTGTGTACTTTAAATATAAATGCACAAGTCACTCACACACATACATACACAGTTAGAAAGGCCAACACTTGTGCATAACCTCCCACACAAATTAACTTGAATCACAAAATACCTGCAAAATCATTTAGCTTTATTTCCTCAATCTCATAAGCAACACTGCTACAGCCATACTAAGGAGGTTGTTTCAGATAAATTTGGGCTCCCAGTTTAAGGGAATATGTTTAAAAAAAATAAAAAATAAAAAAATGCAAGTCATCCTATGACAGTTTTAGCTTCATAGGTAGACAATGCAACATATCGTAAGAATTTAGAGCAAGCCACACAGACACAAACTTTAATGTATTTTGGTTAAGTGTTAATAATTAATGTCCACATTATTTTGTCTGCAATGTAACTTTACTACTGCTGTGAAATTTCTGAATGTACATCTATTTCTTATATACTGTGTTCTAGTCAACATGTGACAGTGATACTTGATTTAAAATGTATGGTTAAAAACAAATCCTTTTATGAATATAAGTGTGGATTTTGTAATGAGGCATTTACTTTTATAAAATACCATATCAACAAAAGTATCTGCAACAGGCATTGCAACTTAACTGATTTAAATGAGTTAAACCATAGAAATCACCTTACTGCAGAGATGCTTATTTTAATAACACGGAGAGCTGAAGCATCAGTAATCAATACTTCTTCCACTGAAGAAATTGCCTCTCGGTAAACCCATACTCTGAGAGGATAACATTTCTAAACAGTCACCCAACTGCTCCACTTTCATTGAATCACACCATACCAACTCCCCAGACTGATCCTAAGGCACAATAAACTTGTGTAAGAAGACTTTATCCATCATCCCACAGCTAGACACTTCAGCAAGGTCCCCCATCTACCTGTGCCTGGGGGCCTGGCTTTCCGTTCACAGCCAACTGCTGCTGGGAGGCCGGAGGCTGCTGTAGGGCTGGGGGGAGTGTAGCAGTTGTTTTCAACTTCTTTGCATCCATCTTGGCTGGAGGTGCCTCCTCTTCTTCATCAGAGTCTTGGAGGCCATACTTGGAGAAGTGGGCAACCTGCAGGGATGCAGCACATTTAGTGTCAAAAAGCAAATGGAATGCAAACTATTAAATAAACTGATGCAGCAAAATTAAAACAACCTATCAACACAATGACAGTGGTCATACCATAGCAAACAAATTAAAATGGCTTCTAGACACAAATCATGTCATAGCATCCTGTAAAAACATGCTAGAGTATCTGCATAAATATGCAATAATTCAGTTTCACAAATTTTTTTCAGATACATAGGAAAAAAATGTAGTATATTAAACAATGGGAATCTACTGTAAATGGGTAACTTTTCAAAAATTATTTTAAGGAACAAAGTTAACCAACATATAAGTGAAAAGGTAAATTTTCCCTTTAAGCTTAACTGGTTGTCACATCTCCAGCAGCAACAATTACAGCCAAAAACTCTTCCTATAATTTGGTATCAGTCTTTCACTGATGATCATTGAGTAATTTTTGCCCCACTGTTTTTTGCTTTAAATTCAGACACATGAGCAGTTTGTCCTCAAAACTACTAATTTCAGTTCCTGCCACAGCATCTCTGTTGGGTTCAAGTCAGGACTTTGACTTGCTACTTCAAAATTTTAATGCCCACCCATCTGTTAAAGACATTCAGATGTAAATTTAATTCTACATTTTGGGTCAGTCTTAGTGCATTAACTAGTTAAAATTTAGCTTAACCTCACACACAGATGAGACAGTCTCCTTAATTTTTTTTCATATACCAGAATTCATGGCTCTTTCAATAATGACAAGTCATCCAGGTCTTGGGGCTGCAAAGCATCCCTACACCATCCCACTACCACTATCATATTTGACAGTGGGTATGATGATCTTGCTATGACAGCTGTATTTGTTTCACATCAGATATGATGGGACTTATGCTGTCCAAAGTTCCACTTTACTTGTTCCATCCATAGAACATTATCCCAAAAGGCTTTGGTGAATAATCCAGGTGTTTGTTTTCGCAAAGGTTTACACAAGTATTGATATTACTCTTGGACAGAAAACAGCGGTTTTCATTGTTAATCAAGAGAATCGTGTCTAATGTCAAGTTTTTCTAAAGATCTGAAAGTGTTCAGTGTGACAAACACAAAATAATATGGGACCTCAGAACGGGAGGGGGGGAGAAAAGGGGAGGAAAAGGGGAGAAAAAAAAAAAAAAAAAAAAAAAAAAAGAAAAAAAAAAAACCACCACACACAACATTTTCCCCCCCACAGATTTGTGAGGCACAGACTTCACAGTCTAATAAGGAGTGAGCAAAACCACGTTAGCTCATTTAAGATTTTTTTAAAAGCAGTCTTGCAGAGCTACGCAGCTGTAGAGATGTACCTCAAACACCCAGGATCCAGTCTCAGGCCTGTACTCCAGGAAACGAGCTCCTTGCTTCCTTGAGGCATTCTCCAAGCGTCCCTCATAATTCATCTCAGTCAGCCTTTCTGGACTTTTGATCTGGGTACAGGTTGTCTTGTCATTGGGCCACACCCCATCTAGTGTGACCTCTGCACGTCTGAATAAGAGGAGAGGATATTGAGATTTGATGTCCTCATTTAGTTTGTCCAGTATAAACATCCCCAAAAATCAGCTTCTGTGAAAGACAACTCAAACAATGCTCTGAGCAGCTACAATAAACAGGGAATTTAAATAGATTTATTTACTTTATCTTTGGGTGACAAATATCTAAATTCATATATGGATTTCTCTACAGTAGTTAAAGGCTAAGTACAAAGTGAACCAATACAAAACTGCTAAAACCTGAAGTATTATGACAAAAGGTTACTCCCTGCATATTACTCACCTGTTCAAGCCTTCTCCCACAAGGGGTTTGGCCATGTCATCAGGGTAAACGATAACCTCCTTTCGACGGAAGTGCACAATCTCATCCAGATTGAGGTTTGACAGGTTTACCTCACCCGGGAAGAAAATGGACCCATAGCCTGATTTATTAAAAAAAAAAAAAAAAAAAAAAAAAAAAAAAAAAAAAAGTTTAATCTCACCATTCATTTCTGGAAAAACATTTCATAATTAACCAAATTGGGTTGGTTTTTATGTTGGGCTAGAATGCAATACAGTTTTCCAGCAGGGGAAAAGAAAATAATGGAAATTGTTGCCTCAATTCAAACACTTTCACACAACATACCCTTTTCAGGTACATAAATTGAAGCATGACATTATATAAAAACTTTAAAAAGCTTTCTTAGATCTCTTTGGAGTTAACATTTAAAAAAGTAATTTTGCAGCATAAAGAGGTACAGTATTGTAATGTTTACATTAGTTAAGATTAAAAAACAAGACACTACCTTTCCTGCCCACTGTAAAGTTCTCCACCACACACTCCCCATTCTCACTGACCATCTTGGCAAGTTCTTCCATAGTAGGGATGGTATAGTAACCCACACGATTCAGAACTATGCCTGTGAAAAAAAAAAAAAATTCTGTCATAATGCAATAAAACATTGCACTTGGGTTGCAAGTCATTTTGTCCAGCTACTGCTCCACCAGCCCTGTATCCCAAAAGTCATACACAATTAACAGAAAATTAGACTACAGTGATGAAGTCCTCAAGTGGTCTTTTTGGACTAAACCTGAATTGTTACAGTAAGTACCTTGGTGAAAAAGCTATTCCCAAAAACTATGAACCTTAAATGCTAATGGACAAATGACCATGCACACTGACCTGCAGGGTGTGGGGGCTGCTGGGTGTCTGTGTCACCCCGCTGTTCTAGGAGAGAGTCTTCCCCCAGTGAAATGTCATCGTTGCTGGCCCCCAAGCCATTACGCACACCACGCACATTAAAATCAGCAATGGTGTCCTGGAGTGATACATTTGTCTTGCCTTCCAAAGCATGTGGAATGGGTTTGGCAATAGGATTCGTGTAGAACTTGGTCACCTCCAAGTCTTCCTCTGCCTTGTCCTCTTCTGGTGGATGAGCTTCCTCATCTATACCACAGCTAGTGAGAAAAGCAGAACAAAGTTATTAGTATGAAAATGTGATCATCAGTAATTAATCCAAATGCTTGCATCTTGAAGACTGACTGCATTAGTTAAGGCTTTCAGATACAATCATTTTGACAAAATGAACATTTATCCAATACAGCTAGTATTGTTAGTAAAATGTCACTACTGACCTGAGCCCATTCTCTGGATATTCAGAGGGAGAGGCCAAATCCTCAGCTTCCTGGCTCCCAGGGGAGTACAAGCTGCTACCATTCAAGTTCTTCAACACCAGCTTTTTGATACTCTTTCTGTGATGACAAGGAAAAACTCAATGTCAACTGTCAAAACTTCATGACATCTATGTTTTGTTAATTTTTTCTGTTGGTGTTCCAATGACCTCAGTTACACAAGTCCCACCCCACACACATACCTGGGCATGAAAGAGCCATTACTCAGGGAAGGCTCATCATCATCTAGGCCATCAAAGAGCTGGGACTTAGAGGAACCTGAAGAGGTGAGGGCCTTAGGACGAACACGGGTTGCAGGTCGTGGGGTCAGTTTATAGTGGGTGGGCGTGGTCAGGGCCTTCTGGGCAGCAGGATTGGTGGGTTTCAGACGCTGTTTCACAAAGCAACATGAACAAATTAAGGATCATCTCGAATAAAGTGGTGTCCAGTAGCTGTGACAATGCTTACATTTATACCAGGACATAAATATCTCTTCTAAATTAACTGAAGTTAAGAATAGATTATGAGTATAGCTGGATATCATACAGCGTGGGATTTATCCTCACAGTTAGCACAGAGTAAAGCCAAATTCAGTCCAGTGAATTTATTCTGGTCTGTCCAGAGAAAAGCTTCATAGTACGGAACGTCTAACATATTGCATGCATCATGCACCCACCAGGCACTTACCTCCTCTTTCTTCTTGGGGTCAGACAGGGGGTTCCTGAAGAGAGGAGAATCACCAAAAGGCGCATAGGCTAGAGCATTGAGCTGCTGCTGAAGGACCACCTGGTGGGCTGCAGTAGCATTGGGGTCAGTCAAAGCTGTGTGTGGGGGGGGGGGGGGAACCAACATACAGTACATGGGTCAAGTTCATAAAGTGTTAATAGTTAAGAGCTCCACTCTTGCACAGCACATACAATTAGGCTGATTACTAAAATATATATTAAAAAAAAAATAATGTTGATAACTTACCAACAGGCTGCGGCGCTGTACCAAAACCCAAGCAGTTGTTGGCTGTGTTGAAGCCAGTGGTTCCAAATCCAACATTACCAAGGGTGGATCCCAACTTATTTGGAGTGCCACCAAACAAGGAGGTGGGACCTGTGCCTACAGCTGCAGAAATACATCAAGGGAAAAGAGTATCATGAACATAAAACACTGGCAAATGATCAGAAGTATAACAATCCCCACCACCAAATAAAAATAGACTTTATAGTTTTTTCCACATTCAATATTTTATGTGATTTAAGAATTTCTAATAAAATTGGGTGGCTGTGTACTATATTTGACATTATCCCTCCCCTACCATCTTGTAATTGTGAATGTGACAACTAAGGCTTACTTGCTGCAAAGCCAGCCCCGAGCCCTGTTCCTAGTCCACCTGTCGCAGTTTTGTTACCAAACAGGCTTCCTCCTGTAGCACCGCTGCCAAAAGCTGTGGGAGGGAAGCAATATCTAGTCATACTGCACTTAAATGTCATCCATATGGATCACAAGCAATATGGGAACACTTAAAACTCACCAAAATTGGATGTGTTGGTGTTGGTCCCAAGGGTGAGCGTGGACTTATTCCCAAATAAGCTAGTGCCAGTGCCAAAGGAAGGAGCACTGGTTGTTGTAGTCCCAAATCCAGCAGACTTGTTACCAAACAGATTCTATGAGAATGTGTAGGCAGGAAAAATTAAACAGACAATCCAGACATATAAAGTACCAAGACATTTAAGAAAATAAATAAATAAATTTAGAAAAGGGAGGCGATCAGCTACCGGTGTGCCAAAGGCACTGGTGTTTGACCCAAAGAGTCCTGTGCCAGTTCCAAATGCTGTAGCAGTGCTGTTATTTGCTGCGTTTCCAAAAAGCCCTCCAGGTTGGGAAGGTGCAGAGCTTCCAAATAAATTCTAAAGGAAAGAGTAAGCACCATGTAAGACATAACCCAGAAAAATACAGTGTGCCAAGTCTGGGATGCTGCAGACCACCCACCACACACAGCCTTTCCAAAGAAAATGACACATCTCTTACAGCAGGGACCCTAACAGCACTCATACAAGCAGACTCACCAGGCTGCTAGTGTTGGGTTGTCCCATGGTACTGGTGTTACCAAACGAGAAGCCTGTCTGGGTAGTGGCAGGCTGGCCAAAGGGCTTGCTCCCAAACAGGCTGGTTGCTGGCTGCTGCCCCCCAAACAGGCCCCCTGTAGTTGTTCCAAAGCCCCCTGTGCCTGAGTGACGAGTTTAACAACAAGAATTAACACAGTAACTAGGAATTTCAGCATTTAAAGTATAAGGAGCAAACATTTAAATATGTGCTCCTTTTTTGATGAACATGAAAAATTCTAATAAATAAGCAAAACTTAAAACCCAGTGTGAAATAATATCACTAAAAACTATAAAGATGCTAAAGCTTGAATTCTTATCCATAAGGTACTCACTAGTTCCAAAACTGGTCTTATTCCCACCAAAAGAGAATCCTGTATTGGTAGTGGACCCAAAGAGGCCAGTTGCAGTGCTGGCTGTAGCTGTACCAGGACCCCCACCAAAAAGTGCACCAGTGCCAGGTGCCATTGGGTTTGAAGGGCCCTTGCGCCCAGCTTGGTAGTCTTCAAGTCTCAGTTCCTGAAAAACATTAAATTATTTGTTGCAACCAACTGATAATGACAGAATATACCCATTAAATAAAAACTTTTAAATAAGCTGAGAAATCTTGTACAACACCCACTAATAAGGTCAACCACCACGTGTGCTTTTTTTTTTTATAAAAATGACCAGATGCTGAAACAAGTAATGTGGCCTGCTAAGGTGACCTTCTTGCTCAGCTTAACATTTTTAACACCCACCTCCAATGACTTGTTCTCATACTCTTTCATGGCTGTAATGCACTGGTGCTTGGTGTTAATGCTGGTTGTCACACCACCCTTCACCATTGTATCACTTCCTGTTGGGGGCTAAAGTACAAGAAACAGCAAAAAAGGTCAAAAAGAATATAACAAGCAATTTAAGATTGAATGTTTAGTAGTGGTAATACAAAGTACAAGAGAAGTGATAACTTTGCTTGATCCCCATGAATTAAGCTGAGAGAGAGAGAGAGAGAGAGAGAGAGAGAGAGAGAGACCCATAACTGTAGCTCCTGGGGCTTCCCGCTTACATTGAACTTAACGGTTGTCCCTGGTTGTGTAGCAGTGAATCCCGAGGACCCAAACAGGGATCCAGAGGTTCCTCCAAATGGATTTGAGTTGGTGTTGGTTGTCCCAAAAAGTCCCCCACTACTGCTGCTAGTGCCAAAGGCTAAAAAGCACAAGAGCATCATGGTCAGCAAAAGAAATGTGGTCAAATCATTACATACATTCACATATTATTTAACACACATAGATACACATATTATAAATATATACAATCAATGTAACATAAATAAAGGTCAATTTACAATCATACCAGGATGAGACCCTTTAAGTTACAAGAATTTGACTTTATAAAGAGTTCATTACTCCTGCTTGTAAAGTTATTTCCTCAAATTTATGAGGACTAAATTTGGACTCTAGGTGCCTAACAGCTCAGCAGAGTGAGACACATTTGCTAAATTCACAGATGTTTCCCTCCAAAATGACCAACAATGATTAAGTAGCAACTGACACCTTGCCTGTGCAGCAGAGCAATATAAAATGTGCGCGCGCACACGCACGCACGCACACTCTAAAATACATATGCATGAATATTCACAAAAAGAAAACAAGCAAACTACATAGACTGAGCTGGGACCAAACCTACTTTATAGCCCAGATGCTATGAGACCTTGTTATATTATGAAAACTAATGTTAAAGAACTTGTTGTACCCATTTTAGTAGCATTTTGTGACAGTCTGGAATAAACAGGTGTCAATGTTGCGGCCATGGAACACAACTTTGTATAATTGAAAGTAACTGAGTTAAGAAAATTCACCTGGTAATATGGGTTTTTCAGCAATGCATTACCTTCATAACTGGGAGAAAGAGTGTAAAATGAAATGTGCCAACTTACTACCAAAGGAAGCTGGCTTGTTAGCACCAAAGGCATTGTTCGGCTGAGAAAACAAGCCCCCGCCTCCAGTGTTGGTGCTGCCAAACAAGCTATTGGATGTGCCACTGGTCGCACCAAACCCAAAGCCGGTGCTTGTGGAGGATGTCACAGGCTGGCTGAAAGTGCTGGAGCCAAAGAGGCCACCTACAGACAAGACAGATGGATTAGAAGAGACCCTTAAGGGCTTCCTTTGGAATGGAGAAAACTCAACATGCAACCAATAAAGGAGAAAATTATTAGTAGTACTCAAAAATAAACACTGACAGGCCAGCATATCCACTGCAGTCAATGCCACATGAAAATGTTAATTAATGCCAAACTCATTTTATCCTAAAGCAGTGAAACCTGTCTTGTGTCAGAGCCCAAACCTACTCATACATGCTGTAGACGGACAGGGGTGGTCCAAAATTCTGGACCATGTCCACGTTGGGCCAAATTTGCATACTTTAATATAAATTTGCTACATTTTTCATGATATATAGAAACCATCAACTCAAAGAACACAACTATAAATAATGACTGTTATACATGAATGAATTTTATTGATTTAACCCTTAATAGCTATGGATATCACATACACACATATCGCTTAAATCATGGCTGAGTGAGCATCCAGAGGGAAGGACGCAGGGATAAAAAAAAAAAAACAAACCTGGCTTCTGTGTGGCCCCAAAAAGTCCGCCAGAATTATTTGTCGTCCCAAATGCAGATGTTCCAAAACCACCTGTGGTTCCAAATCCAGTGCCTGTAAAGCAAAATCAATAGCAGGGTCTCAAACTAATCATTTCCGGAGCACCACAACAGTGCCAAAATTGTAAGGTCAGACACAGATGACTGCTATACTAAGCAAGAATATATGATGCGGATCTGCGGTTCCTCTACATCCACACTTCAATCCTGACCCTGCTAATTAAGAATTTGGGTGATTATCCTAAAGACCCCCCCCCCCACACACACACACACAAAATCTGAAATTGTTCACTCTTAAGACATTTGTCCACGACAGATGAACAATTTTTTTTTTTTTTTTTTTTTTTTAAACAGCTGTAAATTTTCTACAGTTTGTAATAAGTGATCAATCTCAGTTTATGCAGAATGCATAAAGGATGGCATTATAACCATCACGAGTATGTGGTCCTTATGACCCCAGTTGAAAGTTACAAATTTAAAACCAAGTATCTGCTAAGGTGGCAAAATGTTTTGTTTTTAAATTAAGTATTTAACACATACACTTTGAAGAATTGAGTTAAAAATGTTAAGTGAATGATAAATACTAGTATTAGTGCTACTGGGGATAATACAAGACAAAGCAATTCAATCAATTGACTTACTCTGCTGCCCAAATGTAGATGAAGTCCCAAATCCTCCGGTACCTCCCCCAAAGGGAGTTCCAAAAGACTTGTTGAACATCTTTCGTGAGTATCAGGGCTGCATGCGTCTTTAAAAGGGTGACAATTTCACATAAAGAGACAAAACAAATTCTGTACACAAAGGACTCCAAATTCAGAGCCTAGAAACAGAAAATACTTTGGTGAAAAAGACTCAGAACCTCTGGTCCATTTATTGTACATATGTAGCTGTCAGTATCATATACTATGGTTTTAAGTATTGGGTTTTTTTTTTTTTTTTAAATCTGTCTTGTATTTGCAAGTTAACATGCATTAGTTAACTGTATACTGATCTACCCAGCAGGATATTCTTACTGTACACATTGGAAAAGGGTACAACAGGAGTGAGACTCAAACTAAGAACCTTCAGACTGCAAAATAACAGCACTACCTGCCACCGTCAGATGAATTAAACACCCAAATATTGCAACTAAACAAGTAAAAAAAAGTGCCTCTGTGCAGTTCATAAAAAAAAACCCTCATTTTAAAGCATTAAAGTTGTTTAAAAATGCAAATCCAACCCTAAAGGGCACAACACTTCATTCTCTTGAAAACTGAATAATCTACACTAACCACAACATTTAATACATCTGTTTCTGGTGAAGTGAAATAAAGAGGTCTGAAAAGAATGTGCAGCGGATCAAGGCTGAAAAGTTAAGAATGAACCTCGATTTACAGTAAAGGCCACATGTCAGAACAAAGCTTTCAAAACACACTAAGAGCGCTCTACAAAATACACCGAACCGAACAATTGCTGCATTAAGAAGAGATTCAGAAAGATGGTGAAAGGCTGTATAGGACCACACGGTGCTCATGGTGTCTAGCGGACTCGTTCAGGTGCTCACGATCGTCCACACGGAGCGGCCTCGGGCGGGCAGTGCAGTGCGGTGTGGCTCGGCGGAAGGCGTCAGAAACGCGGCCTGCTCATGCCCGGAGCGCCTCTCCGCCAGCACGTCCATCACACGAACCAGAAAGAAACCGCTCGATGTCGGCCACACCGGACTAAACGAGTCAAAACCGGTTCTCCGGAAACCCTTGGAGCCACTTAGTAAACACTAACCGGCAGCCCCGACACCGTCGAGTGCCGAGACTCGGACGGAGCTTCCAAAGAAGTGAACCAGGAAACCACGAGCTCGAGATGTTTACACACTCGGCAACATGGCAGTGAGATACCGACCGAAACGCGGGAGAGCCGATGAGCCGAGCACCGCTGTATTGAAAGTAACAACATTTTCCGGTCACACACATCTCAACGTCCTTTTAACACCAAAATAGCATTTAAACTCGAGCTCATATCCAAATTCGTCCTTGTCCTCCATTTAATATCAAAGAAGAGCAAAGTTTTCCTAGTTAATAAAATCGGAGGCGCTAAGCTAAACGTTAGCAATGTAGCGTAAAAAAAAACTGACAACAGCGTAGAAACTCGTCGCGCATAACGTTGTGGTTTTCGGTTTCTAAAAGCCGCTTGAGTTACCCGTCTGTGCGGGATTCGTAAGAAATCATAACCAAATTGCTAAAATTCAACGTGAAATATCAACAAATCACACAATATGCCGCTCACCTTTTTCCAGCGCAAGGAGGGAAACTGCGTAATTTCGCTTGAGCGAGAGGAGAAGCGCACGCAATTTACGTCCCTGCGTCAAATATATCGCTACGAATAGAACGCTTCTGGTTGGATAGTTTGCCTGTCAATCACATCATAAGCATTTAATCCACTAAGCCGAGGCGATGTGAATCACGGTTTAAAAATAAATACATCTCCGTGGTTTTCGAAAATAGTCTGAAATCCAGTGATTTAAAATACCTTCATAATTACCCCTGCCAGGTTGAATCGCTGGTTCTTTAGAAGCTAAAGCCCAACGCTATTTTTTTTTTTAACCAAAAGTTTAAAAAAATTGTCAAGTCATCTTTTTATCAGATTAATTTAGTTCCGTTTGTAAATACGCGCTGCATGTGAAGAGTTGCTCTTGATATCTTCTGTTCCAGTCACTCCAGTTCTATTTTTTTTGGCTCATCGTACTCACAAATACGCTTGTGTGACGTCACAGGTCTTCCGGTACGTCAAGGCTTTGAGACCCGGAATTCATGTTTTTTTCGACTGGCGAGCTCAGAAACAGCTTTTCTAACGCTTTCTCTTTACAGGGAAGCGCCTTTTTTCTGAAGCTGGCACGTTTCTCCTTAGTAGTGTTATTGTGTACTGTGGCAGTGTTATTTTCTGAGAGACTGCGCGTTAGAGAGGTGTTTTATCGTCAGTCCGCCTGTCTGCAGGTACTTGCTCCTGACAGCCCTCTTTCCTCCTGCTAAGTCCTACACATCCTGAAGGTATGTGGAACAGAGGGAATTCGGAGTTTGCCTTTCTCTGAGTTTATCAGAGGCCTAAAATGTCGCAAATTCTCAGTGAGCACTTGCAGACAACCTGTTTTCACGGTCGCTCTTTTCCAGCATCAGTAAAACATGGATAGCGGTTGTATACTGGCTGGGTGTGATGTCACCTTCACACATACCTGTCATAGTGATGTGAAACATTGTTCAGACTACCACTGGTACCAGTCTCTGCAGTAATACACTGTTTATGTTTTGTGTTTGTTGGTCTTCATGACTGGTTAAGTCATCTAGATGCATCTTTCTGCAAAGTAGCACATAGTTCTGTTTACATAAGCATTTATTTCTTTGCTGTGCTTTGCATCCTTTACAGAATGATACATGGACCTTATGGACAAGACCGAGACAAACCTGTCCTTCGACTGCCTTTCTCCTTCGTCGTCATGGGCGCACTTTTCTTGGCCTTCACTGGCTTTGTCGTCTGCATCTTTACATCAATCTTTTTCCATTTTGAAGAGTCCACTGATACCCACTGCAAGGTGAGCAGGTTGTTCTTCAGGAAAGATGGAATGGTAAAAAGTATGTTTGAAAAGAGGGTTAAAAAACTTTCATACAGTTGTAACTGGGCAGCAGGTAAAAGGGTCCAGGTTCAAATCCCTCCTCCTGCTGAAGAACTCTTCAATGCTTCCTTACACCAAATTCCTCCAGTTAAAAAAAAAAAAAAAAAAAAATTATCCAGCTATATGAATGTGTAAATTGATGTTACTTAAGCCTAGATATCTTTAGAAAAAAGTCTGCAAAATTTAAACATTAAAATTTAAGTCCTGATATGGGCTCTCTTTTTGTACATTATGACCTGTCCATTTTCTCGGGGAGTCAAGGAAAAAGCTTGACCAACTTACAATTCTGCCCTCAGACAAGTGAAAAGGTTATCTGGGTGCTGATTTAGGAGACTTGAGTGGCTCTTGAAAGTGCCCAGATAGTCATAAAGGTGACGTATCTGTGTACTGGGCAGGATGTTCTCTTTTATTTGGCACAAATAAAATAAACATTTTTTTGTAATCAGTTTTCATTAACAAGAATAAATGTTTGTCCATTTCATTTTTCTCACTCCCTGCCTCTCTTATCCAATGTACACTTGTCAGGTAAGCAACTACCTCCCCTCCATCAGCTCTTCCATCAGCCGCACTCCAGAGTGCTACATCTGGCGTTTCTGTATCGGCCTGCATTCTGCCCCACGTTTCCTTATGGCAGCAGCATACTTCAGCTTCTACCGCGATCGCTTTGGAAAACGCTGCCTGGAACAGGTCCTGGCTTGTGCTGCGTTCGGCTTCACCCTCGCCGAAAACCTGGGCCTGCTGCTGCTCACCTATGTGTCTTCCACCGAGATCTACCGTGAGTGCAGATCTTTTAGAAAGACAATGTTCACTTTCACATTACAGGTGGAAAGATTTAGCTTAAGTTTGATGGGGCAAATGTGTCAAATTGGGTGAAATGTCCTACTGGAGGGGGAAAAAAGGTGCATCTTATTACATTTTACTTTAGTAGTCATGGTCTAAAGAGCTAGAAAAAATTTTTACATGACTAATTATGAAATACTAATTAGTACTTGATAAAAGATTGATATATCTCATGGTACATACAGTACTGGGACAAAGTATTTGCCCCCTTCCTAATTCCCTTTATTTTTGCTTATCCATAATACTTGTGTCCGATCTCCAAAAAAAAAAAAAACTGTATAATACAAAGGATAGTCTGAGTAGACAGTTTTTAAATGATTGATTTTTTTTGAAGGAAAATAATTCACCAACAGTCATGTGACAAAGTAATTGCACCCCCCCCAAACTTATTTGGTTGTGCCACCTTCAGCAGCAACAATTGCAATCAAACACTTGCGGTAAGAGGAGATCTGTCTTTGTTTTAATTCAGCCACACTGGAGGGATTTCGACTATGAACTGCCCATTTAAGGTTCTGCCGCAGCATCTCAATGGGTTTCAAGTCAGGACTTTGACTAGGCCACTTTTTTTTCAGCCATTCAGAGGTGGCCTCCTCTTGTGCTTCAGATCGTTGTCCTGCTGCATAACCCAATTGCGCTTGAGTTTCAGATTACGGCGTGATGACCAGACATTCTCCTTCAGTACTTTCTGGTAGACAGTTGAATTAATGCATCCCTCAATTATAGCAAGTTGCCCAGAACCTGAAGCAGCAAAGCATCCCCACACCATCACACTACCTCCACCATGTTTGACTGTGGGCATCATGTTCTTTGTGTGGAAAGCTGTGGTAACTTTATGCCAGCTGTAGCAGGACCCATGTCTTCCAAATAGTTCCACTTTTGACTCATTAGTCCATAGAACATTCTCCCAAAAGTGTTGGGAGTAATCAAGGTATTTTTTGGCAAACGTTAGACAAGCCTTCATGTTGCTCTTGTTTAGCAGTGGTTTTTGCCTTACAACTCTCCCATGGACAACATTTTTGCCCAGTGTCTTTCTAATTGTGAAATCATGAACACAGACATTAACTGACCTGAGCGAGGCCTGCAGTTCCTTAGCTGTACATCTGTGTTCTGCCATGACTTCCCTGATGAGTTTTCTATGCACACTTGGAGTGATTCTGCTAGGCTGGCCACTCCTAGGTAGATTCATCATTGTTCCAAGTTTTTTCAATTTGGAGATGATGGCTCTCACAGTGGTTTGCTGGAGTGCAAGGGTTTTAGAGAGTGTTTTGTACCCTGTTCCTGACTAATAATGTTTTAATAACTTTCCTTCTCAGGTCTTCACAAAGTCCTTTTGACCAGGGCATGGTATGTTGCTTCTTGAGACCCCTTATTCAGCTCCACATTGTTGGAATGGTTCTATTTAAGTGATGTGTAGATTCAACAGTGCTGGCAGCAATCATGCTTGGCTGTGTCTAGTTTAACTTAACCCATTATCATTTAGATTTGGTTCATTGGTTGAGTGAGTGACTAAGGGGGAAATTACTGTCACATGAGTGATGTAAGTTTTGGTGAATTTTTTTTTCCTTCAGTGAATCAAATGGTCATTTAAAAGCTGTGTCTTGTGTTTACTCAGGTTGTCCCTTGTATTATACTAAATTTGTTTGGGGATCAGATGCAATTAAGTGCTATAGCTAAGAAAAAAATAGTGTATTAGGAAGGGGGTAAATACTTTGTTATGGCACCGTACATGTAAAGTTCTATGACTGATCACTAACCCTTTCAGTTACGTCCCTCCAGATCTGCACAAGAATGGCTTCATCATGTTCATCTCCTGCTCACTTTTTCACATGCTGATTACCTGCTGGCTTTGGATGGTGATCAGAAGGTATTCCCTAATTCCTGAGGTAACAGCACCCCTTTTTCTTTTAATTTGGTGTGTGTGAGTTTTTGTATTTTGTTTGTGTTTGCCATTCTTTTTTTCTCGTGGGATTAAAATCGCCTGCAATTCAGTGTGGTTAGTAGCAAAGCACTCAGAGAGGTCCCCTTTAATTCACTTCACTTCCACAGTGTTTGGAAGTGGTGTCTGGTTTTACAGTCAGTAATTAATAAGATTATATTCCATGTGTTTGAGATGATTTGGTAAACACCCTTTATTGAATTTGGAAGGGAATGTCCTTTTGCTTTCATTTTAGATTAGGTTTAACTATAATCTTTTTTTATTGAAAAGT
The DNA here is from genome assembly GCA_018136845.1 of Heterotis niloticus. NCBI lineage: Eukaryota > Metazoa > Chordata > Actinopteri > Osteoglossiformes > Osteoglossidae > Heterotis > Heterotis niloticus. The sequence goes on along the minus strand of CM030899.1, from coordinate 6,750,987 downwards.
CTTATTGAAGTATTTTTTATTTATTAGCTTGGCATCAAGGATATTGAGATGGAGGCTAAAGAGATGATGTAATATTAAGCTTCTTCATTTTAAATGTGATTTACTTAGAAGTAAATAATAAAATTAAAGTTAACGCTACAGTGTAGTGGCATCGGATCCTTGCATACCATGCATCTCCCAGTGTTTGGAGGACAGAGAAGACCAGCACAACCTTGCATTGACTTTGAAGTTGTAAACAAATTGAGTTACTAACAGACATCCAGTCCTATTTGTTTTTCTATAGGTATAGACCCTATGAAGTCATTTTGCTGACATTTGAAGCAGTTTAATAGAAATTGACAAAGGTAGTTTATTATGGTGATTTTTATATTGCCACATGACAAACCACGATACATATTTAATGGCTGAAATTTAGATTTAGCCAAGATTTGCACAAGTGTGAAAAATTTTGTGAAACACCTTATGATTCACTGATGATAAATCGTACCCATGGGTTTTGAACTTCATTCTCCAAGTTCACCTGAAACGCAAGCAAACTCCACTAGGGGGCAGGATTTATTCTGTACTTGCTGATGTTAATCTAATCTAACGTAACCCCACCCTTGAACTAAAGAAAACCTGCTGAAGATGGCTGTTTATTTCCCCACAGCGTGTAAGACATGACCAGACACTTCAGAAGTTAAGGATTGTCGATTTTTCCAGTCCAAGACCCTCTGGCTTATGAACGTTTTTTTAAAAGTGTAAAGATGTAGTGTGAAATTTTTTTTTTTATCTTTTACAGTGCATGGAAAGGTTGCTAAGAGAAATTCCCTGTATTTATGTTGGGATTTGGGGTCATGTTATTTTGATGTTTCTGATTGATCGATTTCCAGCATTGCAGGATTTTTTAATTTTTTGCTGACAGTGCGTTGCGTTAACTTTTGAAGATTTTGAAGTTTTGCAAAAATGTTCACCACCTTTTTTTTTTTTTTTTTTTTTTTTTTTAAGTGTTCAGTTTTTGTTCCCTTTTTAGCTGCTCGCAAAGTGCTAAGTAGTACAGATCGCTGTTGCTAACTTCCTGTGAGGCTGATCTTCCTGCTGTTTAGATGCACGTTCCTCTTTAGTTTCTTCATTGAATTGTGCCATTACTCAAAGGAAAGTGTGTGACTTTAATGCTTTAATACTTGCCAAACATTTGAGATGTGACCAGAAGGGTAGTGGTGGACTTGTGACACTTTTGTCGGGGGGTTCATCTATGGCCTGTTCAGTCAGATGGTAAGTCTGTTGGTTTTACCACCTTCATGCTACTGAAATAGGGAAACAGGCCAGGAGGAGTGGAGTAGAGCATCACTGTATGTCCTCAAGTGCTCTTACTTTTCAGTCTGTCTGCCAGCCATGTGGAGAACTGAGCATACAGAAAAGCAAAAATGCACCTTTCTCGTGCCACAAAATAAGCAATTGGTGTGCAGTGCAGGTGCCCCAGATCTGCAACATGTAGCCTGCAGTTTTGCAACACAGTAGAGCAAACTGTGCACATCACAGGCGAGCAAGTGAACAGAATTGTGCGTCGGCTCAGGCATGGCTTCCTTCCTGCACAAACGGAGCCTAGTGGTTTATTTTCAAACTTCCCGCTTTTCTCGTTCCTATCAGCAAAGCACCATGTCACTCGGGCAGTAACCTGGTGAAGGGAAGTGTTTTCATTCCACTATGTTTGGCACAGCAGAAAACAAGACCAAGATTGTAGAGTCATCAGCCTAAACAACAGTCTCCAGCTTAACATGAAGGAGCTCCGTTTGGCTTGAATGCAAACCCGACTGAAGCAGAGCAGATGAACTTGTCTTTGCTAATGCGCTTTCTTGTACAAACCATTACTCTGTCATTCTGCAAAGAGAAATAACGTGTATATTTTTTTAGGGGTTGTCACTCTATGTCTTTTCATCTCTCTGTAGAGGGGCATTGAAACCTCAGCTTTTAGCCAGCCCCTGGGAGACCAGGTACACCAGTGGTGCACCAAGCACGGGAAAATGCTTTCAGGATTAAAGTTTCTTGCACAGACTTAGGCAAGGGATAGAGTTAAGTCAAACCATGATTAAAAACTCCACATTATGTGCTTACTGAAATATTAATAAATTAGTTATTTTTTCCATGCCAGTAGATGCTTTGTAGTGCAAGGAAGTGGTTGGACTAGGGGGAGGGAACCAATAACAGCTTTCACAGATTCAAAGTGCACAACTGCAGAGCTACTACCTCACCCTGGGCTCACAAAAAAGCAATGCCGTATTTTAAAGATCGGGAAGAGGTAATAATTTTATTCCTTTTTTTAATGAAGAAGAAGAAATTAGATTTGCAGTGGGCACCACTGAGATCCGTGCCATGTCGTTTTGATGAATTCTTAATTTGCCCATTTTGTGGCTGTCTGATGCATACAGACATGTTTAACTGCCAAGCAGAACCTCACCAGTACTGAAAACGGGGGGGACAGAAACATCCAAGAATCTGGCTGTGGGTGAGACTTGACAAATTAGCATGCTGACGCCTGTTAACCCAGAGCTGACTTGCATGAGAGCTGAGCCTCCAGTACACGTGGTGTGAGGACCCCATCCATAGAGATTGCTGAACAAGACTGATATGGAGGTTTTCATTTACATTTGTACATTTCGTGGAGGCTTTTCTCTGTAGTGATGTACAACTCAAAAGTGTACCATACAACAGAAGAAGGGCTTTGACCCAAGCACAGTACATGATTACTGAAGCACAGCTTCTGTGTTTGATGCAGACGTTTTCATAGAGCACATGTTCCATTAGCTACATGTAAAATCACTTATAAAGGAATATAGGTAGATAAAAAATAGCTGTTGCTGAAAGTCTAAATTGTTTCAGGCTCAGTTGCTTAGAAGGGAAATGCATCCCAAAGAGATGAGCTTTGAGACCCTCCTTAAATGCAGGAAGAGAATTAGCAGTGCAGAGGGACAGAGGGAGTTTATTCTACCACACTGGGACCAAGACTGAGACCTGGCAAGCTTAACATTTTGCATTCCTTATGAGGAGAATAAGCAGGGGGGTCAAAGCCCGAGAATTGCAGTGGCCTTGCTGGGGTTTTGGGAATGATCGGTTTCAGTAACTGCCGGGGCGCAGATCCTTTGACCTTTTTTTTGCACTTTAACCACAGTCTCGGACTTGATTCAGGAAAATTGTGGAGAAAAATGAGCTCTTTGGCACACTGACCAAAACTCTTAGATATATGATGTTTCTAATATTATTTTAATGAATCTGTGATCCTAACTAGTTTGTGTTTTAGACTCACAAAAGAACTTGAATTATGGATCCATAGATATGTATGTACTTCATTGTACTGTATTTATCTTTGGACAGAACCAAAGCACACGGCTCTGACCGCAACGGGCTTTACACTGCTGTTCATCTCCCTCCTTCTTCTCTTGTCCCAGGAAACAATGTCAAGCCGCATAAAGAACTACCTCTTTGCTCTCAGTCTGCTCTTCTGCCTGCTTGCAGCCTACTTCTTCAGCCGCCACAACAAGTACTGCGAGCCAGGAGGTGAGGGCAGCACACACTGCGTTTTCGCTTCTCTTCCCCTGCAGCATGTTGTGTACATAGACAAATCACAGCTGTGCAGGCACTCTTTTGGGGCTGAATGGCCACATCTTTATAAGGAGAGAGAGAGAGAGAGAGAGAGAGAGAGAGAGACTGAGAAGCCCAAAAACCTCAGGTGCAACAGCCTGAGGTCTTTATTTTCCTGCAGAAATGTTCTCTGCCTGGCTGAGACATTAGAATATATTTGTAGGGCTGTGTGAAAGACAGAGGTGTGTCTCTGCCATTAACAAGAGAGGCTTCCTCTCTTTTTAAGTTTTGATTTTTGGCAGGATCCTTTACAAAATTTGCCATCCAGGTTTATATATCTTGTGCCAACGAAGGCCAGCAGTGTTTTGACAGTATGGGAAGAATATGGAGTTTCTCTTGTTCACATGATCATGTTTATGTATTTGTGTTAATTTTCCATTTTTCATTCTTCAGTCATCCACATTTGTCTGTAAAGTACATCCAGTAAAATTTGTTTTCCTGCAATAGTCATGCTTTTTTTTTTTTTTTCCTTTTTTTTGCGCACTTGCAGTGTACACCTTCTTTGCCTTGTTTGAGTACCTGGTGGTCCTCAGCAACATGGCCTTCAACATGACTGCCTACTGGGACTTCAGGAATAAGGAGTTCATGGTCACCACAGTACCTGAGGAGAAGCGTTTCTGACAGGGGAACCGAGGAGCTGCCATGCACTCCTCCATGCCCTACTCTTCTTCCTTTTCATCACCTTCGTTGTCCTCCCCCTCCCAGAGGAAACCCAGGAGGTCGCTTGAGGGCTGGCAAGAGGAAGCGCTCTTCCACATCTCTCCCTGAGGATAACATCTCCTCCCTCACAGAGCACTGGCAGTGTTGAGGTGACACCCCTCACTGGACAATGAGGATAGATTTAAAGGAACAAACACCCCTGTCGAGGCTGCTCTTCCTGCTTTGTGAGCTTGTTTCTCCTCACTGCCTCGCTGTGGGAATTTTCCCTCCCCTGACAAGACCCAATGTTTCCCTGGCCACTACTCATGTTGAGACGGAGCCTGATGGAAGTCTTCTGCTGTCTGAACGGCTGTCAAGTGCCCACACGCACTTTCTCAACAACATTATTGCTCAGCCACATTGAAAAGAAGACCATCTTGTCGATCACTGGATGGTTTGTACCCATCGAGTTCTGCAAGTCTGTTTATCCGTTGTTGTAGAACATTGTCAGGTGAACTGTTTCTTTCCAATATACATAATTATGCTAAACAGCATTGATATGTACATTCACAAAAAAAAAAACCTGCCACATCATAAAAAGTAATAAGCTATTTTTTTGGTACAAACTATGGATTTTTTTTTTTAAAGAATATACACTGTATAAATTAAATCACATAGTTGTTGGGAAATGTAACCCCCCCCCCCAAATAGGCTCATAAGTTACCACTGATATCTTTTGTCAAAAGTGATTACAGTGTTCCTGGTAGTAAAATTCTAGGGTTTACAAAATTCAGTTGAAATCCAGGCAACGCTATCAGGCTGTTTTTGAAGATTAATAGCAGTTTTGAAAAATGTTTCGTTTTTAAACAGTTTTAAACAGTGGTATTTTCAAGCTGAAACGTCTGTCCTGATGAAACAAGGTGCATTCTGTGGTCAAGCACAAGCTTAATCCGCATCTAAAACTAATAATGGCTGCCGGGAGTCCAGAGTGCTGCATTGTAGAGCCTGTGCTGCTGCATCGGACGCCACCTGGCTGATGTGACCTAACAGCGCTGTGCTGCAAGACGATCCCAGGAGATGGATGTCTTCTTTAGTTGTTTTGGTGGGGGGGATTTATTTCTTTGCAGGGATGTGCATACATGTGATACAGATTCAAACATTTCTATGGTATATATTGCTAAGCAACTGAGTGGAAGGCAGCACAAGTAGCTGAAGGGTAAGGGTCTGCAACACCTTTTTCATTTATAAGGAGGCTGTATAACTCAATTTGTTTGAGGTACTGTGTATACTTGACTGACTTGTGAATACTCTGCATTGATGACACTCATTCGCTGGTTATAATCAAGTTGATGTTTTATTACATTTTTACTGTGATGCACAAATTGGGAAGAATAAGAAAACACCCTGGTGCCATCAGCTTGATGTGGAGCTATGAGCTAGCTTGTCGGTGAAATTACACTGCTGACTGAAGGGATTTCCGGCAGCCCCATGGGCTCACGGTGACTCCCAACCCAGAAAGCAATGGGGCTATCATGGCATCGCAGGTGAGTGAATGTAACACTGCCATTCCAGTAGGATCCATGCATACCTGCTTGCTGATGATAATTTAAATAAATGTATTTATAACAACGGATTTCTGACTTTGTCATCTTTAGGTGCTGAATTTTAAGCTTTTAAGTGCTGAAGTCAAGAAGCACTTGTTCATACACTCCTATGTGTGATACTGAAATTGTAGTGGTTACAATTGAAAGAAGGAACCATCTATATTTTTATATTAAAGATGACAACACAACCTCAGATATTGCGTGTGCTCAAGTGCAGCATTTACAGCATCTTTAATTGCACGGATATTAGCAAAGTGTTTCATCCCAGGTTGCACAACAGCAAGTGGCAGTAATAATGCTATGTTTGTCAAGCCCTGTGACATTACTAACAGAAGTAATTGGGGAAGAAATTTTACAGTAAAAACTTTCAAATAAATTTGGAAGTTTACCCCTTTTTATTTATTTTAGGTGATGACAGCACTACGATATTCCCTCACGTCATTTTCAAGTACAGTACATTAGAGATGTTTCTGTACGTATTAAAGTTTTAGACCACGTTTTTAACTCTACCTGTCATTTACCAGTGTTTTAATTTGCATGCAGATAAAAGGGGAAGCTGTCCGATGGTTAAAATAAAATCAGAAGGCGGATAATTTGCTTCTACAGTTTGAAAAAAGGAAAAAAAAGTGGGCGCTTGGTCTGTTCGGGTGTGGATTAGAATTGGTCCAGAATGCTGCAACCCTGCTCAGGACCAAGTGGTTCACAATGATGGATGGCTGGAGGATGGATGTTAAAAAACAGATTGCAGCTTAATACTTGCAATTGAGCTCCAGTGGATTTATGACTATGTGCTATAAGCAACTGTACCAGGTCTGGTTAACAATAGACGTAACAGCCACTTTGGCGGCTGTGGTTGTCACCTATAGCAGGTATGTGGTAACAATCTTGAACACCTATTACATTAGTATCTATTTTTCCACTGATCATGGCAACAGATTCCATCGCAGCAATAAGGTCCCGTGTACAGCACATCAGAAATCTTTTGATTTAGGCCACAGTACAAGATGGATAAACTGGGGCGGGGGTTACTGAACAACAGTTAGAGCACTCTGGGTCAAAGTCAAAAGATGGTGTTCACCTTTGTACCCAAGCCACACTGCTACGTTTATTTTACTGTCAAATGAGGTGATAGTTTAGGTAGTGGAGGGGTCTGGTAACTAAGGTTTGGAGTAAATGTTATCTTGGAAGTGGATGTAGGGAGGCTCACATTATTTTACTATCAAATCACCCATATGCAAAATGTATGGGAGGCATAAGGGCTGTTTTCTGGTGCCCTGAGCAGATACTTTGTTTACTTTGGGACAAATTTTGTGTGTGTGTGTGTGTGTGAGAGAGAGAGAGAGAGAGAGAGAGAGAGAGAGAGATTGTTTTGTGAGACAGAGAAAAAGCAACACTTGTGTGATCCAGAGCCAAGAGATGCTGTTACGCCCGATCATCATCTGGCCTCCAACAGTCTGTGGACTGAGATACATCAAAGAATCAAAGACATTTGTGCGTGAGCATGCAAACCCGTTTCTCGTCAAGGACGCTGTGCGCCACGACCAAGGGAGTGTGCAGCGACAGATGCATTTTAAGACGAATGTAAACAGGAAGAGATTTAGATTGAAAAAAATTCCCAACTTTTCTTCCCACCCTTTCATTCAGGGGGATGACATTCTCGAGGTCTTTACTCTAAAGTTTCAACAGATTTCACCTGGAGTCACCTAGCATGTTCTGCTGTTCACGTTATCGCTCCTGCTGCCGCTGCTCAGTCCTTCGCAGCCGAACACCGATCCGTTCCAAACAGGAAGTCCCAGCAGCCACCGCGCGCGGCTTTAAGGCGCCCCGTAGCTGAGGTGCAAAGCACGGCCTCTTGGGTTGTTAAAAGTTTTTTTTTTTTTAAATATATATATAAAATATATATATGTATTTAACAAATTAATATTGTTTTTCTCTGTGTATTTTAGTTGCTCGATTTACGTTTACGTAAACTGTGACTAAATCCAGAAGCTTTTTTGAGGTAAGTTCAACCGAAAGAAGGCGGGAAGTTTAGCAGAAAGCAGTCATTAGAATTGTTCTCGTTTAATGAGACTTCCTTCCATATTCGCGAAAAAGGAACCAAAGGTGAGCTGAGAACTTTCGGGGAAAGTCGGTGTTTCGAGTGAGTTTAGTTTCTGTCTATAACTTTATGGCGTTGACAGGAAGGTCCGCCTCATCTTTTATTGCCTCAGGGGGCGAGCGACGGAGCAGTGGACCGTCGCTCGCTGTCTCTCTCTCACACACACACACACACACACACACACACAAACAAAAGCCGCCCCAGTACAGTTACCTCCCGCGTGAGAATACCTGGTAACCACACTTTCGGCTTTCGAAGCTGCTGTCAAAGAGTCAATAAAGGGTCAAAAAACAAACTGTCCAACCCCATGAACATTCAAAAGCTCTCCTGGCTTACATTGGATTAACACGGACCAGCGAGCAGCAGTGTAAATCCCAAAATCAAAGACGATATTTGCACTGATGTAAAGCTATGCGCAAATATACTTTACTGTAATAAAAAATATGTCATAAGGAAATCAGTACCAATAACTGAGGATAAGTCTGCCCTTTCTGGAGTTAGGCGAAGCTCGACCAGCATGACCTCTCGCCTCGGCGTATATGAAGCAACTTACACGATATATTGCTTTTGTAAAATTGTTTTAATTATAGTGCTAACACTTTTTCCAACAAAAAGTGTTACCTACTTGTATAAAAGTCATACATTAACTAGGGGGAAAGGACATGCAAAGTTCTGCATTCATCCTGCAGTTGACAAACGTTTATCTGTCGTATAAGCAATGATATTTCTTTATTGTATAGTTGGACACCTGTGCTCATCTGTAGCCCTGGTTCTTTTTCAAATTTAAGAAAAAAAACCCAGAAGATGTACAGCAATGTTGTAGCAGCAGTGCCTCTGCACTTTTCACACACATTCACCTGGGCTTTCAGAAGTGATCAGGACCACAGTAACCACAGTACGTTTTTATTTCCTTTTTTTGTCTGTCAAATTCCCAGAGGTCTTTAAAGGCAGACAGCTGAAAACATACTATAAAGGGAGACAATTTTCTTTAATGCAGCACAACAGTGTAAACTGCTCTTAACAGCAGCAAGTGATCTAGCAGAAAAACACAAAGCAGTTTTACTGTAGAATCCGATTCAACATTCTTTACCACAGTAAACACAAACCTGCCGACAGTCCCTTTTGTGCATATCAGTAAACTGCAATGCATGGTGTAAGAGTACATTTTAAAAGTGTCTGAAATTCTCAAACCAAAATTATATTTAAAAAAAAACATTACTGTTACATTCAGTTTTAAAAGTGTGTGCCAGTTTTAATGAATTCCTTTTTAATGAGTTGCCACAAATATATATTTAACAACATGTGTTTTCAAACGTTACAAACAAATGTATACTGTTTGGCCCTCACTGTGTTTAAGGGCAGGACTTTTAGTCACAAAGGCAGTTATCAATTTCAACAGGTCAAACATAGGAAATCATCCAGTCTATACAATAGTACTGTCTTCTTCAAAGTAGTCATGACAGCATTTCGTGTATTTAAAGCATACAAATGTGCCCATGTGGTTTTATCAAATGGAACAAACACTTTTAAAGAGATCTTTACGGATCCTTTGTAAAATTACACAAAAAACAATTTTGGTTTCCAAGTGCTCGATGATCAAGCTGTAATATTTGTCTCTGAATAAAGGGGAAAAGTTACTTTCTCATCACAACTGCGAATAGCCGCCTGACTTGTTAGACTAGGGGAGCTGTAGCGAATTACCAGCCGAACGACAGAAATACAACATACCGAATAGAGACAGTTCCTCCTCGTCCTTTCAAGTTTCGTCAGCTTCTGCTAAGTCAGCGCCGCTTGTCTATCGGAATCTCCCCGAATTCTTCATTCACAAACAATGCTGCTCACGTTTGTCTGTGTGGAATAGCGCGTTATCTGAATAGGGGTGTAAACACGGTAAATATAATTTATATATTTTTTTTTATTAACCTAGTTGGCATACTGTACATGTAGCCTCCTCTGAAGGCACTCCTAGACTCAAATCTGAGTTTATGTTGACAGGCTGTTAGCAACGTCTAAGACACACCCATACATTTAGTACAATGCAGAAATACGCGGCAGTGATTGAAGGCACCTTCAGCACTCGGACTTCTAAGTTCTGTTTTTGTACAAGTGCAGGACATGGGAGGGCAGTGACTAGGTCTTGCGGATTTACTTAGTTCATGGTTTTTTAATGTATTTCATACAGTCTGCATAGCTGGCACCATGGGTCTCACGCAAAGCGAGAGAGCAGCAGTGATTCTGGGGTGGAGGAGCAAGATGTGGAGGACCAACAGCAAAACCCCACGAGGCTGAAGAGCATGAGGTCAGCAGTCTCGCACGGAGAAACCCACAGCAGCAGAGCACCACACCTAAAGTTGAAACGGCAGGCCTGACAATGAAGTCTGACGGCAATAAAACTAAATAAAAAGGTTACTCAAAGAAGCTGTGCACATAGGTAAGAACCACGAAGGAGTCTGCGGAAGGGCTTTGAGACCCAGCTAAAAATGCATAAAACACGGCGCTTTGGTGTCGGACAAGGTTGCTCTCCATCTTCCGGACACACAGAAGGAGAGACAGAGGACCCTTCCGACAGAAAGCCTCTAGCCCAGGTAAGGAGAAGCAGAATAAATCCCTGGTGAACATGCAAAGCTCAAACATAATCATATGCTGCAAAGAAATGAGCACATTTTTCCTTGGAATACAAAAACTGCATTTAATAACATTCCTAGTATAATTACTTTCATTTTCTTTTTCTCATGTCATTTCAGCAAAAGTCTCTCAGTTTCAGAATGCCGGTATCTGATGGCTCGAAGCCTACAAAAGCACACACGGTTTCTTGGAGCTGGTGGGCTGGGGGTTGAGGAAGGCACGCACAGCCTCAGTAAACACCTCCTTGATACCCTCCTGGTTGAGGGCCGAGCACTCCATGTACTTAACTGCATGGATCTGGCGGGCGAGGGCCTGGCCCTGCTGCTGGGTCACAGTGGTCTGGTTCTGCTCCTTCAGCTTGCGCAGCACTTCGGGGTCGGAACGCAGGTCGCTCTTAGTGCCAACTAGGAGAATTGGTACACCTGGACAGTGGTGGCTCACCTCGGGATGCCACTTCAGCCGCACATTCTCATAGGAGGGCGGGCTGGCAATGGAGAAGCAGATGACGAAGACATTGGTCTGCGGGTAGGAAAGCGTGCGCAGGCGGTCATACTCCTCCTGGCCCGCCGTGTCCCACAGGTTCAGGCTAATGGCGCGTCCATCCACAGTCAGCTGGGAGCTGTAGTTGTCAAAGACGGTGGGGATGTACTCCCTAGGGAAGGCGTTGGTGGTGTAGGAGATCAGCAGGCAGGTCTTACCCACCGCACCATCACCCACCACCACACACTTGATGCTCTGCATACCCACGGTGGCTTCAGGACCTCCAGCACCCTGTAACACCACACAGTTTCTCAGCATTACATCAGGTGACCATAAAAAATATCAGTGGTTATTCTGCTTTTGTTACTTAAAAGTCGATGATTCTAGGAGGCCCTTTCTGCTTGTACTCTTAAGCAGGACTACAAATTGTTTCAGTTTGGTATCACACAAGTCAGTAAAATGTAAAACTGTCTGCCACAATACTTATCTGTTTGGACAAAAAAAGTAATAAAACTGTATATTAAATTTATTTAGAAACTGTTTCTGTCCATGTAAAAGTTAGTTTGTCACTTCCTCCATAGTGTAAAACAGTTTACTTTACAAAAATCATTTCCCAAACTGGCATATGAACGGTCACTTTTTTTCTTGTATGCCTGTTGTCAATACCCCTGCTAAATAGTGTATCTTATCTATTCTTATGAGCTAGAACCTTATTTTGACACCACCCAGTTTTTGTTTATGTAAATGAAGAAAACACAAGGAAACAAGGGACAGGAAAGTGCCAGAACAAAAGAGGCGTTATCCGGTGGCCCCGAGTCGTACGGAATCCATTCTGTTGCGCAAAAAAAAGAGAGAGAGAGAGAAATCTTCCAAAAAGGACCAGGGTATCCTCATCAAAGCAATCTGATAATCTTTTTTTAATTATTTCCATAAGGTGTGGAAATAATAGTGGCCATCAGCTTCAGAATACAACATACATATGCTACATATTTGTAGGAACATCTATACACATATTAACAGCCATGCAACAGAAGACTGACCAGTAAAAGTTTTGCTAGCACGTGGGACCAGATCAGCAGCACCCCACCCTCATCGCTATAGCAACAGGGGTCCATTCTGACTGCAGTAAGGGCTTAGCCTCTTGCGGGACTTCACGGCGCAAGTTCAGAGAAGGCAGAAAATTAAGCTCCACACTTTCCAACTCGCGCCAGTAAATGACAAGAGTTCTTGCTTTTTCCACTGTGCCGTTTGTCATCGACAATCTGTGCTGCTGCAGATCTTATCATTCTTACTTGTCATTTAGAGGAAGTTTTCAGACAATACAAGTGTCACCTGATGTCTCTAAAACTCAGAACCACTGTGGAATAGCATTTAATGGAAACTCTGAGCGTGTGGATATTCCGCTGCCGGGCCTGGATAACAAGAAACGTCACAATTCAGACGTTTATTCGCTTGTGTCTTCACCTACATGTCGTCGTAAGAGCCGGTAGAGACACCGGCAAAGGAAATTTTTCTAAACCGATGGAAAACAACAGCGTCATATGCAATGAGCTACAAACCAGATATTCTTTAAAAGCAGAAGGATACTGGTTAAATCAGCCTAAACACAGGACAACTTTATACTGTTAGATAATAAAACAGACAATAAAAACCCTGATAGACTGAAAAATATGCAAAACATTATGGTGATTGAAGCTGTCCTCCTATTATGAAAAACAGTCAAGAAATATTTGCAGCGCAGACATTACAATTATTAAAGTGTTTTGAACTTTGGCTGGTTATTATTTTGGGTCGGTTGTGCCTCTAAACAAATGTTAACATGTTGCAGTGTTAGTGAAGAAAGAAATGAGAAAAAATGTTTATGATTCTCTATCAGCAGAACGGAGAATGGAATGGGAACAGAGGGCGGAGGAGCAGCTAGGGTTCAGGCCATGGAAGACATGAGCACAGGGCACAAGTCAGTAGCAGACCTATCGTATTAATTTATGGTGTCCATCCTCTAGAATCCCCCAGGTCTGTTCAACAGATGTTTCTTGCCAGGAGGCTGGAAGAAGGCCGTTTCTCCCAGCCTCCAGACCATGGCACGTGCCTCACCGACAGGTAATATTATAGGTGAGACCACCTGCCCAGTCAGTAGGATAACATCACAGAGCAGCTCCTTCATGGACTACAGAGGGCAGTTTGTGTGATAACACCCAAAATCCAGTAAGGGCTCAGGTCTGGCATGTACAGAAAAAGAAGGGGGAGACCTTTAACATGAGGTTCCCTAAACAAAATTCAAAAGCAAAGCAAGAGCAGGATTACAAGAAAATACATTCATTCTCTTGTTATTCACTTCAGCTACATACTCTGGTCATGTATTTCATAGAATCTACTGGCAATTTGAACCATATTTCAGACTGTAAAATGTGACTAAATGCACCATTCCAATGGGGACGATCATTACATGGATCTAGAATCCAGTTCGTTTCCACTGAGGGTGAGGTTAACATAATCTCATCTTGGAGTCTGAGTCCATGTTGTATAATTTTTTTCCACAATACCTTTATTTCAGTCAAATCACGCGCTGAGGATGACTAAAGAGACCAGACAGATTACAGGTGAGTGAGGTGTCTGAATATATCATTTGAATAAAGTATAAAAAGAGCATCTGTGTGTTTTAATACTGTGTCTTTGGGCACATTGGTGATGGTGTACATTCTCGGGGGTAACGTACTGCTATTAGGAAGCAGCATGTGTGTGCAAGCAGGGTTTTGTGCTCTCCTTGCAGCAGGGGAGTGTTTTTCTGACAAGGGCAGCTTGCGATCACAGGCACAGTTGGCTTCGTTTCCGTTTGCACCCATGTTGTGTTGCACCGAACCCCTGCAGACTGATCCCACCAACCACTTCAGCTCGGTGCCTGTGCCAGATATCAAACCCCAAACCAGCTATAGGCAGCAAATGAGCTGCTAAAGATTACAACAAGCTCTCTTTGTCAGCAAGTAACCGGTGGCTTTTGTACCTCGGGTGCCATTTGGTTGCATCCATAACAGACAATGCGGTGTTTAGAGTGAAACTCAACTTCAGTGTGAAAGTTATTTTTTGCATCTGGCTACCGAAATGCAAATGTCCCCCACATGGGATTACATTCCTCGTTCTGCTGCAGCAGAACACACCAAGCGGGTTATCCTGTACCGTGCTGTCGGCAATTCCACCATCCAGAAAACAAGATCTTGCCTTAACTCACAAAGCTGTGAAGCATCTGAGACAGAAACCACCTTTTCAGGCCTCCTCTGGCAGTAATTTGTTAAGGTCCACACAAAGACGAGTATTTAAAAATGAATGGTAGGCACTGATACCCATGGAAGGAAAGTTGAGACGATGTCGTAAAAATGTTTGAGAGGGAACATATTTTATTACAGTTGTATATATTTAATAATTATGGTTGCCTGAGCGCAGCCTGTGGTCAGCAGTTCTCTGCCTGCCCGTCTTGCTGCGTGTCTCAATTTGCTTTATTTAACCCTACCAGATGGCCTCACCTGATGAGGGTTCAAACCACGCACAACTCAAGAACAGGGTTGAGATGCACATCAGGGACCACAAGGTGACACTTGGCAAGGTATGTAGAATGGAGGAAAAAAGCAGCAAAGACAGCAACGCCCAACAAATAAAGTGCAGCAAAACATGGAAGAGCACTGTTGTGCATCACAAAACGTAATGGCAACAATTCCTGGGGTTTACGGAAAGTTTCTTAATTCATCTCCGCACTCTTGGGACACAGATAACTTAACCACAATGTGGGTTTAGAGATAATGTCGTTTTTTAAGGAATTTCTGAAGCTTCCTTCAAAGTAACTGTCGCCAGCAGAAAAAAGGGGAATTGAACTCTACTGACAGATCATTCCAGCCGCCAAGACCTTCGTGCAAATCGCTCAACAATTCGCAGAGGGACGCTCGTCGCTTTTAAATGCTCTGTTATGTCGGACAAGAACGACTTTGAAATTTAGTGTTAAAAAAAGAAAGTTGGCCCTTGTCCGTTACCCGCTTAATCCCCAGTAAGGCGTTGAACGAAGTTGAAAAGGACATTTGATGAATAAAAAAAATACGTAGGGAGTGGCCAAATTTCAAGAGAGCAAGGCATAAAAGTGGGAAAACGCGCACTTTGTGGATATTTACGTGTCGTTGTGCACAAATAAGAAAGTGGAAATACTTGTCAAGCGAGCCGAGTGCGTGAAGGGCGGCAAGTCGGAGAGAAAGTGGAAGCGCCACAGAACCGTTAATTGAGACCGAGACAAAGGCGAGCCGTTACGCCGCGGTTCCTGGCGCCGAGGTCCCCGACACGGACACCCCGGGGCTCCCCGGGACACGGCGGACGCCTGAGGAAGACTCACCGCTCATACTCTTGGCTCGTTCCCGGAGGCTGAGCTCTGCGCGGCGGAGACGGGCTGCGGCGGCTGCTGCTGCTTCTGCTGCTCCTGTTGCTCCGCCGTTGAGGAAGTGAATGCAATTTGCACAGAGGAAGTCTGACACAAAAAGCATTGCTGCATGAGGAAGTTAACTTGCAAAGTGTGTGGACACGGCTGCCGTAATGACAAAAAAGAAGAAGAAGAAGAAGAAGAAAATAGAACGAGGACAAACCATCTTTTTTTTTTTTTTACTGTACAGCGCCGCACCACATTAGTTTCAGATTTTCATTGCGTGATCCGTGCCTCAGATTACGCTGCAAAAGCGAAAAGAAAAACCGAGCGGTTGTTGGGTTTGAGATATTGGGTTGGGGGGGGCGTTTTTTTTTTTTTCCCGTCTTCATGTATTTCATTTTTATTGCATATTAAACATTTAATGGTGACAGCTGTGTTCACCGTTCTCCGCGGTGCAGTACGGACCGCTGCAGTATTTCACCAGCATGCAGACCCCCAGCTGCTGAAACTGCGCTTTGCCCCGGATTGTCCGCTCGCGTCGCGAACGAAAACATGTACAGCTGCGGCGCTCCACTGAGGCCCGGTGGCCCAGGTGTAACCAACAGGGTGAGGATAAAAGGCAGCTTTAGTTTTTAGCTCGCAAGAGTGTGCGTGTGTAGGAGACAGAAGAGCTCGCAGTTGCAAACGCACGCTTTTGACAGTTGCGTGACTAAAATCACACGGCGCGGTCACGTGACGGGCGGAAAGACACCCTCGTCGTCTCTCCGGACTTAAATATTCGCACCCGAGCGCAATTCGACTTACAACCGAACGCGCTTTTCACACGGGGTGGGGGGGAGCAAAGCGTGTGGAATTTATTGTGTCGTTACGACATTGCGAGGCATTTAAAGGTGTGTGTGTGTGTGTGTATATATATATATCCCTTTAAATATTTTATTTTATTATTTTTTCATTTTATTTTATTAAAGCAGCGACTTCCTCACATTTTTTAGCTCCTGGAAGAGATTCTACCCGTATTCGTGTGGACGGACGGGGAGTGAAAGAGAAGCTTTGGTGAAAATTTGGACGGTCCCCAGGATGCAGCGTTTATTACAACACAAGGCAGCAAAAAAGTACATGTAAATGCTGTCCTTACAGCCCGAGGAACCGCACTCCTTACAGGGCTTCCCCTAAACCGGCCCAGCGAACTTTATTTTAATTCATTTTATTTCATTTGAATGCAGCAACAAACATAGAACGCACGTATACGTGATCCCATCAGTAGGGTACGATATGGCTTTAAAATATGCGTACACTTCTTAATAGTTCATTAAAAAAAAAGTAAAAGCAAATAAATTGTAAAAGGAAATAAAAAGAAGTAAGAATGTAAAAAAAAGAAACAGGAAGAAAAAAAAACGTCAGGGTGTTCAGTTGCATATAAAAAGGAACCATACAGTTTCGGTGATGTGTCTTGCACTCATTTTTAACATGTAGTAAAGTCTTTTTATAATACTGGGTTTAGCATTTGACCATTTGGTTCGTGAATGTGATATTAGCCAACAATTGTGCAAAAGTTCATTAAGGTGCATTTATGTTGGTTAACGTTTTTACAGTTAAATATGAGAGAAATATCTTTGTGACATTTACATTAACATTTCAGATGTATATTACATTTTCTATATGGACCCAGAACAAATGATTGTAAATAGTCTTAAAAGAGATGTCTATTGTTTGCTTGCTTTGCCTCACAAAATGCAGATAAATTATCAATATATTTTCTAAATCTGAATAAAGTTTATTTTGGCAGACATATCAAATGTATGATTTAAAACAAAACCTCTTTTATTTTGTCTGTGATTTTTTCCTACCTTGATTATATTCCAAGAAATATTTGAATACTCCAATAAAACAACATATCTTAAAAACACGTTAAAAAACAGTAAAGTCACAATGCTTTTGATCAAGCAATATCCTCAGAATTCAAAACAAAATATTTCTCACTAAACATTGCATCAGTATCATTGGTTTGTCAAATTCAAAACTGCAACTCTAAGAAAATATCACATACAATAAAATATTACATATGAGAAATATCACAGTTAGGACATTAGTTATAAAAATTTGAGTTATTACTACTCAGTTCTACAATTCACTTAAATACATCACACAATAACCTTATACACAATTCCATTCCAAAAGATATCAGTGTTTCCCCTTTACTTATTAAACAACAAGAAAATAAGAAGTACTCCAATAAAATGTTTCTCAGCAACATCTCCAACATTCTGAAAACACGTCTAAAACACATAAAATAGATAAAATAAAACTTGCACCCCTTCAGAACAATCATCAAAATCACAACTTTTTACATGACCTTCAATACTCATAAAAACATACAGAAAGCTCACATCTTTCTACAGTCCACCCACATTTAAAAGTCCAGAACCAAAAAACAAAACTCAAACTTTCCATCAGATACATCAAAAAAATCCCTAAATCCTTCATTTCCATGCACATCACGTCTAGAAAGCGGAAAAACTCACAATTTCCGTCAAACACAGTACATTCATGCAAAAACACGCCGTTCACCTACTCACCTTTAAATCCTGATTCAAACTCTCAAAAAAATTAAAAACACTGATTTCTTTTTAAAAACTTTAATTCTGCAGTTTACAGAAATAAGTCATAAATTCAACTTCTCACCCACACTATTTACATTCCTTCCAAAAATTCACTCATTCTTATACCCTCTATTCACCCTTCACTCAAGACAGGCAACAGCTCATGATTTTTTTTTTTAACTGATAAGAACAGGTTTTTATTAACAATTCAGATATTACAGAAAACATTTCAAATTCATCACAAAAAAATATCATCACCCAGTCACAATCAAAATAAACATAGACCTGATCCATAACAGGACATCACCTCTTGTAAGCCATCAGTACACATTGCATTTCTTCACAAAATATTTTCCAAAACAAAATATCCATACAGTAACCATGGATCAATATCCCAAATGGCATCTTCAGTAGATAAAACCCATAAAAACTAAACGCTCTAGAATATAAGATTAAAAGAATCCATTAAAAAAGCACACAGAGAAAAAACATTTCCCAGCAATACTGTGAATTTTATCTGTCAGATACTCAAATCATGCACTTCAAAAACAAATACTCATTAAGAGAGAACTAAACCACCACAAGGAACAGAATTATTAAAATTCATTAAAAACAGAATAAACGCAAAACATTTATCTGAAAGATAAACTCTCTTTTTTCCCCAGTCCCCAGGGGGATTCCTTAGTTGTCCCAGGTGAGACCCAACCTCAGACAAGTCCATAGCCAAAGTACCTGACTGATCAGGTGCCAAAAAGGAGGTGGGTGGTTGTGTCAGCTTCTCAGCCTTTTTTGGGGGTACCGTTGGACACTGTCACCCCATTGTCCCACCCTCTCTCCTGCACCTCTTCCTCCTGGTCACTCCTACAAAGTCCTGGTCCTAAGTTGTCATGACCAGGAGATCCAGAGTCCAACGGTGCACCATCAGTCCTGGCCACAGAGATGCCAAAGACATCTCTTCTTCTTCTTTCAGCTGCTCCCATTAGGGGTCGCCACAGCAGATCAATTGTTTCCACTTCTTCCTGTCCTCTGCATCTTTCTCCGTCACACCCACCACCTGCGTGTCCTCCTTCACCACATCCATAAATCTCCTCTTAGGCCTTCCTCTCTTCCTCTTGCCTGGCAGCTCCATCCCTAGCATCCTTCTCCCGATATATCCAGAATCTCTCCTCTGCACATGTCCAAACCAACGCAATCTCGCCTCTCTGACTTTGTCTCAAAACCGTCCAACCTGTGCTGACCCTCTAATATACTCATTCCTAATCCTGTCCATCCTCATCACACCCAGTGCAAATCTTAACATCTTTAACTCTGCCACCTCCAGCTCTGCCTCCTGCCTTTTGCAGAGATGCCAAAGACATCACATTCTTTATTCATTCATTCATTTGTTTGTCTGTTTGTTTACTTTTACAGATCAGAATGAAAACGCCTTCACGCTGTGGGTAAAATAACCAACTAATTCATACAATGGGAATTAAAAGCAACAAACAAACTCTGCATGTTGGCTTGCTCTAAGATGATAAAAGCATACCTGAAGGCTCTGCGGGGGGCGCTCCCCAGGGGGCTGTCATACCGCTAAGCTGCCTCTAGGGGCGACATGAGCCACAACACGTCTTCCCCTGTTGAAGAAACATGAAAGACGTCATGTGACACAATATGTTTTATGCAATTCCAAATTTCTTTTCTTGCCCCCCACCCCAACCACAAGGGTAGGTGAGATTTACCCCCCTCCGCTTCCGTCGCCACGTCATCACCGCGGTTTGGCGCAACCCTGATGCGCAAGTCCAGTACCCACTCGAACTCTTAGGAGGCGCTACAGTGTAGCCTGTTACTTTTCCACAAAAAGTTGCGAGATGGTGGTGTAGACATTATTTTGAAACATTTTTCGTTTAGTTCTCTTTTGAAACGCTGCTGGTTACCAGCCAAGGAAACAGCGGGGGAGGGGGAGCAGCAGATCTGGTCTCTCTGGCCTACGTTCCGACTCGCAATATAAAGCTTATTCGTATTTTTTTAAGCTGGAACCGAGTTTGCTGACGATTTGGAGCTCATAAAATGAGTCGTGAAACCGGTCGTTTTAAACTCTACTGTACAGCGAACATGGAAACCGGCTGTCACAACTTCGCTGACAGGGACGGTCCTGCAGGTGGCGCAGCCGCGCTTCGTTTTTGCCACAAAACATGGCGGCGACGAGGAAGCCTCCGTTCCACCAGACGGCGGCGTGGGGCGCCCTCACGGCCTTTTCGAGCGCCACGCGTCGGCCAGCGGTGCTGTGCAGCACAGCGGGCGGCGACGTTTCGGGGCTGTGAGCCGCGGCGGGAAGCCTGCTGGAGCTCCGGGGAGGCTGGAAGGAAGGACGCCGCCACAAACCGGCCCGATCGACGGCTTCAGCTGAAACTCCAGCGATCCGGCGGCGCGCTCGGCGATTTTTGACGCGGCAGAGCGCAGTGTCGCTGCGCCGGGAGCTGGACTGCGGACTCATCGGGCGGCACCGCCGTGTTGTCACGTCGACTCATCGAAGACGTTCGCGTTCGTATTTCTTGGCGCCGATGGAGCGCGGACTCGGTTCCTGCGGCAGTCGCTTCGGATGTGACTGCAGGGTTTGACTGAGCTTCGGCAGAGCGGCGCCCCACCTTGCAGGAACCCCCAGGTAAGCAGGAGGTGCCGGGCGCTCGGGAGTCCTTGGGGTGCGGTGTTCCGTGCAGCATCGGGCGTTTCAACCGCACTCGGCTGTTTCGGTCGCATTTGTATTTTGTCACGTTTAACTGCTCGGTTTATTTGGCCTGAAAAAGTGAGCGGTGAGCCCGTTGGCTAAGGCGATCCTCATTCTCGCTTAGAGCTCCTTTGGGATGGACAGAACTGAATAGGATGGCTCAAAAAATGAAACACTTGAATGAATCTATTACTCAGCAGCTAGTAAGTATCACATCATATTAACATTTATATTAAGCTTTTGTAATATTGGGAAAAATCTGACCTACAATTTGGTGTTAGACTGTGTGCATGTTCACATAATACTTTGTTATGGAGTAATAAACGGTTCGGTTCTTTTTAAACCATCCTTGGTTTCAAGCCTTTACTCGCTTAACATCGGTCGTCTTTTAACAGTTATTTAAACCAAGAGTCCCATGTTTGTCCTGCGTTTTGACTGTTGAGTCGGATGTTTTGCATTTTACTGGCAACTTTACCAAGACAGGTGTTTCCGTGGGAAGGAGCAGGTTTTGCTCAACTTCATGGGTTTTTTTTTCTCTTCTTCTTTTTCTTTTAGCAAGAATCCAAGGCTAACAAAAGACAGTTAAAAATGCTTGTCCTTAAATTTGGTAGCTCAGACGGAAGGCTCTGGCTATTGGTGCTTGGTGGCTTTTAGTTTAGTGGCTGAGGTGTCAGTGGGACGGCAGTCAGTGTGCGTTCCGTTCCCTTGTCGTTGAACCACCTCACCTCCCGTGGGAGTCCGTCGGAAGCCCTCGGAGTCACGCGAACCAGGCCGAGGCGACAGTATCGATTTCAGCTGCACTTTAAACCCTGGAAAAGAATAACCAAAGTTCCACAAAAGATCCACCAGACACGGAACGGTAGGAATGCTGCTCACAATGAAACCCCTGGCTTCTCTTTACACGATAGTTCACGCAGGTGTCTGGATAAGCTGAGAAAAACAATGAAATTATGACTAGCAAGGGTGATAAACATAATGGCCAATTCAGCTGGAGGATATCTGCTGCAGTCAGCATGTTTGCGAAAGAGCGGGTAAGTTAAAGCTCTGCGAACACCTCCGTCAGCTTTGCTTTTTAACACCATTTTTGTTTTCTTCTCTACAAGTGTACTATGGACTTGGACAGACTTGCAACCCTGTGGCTTCTCTGCCTCTGCCTGTTGGGAGAAGGGAGTGCCAACGTGTCGGTGCAGCTCCAAGCCCCAGCGGAGCAAAGCCATGTGGACAGCGTGCCATCCGGTGAGTGACGGCACCCGTGCGACCACATTCCCACAGTGGGCTTTATAAAACTGTGGATGGCTGCTGCAGAAGTAACCCACGTGTGCGGCGACCTAACTTAATGTAACAGCACAGAAGTGGATTTGGGAATATGGATGTGGGTGGCTTTGGTGCCATGTGATTCCTTAGTTTACTCCACCCGAGCAACTCTGGAGAGACCAGGGGTTCCTTCACGCCACTGAAGAGCAGTGATTGTACACCAAACAGGATCGCTTGGGCCACTGTGATCTGAAGTCCAGAGTTCCTGCAACTTAGCTCAGTTAAATCATCGCTTAGCTTGTGCTTTTATCGAAAACCAAAACTGCGGCTTTGGGCCATTTGTACAGCTGGATGTTCTTACTTTTGCATGTATTAACTTTGCAGATGCATGTTTTCAAAGGAGCTTATAGTTCAGAAAATACAAAACTACATCCTATGGAGCAATTTGAGCTCAAGGCTTTTGTTGCCAAAGCAATTCAACAACACTACTGAGAAAAGTCTATACTGAACAACAAACAGTGGTGACATAGATCAACAAATAAACAATCCAATAAAATATCACACTACCACCCTCAGTTTGTATATAATGGATAATAGTACATTCTGCTTTACTCAGTTGGTGTTTTATACGGTGCCACTTTTTCATTTTAGGCCTTCATTAGGCTGATATTTGTTTTGTATCTGTCAGGAAGAGACAAACAGGTTTTCATTATTGGATGGATGAACGTGCTTTGCCCTAATATGGCACGTTGGTGGCCTCGTGAGTCAGTTGAGCAATTGCAAATTTCACCACATTGTAGAACCGAGCACATCTTTACTCTACCTTACAACCTCAGTTCCTGTGGTTACCACGACTGCACGAGTCCCAGCAAGGGAGTATCCTGAAGTCAGGGCCAGCAGAATTTGGCCACCTCCTTTCTCATAACTTGGCTAAATGACTTTGGTAGGTGGTCAGTGCCAAACCTGAACGGTGAACCGGTGTTTGATCTTGAGCAAGCAGTTGGTTTCAGCTGGGTTTGGTATTTCTTTCCTTTAGTACAGTGCCTTTACAGGTAATTGACTTGCTTTTATGTTTGTTTTGTGTGATGTGAAGCGTGCTGTAAGGGTTTAGCACCTTCTTTAGTCTTTGTGCCTCCAAAACCAGTTAATATTTTTGTTTTGTTGAAGGCAACATTAATCCCTGACAGCTTGTGGCTGTTGGAGAAAAAGGAAATGAATGGAGGAAAATCTGAAATGAGGTAGAATTTGCCGAGAATGAGAAGATGCCCCATCCGTCTCCAGCAGAGCTTTGTTTTGAAATAAAAATAAATTGTGCATTTAAAAAAATGCATCAAAGATACAAGGTAATGTTTTTTTATAGTTTGATTTACAGGTGCTGTAGGGAAGCTGCCTTTTTAACATCTAGTCATCCATCCCTTACTCTCAACTGCTTTATCGTGGTCAGGGTTACGTTGGTCTAGAGCCTATCCCTTTATTCTGATTTATGGGTTTGGTGGGTGTACACAACTTATGTCCATAGACTTACCCAGACCTTTGTTCCCAGGGTTTTTCTCTGGCCAAGTTTCTGTATGTGCAGCTGTTTTTCATTGTTGGTTACAAACCATAACCTTTGCTGCAAGTCAGCGTGAAGATGGTGGACTTAATTTCCTGTCCCACAGTTTTCTCATTGTGCCAGTGTTGCTGGGAGTACATTGAGATTTCTAGCTTTGCTCTATCCAGCAGTGCATGCCAGTTTCAACCACAGCCTGGGGCTGAGTAATTTTCAGAGATAAAGGCCTCTTTTTAAACAAACCACATGAAGTGTCTGTAAATAATTGAATATGAAAAGGCAAGAGGCACTAAGTCGCACTGCACTTAAAAGTCCTGACAGTCTGAACGGTCATCCAAACTAGAACAAAGTCCCCCTCTTCATAATAAAGAGCTGTTTTGAAGTTGTTGCATCTTCTAAAAAGGGGTCAGCTTTTAGCGTAAATATTTTTCAAGAGTTGAGGGTCCCGGAAAAATGGCAGGCATTGTGAACTACATATTTCAACCACGTACTGTAAAGTGCAGGGAGAGTCAGTTGGTTCATCCAGCTCAGGTATCTCTATCTATCTAATCTCACACATGACCCTTCAAGACACATCAGTGGCAGAAGTTACGTGTCAGCTCACTCACACAGGACCCATTTGCTTTGTACCCTTTTTACATTAGGGTTGCAGTATTTATTGTTGACCATATATAGGACTCTTGTCCAATATTTAAATATTCACAAAAAAAAAAAAATCAGGCTTTTCAAATATTTTGTAGCTGCAGCCTTAATTGTCATGCCTTTGTCCCAGTGTTCCAAGTAGCTTTATATGATGGTGCTACAACCTTAAGGGCTTGAGCTGTGTGGATGGCAGTGATTGAGTCCAGAGTACGTTTATGGTTTCTTCATTGAAAGGGGTAAGTGTGATGAGCCTTGTCTCTGGGACATCACCCTGGACTGTGTTTGTGGTTAATGTCTTACAGTTGCTCTTGTTGTGCCATCTGTGATGTTTAAAAGGCAATTATGGTCTGAAGTGCTGGCTGTTGCTGCTACTGGTCTTGGTGATCCTGAATTTTAGAAGGTGAGCAGACTGTCCTGGAACTGTGTCCTCAAGTAGTGTATTAGCAACTCAAGTGTATGGATGTTCTGTTTGTTAGAGATGGAGAAGTTGAAGTCTTCTGGCTCTAAAGGGATTTTTACAGTTCAGACACCATAACTAGTTTATTTTAACATATCACAAAAGACTTTTCAAAATTTTATTTACTGAAGTGGTCAGGTTTGGTAGCTCCACTGATGCATGAGTATTTCCTCCCTTTGTTCTGAAGTTTGTGATCACAAGTGGCTTCTTAACCTCTACTACTCAGCACCCTTCTTTTCGGTGAGTTTTATTGTTTATTAACATGCACTGTTTATTTGGGTAAGTGCAGCTTTAATTGGGATTGTGTGCATCTTTTTGCAGTTGAGAACTCAAAGCTTTTTCCATTCTTCAGTTACTTGGTTAAGAACTCTGTAACAAAGGCATCTAGTGGTGGGGCAGAGCCTCAGTTTTGCTCTTGGAGACCTCACTTTGTGGGTCGTCCTGGACAAGCAACAAGGACGGTGATGTCCAGAAGCTACACAGACAAGAGCATGTACGCTGCATCTTACTTAAGACTCTGGTTGCATCTGGATATTTACACGTTGACATGTTAAGCAGTCCTCTGCAGTCCCACAGGTGTCTTCTGGTTAAATGTCCGGCATAACTGAAAGCTAAGGTAGTCCCACAAAAGGATCATATTTTCTGTTTTGTGAGAATTTTTAACCAAGGTGCCTGGTAATAAATGGGAATGGACTTCACTGCTCGGTTTACATTGCATGAATGAAGGATTTCCTGAGTTGCAAGAATCATTTGGCCTCGCTTCCCTTTGACTGTCATTTTGGAGCTTCAGGTTGCATCTCCTTGTTGGTTGCCATGGAGACGTGGCTTTCCTGCTGCTGGCACGAGCTGTATCAGCCCTGCAGGGCTGCTTTCTTGACTGCAACATCATAGCTTTGTGCTTCCCTCTGTAGGAAGTCACTGCCGAAGACCTGATAAGGTTCTCAAACGTGCCTACGCACTTCCATTCATACAAGGATTGGTGGTGCCTGCGAATTAGAGTCTTGACTGTGTGTGTGTGTGTGTGTGTGTGTGTGTGTGTGTGTGTGGGTGGGTGGGTGGGTGGGGTGGGGTGGAGGTTGATTTGCTGCAGTGCAGGGCCAGCAGAATGACGAGGCAGGTTCTTGTTGTTGGAGGCTGTATGCTGGAACATAGTTTGCGAGTTTGGAGAAATCTTCTCTGTGCCGAAAGCTGCCGAATCCCATAACCAGCCTGTATCTGGACAGCTGAGCATTTGCCAGTAACTGTTTTACTTGTGGATAGGAGACCTTTTCCTGAGCCTGAGCATTTCCTGTTTGGCTGTCCTAGGTCTTCACTGCATGAAGAAGCCACCCAAAACAATAGCAATCCACATTAGGAAGCACAACTTTACCATAGTAAATACCAGCGAATGGGTCTGTCCGCTTGCTTTGTTACCACACTATGATCTGGTTTCATTGTGTGACCAAGCAAGGGATGTGTACATCAGCCGGAAAAACCCACGTGATGGTTTTTTTTTTTTTTTTGCACTCAACTCTTGAAACCACTTCCGTTTCCACTGAAGCAATTTTTAATTTTTTTTTTGTCTACCTCATGCCTTCTCTGTAAAACATAAAAAAATACTTTGTACATCTCCAGAGCTTATTAAAGATTAAGACAAATGCATGAACAAAGTGTTGCAGAAGTAACTAATAATGTGTCGCTACCCTGTGGCATGGTTAATAGTACTATTCTGTTCATCCTGTTGGTGGATATTTTTAGTAGATATTGCAATACAGAACTTGGGTGTAGCTTATAATTCTCCATTTTCCTGCTAACCTATAGTGGGATCTGTTTTGTTTCAGAAACAAAGGGCTTACTGCCCTTTTGCAAAAAGCTGCAGTGTTTGATATGATTTTATTGTGGACATGAACCATCCCCCCCGTATTTACCGCCCACCTCCACTGAAATTTTCTGCAGCATCTGAAGAGATGTTTTTCCACTCTTGGTGTGTCTGGACAGCATTTACTCAGTGTTAAGTTCTCAGCTTGTCTCTTACCATTAGTGCAGCTGACAAGTATTTGTGTGACCCCCCCCCCTCCCTTCCTAAATGACGTTTCAGTGTGTTTATGCCTCCTGCTCCTCGGTATTGCTCAGGAATCCTTAGCCGGGCACCACGGTATAACAGGAGCAGCCATCACAGTCACCACTTCTTTTACAGGCTCTTGCTCAGAAACGGCTTTCATGCAGCGGCGGTTTCATAGCTGACTTTTGTATTTGTTCTTGTTTACTTGGGGTCTTCTTGCAGACCCTTTCTTTGGTGGTCTGCCCAAATGCATGCGTCTTTGGTTCATTTTACCAAATAAGGCGCTGGTTATATTTATTGATTTTTTTTTTTTTTTTTTTGATTTTTTTTTTTCCTTTCCCCCTTCCTCTCTTTCCCTCCCCCTCCAATTTATTTTATAAGACACTGTCTTCAGTATAACAGGGTGACTGTAGCATCCAGTTCTGCGTTGAACTGGATCCTGATAATTTTTCACACATCAGGCAATGCAAAAATATGTGGACTGCACATGTTAAAATAGTAATAAATTAAAACAGGTCACATGACATTAAAATGAGTAAATACATAGCACTAGCATGAATGGGAACTGGATTGTCACATAAAACTGATCTATAACTAAAGACAGGTGAACAATATATATTAAGACAGTATATCCTGTGGAATTAAATGGTAAGGATGACGGGGATTAACAAAACTCTGTATTTAACGTTGCTAACAGCTGCATCCTTCTCCCCCTGTTAGCATAGCTTGGTATTTGGGTTTATATATCAGAACTGCTGAATCACTCCTTCAAAAAGGTTTAATCCTTTCCTTCATTCAAGAAGGGTCTCAAAATACATCTGTCCCAAACTCCTGATCTCTAGTGGTTCTGTAAATTTCCAGCTTCTCCTCCTGTCGCTGCTTTGGATGCAGCGCCCAGGTCTTCCTCTCTTATTCACGAACAGAGAAACATGTCTGATGTATTGCAGCATGTCTGCTGTTTCCACCTAACCAGTCTCCATATCTTTATCAAATTGGACAAGTAGCTCATTTCACCCGGTTTGTTAGTAAAGTGCTTGGTAGTAAGAACTGATGGATGGCTTTGTTTTTCCTAGCACCCTGAAAAAAAAATACCCTGTCCTTGCAGTATCTCCTACAAAATATTTCCAGAATCCACAAATTTTTCTCACTACACTTTATAAATCTCCTAGTTCCATCTATAGTGATTATTTTTTTTTATTTTTATTTTTTGCCTGGACTGCTGGAGCTCCTTCCTGTCTGGTCTTCCAGCCTCTGCCTTCAAAGCTCTTCTTCTGCTGCAGCTTCTGACAGTTTCGTACAACATTAGTCTAACAACATCTGCTGCAATTATGAATGTTTTCTATCAGAATCTCACTGCTATACACAGCTACTTTGGTAAAATGTACTAGAAAATGGTGGTGCCAGACAAGCTATGCTATGGTAGTCATCTGTTTGTATCTAAAGGCCTTTGTTGCTGAATGTAATTTTTTTTTTTTTTTTTTTACACACCATGAGTTCCACCTTGTTTTAGAGAGGAGTCAACCAAAGAACAAACATGTCAGGTGGGGAATGTGTCCAAAAGGCATGAGTTTTGAAATTCTTCTTGAACCATGGAAAGGATTTAGCAGTTCGTAGAGACAGAAAGTTCATTCCACCACCTCAGGTAGGATATTAGGCTTTAGATTTTTCACCCCATGTTGGAAGAGCAACCAAAAGATGAGGAGCTTTTGGCATAAGCGTAGACCTCATTCTGCAGGTATTGAGGTGACAGTCCTCTGTTTCCAGAATTTTGAACTTGATGTAGGAAGCATAAAGAGAAGGATAAAGGAGGAAAGATGCATAGAAACACTTTGCCACATGGAGCACAATTTGTAGCACAGCATTTTGTATCAGTTGTAGAAGCTTGACGGCAGATGTCAGAAGACCAGACAGGAAGGAGCTTCAGTAGTTTAGGTAAGATGTCATCATACCCAGGACCAAGAGGTACTTCAGGATTGAATGAATGCTGAAGATTTGTCTGTCAGCTGAACAATTGCAATGCTTAGGTAAAGACTAGATTGTGGACCACCATTCAGGAGAGCCCAAAACAGTGGGGTGGAATAGTAGGGAGAAGTTGGTGGGGCTATCGGTGGGGCCTAGGTGGATATATCAGGCAGATATATCGTAATATGAAAGGAAATGTCTGTGTCAGTTTAAAGAAAAGATGGGAAAAGCACAGCTACAAGTTGAGTTTACATTCTGACAGGCACTCTGGGTTCAGCTGCTTGCATTCTTGCACATTCTTCTCAATAAACCTTTAATGGAGGAATGTACCCGGATGTGGGTTTCCTTCCATCGCCTTAATGGGTGATGCTTCTGATGTCAAGGCCCACTTCACCTGCATAGCCCAATTTGACCTCCATCCTGTCCAACGGAGAGCAAAACTTTCTTTTTCTCCCGCTGTGTCCAAACCTCCCTCACCATGAATCTCCCATCAGCCTTTTGCCAGACAAACAGCTGTACACGGTTCCAGTCTAAGAATAACCCCCTGTCTCCTTTTTAAGGCAACATGTTGGCTATTTTTAATACCTTCGTGCCTCAAGAGAAAAAGGAACCTGGAGTCACAACTGTTATGTTTCTGTGTGTTGTGGGGACACAACATTACACACATTGGGACCGATGTCAGTTATAGGAAACTAGGGTGCAGCCTGTGAAGAGGCGGTTCTTTCTCAGTGTGACCTTCACGGTCTCATAGCAGCTTAGGAGTACTGGACTTTTCTGAGTACAATAATACCTCGATGTAGCCATCAAATTGAGCATTTTATAAAACAGTGCTATAAGAAATCATTATAATATTGAATAAGTAGAAATATGTGTACTGCAATAGGCTAATTTACCCTGAAATATACAGTACATATGTGTGTTTTTCTTAATTTTACTCCTGTAAATGTCTATTTTTAAGAAAATTTGTTTTGATGAATAGATAAATGCAGTACTGCAGTTTTTCAATGGCTGTACAGCAATGTAAGTTTATAAATTCAAGCCATATGCAGGGAAATGCAAGGCTACCCCCAGACAAATAAAATGCAATATATGGCCAAAAGTACGTGGACACCTGTTATAATTATTGTGTTTAGCTGTTTCAGCTGCACACATTGCTAACAGATACATAAAATCAAGCATACAGCTATGCAGTCTCCATAGACAAACATTGGAAGTAGAATAGGTCCTACTGAAGAGCTTGCTGACTTTCAACATGGTAATGTGATAGGGTGCCGCCTTTTCAACAAGCCAGTTTGTCAACTTTCCGGCCTGCTAAAACTACCCCGGTCAACTTTAAGTGCTGTTACTGTGTAGAAATGTCAGCCACAAAAAGGTAGACCACGCAAGCTCACAGAGGGGGGCTGCCAAGTGCTGAAGCGCGTAGCACATAAAAATCGTCTGCCCTCAGTTGCATCACTCGCTACCGGATTCTGCACTGCCTTTGGAAGCAACATCGGCACGAGAGCTGTTTGTCGGAAGCTTCGTGAAATGGGTTTCCGTGGCCGAGCAGCTGCACACAATCCTAAGAACACTGTGCACAATGCCAAGTGTGGGCTGAAGTGGTGTAGAGCGCACCGTTGTTGGACTCTGGAGCAATTGAAATGCATTCTGTGAAGTAATGAATCACGCTTCACTATTTGGCAGACTGGGTTTGGCAGATCCCAGGAGAATGCTACCTGCCTGAATGCATAGTGCCAACTGTTTGCTAGAGCAGGAATAACAGTCTGGTGCTGTTTTTCAAGGTTTAGGCTTGACCCCTTAGTTCCAGTGAAGGGAAATCTTAGTATAATGGCATACAAAGACATTCTAGACAGTTTGGGGAAGCACCCTTCCTGTTCCAGCATGACTGTGCCTCCATGCACAAAGCGAGATGCACAAAGATGTGGATTGCACAGGTTTTTGTGGAAGAAGTTGAGTGGCCTGCACAGAGCCCTGACCTCAACCCCGCTGAACACATCTGTGATAAATTGGAGAGCCAGGTCTTCTTGCTCGACATCAGTCCCCAACCTCGCTGATGCTCTTGTGGCCAAATGAGCACAAAGTTCCCACAGTCGCCCCAAAATGTGGTGGAAAGCCTTCAACAACTCCATATCAATGCCCATGGGTTTTTGAAATGTCATAAATTGATAACTGGGCGAAAGAAGTGAAATAGGAGGTAGCACTAATTGAGATATTACTGTGTACTAATGTTATGCTTAGGAGCCAGCAGGTGAATTACTGGTTGAATTTGGTTGAGTAGCAAAATTCTGTTTTAAGCAGTTTTACTTTGGAATCCTATTGAGGCTCACTGCTGCTGAGTCCTTGTAAAGCAGTTTCTTAACATTGGTTCTTCCAGCTGTGTGTGGAAAAGATTTGGTTATTGATATGCTCCATACGCCCTGGCTGCTGCTAACCCTTTGTCCCACCTCTTCCCGCAGAGCTGTGCCGCATCGACGAGGCGCTCTGCCAGGATGAGAACGCCATCCTCAGCTTCGAGGCCATCCGCAGCATCCACAAACAGATGGATGACGACGCCAATGGCAACGTGGATGTGACTGAGACCGACGAGGTTCGTGTCGCTGACAGCTGGTCCTGAATGACAGGGGCTAATGGCTGAATAAAGGATTTTGCTTTGATTTGTGCCCTGATAGTAAAAGAGAAATTAATTCCTATTTAGAGCTTTTTGTCAGTTCTGCGTAGAAGAAGATAAACTAATAGTCACTAGTTGCAGTTAACCCTTTATCTTATTAATTTAGGGCACATCTGTGGAGTGGATGAGGAAGAGAAGTATGCTGAGGACTGTGTTGGCCATTATTACACATGCTGGCCTAGTGACAGCAAAGAGGCAGGACTGGACTTCATGCTTCACCTCATACTCAAACACAAATGTATTCATGAACGCACAAATCCTGGCCTCTCTGAAGTACAATAACTTTCCACTTCCTGACATGCAGTCCTTCACATTCGATTTATTTTTATTCTCATCTGTTCTGTCATATTCACAAAAACGCATACACTCTGAGCAGTGATCTGCTGTTGGTTGCCCCTATATACCATGTTGACTGTGTTTGCCAAGCGGTTTGGTATCCAGCATTGCCCAACCCTTGATAAGGGTTTATCAGTGAGAGCGGAAACCATTGCCGTGTGGTTGCTGTTCCTTGGGCATCAGTGAAAGTCATATGTTGAAATGCCCGTTTAGTGGAAAAGGACATTGTTGCTAATAGTATTTAATAGTTTATATTATTGTCTGCTGGATGCTGTTAATGATGTTTAAATTTTGCAAGCTTACTGGCCCATTTACTTGGCTGTTGCAAGCATTGTGTGTAAGTGTGTGACAGACATAGCAGAAGCCAAATTCCACATTTTGCCCAACCCGGTTTCCTTCCGTTCAATTCTTTCATTCCGTAATGTTCATGAAAGGCAGCACTCCTGTTCTTGTTGAGATGAATGGTGAAGAAAGGAAGAACCCATTGATATAATCCCACCCAGCACATTTCTGTTTATTTTTCGAAGGCCGCCGTTGGGACAGGGTAAGTGTGGTTAGGAAAGATCAACAGAAGCTCCTGGATTATGAAACTTCTCTCTCTACAGTTCCTCAGGGAAGACCTGAACTACCATGACCCCAAAGCCAAGCATAACAGCTTCCATGGCGCAGACCTTCTGATCAGCGTGGAGGACATGTGGAATGCATGGAAGGCTTCAGCAGGTCTGTTTCCATCAGTCAGATTCAGTGTGTGTGAGTGAACTGATGCTCTGGGGAGAGTCTAGTAGCACAAAACGGTCTGTTTTGGTCTGACTAGGAGTCACATCATCTAGTATTGAGACTGTGTAAACTGCTGGGATGTAGGAGGCTGATTCAGTGACATAGTGGAGTGTTTAATGCAGGAAGGCAATAGACCTTCATAGCTTCTATTTTGGTTCAGTCCACATCCTTTCCTCTCATATTTTTCCTTGTTGGCTCTGCTCTCTTCAGCAAATCCCTTATTTCCTTGGATTGTGTAGGATGTACCAAGCCCTAGCAGCATATTACAAACTTTGAAGAGAAACACCCCCAGTTTTCCTTCTCCCTTCACCAGACTACCACATTCCTCCACATAGATTTGGATCAGACTGAAACCCTGCCACAACAAGAGATCTGCTTGTGGTGTTCTTCATGGTCCAAAGCCAGATGTACCAAACCACATACTTAGTCTGTACCTTTTGCTGATACCCACAAGCTTCTTTCACACTTTCTTAGTCATACAGATGCTTGCACAAGCACTAATGCGGTGGCTGATTTATTTTATTTATTTATTTATTTATTTATTTATTTATTTATTTATTTATTTATTTATTTATTTATTTATTTTGGTTCCACCCAAATACAAGTACCCTGTGGTGAGCGGCGAGCAGCAGGAGTCCGAATGTCAGCTGTTTTCATGGCACAGTTCCATCTGCAACAGAGCAGACTGGCACTTGTGGCAGCTTTGGAATCAGGAGGGACAGACACAATGATCTCTGTCCATACATGTCTCTGCCTCCATGCCTGTCACTGTGTCTAAAATTTACACGTATTTATTCAGCTGACGCCTTTCTTTTCGATGATTTTTTTTTGTGGAGCAATGCAGGGTAAATTTGTTCCTCAAGTGCACTACCTTGGGAGGTGAGATTCAATGCTGGGTTCTTCAAGTGAAAGGTGGCCAGCCATTAACTGTTTGTCTCATTGGGTCTACACCTTGATAACCCACTCTCTGCCTGTACCTTGTGGTTGTGACCCAAGAGGAGGGCTGCGACCTTATGCTGGACTGCTGACAGATATGTTGGCAGAAGCCTGCCAGCTGGGCTACGTGTCCATGTCTTTACTTGTGATGGACTTGTCATTTACTTGTCTTTACTAAAATGTTGCCTGTTTCTTCCTTGTTTGACAGTATACAACTGGACCGTAGATGAGGTGGTGGAGTGGCTCAGCAACTGCGTGGAGCTCCCACAGTACGAGGAGAGCTTCGGGAAGAACAACATCACTGGCAGCGACATGCCCCGGTAAGCAGGATGTCCTCTACCACACACCCTCACCTTAAAAAGACAGATGCTAGTGAGGTGTTACAGACAGTAAAATGGATTTAATTTCTTGTGGTGCAGGAAACTGCTTTTGTGTCCCTCAATCGGATAAGTGGTTGCTTTTATAAATAACCAGCTGCGTAACAAATGCATTCTGTAAACTACTGAGGTTGGTTTGTAAAAAGGTGGCTGAAAATATATATAATTTAAATAGATATTACCAATATACATTTAGCTGGAAATTTGGCAAGAAAGCAAGATGCAGTACATGAGCGGCTTCTGCATATTTAATTTAGGTTGGCAGTGAAGAACGTCACTCTCACGGTGTCCCTGCTGAAGATCCTGGACCGTAGTCATGCCCAGAAGCTGCAGCTGAAGGCCCTGGACACTGTTCTGTTCGGACCCCCGCTGAGTAAGTGTTGTAGCAGGGTGGGTACAGGAGGAGGGTTCGAAAGGCACTGCTTTCAGAGTCATGACTGGGCACAAGGATTGGTCAGCTTCTCTCGTAGACTCCTTTATTTTACGGATCTGCCTCCTCCCCTTGCTCTGTGATCTGTTTAATCCTTTAGATCTTCACCAGGAACTCGGAACTGGCCACTTTTTCGTTAGTATGACAGATAAAAGCCCCTCCTTCGTGAGAGCAACGGAGATTAACTTTTTTCTGTACTCTGCTGCCTATGGGGAAACCCGTTGGTGCTTCTGCATGTCCCTGCTAAGACCTTGCAAGGTTTCTACAGATGAAATTATGTAATATCTCTCTTCTAAAGAATGGAATTAAAGGGTGGAATAAAGCATCAGACTAAAAATCAAAATATGAGTCATTCTTTGTTTGAAGAGAGCATACTGAGCATGATGCTGTTGGTGGGTATACGCAACTTCATTAGAACCTCTTTGGTTAGACCCTGCTCTCCTCCTGACTTTGATAAGTGACTAAACTCCGGTCATGTTAAACAAGGAAACGAGACCTCAGGTGTTCTTACTGGCTTTGGAAGCCACAAAGCGTGGCAGGAAGTTGCTGACAGTGAATGAAAGGGTGACCAGTTGGGTATGCGGAAAGTGATACAGCTGAGTGTTTATGAAGGGCTTTCTGAGAGCCGACAGGCTGAAGGTGATAAGGTCAGTGTCTGCAGCAGGAAAGCTGCACAGCAACAGCAGCCAGTACGTGGGCCTTGGAACCACTTCAGAAAGTGTTAAATGACTCAACAGCAGGTTTAATGCGATCTTTTGCGCCCTTTTTCTTGTCTCTCCTACCTGCCTCGTTTCTGTCCTTCAGCCTTGGGTTCGATTCAACCCAGTGACAGCGTTTTAAAAACAGTTGAACACTCACGACACGTAAAGGGTTCACCGTGCTTGTCAACACATGCAAAGAGTGGGAAATTTAGTCACCAAGCCACCTGAAACTTGTTGGAAATAAAATGGTATACAGTTCCATTAATCAACCTGTGGCATGCAATTTTTTTTTTATTATATGAATGCAAATAAAAATTGGAACTGCAAATTGGGATTAACCGACTGAGGTTCTGCATGTCCTTGCTGAGAACAGGAAACAGCTGATGGGGGGCATTGGTAACCTGCCACGCTTTGTGCCCCTCCACTTCTATACCAACCCTGATTTAAAAATATCTGTGTTTACTTACCCCCCCCCCCACCATTTGGTTGTTGAATGGAGTATTAGCAGCCTTCATTAATGGGGCCCATTAGTAAACATGTTGGCTAGGGGCTGGGGAGGGGGCTGCTGACCATGGGGCCTTCGGAGCGGAGCTGATCGGAAGACGCCCTGCTAGCAGGTGGTGTCGGTTCAGTTTCTCAGCTACTGAAGCTTTTCTGTAATGAAGCTGAGCAGAGCACCTTAACTCTGCTGCAAGGTAGCAGGTAGGCAGCCTTTGGCCATTACAGTGTTTTAGCAGAAATAATGTGCCTCCCTTTGCATATTTGTGCACTGTGTATGGTTGTACCTGACAGGTTGTTTCAACAATGCTGCAAAGGTAGTTTTTGGAACATGCCTGAACACACACACACACACACAGTGATTCTAATGCTGAGACAGGCATACATACCTTTTCTCCTACCTGATCTCAAATGCTCCAAGTGTAATCCCAGCCTCCTCACTTGTCACTCACCAGTCGGAAGGGTGAGCCTCTGGGACACGGTCACCCTTGCGGCACTGCGCCTTTAACTTGTGCTGTGTTTTCCTGCGATAATCCACATCTGGCTGTTCACACGGTGTGTCCTTGTGAGTTGGGGCTTATTTGGTTTCGGCATGTTTGTTCTCTTCTGTTGGTGTGTGTTGGTGTGTTTGCCAGCCAACTCTCCGCCCTCCGGCCTACGTGAGCTGCCTGTGGCTAATAGACGTTTTGTATTTTGCTTTAATTATTCCTCGGCTCAGCAGCCGGCTGTCATCCCTAGTATCTCATCTTTTACCCTCCTCCATATTTGTCTGGAAGGGAAACCAAGCAACACCACATAAAGAGATGAATCTGTTTCCCATTTTGTACCAGGGAGATGTGCATTGCTGTTGAATGTAATGATATATTTTTAATACATTTTGAAAGGTAGCCTTTACACTGCCTGTGTGGTTTAAACTTCTAAGTAATTATTTTGAAGAGCAAGAATTATTTTCTGATTAAGAGAATTATTCTGAATTGGATTTTAGATTTTATGGTATTTTTTTTTAGTCGGCGGTACTGCTTGCAAATGTTGCTATGATTTTTGTCCATCTGAATTATTTCTTTGATACTTGAGGTATCATCCCAAAAAATGTACTTTATTTCTTTGAATGGGGTTATTTTATTTAATGTATTTATTTAGAAAATTTAGATTGGTGTGTACTTGCAGGGTAGAATTGTGAAGCTGGAAATGGTTTTCCTTCCAGTGGTCTGGTAGTTGTAGCAATCGCTGTGTTGCTGAACCGTTTGATGTTTTGCAGATTTACTAAAAAAGGAACTTTGAGCAGTAACCGCATTAACACCAGTCTGAGCACCACAGGGTGGAAACTACTCACCTTTGACAGTGCATTAAATACTATTGTTGCACCTGCAGACAGGAGTCCTGGGGGGGTGTGACCACACATATTTTAGCTGTTTATTTGAATTATTATTAACTAATTTGCAACTCTAATGGAGATTTTTTCTTTTGGTCTGATGTAGTATATCAGAAATGTACTTTTCCAGCTTTAACTCATGTAATGTTTTTAATACCCATCATCTCAAATAAAACATGAACAGGATAACACAGTATCCATTTTTAACTTAAACTAAAATTAATGCTTAAAATAAACACTATTGCCATTTCCCAACTGTCCAACTAAAGCAGTACCAGTTATAGGAACTCATATGAGGACCCATTACCGTTAGCAGAGCTTCGTTCCCCGCTGGCTGTATGTTACCAAAAGGGACATTTGGACTTCTGTTTTTCTCCATGGGAGTCACCCAATGCGATGATGATTGAGTCTAAAGAAGGTGAACGTTATAGGAAATGAAAGTGGAGGAAAATGATGAAAGCAGTTCTTGTGCAGAGGGAGTGGAAGAGGAAGGGATTCAGAGAGGGAGCAGGTATGCAGCAGAGGGTGCAGTGTTTGACACCAGAGGCCTTGTGTGTGTTTCACGCTAGGATCATGGAGAACAGTTACCTGGGGCTGAATTAATGCCCCGTGGAGTCTCCTTAACAAGGATTGTTGTGTAGCCTGGGATAGCCGGTTAGTAACAGTCAGTAAATGTGTTTCACTGCGGTCCTGTGAAGCTTCAGCAAAATATCCTCTCCTGTATGCAGGGAAAGTTGTAAGCTGGTTAAGTTGCTTGGGCTAGAAATTTATACTGAGCAAATTTATTAAAGAACAAAAATGCAGACAAAAAGGTGTCTAATAGCACAAAGGTTAAATGACATACTTGTATCCCTTAATCCCTCAGCGTAGGCTGCTTCTCTGCTAGTGTGTTTGGTCGCTGTATTTAATTTCTTTATTCCGTTTATATGAAAAATTATTAATCCAGTTCACACTGTTAACTCAGCATGACTGATGCATCAGTTGCTGAAGTCAGCCACAGCCATTATCATAACACGTTTAAGAAGATCATGTTGACCACTGATGGTAAGTTATCGACAGCAGGGCCTCTCAGGTTACCTTCCTGAAATTCTCAACGCCTTTCCGGTCAGCTGAGGTGGTAGATATTTCCCATCTGCTACAAACCAGTGTCCTTTCAGCTTAATTTGCACCACTCAGTTGTTGTGGTTGCCCATTAACCAGTTATTAAGTATAGTGGTTGATGGTTAACCAGTCCTTGATTTTACATGCTTTGGTCATAAGCTGGTTGAAACTGAGGGAAGGGTACCTAGATGTGGTCCTTTGAAATGGTGCAGAAATGTATAAATTGAAAGCATTAATATGGATCATAACCAAGTCTGGTAGAAGCTGGATTAGGGCAACTTGTTTGTACTTACTGGCATATGCAGGTTTGTGACTTTTTTTTTTTTTCTTTTTCTTTAAACTGTGTTTTAGCAGAATACTCAGACTTTACCCCCATCCACCAAAAAACAGGGATGTGGGAGACTACAACTAAAACTTTGTGGGATCCCCTTTGAATCACAACCCCCACAGAGTAGGTGGAACCAGAAACCTGCTGGCATTAATCCACATGTATCTGAATCTGCTGGGGGGGAATAATCTTCAGCATCACTCCATCTATCATAAATAACTATTTACGTTTATGTTACTGTAGTTTCTGCAATATAATGTGTCCTTTTGGATGTGTGCTGTTGCGTGTTTAATGCTGTTAGAACGAGTTGCCGTGAAGCCCGATCTTGTTCTCTGAAAGACTTCCAGCTTTGTGATGTTTCACTGTCTCTCCCTTGTCTCATTCCACAGTGAGCAAACACAGCCACCTGAAGGACTTCATGCTAGTGGTGTCCATTGTCATTGGTGTTGGCGGATGCTGGTTCGCCTACATCCAGAACCGCTACTCCAAGGATCACATGAGCAAGATGATGACTGACCTGGAGAGCCTCCAGCATGCTGAGCAGAGCCTGCATGACCTGCAGCAGAAGTGAGTGCTCCTGGGTCTGCATCTTGGACTCTTAGTCCTTAGTTGTCCACTGGTGCTTTTGTCCTCCTCTCTTATGAGCAAACACGTATTATGTTACTGTCTTCAGGGTGTCAAACTCACATATTGAAACCGAAATTGTTGAAAAATAAAATTTTGTTATTGCATCATTTATAATTTTGAGATCAAGTCAAGAACTTCCTATTTGTTGTATTTGGCAGGTTTATTAATCCATAATTACTTTTTTTTCCACTTTTACATTTTGTTGGTTTATCCAGTTGAATTTTTAAGTCAAGTCTACGTAGGTGATACATGGGTAACATTGTAAAGTACTAAGATGTGGTTGAGTTTCTCTAGTTTCTCTTATTATTTGTTCTTGTACATTTAAAGCGATCTTTGGCGTTATTGTGTAAGCACCTGTGTTCTGTGTATACTTGTAAATAAATCCGAATGAAATGCTAGCACCGGAGGCAGGAAGTGAATACAGGCAGTGCTAGATCGGTCTTTTCTGGAACAAATTTTCAAGGATCAGGTTTACATGCTTCCTTGTCAAGGAGAACCAGATAGTCTGGATTCTTTCCCAGATGAAGTTGTGGCAGGTTTTTCCCATGTCTGATCGGCTATGATATCTGTCCTATGTTAGCAGCTGATAGCAAGATGTGCACACAGGGCAGCTTGGATGCTGCGCAGTCAGTTTGTTCTGTTTGGTTCGGTGGAAGCAGTTAAATGTTTTCAATTGAAAACACACAAAAAGTCAGATCCCTCAAGGCCCTTAAGTGGTTCCATAGCAGTTCCCCATTGTGTTATTTGAACGTGCAGCCTTAAGGTACAATCGCTTCTCTCACTCACCTGTTAAAGCTTTCCAACTGAGCCGCACTTAAGACCTGATCGCAGCATCGAGTAGCAGGTTCACAGAAGCCAGGGCCACTTCCTGTTCTTCATACCCTGGCAAGGCTACCTCTCCGTCACCTTCACTCTCATTTTCCCTCCACCTGATTCCAGCAGCTGTTTTAAGCCGCTGTGAGTCCCACCAAATCCCCCAGCACCAGTATGTATGGGTTTTGGAATGTGTGTTCGCTGCACTTCTCAGGCTCCAGTTGGTCGATCAAACCAGCAGTGGGGGCAACAGCGGCACTTTTTTTTCCCCTTCTATTCTTTTGCCACAGTGGCATAGGCCCACAAGGTGACCACTATCCTTTTAAGCAGTCTGGGAGAACAAATATCCAAAATGTCCTCCAAAGTTGACAGTGTCTGTCATGAAACTGGTTTAGCTACTAAAGTGCTAATGGTGGTTGTTATTTTACAAGGAAAGTGGTCTTACTCACCCATTCCATCCTACACTATATGCTGAATTGTACTGATGGATAAATTTGGTTTTTAATGTCTTCCGGTTGTTGGGGAGAACTGCATCTCGAGGAGCAGTTCCAGAAGATTGTCAGGATGTGTAGTGCTGCTCACGGCTTGTAGATTAGTCTCATTGTCAAATGAACATTTCCCCCGAGCCCCCGGACAGCTGACATGTCTCTTTAGAGGTTGTTAGAGTGTTGAAGGAGAACTGTGTACTAAAATTCTTAAATGCATTTTTTGAAATAGCCTTCCTTAGTGTTCGCTGCTTTATTCTACAGTCTGTACAAGTCTGTCTTTGTGTCCCTCACGGTTTGTTTAGCATGAGAAGCAGGCAGCTGGGTTCAGATGAAGTGTGGAGAAGGTCGTCTGCACAGTTCCATTAATGGTCAGACCGCACTGCATTATTTCCTGTCGCTGATGGTTGGTCTCCTGCAAGGAGGCACGTCTGTTATCCACTTGTGGATGTTTGTAGTCATTCAGGCTGGGAGCACGTTCTTCTTTCATAGCCACTCTATCAGCGACAGGTTCATTGAGGCTGATCATACTGGAGCCTGGCATGTGATGTCGGCTTCAGAGGAACTGAAGGTGTGACATTTTGGGAAATACCTCTGCTTTTTGGCTCCAAGATCACCTTTGAGGAGGCAGACTGGCTAAACGCTGACGCTGTTTCTCATCCAAAGTTGGCAGCCCATGCATGGGTGACTTTCTGGGACGGTTTTTTTTTTTTTTTTTTTTTTTTTTGGTTCCATAGTTGATGTTCCGCATGTGAGCAGCACTCCCTTAGCTTGCCAGCACTTGCTGGGAGACGATAGAGAGCAGGAAGTGAGTGACTGGTTTATATCTCGCTGTCTCCGTGGTTTGCTGCAGTTGCCTTTTTTTTCTTTTCTTTTTTTAAACCACAGTAAAAGGAAATTGCACACAAGCTGTGTCATCTGAGGCAATTGATGTTAAAATAGTGCAGATAGTGGAGAATGATGTGTAATGGACCTATAGGCCATGTTTTATTTTGTTCAGGTCCACAGAAAGCACATGTAGTATCTGAGCCTCGTTGCGCCCCCTAGTGAAACAATGGCGAATAACATGGTGCTCCTTTGTCCTCCCTTTTCTACAACCTCTCTATCCCAGTCAGTCCATGCATCTTTCTCTCTCTCAGCAGGCTGTGCCGGAGCAGACCCTGCAAATGCAGGTTCATTGCAGCGTTTCAATTTTTCCTTTCATTTACAGTAATCCAACTGTTTTATGTCTAAGCCATACATTGCACACAACATGCACAGATCATCGCTACACAAATGTGTAAAGGCATCTTTAAGCAGCTCCACTTGGCTTTCACACACACTTGCTCAGGTGGGCAGATGCACTTGCATCTTCGGTGCCCACATAGGTTTAAGATATTTGTGGTTTAATAAGCGTAAACACAGAGGAGAAGTAGGTGTACAGAAAGAGCTGTAAACACTGGGCTGCAGGAGGACTACAGATGCTGTGGGCAGCCCATGCAACCCGGGTCATGGACTCGGGCGGCCTGCCTGCCAACTGTTAACATATGCCATGAAATAGGATGTATTGTTAGTAATTACACATCCAGTTCTGAATAGTGCTGGTAGGGACCTGCTGTAACAAACGCAGTAATGTGATGTTATTTTTAACCCACCTAAAGAGAGAGTGGGGGGGAAAAGGGCTGAGCTCAGCTAACTGGCCTTATAAGGGGCTAACAAAACTGCTGTTACTTCTAGACTGTTGGAGACTTTAACCTTCATGAACTCTCTCTCCCCCCTTCTCTCTCACGTCACAATTCTCCTTCTGTGTCAGATTACAGAGGGCACAAGAGGAGCATCGTACGGTAGAGGTGGAGAAGGTCAACCTGGAGCAGAAGTTGCGCGACGAGATCAACACTGCCAAGCAGGAAGCGCAGAGGCTCAAGGAGCTCCGCGAGGGCACGGAGAATGAGCTGAGCCGGCAGAAGTACGCCGAGGAGGAGCTGGACCAGGTAATGCCACGTGTATCCATGTACCTGTTGCTTTGCCTAGGCTATCGGCTTCACGTATTTAGCTAGAGGGTTATGACCACGTAAGAGAAAGTATGACCCCATCAATCCAGAACTGTCTTTCGGGGCTGAAGTGTGATGTGGTGTCTATACCTAAACCGCTGAGTAAGATTTACACCAACACTCCACTCAGTGCCCTG
Organism: Heterotis niloticus; assembly: GCA_018136845.1. Taxonomy (NCBI): domain Eukaryota; kingdom Metazoa; phylum Chordata; class Actinopteri; order Osteoglossiformes; family Osteoglossidae; genus Heterotis; species Heterotis niloticus. The sequence continues at coordinate 6,708,699 of CM030899.1, read as the reverse complement.
TATGACCTGCCCTTCTCACTCCGGCAGGTGCGTATGGCCCTGAAGAAGGCAGAGAAAGAGCTGGAGTCCCATGGCAGCTGGGCTCCACCTGAGGCGCTGCAGAAGTGGCTTCAGCTGACCCATGAAGTGGAACTACAGTATTACAACAGCAAGAAGCAAAATGCTGAGCGCCAGTTGATGGTGGCCAAGGAGGGGGTAAGGCCTCCATCTGCTTTTGTCTCTTCTACCAACCCAAAACTTGGCTTGGCATGTTGTATGTTTTCCTGTATTGAACCCTGTTGACCCTGCTGGTGCTTATTTTGTGCAGATTCTTTACCGTTAAGCTTGAATGAGTAGATGCCAGTGCATTCTCATAAGTATTCACGGTGCCTATGTTCCCACAGGCTGAAAAGATAAAGAAAAAGAGAAACACTTTGTTCGGGACCTTCCATGTGGCACACAGCTCCTCACTCGATGATGTGGACCATAAGATCCTGACCGCAAAGTGAGTGTTTCTTCCCTTGGAAACATTCAGACATCCTTTTTCTGTTCCCATGGATTCAGTTCTTCCCTCTTTAGCCTCCTGTTTTGATCTTCTCAGGCTAATGAACCAGATCAGTCTTCCTCCCATTTGTTTCTCAGCCACTCAGTTCTTTTCCTATTGTTTTCCCTCGACATCCACCTCTCTTTTCATCTGTCCTTGAGTGCCTTTCGATATTGTTTTTCAGTTATTTTTCCCTTTCTCTCACCATTTCTTCTCTCCTGCCTTTCTTCTGTCTCCAGACAAGCCCTGGGTGAGGTGACTGCAGCCCTGCGAGAGAAGCTGCACCGCTGGCAGCAGATTGAGCTCCTCACAGGCTTCTCAATTGTCAATAACCCGGGTCTGTCCTCTCTGGCTTCCGCACTCAACCTGGACCCTGCCTTTGTCGGTGGCCGCGGCCCACCACAGCACCTCATCATCACTGATGACATGGACGACATGGACGAGGACATCCTGTCACCTGGGACGCTGCAATGTAAGGGCCCTCCCAACTCTACCGCTGAGGGGCGAGGGGCGGGGCCACACAGAAACAGCCGGGGTAGGCTGGGAAAATCCAAAAAACCGCTTACATTAGACAAATAACCAACCTCCCTAGCGGCGTAGGCCTCGTCTCCTGCCTGCTTTGCCAGTCTGCTCCCACGGATAGAGACGTCAACCAAGGACTTCAAAGTTTAGAGTTCCGGTTTAGAATTATTATTTTGCAATTACTATTGTCCTGACGTGAATAATATTGCGGTACGCGTTTTGTCGGCTCAATGGCTTCACTAAAATAAGATGACTTTTGTTTAATTTGTATGTGGGGGGGGGGGCTTTGTTAATTTGAAACAGTGTTTCAGGACCTGTATGATGAATTGTTTTCAGCAACACTGGAAATTAACTGTAAAAAAAAAAAAAAAAATACACTTTTGAAACTTGACTTTGTGATAGTGTATTTTCTCGTGTCTTTTTCTTGGAGGTCATTTCCAGCCTATAGGCCTTAATGGCAATCAGACTGACCAGGCAGATTCAGGACAATAAGGACCGGTAAACACCGTTAACCAGCAGTTAACTCAGGTTAACCTCTGCACCACCTGCAAAGTTTGCATTCTAGGGTGTTGTCTAGATCTTTTTCCAGGATCTCTCCACCTTTCTGTATCAGACCCTTGGCCCAGTCCTGGGTTCTGTTCTGTAGACGCATACTTTGGCACTGGAGGACTCGTGCAGAGGAGGTCGCTGTCCCACCTCTTGCCTGATGTTCCACCGGACTCGGCGTATAGCGATGGCCCATTGTTTTAGTCCAAATTGGGAACGTAGTGACTTCTGTCGCTTTTTTTTTTACTTCCGAACAAGAAATGAGGAAGTTGATGAGGAACACGGTCTGTAAGATGTTGTTGAGAGATTCTCTGTGGGCCAAGGTAAGATAACAGATTCTTTCATCAGATGTGTGAACAGGTTGCCAAAAGTTTGGCATCTCTTTCCAGTTGAAAGAATACCAGGACAGCAGTTGTACAGTTTTTGGTAAGGCTTTTTTGATACACACTCTTTTGCTAATTTATCCAATGGAGAGCTTTCACAGAAAATCGTCTAACCCCTCACTGTCACTCCTATGGTGATTATCTGCGTATCTTTTTGCGTACCTTCTGCTTCCTTAGCCTAACCGAATCACTCACTTAGCCCATTACTGAGAATCAGTTTCAGAATCCTGATGATGCTTTATGAATTTCACATAGCTGTTGCTGCCGCTCTAAATTTTTTGGGCTGCATCCCCCAATGTGACGCAACGATTCTGCATTTAGTGCAGCAGACACAGGAGATGTTGGGTGTCTTTTTTGAAACTTGGAGGGTTGGCAGGTCTGTGTCGCTGCCGTTTTGTGTCTGCGTCATAGTAACATCCGCCTCCCTCCCTCTTTTGACCTGTCCGCTCCCATCTCTCATCCACCTGATTGGCTGACGCCCTTTCCCCAGACGCCGCCTGGCAGATGGAACATCGAGTGAGCGACCTGTGGCCAGTGGGCTCCGACTTCTACTCCTTGTGGAAGCAATCCGGTTGGCCTGCCCCTTCCCCTTAGGGCTCTCAATAATATACCTGTCACTCCTAACCTCACTTGTCACCTTTCTTTGTATTTCAACTCCCCTCTTCCCCAAAAAACCCACACCCTTACAGCACTTCTGCCAGCTTTAAGCTCGCTGCATTTCCCCACCCCAGTTGGGTTGGCTGGGTGTAGGGCGTCATATGCACAGGGTGTTTGGGGAAACCAGTGTTACGGTGGACAAAATAGTGGAGCTGTTTACTAATCTCCGCTCTGTTTTCACAATTCTCATCCTCATTCTTTATCTGCACATTTCGTCTTCTCTTCATACCTGTCGACTAATGAAATGGCAAATTTTTCCAGCTGTCACTAATGCTGACTGGACCTCTGGAGTCCGTGGCTGTCACTCACGTTTGATCAGTCCTTGCAAACAGTCTTGACATAATCTTGACAACGGAGACGTAAGATGTCATTGGATCCAAAGGCGCATAACTCTCCGGTGACAAAGCTTCACAGGCAGCCTTGTTCTGAGGTCGAACCTTCACTATTAACTAACCGTGCTTAGCAGGTTTGTAGTAACTTTTGGACTCCTCTGTGTTACTTTAAATTGTTTGCATCTTTCCTCATTCATGACGACTACAAGCGCTTCCAGTTCAACCATTTAGCTACTCATGCCTGTGTGACCTATGTGTTTACATTGACCCTCAGTGGAACCACTGAGGTAAACTGTATGTCAAGATCAAAAATTCAAGATCAACAGACAATACATGGAGATATTCCTGCCTCGAGTCCTTTAGTTTATATGAAACTCAGCTGTTTTTTTTTTTTTGTTTTTTTTTTTTTTTTAAACTTGTTGGGACTAATGTTTCACAAATACCTGAAATTGCCATTACTCAGCCAAGTGGTTAGACCTTGACCACCTTCGGCACCTACATACAGGCCCAGCACACAACTTGTACTGACCCTTCTGCACCTTATAGAAACCCATTCCAGGCTGGCCCAGTAGGAGTCTACAGAGTGCAGGGATAATGTTAGAAGCATCACCTGGCAGTGCAGCAGGAATTCAGGAAACCAGAAAGTATTTGTAGCAGACGGGTCTCCCCCATCGACCTCTTCATTCTTCAGTGCCGTTTAATCTTAAAGCAAACAGAAGAATTTGACTTGTGCCACCAATTTCAACTTTGTCTTGAAATGAAATAGGTGGTGTTTGTGGGCCGTTTTCTCGTAGACAGGAGTTTTAAAGGTTGTTTAAAATCCTTATTTATAGTTGTAGTTAATATTGAGTGCTGATGAAGAACAGTGTGCTGAACACCAAAAACAAATGTTCAGTTTAACAAGAACTAAAACATTACACCAAAACAGCACTCCGAATTACTTGACAATTGTTTTGCATATATAGTGGTGAATTATGATGCCAGATCAGCGGGAGCATCTTTCCCATATATATATCAATATTTAAGTTTTCTAAATTTTGTAATTTCTGCCTTTCCAAGGAAAATAAGTTCAGTTTGTCCGCTGGCTGGTGGAGGGGATCCTTGCAGTCGACTGGCTGAGGAAGCCATCGCTGCCGCCAAAGCTAAACTCCTTGCCTGTGCAGATCTGTGCCCTTGAGAGCTTCAGCTTTCGCACACCTACCCTGCCTCCCACACACTACTTTCTTTTCTTTCCACTCCTGTGGCCTCACTTTGTTGTGGTGCAGAGTGTCAGAACTGGGCCCTGTCTAATGCACAGTTTTGTGTTTTGTGTTTCTGTTCTTCCCATAGCTCCCAGTATGATGTCGCTGCGGCAGCGCCACTTCGATGTCCAGCTGGCCGCAGGCTCCCAGAGGTTGGTAGAAGGCCGATCCCTAGTAGGGCAGCAAATGGAAGGAGGTGGCGGTGGCTTCAACTGGCCTCACCCACGCACTTTCCATCGACAGTCCCGCAGCCACTCCATTGGGCAGCTGGAATTCGCCCCCCTACCCCCCCTGTCTTCATCGATCTCGCACCCGTCCATTAGCTCCGCCTTTACACCTTTGCTTCCCCCGCTGCCTCCAATTCAACTTCATCTCTGTTCCTCCACCATTCCCTGTCGCTCTTACTTCCAGCCCACAGACTGCAATTCCAGCCTCCCGCCAGCAGGTGCCACTGCTGTTTGCACCAGACGCTCCAGTTTGGGGTAAAACCCTTGTAGATTCAGCTTTGCCTTGTGCTTGAGCAGAGGGCTTTACAGCTCTCGTTTACTTTCTAACTTTTTTGAGAAATACATTCTAATTTGGCACTTTTCTGTTTTTCCATGTTTGCAGCATGACCTTTTCTATAACGGCCACTAGCAAGTTAATAATGTTTGTGTCTTACCTGCCGGCATCTTTTTCTGAACCCTTCACTCACAGTCCATCACATGCACCATTTTCCTTACATGCACCATCACCACACCCTCCCTGCCAGTTTTCCCACAAATGTGTTGGGACTTTCCGGTATTGGTGCCTGCCTGCTCTTTGGGTGCGTCAGGCTATAGGGCCGTAACGGTTTTACTACACCGCCTTTAATAACCTTTATTCCACCCAGCAAGTCCTCGTTCCTCTACAGACAAGAACTGCATGATTTGGAACAACGTGTGAATATGCAGTGTTAAGCCGGTCCTTGTTCACCTTCTTCTTTCCCCTTCAGGGAGCTGAACCGGTCTGACTCGGACTCGTCCCTTTGCTTGACCAAGGCGGGCGAACAACAGCGCTTGACATCCTCGTATGGCTCCCGAGGCCACCTGTACAAGCCTCCTTCCCTGTTGCAAAGCCACCCCCCCTCACACGGCCATACCCCCAACGGAGGGAACCGCATTCAGGAGGGCGCAGACTGGCCAGAGGGTGGACCCGACAGCCCTCTGATGATGAAGAAGACGTACGGCGGTATGGAAAAGTCGGCCAGTCTTGGGGAGATCAGCAGCAGCGCAGCAGCCCTCTCCCTGTCTGAGTCCTCGCGATCACTCAGCCCTGCTTCCACGGAGCCAGACACGCCATCCCCCACCGGGGCGCAGGTGTTGGTAGTGGGTGGCAAGGCTAGCAGCCGCATCCCCCAGCTTTCCTCCAAGAAGAGCCCCTTGGAGGAGGACAGCGGGTCCACAGGCGAGGACACAGACTCCAACGCCGGCCGCAAGAAGCATACCTTCAAGCTTTTCAAGAAGCAGAAGAAGTGAACTGGGAACCACAGCTGCCCCAGCAAAGGGCTTCTCAAGGGGTCCACATATCTAGGCTTGTTTTTCGTTACAGTTTCTATTCCTTTATTTTCGTAGATGAGAATGAGCAGTAAAAACGGCATGGGCATTTTTTGTGAGTATCTTCCTTTTACCTACTCTGTGGACCAACGGGAGCATTGGGCCTTTTCTCTACGAATATATTTGTTCTTTTAATTTATCTTTTTCTTGTATCTTCCTTTGCAACTGTTAGAATGGCTTATATTGGAAAGGGTTCCATTGTTATTTATTCTTCTGGAAGCGGTGCCAGTCTTTCAAATGGAATGACGTCGTATGGGTTGTCGCTCTTGCATGTGCCTTCAGTTGTTTTGACTGACGTGACTCCTCTGTGTTGGCTTGCTTCCCTTCTTCCGTCCCCCTTTATCAGTAGATGTCACCTCTGTATTCCCCGTTTGTTTATAAAACCAGAAATGCACAGCACAGTACATCCTAAAAGAGCCAGACGGCCGCGGCCAGCGTTCTCTTTGGTGTACGGCGATGAAACGAACAACGTTTGTGAAAATGTGAGCGACCGTGCAGCATTTCACGCACGTGGACACGCAGCCACACATTCCAGTTCCACTGGATCAGGTCACGGGTCCACCTCAGCAGATATGGCCACTCCACTGGTGAGAGGGAGGCGCCTGTCATTTCTCCCCACGTTCATGTCATCTATGCATGATGGGCAAAACCCCTAAAACAGCGTTTGTCTAAAATCTTCAACTCTTCCTTTTGCATCAGATAAACATTTTGTGGAATCAATACATTGTTTATAATGTATTTATTCTGCTATAATTTATCGAAAGGATCATCTACTTTTGTATGTATATGTAACTTTGTGTTTTCTTACTTTAACCACACAATGATCTTCTGTATTTGCGTAAGATTGAGGAAAGCCAAAATAACAGATGCATCCTAGAAGACGGGGCTCACTTTTATTTCCCATCAGCAAAGCCCTCTTGATGCAGTTGCATCCACAGTGTCTTTAGTCTTTAAACACTGAGGAACTTTGTAAGACTTCCATTTATTTATAAATAGCTAATCTGTGATTTAGATTAAATTGATGTCTTTCAGAATTGAGATACGATGGTACAAACTGAGATGTCAAAAGCCAACTAACAGGAGGCCAGCCTGCCCTTACAGAAATCTGTCAAGATCTTCTCCTAGTTGTCCATTAATTTCCTCTTGGGTTCTACAGTGAGCAACACTTCCTTACTTACCCAGCATGGTTGATCACGGTGCCTTTTTCACCCTTATTCACAGTTTTAAATGTGAGTCTGGAGCTGCTGTTTGTATCCTGCAGTGCCTCTAACCGCCTGCTTGAACAGAGTTGTGAAGTTTCTGGTGCGGCGCTGTGTTTGTTGCTCCACCACAGTTGTTTCGACACAACATCCTACCTGCCCCTGGGGAATCTTGCTGTGCTCTGGGAGAAAGGAGAAGCTGGAGGGGTCTTGTGGGACGCAGCAATGTTCTGCATGCTGCTCAATACGCCTGGTGGCTCAAGTGCCATTTTCATTCCTTCAGGCCACAGGGTGGAGGATGAGCGACCAAGTTTATGCAAAAGCAGTTGCAAATCCCTGTCCCACGTCATGCCTTCATGCACATTCAGCTCTGTTCTACATCTACTTGAAGCAGATTCTGTAGAAGGGAGCAACCACTGTTCCGGTGGCTAAAGACCTGAACTGATGTAAGCGGAGTTGGAGCTGGTGTAAATCCCAAAGGGAAGCACTGTTGAAACCTTGACAAAGATGCACCCTTTTTTTTCAGGTGTGAAAAGTGACTAAATGCATTTGGTTGTAAGAGATGCACTTTGCTTTGCACCAAGTCCTATGCTAAGTCAATATTTACCCGTCTCTCACACCTGGGTGCTGATTTGCCGAAGATCCTCTGGTGTGCTGTGCTGAAAGCGAAATATTTTTGACGGATTCACACTTTAAATGAGTTCCACGTTTGTAAATGTTGTTTATACCACTTTTTTTTTTTTTTTGCACGAAGAAGCTTTAAGAAGATGTTGGCAGACACTGTCCACCTGTCTGCTGTTCTCCAGCTGAGCTGCTCTATACCCAAGCATGATGCTACACGAGGAGAAGGTGCACCTGACTCCTGCCTCCACTCCCAAAATGCCTTTATTCCTATGTCCATCTATTTGTAAAAGCATTGTGCCTGCGTTTAATGCATCACTTGTTATGTCTTGGAACATGGAAGTCTCCAGCATTTTATGACATTCAGTTGTGCATGAAAGCAATAAACTATTTTGAACAAAACGCCCCCCCACACACACATTTTTTGACCCTCAAACGCAAGGTTATCTGCTTACAGTATGTTGATAGTTTGGTTATTATGCAATAAAATTGGGTTAAAATGGCAGCCGATTCCAAGGTGTCATCAAATGTCTGAAATGCTGGGTGTAATTGTGCTAAAAATAGGATCAGTATTTGCTGGACTACAGGACAGGCTTTTTACACCCGAAATTTAGGTAATTGCTTGATCTACCTGCCTTACAGGTGTGCGGGATCCTGCTGGTTTGTCCCTCCGATGGGGCGAGGAGTTTTGAGTTGAATGGTTAAAAGAAGCATCGCTGCAGGACTTGGCTGCACGCATGCTAATCCCTGCAGTGTTTCCTCAACCTTCGGGTACTGCTTAGTGCGAAACGAAAAGTCTTGTCTGGACTTACAGTCCACAGTTTAGATGAGCTCAGTGATTTCTTTATGTCCGGCTGCCCTTTCTTCTGCTCAGGATTTCATCTGCTGGAGATGTACGTTTGTATGGCAAACTTTAACCGTTGCCAAGGCACCCAGAAGAAACCTTTTTTTTTTTTTTTTTTTTTAAAAACATGCCTTCAGAGAATATAATCACAGTTCTGTAGGTTTGTGCAACTGAAAGACTTCATGTTTATAAACTGTTTGCATTACAGATGGGAGCTGTTGTTCCTAAAAGCACCGCCTGCAATCGGGAGCTTTGTTTATGGAAACCCTGCTGAGGGTCTTGCATGTTCGGAATGGCCGAGTATAACAATTTTTTGTTCTCATTCACCACTAAACACGTGTATCACCACACTGTAAATATAAAGACCTTTATTTGAACCTAGGAAAAAAGGTAGAAAGGTAAAGCCAATGTACCTTTATCTTTCCAACACAATCGTACAATTTATGTGCAATATACAAAGGGGGCAAACGCCAAAGGTAGGGCTATAAATGGAGAGACAGCAATGCATTTTGACTGCAGCTGGACTGAGCAGTGGCTGGGCCCAGTTTTGGGAGAAATGTACCAGCTGATGAACTGAAAATTCTGGTTCTAGGATAAACACTCCACAAATCAAGGCAATATTGGTGCTCATTGTGAAGCAGGTTGAAGGAGAATGGGAAGAAGGCATTTTGTTTGACTTTGTTTTGCACCTCCTTGTGGTTGTGGCAAAGAATGGGCCCCACTGTGGACCTGGAAATCCCAGGTTCTTCTCTTTCAGGCTGAGGACCTTTTCGACAGCCATTCCGAGCCCGCAGCTTCCAGCCACGTTAAACGCACATTTAAGGTGCAAACCGGCTTGTAGCCATAACACATTTCAGCACCCATTTCAAAAGGCCATAGCTTTCTTGCAAAAAAGCAAAGATTTAAAATATACCTGAATGCTGCAAATCGGTTTGTCACGTTCCAGTCCAGACAATTATATTCCCTTTTCCACACGTCTACTATTGAAAAGTTAGCTGGCAGTCTAATGTCTCCATGTCAGTTTAGTAATGGTGAAACAAATACACTCCTCGGTGACTAGGTTAAAAAGGGAAGTTCAGTTAGCTTAGTTCTCTTTGGGGTTGGGGTGTATACTGTACATCAAAGGTCATTACATTTCAAGAATAAATACATGAGAAATGAACAACTTTCACTTTTGCAAAGCCCCTCAAACCGTGCAGCCTGGAGTCCCGTAATGACAGACATCTTTAAAAAATAAAGTGCATGTATGAGGCGCGAGTCCCGAGAACATCTGTGGCTCTCGTCTCCTGGGCCGAGACCGTTCCCTGGAAGAACATTTCAGACGGGAAAGTTCTGATCGGAAAAAATGAGTGGCAAAATTTTGTCCATCTCCTGTTGTTGCATGAATCCAGATGTGGATTTTCCCCCTGTACATCCAGTGAGGCAGGAAAGAGGGATAGAAATGTGGTCTCTGTCCACTGGGAACGGTCCCTGTGAAATGTGGGCAGCAGGTTTGAGAAGATGGTCATAGGAAAAGGCCGTAGTGCCCATCTCCAGCCAAATGGGCTCATGCCTCACTCCTGTTTTCCCAGGTCATGGAAGTGAAGTCCGCATCGGTCAGGTTGACTGTGAAAGGGGCCTCCACCCTTTCTTCCTGCACACGCTCCTCACCTGAGCTGTTCAGGTTGTTTACCCTCCAGGAGTTGAGTGGGCGAATGGCCTTTGTGTACCTCTGGAAGGAGCGCGAGAGAGATGCACCGCATTAAAAAGCTGTAATAATAATTATTATTATAACCATTGTAATCTGTACACATGTACTTTGGCCATGTGCTCTGTAACAAGACTCCTATGGCAGATTTTTGGGTGTACCACTCATAAACTGCCCACACCAGTCTCACCACACACTTTTCATAATGCAATTTATCAACACTTTGGGTAGTAGTCACTCTCCACCTTGCACAGCTCCTCTCGACTGGTGGAAAGAGAAGGCAACTCACATCTTTCAGTGTCCCGGACTCTTTGCTCATGGCCACCACAGCCCAGATTGGGATCTGCAGGCAGCAGACGGCGCCCATGCACACTCCTAGTGCTTTGCCCCAACGTGGGTACACGTAGGAGCCATAACGCAGTGGGGTGTTGTACATTTCGATGAAGATGTATGTCAGGATGAACTGAAAGAGAACCACAGTAGCACCCGAGGGTGAAACAAGTGAACAGGAGAACAACAGTTTGTTTTTGTGAACAGGAGCACGATCATCTAGAGTAACTAGATGCTGTCTACATTACACTCCATTGCCTAGGACTCTTTCAATTATTCATAGCAGTGGAACCACAGGCAGTCGCTTTCTTTTCAAAGACCATTTTCCCCTGAGGTCAGCAAACCCAACAATACTCACCAGTAAGATGAAAGGTGTGCAGAACACCCAGCATGCTTTGAAGTAGAGCAGCAACTTAGAGCACCATGGTGGACAGCGGCAGATCATATCGATGATGTCCTGGCAAAACTGGTTCACACCTGCCAGCATAAATTGCACAAAAACACATCCAAGGCACATTAACTTCTCTGTTCTAGGCCACGCCTGTATTAAACTGTCCCAAAGCTACCAAAGTCGTGCCACACTGGCCACCAACCATAGAAGAAGGAGATGCCGAGGCACATGAAGAGGGTGATGATGATGAGGCCAAAGCTGGTGCTGAAGGAGTCGATGAGAGTGAACCAGTATATGCCTCCCTGAGAATCAACAGAACAATACTTGTATTAAAACACAGATATATTTACATAAAATGTAAATATTTAGCAGATTCCTCAGTCTAAAGTTATACAGTAGAGGTGCTTTGTGACAATGGAAACTACATATCAAGGATATAATATAATTAGAATAGACAGTAAACACATTAAGCAACGGTGCAAAGATGTGATATTATGTGGAACGGCTACAACCATCCCAAAAAATGTCACACACAAGGAAAGTGAACCACGAAGGCACACGTACGCTCCTTTCCCGACTTACATCTGTGATCAGCAGCAGCCCCAGCAGGTAGAAGGCGAAGCACAGCCCTCCCAGGAAGAGCAACTTATGCTTCATGTTCCGCTTCAGCTGAGGGAACTCGTCCAGCACTGCTGTGGTGATGCCCTCCATGTTTCCAAACTGCAGGGGCAACAGCACGTATGAATGTGGGAGGTCACAAAAAGCAAGTGCACTGGAGCAACACAGAATTCAGAAAGGGCCGATCGTGTCTGCTGCTGGAGGTCAAACTAGAACTCTGCCGGCTTAGGTGACGCTGTCAGAAACTGCAGTGTATACATCTTGATGAGATTTCCAGCAGGAGAATCATCAAAAGGGAATTTTACCAGAGTGTCCACCCCGAGCATGAATAGCATCAAGAAGAACAAGATGGACCAGAAGATCGAGCCAGGTAGGAGAGTGAGGGCTTCTGGGTACGCCACAAATGCCAAGCCTGGTCCTGGAGAGCAGAAAGACAGAGTGGTCACACACAGTCTGATCTGCCTTATGACCTTCTACTGTCAAACAGGAAAGGACTCCAGTGACACACAAAGGTGGAACACCATGAAGCAAACATCACATGAGCAACAATCCCATCCTCCCCCATGGTCTTCCCGTTCCGTTACCTGAGTCGGCCACTTGTCCCACAGGTACGCCCTTGCGCCAGGCCATGTGACCCAAGATAGAGAAGATAGCAAAGCCAGCAAAAAAGCTGGTGCTGCAGTTGCCAACGGTGATCACCAAGGTGTCTCTAAAAAAGATTTGGAGGATTATCCCAATGTTCTAAAAAATGCTATAGATGTTACCCAATTAATCTGTTTTACTCTTGCTCACCTGATGACGTTGTTATCAAACTTGTTGTAAGACGCCATGGACAGCAAGCCACCGACACCTATCCCGAGGGAGTAGAAGATTTGTGATGCTGCATCGTTCCAGACCTGCCAAATGGTTGTAGATCAAGACATAAAGCAGAGTGGGTTAAACACAAAGAGGGTGTTTCACTCAAGGTGATCCAGGCTTAGGTAGCAGTTTGGTACATTTTGTGTGCTTTCTTGTGTAGTCCCATCAGCTTTACCTGTGCACTGGTCAGACGCTGCCAGTCAGGGGTGAGGTAGAAGGTCACACCCTGCAGGGACCCTTCCAATGTGGCCCCTCTGATGATCAGAACAATCAGCACAAAGTATGGAAAGGTGGCTGTCACATACACCACCTGGGAGCAGAGCATGATGGTAAGTAAATCATGCATCTCAGTTACAGACCCACTATCACTGCTGCCAACAAGCCTCAAGTCTAAACAGCCATAACATCCTACAATATACAAAGATCTGGGGTGTCGGTCAACCTTGTCAGTTTTGCTGACTTTTTCTTTTGTTTTCAGATGAGCAAAAACACTTAGGTGGACAACTATATCACTTGCTTTGCTTATGATCTGGCTCAGGGGGCAGGGTTTAACTTGATGGATGGTACAAGTCTACCAGCTGCACACAAGTGAAGGACAATCAAAACAGGAAATTCAGGCAGATGGTCTGAGGATTTGGGGGATCACAGCAAGGGCCAGAGAGAACTTTGTCCATTTGTAGACACGGAATGGCAGGTTCTTCTGTTGGTTTTCTGTGTCTGATTTAGCTTCTATTTTCTAGTTTACCTGAAAATATCCATTTGTCCATTTTTGTTTGCTGTTAAATGTGTAAATAAGGCCCCTTTTTGAGAAAGCCTGCCATACTGTTACCTCTGTCTTGCCCATGTGGGCACCTCAACCTCACAATCGGCCACAATGCAAGAGGGCAGAAGAGACTGAAAGAGTATATTTGAGCACCATGCAGCACTGGAAGAAGGAGGGTCCCTCAGTACATCTTGTGCGAGCTCACCTTGCCTGAGCTGCGGATGCCCTTCACCATACACAGAAAGATGACGAACCAGGCAGCAAGTAGGCAGAGAGCCAGTTGCCACCTCACAGGACCTGGGTCTTGGAGACCAGCGCTGTTGACCACACCCAGCACACGCTCACTGCAACGACATAACCCTATATCTCACACACTGTGCCATTTACTACCCACACCTGATGTAGGAACCAGACTCCTGATGACTAAGTCAAATCATCCAATTTATCCATACACCACAAATCCACAGAGTAAGATTTGTTTACTAGACACCAAGATTGGAAAGAGTTTAAAATTAACAATGACGTCCTAGGCATTAGAGTTGGCATCTACCCTTGAATGATTGAAAAAGTTTTTGGATTCTACCATTTCTCTAAATCTACCAGTTTCATTAACACATATACCTTCCCAAGCAAAAATTTTTGTGAGATGTGAATCTGAATGCGTAAATGTGTGTGAGTAGGTGACAAGAGAGTGAGGGGGCATACTCACTTCCAGAACACTTCTGATGGGCTCAGGGGTTTGGATCCAGTTGAATTCGCCACAGTAATGTTCTGCTAGGGAGGGCATGGTGTCAGTACACCTAGAGAACCACCTCTTGGTCATCAGAAGTGTTTAAGCAGCAAAAACATGCAGTCCTGGAATCTATGTCTACTGGCTGTCCAACTAACCATTCTCTATCAGGTGTTGACGATAAAAGGTAAGACAAGGAGAACTCTTTTTTTTTTTTATTTTTGCTGCAGACTGGCTCCTCGTTTTGAAAGATACAAACACTTTCCAAATTACTTATTTCATTTTAATTGCATGTTCCGAAACTTTCTCTTTGTAGCAGAGAGAAGGCAACCTGCATTTATGCGCTCAGCCAATAGATGTCAGTAAAGTTCACCTGAAAAGAAGAGGAACCAGAGACCTGATAAATGCAGCTCACTACCTCAGTGTTTGCAGCTTGTGTCTGGGGTTTGTAAGTGTTTGTGATCAAAAACAATATGACAAACATTTTACGTTTGTGGGATGATTTGGCCTACAATCACCATAGACCATCAGTTTGTGCAGAAAAGCTATTTTCAGTAGTTTAAAATATGTATTTATTTTAATATTGATCAGTGTTAATAAAAATGGCAGAAGTCTTGAAAAATATATTTTTTCAGTTATTATAGCTATAGCTGAGATTTATACAGAACCTAGCCCATGAATAAATTCAGAAATGCCTAAATTATGTAACTTTGTGACTTAGTAGTAGTGACTTTGAAGTTATGGACAAACTTCTGCTCTCAGCTGTGTTAAGATGAGGAGCCAGGATAGGAAGGAAAGTAGTTTTGGGACAATAAGAGGCATTTTTTTCCTTCAGGAAGAAGCAATTTTGAATCTTTGCTCTACGTTAGGTGGGAGAGCTGACTTGCCTTGCATAGGGCAGCATTGGCGATGGCATCACAAGACCAGGGCAGGGGGTTCTGGAAGGAACTGCCCAGGTAGAAGAACGTCCAGGCAATGATGACATTGTAGTAGAGGCACACGAGTGTAGAAACACACAGCATACCAATGCCAATTCCTGCCAGGGAGAGGAATGTTTTAATAGGTTCTGCTTGACTGCCGGACCAGAAAGAGCTGAGGTATGAGAGGGTAGAAAAAGGAGCAGCGCACTAGTTTTTTGATGAAGACCCACCTTTGAGAAGTGGGCAGCATTTCCAAACAGTAATGGGTCCAGCTGCCCCATACTGCCCCAGACTGAGCTCCATGAGGAACAGCGGGAGTCCCGTGAAGAACAGCATGATGAAGTAAGGAATGAGGAACACACCTGCAGCAAAGAGCAAGACATGATTAAGCAGGACAAAGTCATCTGGGACATTTTTGGGGCCACATTTTAGTAATAACACTTCTTTTAAAAGTCCACAAACAAATATTTAAACAGGAACAACTCAATGAGGTTTGATACGGTTTCCTTAACCATTACAGTCCTATAAAGTAACATCATACTATACCATCTCTGAACCATAAGAACAATTTGTGTCTTTCTACAGATGCTGAGCCAGGTACTCGACGCCTGTTAGAACATGCAGCAGATTCCTCCTATGCAACATCTACAAATCAGGTCATTCTGCAGCAGGAGAGCACGTCTGTCGACAGAAGATATAGTAACGGAAGGCTTGGAGACCAAGTGCTTTTCTGTTAAAACATTTTAGGGGGCATTCAAAACTGAAAACAAAGACAGCCAGCAGGAACTCCGTGGTGAACAAACAGTATTTCAAAGCAGTGACACTTTGAGGTTGATTAGCATAGCAAGAAGAGGGGTTCAGTTCTGAAACAAAGCCAGTAATAATTTCCAAACTGCCACCCCGCATCACGATCTCTAGGGTCCAGAAATGGACTTCTGCTCCAGGGATGTAGGGGGTCCGTATGCACACAATGCTGGGTCTTACTGATCCTGGATGAGCCATTACAAAAACAGCACCAGACTGAAAAATTCAGGATGGTTGCTGAACTTTCTTGACATCTCATTGAAGACTTCAGGTCCTTCTGTGCCAGCGTGAAATAAAAATCTGTCCTAGGATTGAAATCCTTCCCTGTCAAGACCTTGGCTTTGTGCGACACATCCCACAAGCCTGTGTTCACATAGAGGAGTGCTCAGTGGGGGCTGTGTTTAACTTCCCTGACTCAAACATGCAGAAAAAACAAAACGTTGAGAAATCTGCCTGGGGAGTGATTTGATCTCCTAGGTTACAAAGGATCCTTTCCTGAAAACTAAAGGAGACTACATTTTGTCACTTGTGAAAGGATTTTTCCCTTACAAGTAACAGCCCTGTTGTGTAAATGGTGCCCAAACTGAAGTGGGAGACTGTGAGCATTATCGGAGAAATTTAGAAACAAAACATTAGACATTTGATCTCCCAACTTCCTTAGCCCAGACTGTTAATCTCAGGTTTGAATTACTTTGCATGTATGATGTCACACAATGATCTATAGACGTGGCCCTTTGGTTTAACCTTCAACATGTTATAGTCCTGTCCTCCCTTCATATTTTGTAAATAATTTTATGAATACAGTAAAACCTCAATTTAACAGACCCCAATTCATCATGATTCTGATTTTGTGGATAAAATTCTACAGTTCATACAGCTGTACTTCTGTGTTATTTCCTGGTTCATACGTCAGCATTTCAGCACTTCTCTGCAGTAACTCAAAATATGCTTCGCTTTATAATAGTTATTTAACAGATTGTTAGTTTCATACAGACGCTGTTTTAATGACATTTGAATTTAACGGACATTTGGAAATATCAGACAACCCCACCCCCCAGTTAGTTTAAATCCTGGATATACTGTATTATATTTTTATCCGGATAAGTGTCAGGAAAGTGAAATAAATAAATAAATAAACCCATTGATCCCTAAATGTTTACTATATGTTCACATTCTATTTTCTGCACCATAATTTGTAAAAAGCAAGGGGTTGCAAAAATATCCATCAGAAAACAAAATGAAGAAGGTAAAAATCTTTTGATCCCATGACTTACCGCCACCATTGCGGTAGCACAGGTATGGAAACCTCCAGACATTGCCAAGGCCTACGCAGTAGCCAATGCAGGACAGGAGAAATTCATATTTGCCCTCCCACTGCTCCCGTGGGGGGTGGGATTCTGGACGTGGAACCGGAGATGAGGCTCGAGACGGAGGAGCAGAGTCGAACTGAGGCTGGGATGTAGGGTCAGCAACATCGCGGGTCAACGTCTGTCCATTTAACTGTGCTGGACTCTGGACAGAAAACAGAGGAAAACAGGGCAGCCCCTCAGTGTCGTTCACCTTCGTTTTAGCATCTTTAGTACTGGGATTGTGTATTAAAACAAAAGGGTGGAGAGACTGTGAGCATTATCGGAGAAAGGAATCAGGAATCAGTGACAAAAAAGAAAAAATGTTATTCAAGTTAACTGTGATGAATGAAACACACCCTAGGGAAAAATTCCAGCACTTACAAACATGGCTGAAATACACAAAGTCTTTAGAATCCAAAAAGAGTTTCTAGACTTGGGTGACCTTTGGTGGTGTTATTTTTTGCACAGTAAAAAGCACACAGTCGAACCGTCAGACCAAAGCACCGTGATGGCCTTTTGTTGGACTTCCCTCCAAGGCCACCCATTCCTGTCCCAGGTGCCCTGGGAGCCTGAAGATGCCACTGTCCCCCCACCTCTGCAGCTCAGGTGTTCTTCAAAACCACTTCCTTCAAAGCTCCAATGCATCAGGTGAACAATACAGAATTGACAGCACCATAGAACCAAATACTTAATAGAAATTTATTTGTTGATCGCCAGTTTAGTCTCCGCTTCAGAGAGCAACTCTGCTTCCATCATAATTCACTACCACAAAATAAGGCCACAATGCAAGTCCAAGGGAAGCAAAGGATGCTAAGAATTCATCTGTCATGTTTAAACAACATACAGTTTGAAATATTAAAAGTGAAACCTCGGAACTAAAACTGGAGTATAAACTCGGACCAGGGTTCAAATCCAGAAGGGGTTTGTCGTTTCAGACCGCTACAAAAATATTCCTTATGCAAATCTAAAGGTTGAATATTTAAGTTCGGGATTTCAAGTAAAGTATCTAACGACCACAACCCCGAGAGCACATTAATGCCAAATAAGACCTCACGTCACTGTGCGGAAGTTGAGAAGTGAGGTCACCGAGCCCACGTGTGACGTGACGTGACGCGAGCGCTCTTCGTTTCCATCGCGACCACGGCAAGGAATGAGGACCTACGGGTTCGATTTGCCGGCTCTCAGCCTCGACATCCGTCTCCGTCCCAGCGGTGCGCCCACTTGTTGAATCAAATGAGTGTTTCCGTGCGGTCGCGCTGCACCCAAGCCATCAATGTCGCTGTCCCCGTCGCCCCCCCATCCCACCGCCGGTTCCGTGCCCCCCACGTACCTCGCGCTCCTGCCGCTGCCCCGCTCCGCCCGCAGAATGGCCCCCGGCCCCCGGCTTCGGCTTCTCGGGCAGCATCGCTCTCCCTCCGCGCCGCCAGCGCCACTTTCATAGGGAACGACCGACGGCTTCGAGCAACTCGACCGAAGCTAAACATAAAATGACAAAAGAAAAGAGAGTGAAGCTGATGAGGCGGAAGAAGGAAGCGCTGGAAGCTCCTCCTCCGTGACTCAGTCTGACTTTTACCTCCGAACAGGTAAACCGCACCCTCGCCGGTGGCGGGCGGACAGCGCGGACGTCGGGCGGGGACGACTTCGGCAGAGCAGCGAGTGCACGACCCGAGAAGATGTTGTAGCGTTTCGGGTCTTCCTGGGGCAGGACAGATGTTCATTTCCACTGCATATGCATTATATTTGAACTAAATGAAAAGAATTTGAAGATGCCAGCAACAAGCACCTGTGCGCCAGGTTTCCAGCGCGGCTGCAGATCTGAGTGGGAACCACACAAGGCGGAAACCCCGACTAAGAGCAGCAGGAAGCCGCGCTGCAGTTCACGAAAAGGCGGCTTCAGGAACCGCTGAAACGACAGTCTGACACACCTTTTTTCCCAAATGTCACATGAGAAAACTGAGAAGCGCTGCTTTTTCCCTGAGTTTTCCATCTGCTGCTTCAGTCTGTGCTTCCTAATATGCCCGTGTGGGACTATAAGGACAAAAAAAAGTAAATTCGGTTTTTACTGGGGTATTAAATGAAAGGAGCCGTGTCTCTATGTGAAACGTTTCTCATGAGGTTTACCAAAGCCACACAAGATTAAATTGCGCTTAAAACAGCACTTTTCAGGACATCTCAGACAGAATCAACAGGGAGCAAAATTTCATCCATAAAAAGACATCAGTATGCATGCTTTTCCTTTATTAAATTTGAAACTGTTGCTCAAACTGCACTTCATCACAATGACAGAATAAACAGTTTAAACTTCCTAAAATCACATCAATAGAACCATTGTACATATCGCGATAAAAACGATACGAAACAACAAAACCGCACACCAAACAGCACGCTGCAACAATCCAAGCACAACCACACACGCAAGCATCGGTTTTTATATACTGTAGGAAAGAGAATCACAGACTGGGGATGCTGGAGAATGTTGGTCTACAGCTGTCCTTCATGGTCCAACCTTGAGCAGCTGACCCCTGGGACACCACAATATATACTAGAAGGAAACAAAAAACACCCAGAAATTGCCTCCAGCAAGTTCCGTGTCTACAAAACACCTGCCCAGTGGGCCCGGGCTCTAAAACGTGACTTAATTGTTCATGTTTTCCAGTATTTCAGTATGTGTGGGCAAAAATGTTATGAAAAACAACTGAATGTGACACCACAACACTTGCAGCTAACTTGTAAAAGAGAAGGCTGGTGGATTTGTTTGCATTGACAATAGTCATTGCATTTTAAATATGGGAAATTAGGCACAACCTGTTTTAATTGGTTTTCTATTGGAAATGGCGGGCGGAACTTCGCAGAAGAGGAGTTTCCCGAGCTGCACACAAAAGCCTCACACCAGTGATTATGCAGAGAAAGTGAGAACATGCCATTCTGGAAGGACCTGTCTGAACGGGCAGCATGTACCCGCCTCCCTCCTACCTGTTCCACACAAGCTATGACAGGGCCACCAAATGAAAGAGTATCAGCATCACAGGTGGCTGGAACACAAAAAATGAATCGTTCATAAAAGAACTGAAGAGCTTATCGACCATCTTACATCATTTACAGTGAACAGCACAAAACTGTTTCTATGAGGGAAGATTCTTATGATACTGAACGCTTATTCAAGTGGTAAAGATATAGAAACGGCAATTGCTGTAATACAACATATACTGGGCGTTGTGCTACCTCACACTCAAATGCATACATAGTGTAACGCGCAGTCGGCGATGTAAATAGTTATTTCAATATCAATTGTCTATAGTTTTCTATTAGTCGGATTATCTATTTGTTGAATCATTGTTTTTGCTCATTATGCATGTTACTTCCAGTGGTGTATTCTGGGAAATGGGACTGGAGTGTGCACCATGGACAGGGACTCCTGTGGGGATTTTGCATTTTTAAGATTGAGAAAGTAACCAGCTTTTGGTTGCTCCCGTTGGGGGTTGCTACAGCGGATCGGCTTGTCTGTATATTTGGTTTGGCAGAATTTCACGCCAGATGCCCTTCCTGACACAACCCTCCATTTTGCCCGGGCTTGGGACTGGTGCAGAGGTGCACCCCCTTGTGGCTGAATTTGCATCAACACCCAATGTGGGGCTATGGATTTAGTAACTGCTGCTGCCACTATCAGAAGACATGCTGGTGGAAAAGAACTGCATTCTTCAGCAGAAGAAGACATTTCCTTGCTTTGATATGGGATGTACTGTGGACCCCCTGTAGGCAGTGTTGACGGACCTTTCATTCCCACCAAACCCATGCTGGAAGGCAAGGCGCTGAGTGCTAGACAACAGGTAGGAATCCTGAAGTGCTGTTTTCGCGAGGCACCAAACTACCGCAGCTAGTTGTAGGAAACATGGCGACTGCACTGCACTGCACCTGCCCCTGTCCCAAGACAGGGAAACAACGCAGGGATGATGCTGTGCACGGCAAAGTGAGTACTACACGTGAGTGTCGCCCCTCCATGGTGACGCAGGAAGCGGTACACGCACTCTGGCAGTACCGTGGGCTTAGCTGTAGGAACAGGAGCAGGAACAGCTCCGGATGAGGACTGTACCCAAGGGGACCTAGTGCAGCACCACATAGACACGTGCAATGCAGCACCCATACAACTGCATCGCGTGGCCCTTGCAAGGAAAAAATAAAAGAGATGGCTATCACTGAAGTGATTGAGCCCCTGGTCCTGGTCCAAAAGAAGGATGGCAGTTGGCAATTCTGTGTTGATTATCACCGTCTGAATGCCGTCACGAAGCAGGGTTATGCTGGTTCAGCTTGCTGGACCTAAGGGGCAGGTAATGGTAGGTCGCTCTGGCCCCGGAGGCATGCGAGAAGATCGCATTCATCTTGGGGTGGGGCCTCTGGCACTTCACTGTCATACCTTTCGGTCTTTGCAATGCACCAACCACCTTTGAGTCCCTCGTGGAACAGGTGCTAACTGATGTGCCCTGGAGCCAGTGCATCATCTATTTGGACATCAGCTTTCCAACAGCTGAGGGAGAAGCTGACCTGTCCTAGCACTTCTGACAGTGGAAAAGCCCTTCGTAGTGGACACGGATGCCAGCAATCAGGGCATTGGTGCAGTGTTGTTGCATGCAGGAGAGAACGGAGAAAAGGTGATTGTGTACTACAGCAGGAGATTGAACCGTGCAGAGAGAAATTACTGTGTTACCCGGTGTGAACTCCTCGCAGTAGTTGCGGGGCTCAAGCACTTTTGCTACTACCTTTACGGCACCAGGTTCCTCCTGCGGACAGACCACGCATCGCTCATGAGGCTCCTTAACTTCAAAGAGCTGGAAGGGCAGACGGCATGGTGAATCGAAGCGCTGCAGGGGTATGACTTTGACATCCAGCATTGTCCAGGGTGCCTGCATGCCAACACAGATGCGCTGTCTTGTCGCCCCTGCAGACACTGCAAGTGGCTGGAGGAGCACGCAGAAGGGAGAGTGGACATGTGCAAAGCTTCAGTGACAGGCAGGACAGAGGAGGCACCAGGAGATGAGGCAGACTGGTTCTGAAAAGCTCAAGAAGAGGACCCTGAGCTGTTGGTGGCGAGTGGTTTTCTGTGCTCAGGGCAATACCCCCCCTCCCCCCATGGACAGCTGTCACGCCTTATGGACACACTGTGAAGTCCTACTGCTCTTAGTGGGACAGCCTGGCATTGCAACAGGGACTGCTGTACTGCCAGTAGGAGGGGCTCATGTATGGCTAAGTTTGGTGGCAGCTCCTTGTCCTCCATAGCCCGAGAAAGGAGGTGTTGCAGTGTGTGCACGGCTCAACCGGTGCTGGGCTGCACTTTGGGGTGGCAAAGACTCTGCATTGGCTGCACCAGTGATTCCACTGGGCTGGTTGTCTCCAAGAGGTGAAGTTATGTTTGCACTGCTGTGATGTCTGTATGGGAAGGAAGGGCTCCCATGACTGCTTGCATGCCCCCTTGCAGCGGCTTCAGTCTGGCACTCCAGTGCCAGAGCACATTTGTATCTATCCTGGGTCCGATCCCCCGCACTGACTGTGGCAACCACTATGTGCTACTTCACTAAGTGGCCAGAGGTGTATGCTGTGCTGGACCAGAGTTCTGGCACCACAGCGGAGCACTTAGTAGAAGTGACAACAGAAGACATGCGGTCTCAGGGTTGACCGCTGAGCCCAGGGCATTGGGTTTGGATGTACAACCCCCAAAGAAAGTGTGGACTTTGTCCCAAGCTGCCCAACAGCTGGGTCGGACCCCGTGTTGTTCTGGACAAACTGTCAGATGTGGTGTACTGAGTACAACCAGGGCACGGGTACCGTTCGGAGCTCCTGCATAGGGACCAGCTAGCACCATATCACCCAACCCGCATGCAGCTGAGTATTTGATGTAACTACATGAGTTTTTTTTCACCTACTAAACAATTCAGAACACAGCCATGTTTCTTAACCGTAAATGACTACATTTTTGTTTACGATATCCTTTTTTTTGCTGGTTTATATGTGTTACAGTTCAACCATCCCAAAAACATATCTCTCTTGGTGAAATGTAAATTGTTTGTATTGATATGGATTAGTAAACTGCATACATTAGCTAAACGATTACTCTTTTGTTATTTATGTATAAAAATAGGCATGGCTCAAAGGTGAGAACAGGTGGGGTAAAAGATAGCGCTACTCCCTTGCAGTTATAATGTTCCTAGGTTTGAATCCATCATTCTGGTGAAATAAATTACTACATATAGATACTTTACTATTAAATATAAAGTATATATTTATATATACTTTAAAAGCGCAATTTACTTTCAGTAGTTTATCATACGAGCTTAACCTACAAAGCTGTTTCAAACAGGAAAATGAAATAAGTTCAGTAAAGGGTGCTGTTAGATGTTACACAGCAAATGTATTATTCTAGCAAAGAATAAACCCTTTAGTAATCGTAATTTAAAGTTTCTACACACGATCAAACGTGGATGAAGATCACAAAAAAAGTTCAACGTCTGGCCTTACACCGTCATTAGACTTTTACTCCAAAATGCAGCGTAACAACGTCATCATATAATATTCTTATAAAATTCTTTTTTTACGCGATAATATGTTTCATGGTTGTTTTGTACATGTTTAGATTAGTTCCCCAAAAGAAAAACAACAAAAAAATTTGAACTTTACCGCCAAATGGGGAGGGGTTCCTGTGCTTAACCCGGAAGTGATAGTGCACAAGGCGTGTTGATTGGTTGAACTCTCTCCCGCGTCTACGTTTATTGCGATTGGTTGGTTGCCTATTACGAGGGGATGGTGGCGCGTGCTCGGGGTAGTTGGCGCTTAATTTTCGGTCTGTCGCTTTGGCCGCGCGAAACGACAAAACGTTGCAGTTTTTGCACAATATTTTTGACAATTTATTATTCCTGCATTTTTGGAGGGGGAAAGTCACCATGTACGTCATCAAGCGAGGTAAGACATTGCCTTTTGAACTAGCTTGTCATGTAGGCTTTGTAACTTTATATTACGTTATACTTTTAATTTCGAAACGTGGTACTCTGTCAACCGACTCCGGTTCCTGTTCATGACGAACAAATCTTTCGCCTTTTACTCTGTCAAGCTGGCTTCTTAACTTATTTCATGAATTATTATAACAGTTGAATGGTGCCGCTGAAGAACACGTTTTACTTACCGTCTTCCGTTGAATCTAAATATATCCTGCAGTCTGCTCAGCCGGGAAGGACTCATAGTTGTAATGTTTTAAAAAAAAAAATTAAATAAACTTCCTACCTGGTTGCTAAGCTGTTCACCTATAGGTGTATATGATGCGGAAAATGACTCCCCTTGTGTGAATGTGTCTGTCCACAACGTCTGGTGTTTGAAATGTGGATCCAGTGTTGCTAGTTTTTTAAAACATTATTTTTGTAGAGGAGCTGTTGTAATGTTGAGATTTTGTGAATTACGATAAAGAATGACTGCTGTGTGCAAGACCCCCCCCCGGACAGACACAGCCGTTTGCCTTTTGTTGTCCGTCTTGGCGCCAAATGCTGCTGATCTCAGGCCGGACGCCGCTCGATGGCTCCGTTTGTACTCAGCTGCATGAATTGATGCAACTATGGCATCATTTAGCAATAAAACTTTTCACGGTTGCGTATTTTTGCAGGGCATTAAATTTCTTAGTTCAAATGTTGTCAGCTAAAGCGCGAATCATGAGGTCCTCGAAGGGGGAACTATTTTTGTTTAATGTTTAAACTTTTTTTTTTTTTTTTTTTAAGGCCCTTTGTCAGTAAATATGCTTTCTGTATTCGTAACGGTTATGTTTCAAAGTGGGGGGGGGGGTCACGTTTCTATTATTGTTGGTGTTCTGTGCAGTGTAGACTTGGCTGTTTTTCAACGTTTAACTGTACTATATTATTTTGTTTAACACAAGAGACATAACAGCTTGGTGCAAATTTCAACACAATGGGTGCATACAATATGACAAATATGAGTTCTACCAGACAAGGATTTAACTATCAGATAATTAAATGATATTTAATAAAGTGATTTCCCCCCCCCCCCCCCCCCAGATGGACGCCAGGAGCGTGTCATGTTTGACAAAATCACCTCCCGTATACAGAAGCTCTGCTATGGCCTCAATTTGGATTTTGTGGATCCTGTAAGTATGCAAAAACATCCTTTAAAATCCCAGATAGTGGTTTTGAGTTTTTTATATATATATATATAATAGCTTCATATAATTCATATAATTGGGTGACTAGCACTAACACAACTGTGAGGTTTTTAGGTGTTCTTATTTGGGGTTTGTTTCTTTGTTTGTCTGTCTGTTTGTTTGTTTGTTTGTTTATTTATTTAACTAACTTCTTTCCTTTTAGACTCAGATCACCATGAAGGTCATTCAGGGGCTGTACAGTGGTGTGACCACAGTGGAACTGGACACCCTGGCTGCTGAGACAGCCGCCACCCTCACCACCAAGCACCCTGACTATGCAATCTTGGCTGCCCGCATTGCTGTATCCAACCTACATAAGGAGACCAAGAAGGTCTTCAGTGGTGAGTGGCGGGAAAAGTTTACGTTGCCTATGCAGCAGTGGGTGTACATTCATGTCAACTAAATGTGGACCACATTATTTGAAGCTGGTTTTCATAGTGATGTTGGTTTTTGTTATATCCTCCGCAGATGTCATGGAGGACCTTTACAATTATGTGAACCAGCTCAATGGACGCCACTCTCCAATGATCTCCAAGGAGACCCTGGATATTGTCCTGGCTAACAAGGATGTAAGTGTCTGTAATGTCATTCTTTTGAATTGATTTCACATTTTAATTCATTGAAAATATGCTTCATAATCTCACATTTTAAATATTTTTTCCCCTTAGCGTCTGAATTCTGCCATAATCTATGATCGTGATTTTTCTTACAACTTTTTTGGATTCAAGGTAAGGTTTTTTTTTTTTTTTTTTTTTGCTTTAGTGCAGGAAGTCCTTGACTTATGACTGACTGCTGTGTCTGTCATAAACAGTAATAGTAATTAGTAGTCATTTTCAGCATTTTGAAAAGTAATGAGCATCTTGTAGGTAAAACATGTATACATGAATATCTTGTGTTAATGTGATAGTAAGGTGTGTCCACCCTATTATTTTAGTGAACAGACATACTTTACTCTGTGTTAATCATAAATGAACTCCGGTAACTTTTTTTCCTCCCATTTAGACATTGGAACGTTCTTACCTGCTGAAGATTAATGGAAAAGGTAGTTATATTTTTATCTGTTGCAGCAAAAATCCTATTCCCATTTTTGATAACTTTTTTTTTTTTTTTTAAATCTTTTTAACTTCCCTGTATTTTCTCTGCACAGTTGCTGAGCGCCCCCAGCACATGCTGATGCGAGTGGCAGTTGGAATCCATGGGAATAACATCGATGCAGCCATTGAAACCTACAATCTTCTGTCAGAGAAGTGGTTCACTCATGCTTCCCCCACCCTCTTCAATGCTGGCACCAACCGGCCTCAGTTGTCCAGGTGTGCTTCCTCCCCTGTTTTTTCTTTTCTATACTCATCCTTAAATCACCCAGGATGATAAGAATAACACAATTTTAAATAAATTTTAAATATTTTCTGTCTCCAGCTGTTTCCTGCTAGCCATGAAGGATGACAGCATCGAGGGTATCTATGATACACTAAAGCACTGTGCCCTCATTTCCAAGTCGGCGGGAGGCATTGGAGTGGCTGTGAGCTGCATCCGTGCAACAGGCAGCTACATTGCAGGGGTATGGTATACAAGCTGGTGTTTCTTAAAAATCTTACTAGCAGAAATCATCTGCTTTTGTATTTTGGGTACATTGATGGTGTTTAAGTGAGATTTTTTTGTGTGTGTATTTTATGGCAGACTAATGGCTGTTCCAATGGCTTGGTCCCCATGCTGAGGGTTTACAACAACACAGCTCGATATGTGGACCAGGGTGGGAATAAGGTGGGTTCTGCTCTGCACAGACGTGCTGTAGATGCCTGATCTTGAGTTCCAAATGTGTCATTGCCTTGTGATGTCTCAAGATGCATAAACCTGCATTAGTGCTCTATATAAAGGTGTCTGTTTTATTTATCACCCATGTTTGATGGCTTAAAGGTTGAGTTGAGGATGGAAGTCACTTTAGCTTGTTGTTGAAGCTGACAGCCATTTTACTTTTTTTTTTTTTTTTTGGATCATTGAAATATAGCGGCCTGGTGCCTTTGCCATGTACCTGGAGCCCTGGCATTTTGACATTTTTGACTTCCTGGAGCTGAAGAAGAATACAGGGAAGGAGGAACAGAGGGCACGGGACCTGTTCTACGCACTCTGGATCCCAGACCTCTTCATGAAGAGAGTAGAGAATAATGAGGTGACCTCTCCCTATCCAAATTGGATTGCCTTCCCTTTTAATGCTTCCCTGTGGTAATTGTGCTAATTTGTAAGCAAGGTTATATCTGAGCTTCTTGGGTAGCTTTTAAAAAAACTTTTAAAATGACTTCCTGACCAATTGTAAGTTAATCTTTTGAATGTATGGGATTGGTTGCAGAACTACATGGATCAGTCCCTCACACCACACTTGCTCTGTCTGTTCTTCAGGACTGGTCGCTCATGTGCCCTAGTGACTGCCCAGGACTCAATGAGTGTTGGGGAGAGGAGTTTGAAAAGCTCTACACAAGGTAAATATTATTTCTGACTGGTTCTCATGGCACTATTTATAAAATTGTCATCTTTATTTAGTGAGATACAGCTGTGTTTTATGCTATAATAAAAGTAATGGGAGAGTTGTGTGGTTATCATCGATCTCTCCCCTTTTTTTATTCTGACTTGATTGTTTGTTTGATAAATAATTTGTGTGTGTGTGTGTGTGTGTGTGTCGCACTTAGGTATGAGAAGGAGGGCCGGGTAAAACGTGTGGTAAAGGCCCAGCAACTGTGGTACGCTGTGATCGAATCTCAAACAGAGACAGGCACACCCTATATGCTCTATAAGGATGCCTGCAATCGGAAGAGCAATCAGCAGAACTTGGGTACTATCAAGTGCAGCAATCTGTGTACGGAGATTGTAGAGTATACTAGCAAGGATGAGGTAAGCAGCTGGAGAGATGGGCAAATTTTGTTTTTTGTCCCGTCACCATCTCCCCCCCCCCCCCCCCGTCATGGATATTTTCTTTTTATGAATAACTGCTAACCAAAATTTATAAGGAGGCTTGTGATCTTTTCTTTACAGGTTGCTGTCTGCAATTTGGCATCCATTGCACTCAACATGTATGTAACTCCAGAGCACACATATGACTTCAAAAAGCTTGCGTACGTTACCAAAGTCATTGTCAGGAATCTCAACAAGATCATTGATATCAACTACTATCCAGTGCCTGAGGTGAGCTGGTCTGCTGTCAGAGTTCTAAGTTCAGTAGTGTTATTGTAGAAAGATGTAACCAGATTGGCTATAAGGGCTTCTTGTTTACCTTTTCTTCAGGCTGAGAAGTCCAACAAGCGGCACCGACCCATCGGCATTGGTGTACAGGGTCTGGCTGATGCCTTCATCCTCATGCGCTTTCCCTTTGAGAGTCAGCAGGCCCAGCTGCTCAACATTCAAATATTTGAGACAATCTACTATGCGGCCCTGGAGGCCAGTTGTGAGCTGGCTGCTGAGGTTGAGCCTTATGAAACCTTTGAGGGGTCACCTGTTAGTAAGGGGGTGAGTCTGCATTTACTCATGTCAGTTTGTGAAAGAGGTGATGGTTACTGTTTCTCTTCTTTCTTGATGCGCCTCTTTAAAATAATAGTTTGGCCTGTGGGAGGTGGGGGTTTCATATTGTGCTCATTTATCTGCTTTACTTTCAGATCCTCCAATATGACATGTGGGATAGGACCCCAACAGACCTATGGGACTGGAAGGCACTCAAAGAGAAGATTGCAAAGTTAGTTTCACAGCTACCCACATGTTTGTATCAAGACACCCATGACCTGTTATTAATGAATTGTCATCCAAAACACTTCTGGTATGTTTTCGCTTGTTTATGTCCAGACATGGAGTTCGCAATAGTCTGCTGCTTGCCCCCATGCCCACGGCCTCCACAGCCCAGATTCTGGGAAACAATGAGTCCATTGAACCCTATACCAGCAACATCTACACACGGCGGGTTCTGTCTGGGGAATTTCAGGTAAATGCTCATCCTTAAGATTCTTGGCACCTTGCCAACAACCCCTGGTGTCCTTTGCCCAGTGCCAAAATGGGGGATTGTTGGCTTTTTCAAAAATCTGTGTAGTTTATTTCTCCTTGCTAATATTTTACTCATTGGCTTTTTTCAGAATGAATTTCACAATTAAGTAGAAAGTAAATGGATAAATTAAAATATTTTTTTCATGTCAAAAATTTGAAGGAACAGACATGATTGAACATCTTTATAACCCTAGATATTTTTCCATGCATTGTTGGATTAAACTTAATTCAGCTGACTTGTAAGCAGTTAACATCCAGTACGGTTTTGAATTTTAATAGTGGTTTAATATCAAGAAATTATTTTGGATACATGTTGGCTGTGCTGTCTTTCACATAGGTGTTGTCAACTTACATATTTTACATATAGTGGAAAAACATTGAGTTCTCAGTATGTTTGACTAACTTATTTACTTAATTGCTGAGAGACAGATGGGAACTGTATAGCTTTTTAAAACTGCAACTGTAGCTGCTAAACATGAATGTCCTAACCCCCCCCCCCCCCCCAGATTGTGAACCCCCACCTGTTGAAGGACCTGACTGAGAGAGGGCTGTGGAATGAGGACATGAAAAATCAACTCATCTCCCACAATGGTTCTATACAAGTAAGTACAGAGGTCAGGTTCAGTCATCATAATTTATACCTCCAAGGTCACCAAACTGAGCACTGGTGCCCCCCAGGGATGTGTGCTCAGTCCACTGCTGACACACAACTGTGCTGTCCAGCACAGCTCGAATCACATCAAGTTTGCAGACGACACCACGATAGTGGGGCTCATCAACAACAACGATGAGTTTGTACAGAGTGGAGGTCCAACGTCCAGAGTGGTGGACTGGTTCTGAGAAAACAATCTATCTCTATCAGTAAAACTAAAGAGATGATTGTTGACTTCAGGAGAACTCCTGCAACCTGCTCTCCATTGGAGATTGATGGCTCAGCAGCATCAAGTTCCTTGGAGTGCACATAGCAGAAGACCTCACCTAGACACTCAACACCACCTCCATCACAAAAAAGCCCAGCAGCATTTTCACTTCCTGCAGAGGCTGAAGAAAGCCAGCCTGCCTCCTTCCATCCTCACTACCTTCTATAGAGGAACTATAGAAAGCATCCTCTGTAGCTGCATCACTGTCTGGTTCGGGAACTGCAACATCACTGACCGCAAGACTCTTTAGTCCCTGCTAAAGACAGCTGAGAGGATCATCGGTGTTCCTCTCCCACCCATGGAGAAACTCTACAGAAAACACTGCACCCATAGATCCATAACTATTGCTGCTGACTCAGACCACCTGTCCTATGCTCTGTTCACACTCTTACCATCCGATAGAAGGTACCAGTGCATCCCAGCAGCAAAAACCATCAGGCTCCACAACAACTTCATCCCCCCCCCCGGACATTACTGCACCTGGACATTACTGCACTGATATTTATTTTATTTATTTAATTTTATTTGTACTGTTTTTCTTTTATTTGCACTGCACCCCCAGAGAAATGAAATTTCAGCCCTGATGTATATCTGTATACAGACGGGCTGACAAATAAAAACTCTTGACTCTATTGATTTCTGACTTGATCGTTACATCCGCTTGAAGACGGAATCTGTGCTATGGCATATTAAATACACATCAAAGTACATCATTCTTTTCTATCTAACATTCTTATAGTTTTCAGAAGTATTTTGACCATTCACACGAATATTTCAAATGCAGAATTGTTCCTTGAACTGGGGACTTTGTTTATTGGTCATCAGTTTAACTCTAGTGTTTTCTTGCCCTTCTTGCAGGAAATTGAAAACATACCAAGTGATCTGAAGGAGCTGTACAAGACCGTGTGGGAGATCTCTCAAAAAACTGTGATTAAAATGGCTGCCGACCGTGGTGCATTTATAGATCAGAGCCAGTCGCTTAATATCCACATTGCTGAACCCAACTATGGCAAGCTGACCAGCATGCACTTCTATGGCTGGAAGCAGGTAAGCATCCCCTCATGTTGTGATATTTGGTCTTTCACCATTAATCAGTGCATACTCAAAATGCGTTTCGGTACGTTTTACACTGTTAAATAGCACAACTGGAGAGTTCGGTCACCAATAATTTGGATTCCATTTTTTAGAGTCATTGACCTGTGCAAACGGCTCCCCTGGATTGTGGGATTCCCTTTGCTTTCCTTATACTTCTGAAGCAAATTTTAGCTGGAACACCACCATGTTGGGCCCTCTGATCCCATTTTGTCCAGTGTCATGAAGTACAGGGATTTAATTCATCCATGGCCCTCCCTTGCTAACACTTATGAGTACAGTTGAACTAAATCATTTGTAACCCCTCCATTTGGCAGGGTTTAAAGACAGGTATGTATTACCTGAGGACCAAGCCAGCTGCCAATCCCATCCAGTTCACGCTGAACAAGGAGAAGCTGATGGCCACACAAACTTCTGCAGTCAACGGGGATGCAGCCAGTGCTGCTGACAAGGCGAGGAACAAGGCAGCCATGGTGTGCTCCTTGGAGAACCGTGACGAGTGCCTCATGTGCGGGTCATAAGTCCATATTGTGAGTTACTTTTTGACTTTTCATTTTGCGGCCTCTTGTTCTTCCTACTATTTTGAAAACAATCCAGTCTACACATTTTTTCTTTTCCTACATATATCTGTAAATATACTTAGCATCCTATAATGACAATTTTTATTTTTTTCCTGTTTATACCTCTTACACTCAGAACAGGACAGAGAAAGACTCCTCAGTCAAATGTACAGAATACCCTGTTAAAATTAAACTGCTGTGTTGCTCCATTAAATGTATTGTTAGCACTGTTAATATTTAATGATTTTTGGGGAGATTTACATACCACTTAATGCCACAAAATACTTTCTGTAGAGCAACGAGTATGATTGTATATTGAATTGTTTCACCTTTTCAGAAAATAAAATATAAATAAAGTGCGGTGTTTGTATTGGTTTTCTTTTTTGTATGAAATTGTATTTCACTCTAATGTGACTTGTGGCATCAAGGTACATAGTGCTGATGCATTCATACCTGAGTTTGGGCAATGTCTTCTAAAGGACTGTAATCCCTCCTAAATTAAAAAGAAAAATTTATTTGAAAGAAATTGTAAGCATGCAGGTCTTCAGGTGTTCAGAGGAGAACTTCTATTATTCTTGGTAACAAAAGTCCATTGTTTTGGGGAGAAAAGGCCCCATCTCCTGCAGTGATGATAAGCTTGAGGGACATGTAGGAGATCAGAACAGAATGTTCAAGTATTGCAAAGTGGGAATAGACTGACAGAAGGTCAGAGAGTTAAAGAGGTGCTAACGCTGTGTACATCTTTATAGGTAAGAATGAGGATTTTGAAGTCAACTTGAAGCTCTACAAGAAACTGGTGCAGGGATTTTAATGTAGTAGGTCAGATATGGTCACTGACCGGACCTCCTCAAGGTTGTAGCTGCTCAATTGCGAAGATAAAGTAGTTCAGGGTCTTCATGGTGTTTTCATACCCCCTCCCCCTCCATTTGCCACTACTGTACTGTAGAAAAGGTCACAATTGCTTTATTTTCTATTTAAATCCTTTAGTCTTTCTATTTAGAACTTTATTTCATTAGTATGTATACATACTGGAGAATGCTGCTGAAATGGGAGTTAAAAGTAGCTAAAATCAGCTTTTCATACTTTTATGACTATTCATATCAAAGATAAAAGGTCATGCTGACATTTCAAACTTTTGTACTGAGAGATAAATGGCTAGGCAGTAAGAACCAGTTTACAGAGAACAAAATGTAGAGCGGTAATGTACCAAATAATTCCAAGAATATTATTTATCTGTAAAGAAGCTTGTGTGGGTTTGGGCCCACCACCTAAGCTGGTAGATGGTAGAAGTAGGTTAGAAAGTTATAATTGTTGCTAGGGAAACTATACTGGTGAATTTGGCTGCTGGTGAAATGTCCATTCCAGTAAAGATAGAATATATTAATGGTCCTTCCACTGAAAGCTAAAAAGAAAACATACTGTAATGGAAACAAGGCTAGGGGAGATGGTTAACTCCCTAGGTGACTCTGAGGGAGTGGTCTGGCAGGAAGCAGCAGGTGTTCTGCAAGCTGCAACCTGCACGCAGCCTCCAGGGAGCTGCCAGGCCCACAGCAGTACATTTAATTGAAAAATGAAAACAATTGAGAACTTGTTACTTTATCACCATCACCACTGTTTCATAGAAACTGCACCCTTTCCAAGCACCACTGGGTCCCCCGCCCATCTGTTCTGTAGGTAAAAACATTCCTCCATATTCCTTATTTTGTCTCCATCTTATACTTCTTACTTATTATTTATAAAGAACAGAATAGATCTCCTGGCTTTCCCCCCCTTTTTTTAAATAAATGCTTCACCATAAAGGCCGTGGCACCAAGTCCTCCAAGACTACTGTGTTTACTAGGGTACAACCGCAGTTTGCGAGAGAGTAGTTACATGGTTGCAGCAAGTCACTCGTGTAACATGGAAGTGGGATTATTTTTTCAGAAATCCAAGGCCAATGCTCCTTTCTTACACATTCACTGTTACTCCAAGTCCAAATAATCACAGCACTTGCCCAGTATTATGATTTATTATTCATTTACAATGAACTTACAATCTTAGCTTTGTATGCTAAGCTACCTCCAGTTAATACCCCATTTGTACAGGTGGGTACTTTTTACTGGAGTAATTCAGGGTAAATGTCCTGCTCAAGGATGCTAGAGAAGAAGTAGGTCTTGAACCTGGAGCAGATCTTTCATCTGCAAGGCTGTGGCAGCTCTAGGTTTACTTATAGATATATGTGACCATCTGAAACAAAGGAAGATCGCGTGAACCTGAGTTACCAGAATTTTAGTCAGTGCTGTTCTCAGACATCTGTGTATCTCCTCTTCCTTCACCAGATTCCTCCCCTTCCTGCGATCCAAAGCCTGTGTCCCAGGAATCATTACTTTCAGCTGGGGAACAGACCTGGTTGTCACCTCCTGAAAGGTTCTGCTCCTTCATGTCAACCTTTGTGGCCTCTTTCACATCCTCCTCTGCTTCAGCCTCCTCCTCCTCTTCTTGCACTGTCACCTTCAGTGGGCTGTGACCGCTGCTGAACCCCCTGAAATTGTTCTTGGCACCTAGGATGTACTTGCTCAGGATGGAGGAGCCTTCGGCGCAAGAGGTATCTGAACCCCCATAGCTGCTGTTCAGCAGAGACTGATTGATCTGTTTCATTTCTGAATGCAGTCTTCCCACCACTTTGCTCAGCTCTGTGATGCGATTTCCCACATCTAAGAAGAAGGACAGGGACTTCAGTAAAGTGAACAAAACTACACTAAAATGCTTGAAGTATTTTGGACTTGCAACGATTTATTGACAAGGGTCTCGGGTGAATTCAGCATTAGAGAGATCCTATGGTAGATATAAGAAAGATCAGATCTTCTGTAAGGAGTTTAGTCACCCATGCGACTCTCTTTGTTTATTCTATTATTCTCTCTAGCTCACTTTGCAAGAAAATGCCATTTTGATGGGTCCAATATCACAGAATAACCCATCCGTCCCCATCATCCAGTTACCCCCTCTGAACCCACACCTTTGCGTTTGCTCTCCTCAAATTCCCGGCGTGCCGACTCAATGTAGCGCTGGACGAGGGCTCGGATCACCTGCTGTCTGTAGGGCACCCGGTTGACTCCGTCATTTTGTACCCCACTGGACTGCAAAGCCAGAAACCAAAAGCAGTCACTTCACAAACTAAAGAGCATATCGGCTTGTACAATTTGCATTCATATTTCTATATATAACCACAACATAACAATCAAAACAGACTACGCTGTGCATTAAATATGGCTTTTCTTAATTCAGTGATGTGAGTAGAACCAAAATGTGAAAATGTTTTTTAAAATTTACTGCAGCATTTTTCGACTTGTCACATTCTTTATGTTCCAAATAATGATAAACACTATTAACATATTTTATGAAGCACACAACATATTTGTTATTTGTAAGAGTTTCCTGTGTAGGAACTCACAGTGGTAGTAATAGGTGGATAGTCTGGTGCTGAGTTGCAGGTACAGCAGCAGCAGATCCTCCTGAAGATGCCTCTGGGCAAAATCACAGCCAGACATGATGGTCACCACCAGACAATTCTAATTATTTTCTGTATATCTTTAATTCATTTAAATGTAATTACCAGCTATTTGTCGAAATAAACAAAAAATATCTATAATAAATATCTTTGGGAAGTATGCTTATACTCCACATGAGAAGACACTGCAATAACTACATGTAAATGTTTCATGTTATGCATTGTGATGTGCATTTTCGGACAAAAAGCAGGAGCAACTGTGTAAACCTGGAACGTCCCGGTAAGATACTTTAGGATGGAAAATGTGCTTAGTGTTTTGGAGGGTTTGGGCTGTGCAGCTCAGTGTGAGATCACCCACCGTATGAGGTAGAAGGCTGCTTTGGGTGAGGGGATGATGTTGAAAGGGACAGGCATGGTGAGGCCTTCCCGGAAATAATTCAGATAGAGCTTAGAACGGGCAAATTTCCACTCCACATCAGCGTCATCCTGGGCACGGAGGGTGGGACAGAGAGAACACAAACCCGGTCTAATCGGCTATCTGAAGGCAAACAATCAAATTACCCTGCCCTGCTGTGGCCTTTGCTTCAGCACTGAGGATCTGAAGGAATCAGCATGACTACTCTCTCCCAGTGGGATCTGCCTCATTTTACCTCAATCTTCTGGAAGGAGTTGGTGATCATAGCAATGAGCATGTTGAGCAGCACGATGACAATGATCAGGGTAAAGATGCCATAGAGTACCCGGCCCACAAACTCCGCCACCACATAGTCTGGCATGTCCACATAATCCTGGCTCACGACCCCAAACATGGTCCAGAAGAGGAAGCGAAATGTCTCATTGAACCTAGTGAGAGGGAGTCGATCAAACACACCTGCATGCATGTAAATAGATTACAAAATTCCAGTGAACATAATATCAAGGCAAGTTTATACCAAGAAAAGTCCAATTCATTTACAATAATCAACTAGATCCAAAATAATTGCTTGTTCACTCCTTAAAAGAAATGTCGAATATCATACCGGCCAAGGTTTGGGGACACAACGTAGGGCACGTAGATGTTGTTGATCCCACAGAGGAAGGCAGTCCCAATGATCATTAGGATGAACATAAACCTTGGGAAGAACAAACAATTGTTTTCCATAATAAGGATGCTTTTCTAGATGTCTCAAGATAATTACATGCATTTTAAATGCAGCATCTTTAGAAAGGTCTACAATGGACTGCAATTCTATCCAAGGAGTGGTTTCATAGCCTAGAAGTCAGTGGTTCCAGGATACACTCTGGACCACCGCGACCCTGACCAAGATACGTGTTTAAGGATAAAGGATGGATGAATGAATGGATGAATCCTCACTAAAACGTATAGTAAGAAAAGAAGTCAAAGGCAGAGATAAACTCCACATCCTGGCCTGTTCACACAAACTTCCGGCTCAGACACCAGGATCGTTGCACCTCATCATATCATCGATCATCTTGCCAATAGAGATCTGCATGGTCCCCAGGGACTCCTGAGCAGGGAGGATGTAAGCCAGGCGAGTGAAACTCAGCATGCTTGTCACGGCAAACAGCAACTCAGCAATCAGTTGGGGATCCTCCTGTCTCCATTCTTCTCTGCCTAAAGGAGGAAATGAGGATGACCGAAATGTAGTTCCCAACAGGCAAACATGACATTCTGCTCAAGCTAAAAATTCAAATAAAGTGATGTGAAATCCTTCAGCTATAAAAAAATATTTGACAAAGCCAAACCAACCAGATCATGGTAATTGAAATTGTGTTTTAAAGAGCATGATAACAGAAGATCTATTTGGCAATCTGATGTTAGATGGAGGCCCATGTGGCGCTGTGCTCACCAGCTTGTGTGAAGTATATACATTCATCTGCCCGCTCTGGAACCTGGCACACAAAGTAGCCTTTGAGCGTGATGATCATGCGCAGCACAAAGGAAGCTAGATACATGCTGAGGACCATCATGTCCAGAAAGTTCCACCAGTCAAAGAAGTAGCTGCGTAGGCCCTCAATCCAGACCTCCTTGCACTCAAACCAGAAGAATCCTGGTGGGAGCAAATGAAAGCATCCCATTTATTAACTCCATTGCAATCCTTCTCTCCTTATTAAATTTTATGCAAAACTACATTTTTTTTTTAAATTTGGATTTTGCATTTGAACTACTGTACATGTTGTACCTGGCTTTGCTCTCCAAATGCTACTCTGTTTATTTTCTCTTATTATGCAACATTCTGAATTTAATGACAATTTTCCTATTCCTTGTTTCTGCTGTAGGTCTTGGGTTTCCATGCAAAAGCAGACCCACCAGCGACCCAGACCATGTGCAGGGAGTTACGCAGGAGGTTCTGATGGCGTGAAGCAAACTCGGTCCGAAACATCTCCATAGCGATGGACTCGGCCAGCAGTGTGATCAAGAACCACAGGTAGGCAGAAGAGTGCAGCAGGAACTTGATCACAGGGATTTTTAGCATCTTTCCAACCTGAGAAATATACCAAAACAAAGTGACCAAGATGGAATACAAAAGCAAATTTGGCCAAAGTACAGGGTACAGAAAAAATGGATGACAGAGAGTATCAATATACACTGCCCGGCCAAAAAAAGGTCACCACCTGAATTTAACTAAGCAATCGGTAAATAAATAGGTTTCATTGGATAATTACTGGAGTTCAGCAACATTATGTGCCCAAAAAATGAGGTGAGCTGACTACCTGAATAGACTGAATGACTAGGTTTTTCCATCAATGGATTTTTATTCCAAAATGACGATGCCAGGATTCATAGGGCTCAAACTGTGAAAGAGTGCTTCAGGGAGCATGAGAGAGATGTCATTTTCACACATGGATTGGCCACCACAGAGCCCAGACCTTAACCCCATGGAGAATCTTTGGGATGTGTTGGAGAAGACTTTGTGCAGTGCTCTGACTCTCCCGTCCATCATCAATACAAGATCTTGGCAAAAAATTAATGCAACTCTGGACAGAAATAAATGTTGTGACATTGCATAAGCTCACCGAAATGATGCCATGGTGAATGCGTGCCATAATCAAAGCTGAAGGCGGTCAAAAGAAATATTAGAGTGTAACTTTTTTTTGGCCAGGCAGTATATTTTGGAAACTGTACCTGCAAGGTGAACTGTACACTACTGCACTATTCTGCGTAGCTCAGGAAATACCAACACAAACTTTGTAGCCACCTTTACAAATAATATTGAGTCAATTTTACTTTACAGTAAATAACGTCGATAAGTTATAAATTATATGTGTTGTGCCATCAATCTTTTGGCTAGCAGTGTTTTGAAATATCTCTTATTATGTCTACTTCTCTATGATGCTATTTTACAGTGTTTGGGAATGGAGCAGGTTTAAAAATATAAACCATTTTCTTGATTTCAAATGTTTGCAACACAGCAATGTCCCATATACAAGGTTTGAACAATACTGTTTAGCATGTATCAGTACTTTAAAAAGAATTTTAAAGACCCAGTAACTTGTGAAATGGCCACCTTAGACTTTGGTGCAATCCAGTAGATGAGGCAGAGGAAGGGCATGGTGATGAAGATCCCAATGGACACCAACAGCTTCCAGGCTGTTCTGCTTCCCTTCCACCCTGACAGATTGCCACACCAAATAGAGGAGAGCACCTGCTGACAAATGGGATGCGCCACAAACTGGCCAGGGTGAAGGTGGGGGGGTGTGATACATGACTGTCAGAAGAACAGCAGCCTAAATATAATCTTTAAATGATTTAAGGTCCACAGGCCTTCATGCCATCTGATGGCTTGCATGAGGATTTAGGTTAACACTAATGCTAGTACTAATATCTTGCTCTCACCTGCTTTTGGTTGTAGTTCACAGCAAGGCGCAAGCGGGCCAGGTTAGGGATGCCGTCGTCAAAGGCCCGGTCGTCCAGTCCATCTTCTTCATCTTCGCTGTCATCATCACAGTTGTTGAGTATAGTTGTGACCTCACTCTGGTTGCGACACATGCCTAGCAGTTCCACAGCAAACTCCTGGCACAGCTCCACCAGGCACAAGTACTGTGGCTGCAGGGTTAGGGGTTAGGGGTCAGAGCTCAAGGGTCCATAACACCATGGGTCCATAACACCACGCAGGTTCTCACTAAGCAGTTAAAATTACCACTGATGCAAATACTAAATCAAGCAAACATTTTCAAAATACAAAAGCACTTGACACCCTTTAATGGACTGGCATCCTAGCCAGGGGCAGTTTCATAGCTTAGAGGCCAGGAGGCTCAGAATAAGCGGTGAGAGAAGATGGATGGATGGATGGATGGATGGATGGACAGACAACTGGGCATGATTCAATTAAAAATAATTTCCTTATTGTACTTATGAGAAAATACCATGACTGGAACACGCTACTGCACATGCACCTTGTGCTTTCTGCCTCAGCATGTCAAACACAACGATCTTGTACCATATACCAGTACAATGATCTCCTTGGGTTTGAATAGGGCAGCGAGTGGTGTAATAGCTTGAAACCAGACTGATGGATCCCTAGAAGATATCAGGTTGTTGCTACCATATGAGTTAATCTGAATTTCCTTACTGGAAACCCCTCCGTTGTTTAAAGTACCAAACAGCTTTTTATTTTGTAAACAATGAAAGTCATTTTAGATACAAGCATCTACTGTGCAAGGACATCTGTCCAAAAAAATGTGGGCTTTTAAATGGGTTACTAATTCTGACCTTGAACTCCGGTTCTTTCTTGGAGAGCTTGTGCAGTTCACGACTCAGGCGAAAGGCGCTGAGCATAGCGTCCTCCGATGTGATGGACAAGTAGGCACGGCTAGCAATGCCACGGTACGTGTTGATGCGTGATAGTGAGAACTTGAGCAGGTCATATTGACGGGCGTTGCGGCACTCCAGGCAAGCACAGGAGATGCGGTGTGGCCGGGGAATGACGTGGCCTTTATTGGTGAGCATGGTGACAATCTCGTACAGATCCTTCTGGCAGGCTAAGGTTAGTGGTGTTACGCCAGGGGCAAACTGTGAGTCATCGATGGAGTGGTCAAAGATGGCCAGCGAAAAAGAGCGAACATCCACCTTGTTGTTACCTACACCCTTCTCCTTGTCCAGCCGATCAAGGAGCCTTTTGACCACGCGTGGTTGGTTGGTGTCAACCGCCACCAGCAGTGCCTCGTGGATCTGTCGGAAGTCAAACTTAACCCCCTGTAGGAGGGCATCCATGGTGTCCTCACTGCCCAGCCGGATGGCCAAGTTCAGTGCTTCTCTCCAGAGTCTATCCTCTGAGTCCTCCAGCTGGCGAATGATCCCATCTCCAGTCTTGAGAAGGTTTGCCACCAGTGCAGTGTTACCGTCCTGAATGGCCCCAATGAGCTCAGGAGGGAAACGCATCTTCTTGTTTACAATTTCCCGCCATTGATCAGGCTGCCAAGGGAGATGATTCACAGTGATTTTCATTTTTATTTGACAATATGCAATAACTACATGGTCAGGGAAATAGATAGATAGATAGATAGATAGATAGATGGATAGATAGATAGATATGGCTGCAATTGTTTATTGGATACTGGAGCAACTGCATTTTCCTTAGTAACAGAAATAACAGAAAATTATTGGTTGTCTGTTTCCTGTCTTTACTCTTATGATCTCTTCAAATATGAAGAGCATCTGGGTGCACATTTAAAAAATTTCCAGGTGTTTCAATGTGTACTCAAGACTATGGAGAATTTTGACTTGATGATGCAGCATGATTGTAATGTAGTACACATTGCCTAAAAGCAAGCATTTTTAATAGAACTGTTATTAGCCACTAGGTTCAAGTAAGTTGCAAGTAGTAGGTAGTAAGCTTACCGTCAGATTCTGCATGCTGATCCGTTGAGTCGGGAAATCTGCCGACCTCGCAGTCTTGAAGACAAATTGGTGAAATTATTTTATGCCGCTGACAAAAAGTCTGAATTCTGCAATCTGAACCAACCTGACCCTAACAGAGAGAATGAAGGGACTTAACCTCCCACCAGCTTGCACACTGAATATCTCCCAAACTCCACATTTGATGCTTTGTCTCCATAGCTTTCCACCTACTCTGGGGCTTTCCGCTCGAGTGTGTGAAATTAATTGCCCTACAGCAGCCAATAACAAGCATGACCCCCATGAGGGATGGGTCAATTAAGATGCAACACTTTTGCTAAATTTCACGCCTTGTTTCAATTTGAATCACCAAGAAATTAACTAACCATACCTGCCTTAAACTACCCCATGCTACCCGCCCATTCATCCATCACACCTTCCTCTCGTTCAGGTTTCCCTGGCATTGCTGACACAGTGCCATCATTTTCCCATCCTTTATGAACCATCTCAGACAGATCATTGAATGAAAGAAATGTTTTAATTTCACACAGGGAACAAAAAGAAGCCGCATGCATTATACACAGCAGAAAGCACACACGAAAGGATCTTTCTGAAACAGCATTAAAAGAGAAAGGAGCAGAATCTCAAAAAAGCTTTCAAAGATTCATGTTACCACATCCCAGAACAGTTCCAACATAATCCAGAATACACTCAGTCATTCGGTTATTTGGTGAAGTCTTCTGTTTGTAAAATGCAATTCATAGGAGAGGAGTTCATAGGGCACTGGACACAAAAAGCTCAGTCTGCCCAGACCCAGTCAGAGCCTTCTGGGTCCCCACAGTTACTTGCATGCTGCTGGATTTGGCTAAATGGGAATCTAAAGGAGCACAGTGGACAGGGGACCAGGTCATCCCTTGCACTGGAAGAAGGTCTAGAGTTTGCATCAGAAGAGGGGCTCTGCGGTGGTGTGAAGTCTGTCTCCAGTGCACGTTCAGATACTGGCCACTCCATCTCTCCCTGGCAGGAGGAGGCATGCAGGGGCAGGTATTCGCTGGTAAAGTACCCTGACATGGAAGAAACAAATGCATCAGAAGCAGTTCTCAACATGAACATACTGTATAATGGCACTGATAATAACATCCTCCAAAACCAAATCTATAACAATGCTTATACTGATGCCCCTGGGATGATGCATCTTTCTGAGATGTTTAACATCTCTACTGATTTAAATGTCCAAGAAAGATACATTTCAAGCAATACTGCACACAGTTGCCACTGATGCCCAGAGTAGGATGTTTTGATAAGCTATTCAAAGACATTAAGAACTGGTTAAACAGTTTGAAGCACACACACCTCCACATATAGGGCAGGTTGTCTCAGGGATCCCATTATCCAGGTGCCTATATTGTGAGCTGGAAGGGGTTCTGGTGGGACTGGAGTGATGGGAGTGAGATTGCCTAGAGGCCAAAGGCTTGGTCTTCTTAGTGGAGGTGACACTATCAGCGCAAGTCAACCGGCTAGGGTTTGGCTTCCTTTTTA
Source organism: Heterotis niloticus (assembly GCA_018136845.1). Classification (NCBI taxonomy): domain Eukaryota; kingdom Metazoa; phylum Chordata; class Actinopteri; order Osteoglossiformes; family Osteoglossidae; genus Heterotis; species Heterotis niloticus. The sequence goes on along the minus strand of CM030899.1, from coordinate 6,666,162 downwards.
AATGTCTCCCAGTCTCTTCGTCACCAGAATTATGAGAAACACAAGCCTCATTGTCTGGCAATTGAGAAGATAAAGAAAAAAAATTATGACAATGTAATAAATATGGTGACATTCGACTTGTAATAATGTCTTGCTTTAGCATACCTGTAGTGCTGCCTTGGTCCATGTCCTTGTTTTGATTCTTGTGCATGATAGGGGTCTGGGGAAATGAGCGTCTTGTGGACTTGGCTGCTGTGACCATTTGAGCACTTCTGTTCAGGCCTGCCTTAGCTCCACAAACTCCAGCCAACGACACAGCCTCTGGGCCTGTCTGTGGGGGGGCTTCTCTGTGGACACGAGACATGCATTTGGTTAATATCCATCTAAGATTGAAGACCCTAGGGCCTTGTTGTAAAACCAGGAAACAATATTGCAATGGTTTGAAAAAGAGCACAATGAGCTTTCCATTCACCCTGACATCTGCTGAAAAAAGGTTCGCTGGACAGCTGGACTGGAGAGCCATTCCCTCACTTTCAGTGTCATGTGCTCTGGTGTTTTCTGAGTAGAAGAAAGTAAGATGCCAAAGGTGAAAACCCTAATATTAACAAACCAAACCAAATATGCCCTAGAGCTGATTTATCAGTTAACAACAGACTCTGATGAACTTTACAGTCAGCTGAATTGTACACATGCAGATGTTTATTGTCCTTCTCTTGTACCGTTATTTAGTACCATGGCCACATCACTAGTAAGTAACTGCTGACCCAATCAGCCAAGTGTTAACTCCATTAACGCTAGCAATCACTGGGTGGGTATGTGGTAGGCTGGAGCTGTGCAAACCTGACCAACTGCAGCCTCATCTGGGTCCTCATCTCCGTCCTCACGGTCGTCCTGAGGGCTGCGGATGCGGAAAAAGGACAGACCGAACTGAGCGTGCCGGTTGAAGGGCTGCGTGCAGGTGATGCGCACTCTGTCCCAGGAACTCTCCGCCGCAACAGACATGAAGTCAGCTGGAGACACACATACAAACAAAACGGTCAACAGTCACTTTGTGACTTCTACCTGGCTTAACTGCACCACATTTAAAGCACCGTTTTGCTTTTGCACACTGTGAGATTTACCTTTTGACTTGTCTGTAAAGATAATGACGACAATGACATGTTTTAACTGTTTACTGTCTTACAGGAATCACCTTTTTTGAACATCCGAACACCTGTACGCCCTGTGCCCTGCCTCGAATCTGCTGGAGTCATGAAGGTTGCTGTGGGCAACAATGTGACGTAAGGCTCCTCAAGAGACCAAGAGGAGCGCCCCACTTCTATCTGAATGAAGGCAGATCCACAGTTACCTGGAAAAATTGAAGACACAACATCATATATTGCTAGACAAGAAGAATGCAAAATATTCTAAATGTAAATTCTTTACAGAACGAAGAAGGAGGAGGACCCGTGTGGTCTTCTCACCTACGTCGATGTACCCAATGACGGCCGCGTGCTCCAACTGCAGCTCTGCCTTGAGAAGACCGCTGTGGTCCTGCGGGCTGCAGAGCCACGGCCGGGGGGTCTCTCCATCGAAGCACAAGTTCTGTACACAGTATTTAGGGTCCTGTATCACACAAGTACAAGAGCCTGTATTACAAAGATATATTATTACTCTCAATAGCACAAAACACATGTATAAGGTGGCCCACAGATGGTGTAGTGTTTAGGTCTGATGTTTTAGAACCTGATAATGCATGTTTCAAACCCAACTTCCTGATGATCAAGATGCTGTATTTACCCAGAATTCATACTGTAACAACACTCGACTGGATAAGCAAGTTTATCACTGCAAAGATGTTATTTAACACTGTAATTCGCTCGGGACAGGCTAAATAAGAACTGACACAGATAAATCATTTAAACCTGTTTACGAAGCGATGTCTGACCAATCTGACGGGCCATGTTCTTGTTTATGTGAAACTTGAATACTATCACTGCATGCAAAATACAGGAGTGAAAATGACTCACCTGCGAGGTGAATGAAACGATGTGTTTAATCTTTATCGGAGCCATAGCAGCACAGTAGCGATTAAAAAAAAGTATAACTTAAAATACGTTTAAGTCGAACGTCCACAAATCAGTGCGGATCGCAAGACCGCACGACTGTTATATCCGTGCTTGTCTGTTAACGGCATTACTTGTAATAAAATAGCTTGTTGCTAAAACTATGTTGATGCGAAATAATTTTTGAGACAGTAATGCTATACACGCAAGAAGAGAAGCGCTAGCAATGACAGCCCAGATGTTTCCATTTCCCGCGTCTTGAGACACTACCCGTTGTTCCGTTTAGGAGGGTTCTGGGAAATGTAGTTTGGTTGACATAAGAGCCCAACGCTTATCACGTCTTCGTGTTACAAAGGAAACGCATTGGCGACTTCAGAAAATTTGAAATTATTCTTTCTGTTTTGTTTAGTTATAAATACTACAGCGCTGAATTATAAAATGCTATTACATGGGTTGCATGACTGCGGCTTAAGAGAGCATTGTGGGCTACCGTTAGGTGTTGTGTTAATGTATCTAGCATGCATTGCACTTAAATTTCAATCTCCCTCACATGATTCAATAATATTAATCAATGTATTTGTTTGCAGATATTTTCATGTTATTAATGTTTTTTGTGTCTTTCCTATATGGCGTGACCACGTCCTGCCACTCACGGCACGGCTCACTGTGCAGCCTAGATTAGTTGGGCAGCATCGTTCACGCTCGCTGCGCTCACGTCATTGGTCGCCGCGGCGTCCTAAGCGGAACAAGACTCGAATTTCGCGGCGCTGATTGGTCGTCCCGCGTTCCAACCCGGAAGGAGCCGGCGCAAGGTGTGCAGTCCCAGTGCTCCCGAAGATGGCGGGGGTGTTTGAGGTGGAGGTTGACGGCGTAGAGCACGACCACGGACATCACGATGAAGCACAGCAGGTTGGGGACATCCCGGGGCTTGCGCTCGCAAATCTGGACGGAAAATCACTTTACACGTCGCCCCGATCCCAAATGTCAGGCTGCTGCAGCTGGTTGTTTCGCTTGCTAACATAGGCGAATACAAGATTAGCAAGGTAGCCGGTGATATTTTTACATAAGTTTGGCTACATACTTTGTATCGGCTTTGGCTGTCGGAATATTTGTTGGATATGTAGACAGTTGTTCTCTGCCAAAGCAAACATTGTAAGGTACAGTGGAGCAGATTATTTGTAAGGCAGTGCAAGTTGATATGGACCTGTAGGCTAGCTTAGCACTGCGGTGTCCTGTCAGCGGGAGCCTCCGTGTCAGGGGGCCCGTGTTACTATCAGTGTGACTTGGCCCTTCCGCAGCCATTGTGTCCACGGCGTCCTGCTCGCGTTCTCCTGGGTGCGGCACCGTGTCCGCCGACGTGGCTTTCGCCTTGGGTGGAGCTCCTCCTTGGATAATAATGAGTGGGCAAGAGCGCCGGCAAACAGTCTTGTCAGTTAACACATACCGGCCGGTGTCATAGAAACGGCAGTATCTCAAGTAGTGTAAAGGACAATCTTCGTATATTAACCTGCTTTGTTTGTAGTGAGATGACCGCTGTGTGTGTGTGTGTGTGTGTGTGTGTGTGTGTGTGTGTGTGTGTGTGTGTGTGTGGGGGGGGTAGGAGCAAAGTGTCCCTTCCACTGGGGTCCTGCATGGCCTCTCTCAGCTGTACTTAAGGCTGCACTTGGGCACTGGTTATTAGCACTATTATTATTTTAGCTCACACCTTTACTGTGTTCATTTGTACTCCAGGCTATTCTTTATTTAACATCTCAGTGTGAATGCCTTGGGTATGGGTACTACAGAGCAAGTGGGATTCAAAGTACAAGGTGACAGCTTTGATCACTACACCCCCTGCTGTTGCATTACAGGACAGGATTACAGCACTATTACTGATTTCCTGTGAATTAACATCATTTTGTGCCTAATAAGAATATGTCATGTGAAATATTATAATTGAAATATTTTTTCAAAGTCATTTAAAAAGAGATTTTTTTTCATTTAAAGAGAGAAAGGGCCATAAGAGTGCATAATGGTTAAAGACAGGGGCTTGTAAGCTGTAGGTGTGGGTTCTTGCTGCATTTTCTGTCACTGCTGTAGAAACATAGGTTGAGAATTCAGTCTTGTTCTAGTGAAGCACTGCTTTTTAAAAGTTTTAGATACTATAAGGCACTTTGGATTAAGTTGTCAGTCAAATGATAAGTGTTAAACAGGTAACTTTTGTGGTTCAAATGTGCACATACAGTATTTGTTTGTGCACAGGGTTCTGAACCATTGCAACCCTCTCCAAGATAAGCAGTTAATGAAAATGAGAGAGGGAGAGAGAGAGAGAATTAAAGTTTCTTGTGTTTACATGTTCAGCTCAAATCTTTTTATTTCCTTTCAGATTGATTTGTCCCAGCTTTCAGCCGAAGAGAAGTGGAGGTAAGAATTCAGACGAGTGTGTTTGATATTGCTTGTGACATCTGTTTTCTTCAGAAATCTGTTACGTGGGAAAAATGATTTTATTGCCAAAAGTATGCAAGCCAGTTACTACATCGACTGCATGGGCTAAATTGTCATTTCCAGGATTCCAGTACTTTTTTCCTCTTAACTGACAATGTACAATTTTTACAGTAAGCAAGTTATGATAATCTTTCCGTTTATACAGCTGAATAATTTTTCTGTGTCAGTTCAGGGAAATTACCTCTGGCTGTAGGGTATTTGACCACAATTTGGACTTGAACCTTGGATTCTTTCTTGCAGAGGAGGAGCACTTAGAATATACAGCATAAATGAGTACACCCGCTCTGAACATGGATATTTCTAAATTATGAGCAGTAAAATTCACAGAAAGATAAGAAAATATAAAGTAAAGATATACTTAACATAGAAAAATGTCATCAATATCTGTAAAATAAGAAAATTAGGCAACATTGTTTAAATCAGTGGTTGCAAAAATGAGTACATCCATTGCTAAATTATACAAATGTCGCTGATCCTTCTCGGCATGGATTGTACAAGCTTATGGCTTATTGTCACATCTATCCTGTTCTGCTCCTGGAGAATAACCGCCTTGAGTGCCTTGATGTTTGATGGAGAGTATTGCGCAACTTGTGCATTCAAAATTCCTGACAGGTGCTCAGTAGGATTGAAGTCAGGTAACATACTTTGTTCTTTCTTAAGAATGCAGGAGTGGCCTTGGAAGAATGTTTGGGGTCATTGTCATATTGAAAAATTGCCTGGTAACATACTTGGCCACTCCAGCACTTTCAGTTTGTTCTTTCTTAAGAATGCAGGAGTGGCCTTGGAAGAATTTTTGGGGTCATTGTCATATTGAAAAATTGCCTGATGACTCAGGGTGTGGAGAGAAGGTAGCATCTTTTCTTTGAAGAATTGCAGTACATCTACGAATTCAAGATGCCGTTAATGAAGTTTAGTTTTTCCTCACCTTCAACACTCATGCATCTCCGTAAAAGAGCTCTATGACCACTGTGGTTCACTTTGGGAGCCATGCAGTTTTCACTGTACTCCTCCCCTTTGGGACAACATACATTTTGGGCACCATCAGATGGAAAGAGATTGATGTTGGTCTCATCAGACCAGAGAATAGATTCCCAAAAGTCTTTGTTAATATTGGTCTTGGTAAAGGCTAAATGGGCCTTCTTGTGCTTTGTGTTCAGCAGTGGCTTCATGTGTGGACAACAACCACTTCTGTGCAGCATACGTCTTAGTTTCATTTCATACAGTATCACCCCAGTTTTGCTTTCCAAAGTTTTTTCCATCTCTGAGGCACTTGCTGAATATTTCAGGGTGCTTGTCAGAAGTCTATACTTTTTAAATTTCTGTATCACTTTTCCTACTGTATTTTGGCAGTGATTTTAATAATAATCTTGTGTTTTTCTCTTCTTTTGTGCAATGTAATAACTTTTCATCTTAAGTCTCCAGACAGTTCTCTCCCATGTGGTGCCCATCCAGGCATATGATTGTAGCAGTAATGTCCAAATAGTTACTCTTGAATATGTGCTCCTGCCCTCCTTGATCAGACTTAAATACCTTAGTCACAGCATGTTTAACATGAGCAGGGTGAGTGCACTAGGTATCTTTTTCAGTGGGCAGCACAGTTCCAGAAGGTAAGGAATAAGTCTGAAAACCCAAATGTTCTTCTTTAATATCTCAGAAACAGACTTTCCTTATTTTTTTTCCTGAGGAAATAATAAACTGGTAAAAGGTTATTTCATCTGCCAAGCGGGGTACTGTGTGTTGTACATATTGGCATCTTTAAAAAACTTCCTTGTGAAAATATTCTCTGAAGGCTTTACAGACCATTGGAGTATTATTTTAGATTTTTTTTTTCCATGTGTGTTTTTACTTGCCAAAGATTGGAACATGCCAGGATGCACGCCAAGCACAAGGGCCATGAAGCCATGCACGCAGAGATGGTACTCATCCTCATCGTCACTCTCGTGCTGGCACAGCTCCTCCTGGTCCAGTGGAAGCAGAGACACCCCAAATCCTATAATGTGAGTCTCACCAGTGTTTATGCAATACTGTTCACTCACTCACTCACTCACGCATGCATGCAGACACTCGTCTTTACAGTTTGGGTCATGCCCCCTGACCCCCATGTTTTTGACAATGCTGTACTTTGCTAAATTTTTTCCCATGTCTTTCTTTGTTGTTGACTCTACAAAGCATGACTTAATTCTCTTGACATTCTGTATATGTTTTTAAAGTTCCCATCCATGAACATTGTATTGCAAAAGGGCCTTGTGTGCATGTACATGATTTGATAGCATTTTTTCCTTTACAGTTTGTTCCTGTGGAGTCTTAGCTCAGATTTTTGATTTATGCTGTAATTCCATAGCTGCTCACTAGATGGCTGTAATTATATTCAGTGGTCTACAGTATTCTCTATTTAAACAATTTAAATTCTGCTTCATTTCTTTTACATTCATTTTGTAGAGATTATAGGGAAGAAATTAGAGGAGTTTTCTTATATGAATTACAACACAGTATTTTGTTAGAAAGGTGAACAATGCATAGTTAATCAGGACAGATCTAACTCATGTTTTGCTTTGCAGTAGCAGTGTCTTGTTGTGGCCTAAGTTCGAAGATGTGCACGTGCCTTTTTTCCATTATGAACTGCCAGCTGCATCATGCTTGGAGATGTTTGAATAAGAGGATTCTCATCCAATTTAGTTGGTGACACTGTTCCAAATGTGGGTGGTCCCGCTGTACTTCACCACCAAGCTGCACTGGTGGCGATTCCTCATCACGTGGTTCATCTTTTCGGCAGTTACTGCCTTTGTTTCCTTCCGTGCCACACGCAAGCCACTGAACTGCACAACCCCCAGGTAGGCCCCATGCACTATCTCCACTTCAACCAAAAAAGTATAACTGAAACCTGTGTACTCTGATGAATGCCTGTTAAACTCTGCTTTTATTGTAGCAATCAATGTGCGCAAAGGTTTTTTTGTGCAATATGTGGTTTTTCCCCTTTTTTGTTTCTTCTAGGCTGGTCTACAAGTGGTTCCTGCTCTTATACAAACTGAGTTACACAACGGGGATTGTGGGCTACACTGTGGTCATGTTTACTTTGTTTGGCATAAATCTGATTTTTAGGTAAGTTTTCGTTGGCCCTATCTGTGCTAATGAGTGCTCTTCATCCTAACCTACTCTGTCTTCATTTTAAAAATTTCCATTCTCCCAGTCTGCTGGCATCTTGTAGCAGGAGCAGCACAAGCACATTGTTTGAAATATGATAAACCCATGTGTTTCAAGCAGCACAGAAGTCTGTATCTTGTCTTTGCTACCATCTTGGCTTAGTACAGGCATATAACGTCAGTGCCGGAAGCTCCTGGCCTCAGCCGCAGAATGGCACTGTCCACGTTAGTCTCTGAACTGTAGCAAAAGCAGGCATTACAAGGGGAGAATGAGTACTCGGCAGAATTACAAATGGCTGTTATTGTAACAACCTTACTCTATTTTACTAAGAATTTTCCACCAAATTTCAGTATATATCATACTTTTCATGTTGTTTACCAGATATTTCTTTAAACTCAGAAATTACATTGGAACAAGGCCGATTCTTAGTGGTTTCCTTGAGATTTGAGACAACTCCTGTGTATTTTTTCCTTCTCCTTGTTTCACCCAGAATAAAGCCAGAGGATGCAATGGATTTCGGGGTCTCACTACTCTTCTATGGCCTTTACTATGGAGTGCTTGGGCGGGACTTTGCAGAAATGTGTGCAGACTTCATGGCCTCCACAGTTGGGGTGAGGAGTGATGCTTTTCCCTGTCAGAAACAGATTGTCTCAGGTTTACACAGCTTGAGGATGGAAAGAGATCGTTATACTGTGTTACAGCAGCTGCCACTGGTATTCCAGCTGTGGTACTGGAATATCATGACCCATTATAATAAATTTATAAAGGAAGACTTAACATTTTTATTTATTTATTGAGCTGAGGCCAGCTCAGAATATTAAGTTACTCACAATGTTTTAACCTTTTATACAGTTGAGTAATTTTTACTGCAGAAATGTAAGACAAATGCCTTGCTCAAAGTTACCTTAGCAGAAGGAGGGATGCAGATGTGGGTCCTCTGGAGCGCTTAAGGCTGGAAGCGCTTAACCCTATGCTCCCTGCTGCCTGTACCTTACCATGACATCAATATCCATAGTTCCAGTTGTGTTTTCAGGAAATATTTATTTGGTTTTCAATGTTCTTGACCAAATAATAGAGGGGAAATCTGCTTCGAGGGTGTCAAGTTGCATGTAGAGCCGAAATGCTATAAAACAAAATGACACATTTATATTTACTGCGATTACTGTGGCATTATAGATGTGTGCACACAGCTGCGAGTGCATTTTGTTCTGATGCGAAATAATGGCAAGACATATTGTGGTTATGGGTGTGAGCATACATATCTGCCAGAGATCAGTATAACAATGCAGCATGTGCAGTTTTGCAGAACTGCATGTTCTTGTGATGCCTGTGTTTGTGTCACAGTATTACAGCGCATCAGGCATGCCCACCAAGCACCTGTCGGACAGCATCTGCGCAGTGTGTGGCCAGCCGATCCTGGTGGATGTCAGCGAGGAAGGCATCATCGAGAACACATACAGACTGTCCTGTAACCATGTGTATCCAGTTACTGTGGGCTATGTGGCTTGAATGGTGAAGTGAAACAAGGAATGTATTCGAGTGGCATAAATTCCATTGATACTCGATCTTTCAGTGGTCATGTGATGTGATTTATCACCGGACTTCTAGTTGAGTCTGTGAGGTTCATGTATGTGTACTAGTTTTGTCACAATGGAAAAAGCAGTCACCAGGTTAACCAGAGTACATAAAGTCAGAATTTTTTGACAGTGGAATGAAAAATAGCATGTAGGAAACATGCAGTTATTCCATTGTGTTTCATCAAACTGTCAAGTGAGCATCAGCTGATCAGTTTTGGATTTCAGGCTCATTTTGTTAAAGGTCAAATACGTTTTATGAAATTCTTTTTTTTATCTTTTGTTTGCTTGTGATTGCTTCCCTAACCTGGTTCATCCACCAGATTCCATGAGTTCTGCATACGAGGCTGGTGCATTGTGGGAAAGAAGCAGACCTGTCCATACTGCAAGGAGAAAGTGGACCTTAAGAGAATGTTCAGCAACCCGTATCCTTTGTGAATTTGAGCAGGTCATACTTAGAGATCTCCCCTGCCTTTCTCCATTCATTCATTCATTCACCCACTTATCTGATGATTTTCTCCAAAATGTGCAGTGCATGTACACTAAGCAGTTTAAATAGATAGGCATCCCCCAAAATATCCCCCGAGTCTTTGACTTCTGGGTTTTTGGGTATACGATGGAAATGATTTAATATCTTTTTCCAAAATTATGAACAAATATGATGCTGATTTATTCACAAATAACAAGAGCCGACCATCGGAAAATTTTCATAGATTGTGCTGGTAGCCACTGTAGTGTATAAGTGAGTGTGCTTCCGTGAGAGATTAGTTTAGTCGGTTATGCATGCGTGTGTGGTGGTGACAGCATAAAGAGTCTTTGTACTCTTCCGACTTAAAGGTTGTTTTTGGAAATGTGCTGCCTGACTCTCAACATGAGCTGTTTTTGGTATTTGTTCTGAGGCACGTACAGTACACAGACATAACAGGCACTCCCAGTTCACTGTTGGTGCCTGTTTTTGGCCACAGTTATCATCACTACACCTTGGTTTCATGTAGGGCTCAAGGATAAGATTATTGGGCGCTTCTATATTATTATTATTATTTTTATTACTACATTGCTGTGTGTTTTTAATGAAATGTCCGTATGTAATATGGACGTTTTTTTTTTTTTCCTTTCTGCATTTTAGTGTAAGCAAACATGAGGGTGACTATGGGCCCAGGAAGGCTTAAAACATTTTCTTGCTGAAATTAATGTTAATTACATGTTTAGCTTATGAAATTTTACCTTTTGAACCAATTCCCAGGAATATATCATGCTCCTAAGAAAGGGGATACCTGTAGTTATTTATGCATTTATACAGCTGTCACATTTTTTTACTCTTATCAGTTCAGGGTATGTAGCTTGACCAAGGATACCGTAATGTAAATCTACATGTAGCAGCCAGCAGAGCGAAGGATGGCAGGTGCTTGCTGACCTGCTGTCATACATGGGAAACAGGGTTAGATCTGGGACCTTTCTATGTATTCTAGATGGCTCTAGTTATTACATTACTCACTGCCAGTCACAGAAGGGCTTGAAAAGTTCTTAGGCAGTCTTTTGGGTGGGGTTTTGGTAGTACATGTGACATAAATCAAAATTTTGGTTATAATTAGTCATACTCTTACAGCTCAGCTATGATGTAATCAATAGGTTTCGGTCATCCTGTTCTACCAACATAGGCTGTGTTTTAATGTCAGACTGAGTATCTGATGGGTGGATTATTGCGCAACACTTTTTATGTAGTAACTTCTGTTATTATCCAACCATTGGATCGATATGACTTGTGTAGGTGTATTGACTTTTTGCACATTTAATGTACATGTATGCATATGGGGCTTTTTAGTACTATAACAGGGCGGCTTGTGGTCACAGACAAGCGTTGTGCTCAAGTGCAGAAGTAGCAGTTTTTAATTGCTACGGTAGTTACATATTTTTTCCTCTTTTTCAGTTTCCACTGTTGATGCTTTTAAAACATTTCATGTGTTAACCTTTCAGCAAAATCACAACCTGTAATTTACGGTTTTGGAACCTGTTGAGGCGTCTGGTTCTTGTCATTTCAAAAGCGACACAGTCGTGTTTTAAAAATTACCTGGTTGAACTTTAAAAAAAAAAAAAAAAAAAAAAAAAAAAAAAGGTCCAGACGTTGTGTACTTTGTTTCTATTTGTTCATCTTGAAATCCAAAATGGGTTTAGGAAAGAGTGTTTCATGATAGTTTTTCTTCCTTAATTCACAATACAGTTCAGTACAAATTATTGAGAATATTCACACAATGCAATGAGCTGTGCAGTAAAGAGGGTTATTTGCCATGCATATACATGTATGCACCAGGCTATGTGTTTCCATTATGGTGGTAGTGCAGCATCACGCCTGTGATAAGTTTTACGTTGTATTAATACCTTATTATATTTTAAAGGGCACAACTTCAAAAAAAGTGAACAATAAACATGAATTTCAAACATTCTGAATTAAAATCTGTAATGGCACTGCGGTTCAATAAATGTCAATAATCTTTTTGTTTCTGAACCAGATTATGGGACAGCAGGTAGGGTAGTGAATAAAGCTGCAATCTTGTGCTCCAAGGATCCAGGTTTGAATCCTACCTCTTGCTGTAGTATTTACACTGAGCTGCCCCAGTAAACATTACCCAGCTGTATCAGCTGTTAAATAATTGTTAGTACTTTGGTGTTTTATGTTGCTTGGGAGAAAAGCTAAATAAATGAATATGTAGCAGTGACTATATCTACTCTTAAATGTGGTGGGACACTTGAAAACTTGAAGCCCAAGTTAAAAAAGCACAAAAAATTGCATTCACTTTACTGACAGTTTGTAGGCTACAATAGGTTCAATTTTACCTGGATTGCCTAATTGTTTTTCCTTGACTGCAGATGTGCAGGTGGGAAAGGCCGCATGTCATGTATGGACAACTTCTGGACTGGCTGCGCTATCTTGTTGCCTGGCAACCTGTGATCATAGGCCTAGTACAAGGAATCAACTACATCCTTGGACTGGAATGAAAACCTGCCATTCAAGGGAAAATAACATGCTGGCCACAGACTAATGGAAGTCACCGGACTCAGCTAGAAAACTAGAACTTTATAATGAACTTCTATATGTATATATACATATACTTGCACATGTACATTGGTGTGTTTTATGTATACGTGTATATATATATAAACATGTACAGGTACCTTACTAATCTGTATTTAAAAAGGAAACTGCATTTTCCAACAATGTGGGATTAAATTTCTTATTTGTACACTTTCTGTTTATGTGAATTTATGGGTATAAGAAATGTGGACTTTTTCTGAGAGGAGGAATCTATTTGATTTGTAAAGCCTCTCGAAAGTCTTAAGACCTTTCGTGGTAAACGTGTCATTTCATTGTGGAAGGTGCAGGTGTGCTCAGCTTGAGCAGCACCAGGGCAAACCTGCCATACTGGCTGGTCAGTTTTGCCACCTTTTTTAAAGCCAGCAAATATTAAAACTAATAGTAAGGGGCTACTGGAAATATGGGCGGTTGTCTACACCAGTTGGCTGCAGTTCTTTCTTCACATGCCAAGTGTGTGTGTGTGTGTGTGTGTCTGTCTGTCTGTCTGTCTGTCTGTTTGAAGGTAGCATTGCCCATGTAATGCTGTGTCACTGTGCACATGGAGCAGCAGTGACAGACATTAAAACTTTAATCCAGAATAAATTCGGTTCATGTTTTCTTTCTCCTTTTAGGTTTTTGACTTGAGTTTTTGTTGTTTGCCTGGTGTTGGAAGTGTTTTAATGTTTTATGACATTATTATTATTATTATTTTTTTTTTTTTTACATATGTAATGGGACTTGGTGAATCAGTTATTTTTGAAAATGTATGTTGCGATTAAATAAGCCCAACAAAAACCATTTTAAGTCCCTGTCACGTCAATCGTTTTAAAGGTATGTATTTGCTGAAATGACTTATGGAGTGTATGACTTGGGTTGTTTCTTCACATTGCATGTGGTTCAAAGGAAAATGTCAGAAAAAGCAGGTTTCCCTCAAATGCTCTTTCTCCACAGGAATGCCAAGCTGTACTTGGGGAAAATCAACCAAGTGTTTAAAGAGAAATGAAAACAAGCAATGCTGCGGTGCAGATTTGTTTTCATTACGAATTGCCTAGCAACTGTGTGACGTCACTGGTATGTGCGTCAGGGAAATGGTTACCCTTTTAAAAGTAGTGTGAGGATGAGCGCCAGCACGAGACTCACAAGGAGGCAATATGAGGCGCACGCTGGGACACTCTGGTAGGATGTGGCAGAGGCTGCTGCTCTGCTCCAGTGCTTCTTGTAAACTTTGAATAATGCAAGTTTTATATTGGTTGTGTTTTTTGGAAGAGGATCTTGTAAAACACGAGTATTATCTTGATGGAGAGTGTCTCTGGGAATATTGTGCTCTGTAAGGGTGTATGGGGGAGCGTATGGTACGTGCATATGGCCGCTTACCCGTATTTCCACTTGGGAATCGGAGTAAGAAAGATTTTCTTAGCTGTTGTACTGTAATAATAGTTTAATTCCTGTAGCCGAAAGAAGAGGTGTGTGTGCACAACATGTGTCGTCTCTCCACAGGGAATGGAGGTTCGCTGAAAGGTGTCACTGCGGTGTTGGTGGGAAGCATTTGGTTGGTGATGGCTACAGCATTTCCAGGTGTGTGTGTGTGTGTGTGTGTGTGTGTGGGGTAGATCCAAAGATACCTAGAGGAGTCAGTTTGTGCAGCTGTGTTGTCAAAAAATTCAGACTTTGTGTTTTTATAAAAAAAAAAAAAAAAAACTGCTTTTTGTCTTTATTAGAGGTGACACCCCCTTCCATCAACTGCCCCTGGAAACCCTTTGTAAAAGCCAGTCTAGGTAACGTGTCTTTTTGTTTGTTAATTTTTGTGTGTCAAAAAAAAACAATTTCAGGGTGTTATATACTGGATGGTGACTTTTGCTCAGAGTATAACATTATTATAAATGTACATACACTGTAAAAATATGTGTACATTTAGGAAGATGAACATCAATGATGGTATTAATGTTAAAGATCATAAGATAAAAGTATTTATTATGATGCAAACGGTAATGGCCAAGATATCAGAACACATAGAAGTGCATATTCCTCTTGTTAAAAGGTACAGGTATCCCTCAAAATATGAGTCTTTAATGTACAAGTTTTTATGTATAAAAGTGAAGTTATTTCATACCTTTCACAGAATGATAGTTAAATATGAAGCTGATTTTTAGCATTTATGAGTAAGAAGAGTCAAGCTTGGGGCAATTTTCATTGTTGGTGCTATAATGTTAATAACATCGCCAATTTAAGAGATGAATTCCAGAAATGTATTGTGCTCATAAATCGGGGATAACTGTACGTTAGTGTCGCTCTTCTAAGTTTTGGGTGTTTGTTACAGGGAAGAAGCTGGTGATTCCATGCCTTGCAGAACCAGGATATCCAAATGACTTCACTCTCATCTACTGGCTGGCAAATAAGCAGTTTGTAAACACGATGTACCCTAATGCAAGGGTCAAAGAGGATGATGAGAGGTAAGTCCACATTTCAGCTGTAATACAGGCAGAAACATTTTACCAAAGGCATCAAGTCCTGTGAACAAAAGTCGATTTTTATTTCAGTGCTGCTGTATGTTCTCTGTTGCAGAAAAGAGGCTTACAAACAGAAAGTTTTCATCCAGAGGGATCTGATATTTCAAACTGTTAAACAGAAAGATTTTCGCTCCAATTACACCTGTGTTGTGGCCAGCCCTACAGGGATCAATAAGATCACAGTCCAACTGAGTAAGTAAGCCAGCAGCCATAAGCTGATATGTTCCTTTGCACGTTTTCACATAGATAAGATAAATGAATACCTGTTATAGAGTGCTAACCAAATAGAAGATTGAATTTTTGCACCTGTGAGTCAAAGGCAAAGCATACTGGAAATTTCAAAGTTCATCCTGTAATGATAATAGCTTGCCTGATTTACAAGATTTCACCTTATGGGCTGATTTCCAGGAATACGTTACGCTCCAAAGCAGAGGAATATCTGTATTGTGAGTTCTGTTTAAGTGAAAGAATATGAATGGCGTATAAATCGATTTGGAAATAATGTACATTTGGTTTCGAGCTGTGAAGTTAAATTTTAATATCATGATAGATGACCCAACAGTGAATATTAACTTAGAATGTCTAATTTCAGAAAAGAAAATTGAAAAATTCCAGAAAGGAGAACGTAATGGAAAGAGAGGTGAGCCTTATGTGTGGAAAAGTAAACTAACTGACTATTAGCTTTGCACATTGACCTCTCAGAAATATTAAATGTTCAACGTTTTATGGTATTTGTGTACTCAGTTTGTCAAATATCATACTCGAGAGTGCTGAATACCAGAGGCGCTGGCTTTTGTTTCATTTTGTTTCGTTGTAGAAAGGAGTGGGGAAATGCATGAAAGACACACCTGTTTCCCCTAACTGAGCTTTTTTTTTTTAAACCCTCGATGGTGTCATAGATGATAAGCAAGAGTGCAGGATTGTGAAAAAGCAAGCAGAACGACGACTGCAGCACCAAACTTCCTGACTCCACCTGACATGCGTTCACGACCCCTGACCCCTGCACCGAAGCTGTATTTTGAGCATCCAACTTAATAAAACAAGAAGAGTCTGAGCGCGTATTCTTTGGCGTCTGTGCCTCACCCTGCCCGACTGCGTTACCGTTACTGTGTTGTCGATCTGCCCAACCTCCTTGTTACAGTGATATTTGTTGTTTATCTTTTCAAAACTGTTTTAAAAGAAAAAGAACTGTTTTCAAACTGTCGAATGGCAGCCATGGATCTGAAACGTATTTAAGAATTTAGTGTTAACACATCTTTAAATGTTTAGATTTATGTCTGCCTTTTTGGTGGCTTAATTCTACAAATAATCACTTTATGAAGAAATTAGAGGCTTTTTAACTTAAAAAAGCTTCTAAAGCAACTAATCGAATGCTTTTCGTAAAGTGTTCATGGGTGAGTTTGTTCATCGGAAATATTTGTTAAAAAATTAAAGCTACTTATGTCTGAATCTTATATCCCGTGGTCATTGACTATATCTGTATTTACTGCATATTGTTTAATATATGATTAAAAATGGGGTTTTGGCCATTAAGAGGTTAAAAAGAGAAGCATAAGTGACAAGTTGGGACACCAAAAATAGTTGTGTCGCCGTCAGCAGGCCATGGGTTACCGTGAATGAACGGAAAATGAGCTGTAAAGCGTCAGCTCAGAAGTTCCATTTTTGCAGTGAGGTAGCAAACTGAGAAAGGGTGTAAGCTGGGCTGAGAAATTGGACCAACACTGGAAAAAAAGACACTTTCACCTGCAGTCACCAATTGAACTCATTCACCAGTGTCATTTTTTTTCACAATGACCCCAAACTGGCCAGGTTCCTGGCTGCGAGTTGGAACTGCATATTCTCCAGTGTTTGTGGGGGTTTCCTCTCAGTGCGGCCATCTCTTCTGGGTGACCCGGTCCGGTTCAAGTGTCTGTATCCTGTGATGGTTTGGTGTTATTTTGCAAAACTCTCAAGAAAAAAACGTTTTGCTCATTACCTTTCTGACGTAAAACCTGGGTAAAATAAACACACTCGGTTTACGCTTTTCTGGGTTAAGATCACTTCCAAGTCCGTGGGACCCTTTTGCTGTAAATGGTTAGCAGGTGGCTTGCGATTCGTGACCGCAGTGTTGTTCTAACCTCGGTATTTCGCATCGAATTGCTGCGTTTTGCAGCTTTGCTGCTTCCTCGGTTAAAATGTGGCAGGAAAACCAAGTGACCCGGTCGGAAAGACCGAGAGCCCTGGAAAAAAAGGGCCGCTGTAAGACAAGAAAACGACTTATTTCAAGATTTACAGTGTTAAGCCTGTACGGATCAGGTCATAAAACGCTGTAAATGGTCTCCCCTGGGATGAAGCCAATAAAACAATTACTACTTTAATAAAGAAACGGATGACTAAGTGGTGCCGGACGTGACTTTCTGATACTGAGGAATATTACGAAACCACGAGGTGGGACATTTTAATGTTTTTTCTGTAGCTTTTGTGCAAATCACGGCTGCTGCTCACCAAATCCCTAACAGAAAGACACCTCGTGGGATCACGCTGAGGTGGCTGAGGCGGACTGCACACGCAGAAGCCGACTAAGTAGTTTCGCAAATGGGTGAAACTGTCAAACTGTGAATAGGAAAGTAGGCCTTGCAAAACATTGAACACTTAAAACAAAACCGATGAATAGCGGATAGAAACGCCTCCGGTTTTTCCATTCCGTTCCGTTGCTGTCTGTGTGTCTCTTCTCAGGAGTGAGATATTAAATCATAATCGATGCTCCCTTTTATCGCTATTTTCTTGTTTAATTTGTGAATCTCCATCCTTCTTCAGTCACGAAAGGTCATCTTGTTGCCCAGTTGTCTTGCCTGTGTCGTCTTTGCTAATATGAAAATAATCAGAAAAACTTATGTTACAACTGTACAAATAAACAAAGACACAAATAACACAAAGAGCAAATGCAACGATAGACATGTTATATAAATGTAAAACAGAATATAAATATCAAATAAACTAAAAAAACCTAATTCAAAATATTACACTTATAAGTGAAATATCACACATTCTACATACCAAAGTTACATATTATATATAATATAAATATAAATAACTAAGTAAATATATGTGTACAGTGGTAACAACATTGCCTTTGGAACAACAGGATCAGGGTTCAAATCCCGGTCATGACAAGGGAGTTTCCAGTAAGGGTCCTTAGGCTTAGACCCCTAATGCTGAAGCAATCCTACCTCGGAAAATGAGCGAGAGACTTATACATAAAGCCATAGCGGCTTGGATGTCTCCCGAGTTAACAAGGTCCACGTCAGTTGTTGAGGGACCAGGACATACTGGCAGAAAGTGGGCTACTAGAACAAGATGCACCTGGACTAGGACTGATAACTTGGAACTGATGGAATGCTACTATAACAGCAAGCCCAAGGAGAGAGGCTACATGCACTGAATGTGGGAACTATGGATGACCAAAAGACCAACCTCCATGCTGACCAAGAAGCGGTTCTTGGCCCAGTGTTCTAACATCAGTAGAAGGAAGCTACTCTCACAGCTGGAACTTGGAAGACTCCAACCACAGAGTGGGAACACTACAGCTGATGGAACCAATGAGCATCCCCCAGCACCTGCAAGTACAGAGAAACCACCTGCTACTTTATCACCAGTCATGACAGCAGCATCCAGTGAGCTGAGGATGAAGATTGAGGGCCAACTACTACACCCAGTCAACCCTTGGGTACGACTCCTTCGGCTAACTGCCAAAATTCCTTTGGAAGAGATGCTCACGGAAGTTAACAGTGCTCTGCTCAATATTCCCACCACCACCATCACTGAAACCAATGAGCTTGTATATGGTACTGCAACAGTAATCCTGGAGATGCTTGGGTACAAGATCAAGAGCACCAGTGTAGAGTGGAAGCCAACTCCAAAGCCATTGCATAAGTCACCATAAAGTGTAGTATATACCAAGGTGATGCACTGTCCCCGCTGCTGTTCTGCATAGGACTGAATCCCCTCAGCCACATCATCACAAAGAGTGGATACAGATACAAGTTCAGAAATGGAATAACCATCAGCCACCTCCTGTATATGGATGACATCAAGCTGTATGCCAAGAGTGAGCGAGACATCGACTCACCGATCCACATCATCAGAATCTACAGCGAGGAAATCTGGATGACGTTCGAACTAGATAAATGCGGACACATGGTGGCTAAAAGAGGGAAGATGATCCAAGCTGAGGGAGTGGAGTTACCAGAGGGCAGAATAGCAGACATACAGGACAGCTACAAGTACTTTGGCATCCTACAGGCCAGTGGGAATCAGGATGAGATTACAAGGAGATCAACCACAGCCAAATATCTCCAGAGGGTCAGACAGGTATTCAGAAGCCAGCTCAATGGTAGAAACAAGATCCAAGCCATAAACATGTACGCACTACCAACCATCAGGTACCCAGCAGGAATATTGAGCTGGCCACAGGAAGAAATAGATGCCATTGATGTCAAGACACAAAAACTCCTTACGATGCATGGAGGGTTCCACCCGAAGTCCAGCAGCCTGAGACTCTATGAACAACGGATAGAAGGAGGGCGAGGATTAGTGAGTGTCAGAGCCACTATCCAGAATGAAACAAGGAACATCCGTGAATACATCAAGAAGATGAACTGATGAATGAGTGCCTCAGGCAGCAGAAAACAGTGGACGGTGAGGAGGAAGAGAAGGCATCGTGGAAGACCAAGCCCCTCCACGGAATGTATCACCGGCAGATAGAGGAGGTGGCTGACATCAAGAAATCCTACCAGTGGTTAGAGAAAGCAGGCCTGAAGGACAGCACAGAGGCTCTGATCATGGCAGCACAAGAACAGGCCCTGAACACCAGATCTATAGAGGCTGAGGTCTACCACACTAGACAGGACCCAAGGTGCAGGCTGTGCAAAGACGTCCCTGAGACTGTCCAACACATAGTAGCTAGGTGCAGAATACAAGCTGGGACAGCATACGTTGAAAGGCATAACCAAATATATATATATAAAAAATAAAAGCAACTTCTAGCTTCTTTTGATCACTGCTACTTATCTGGTAAAGAGGGTAATACTTACCTGTGCCCTGATAGGAGGCTGAGAAACGCAAAAAGTTGGAATGGCCTTTGTTGGTCCCTAAATGGCCCAAATTTCTCTGACCTGGTTTCATTGGTGGCTCTGCCTGCTGAACACAATAATCTGCTTTTGTGCTTGTGAGAACTTACTGTAAAGCCAAATTCACCCCAAAACAGGAAACATGCTTCTTGCGATGACTCAGTTTAGTGTAAGTCACAATCAAAATCCACTGAGCAAAATTACTATCAGGATTCCAGTGGTGCACTGGTATTGACTCAAGGCAGGAAGGAGGCTGCCCCAAAAAATAAAACGCCTGAGCTACCAGACCATCATTTCTAGACGCTAAAAAAATCTGACCAGGACAACTGGGCAACAAGATGACCTTTCGTGACCACAGAAGGAAGGAGATTCATGAATTAAACAAGAAAATAGTAATAAAAAGGAGCATTGGTTATGATTAAGTATCTCATTCCTGAGATGAACCAACTCGGAGACCCCTGCCCCACACACACACACACACACACACACACACACACAGAGAAAAAGCTGATAGGGCATAATGAGTATTAAGTCAAATCACAGAAGATGCACCTTGTAACCCCCCCCGCGCAACCTA